>OX352473.1:23919676-24618459 GCA_947093115.1 Brenthis daphne
CTCAAACTATCTTCTTACCAAATTTTATCTAGATTGGTTTAGTAGACCCAGAGATTACCACAAGTCACAAACTTTACCTCTTTAATGTAGGTATTAGTATATATTTCTCAGATCGCGGCGAATGTAGGTACTTACCTACTGTTACATTTGGCTTGGCAGTTGGCACCGACACCGAATAAGTACTTCGAATTGACATAGAACCTTCATGGTTTGAGATTTTTGAGTGAAACTTTTTTCACATGGTACCTATGTAGTTCTTCTTTTAAAAAATGTGCAACATTCGATTATCGACTTTCAGTTTTTTTTATTCAGCTTAGGTAAGAAAGATGGATACTTCGAAAGTTCGAGTGAATTTTGAATATGAGTTCCGACGCGGAACTAACGCGGCAGAAACAGCTCGCAATATCAAAGTCGCGTTTGGAGAGGGGACTGCTAATTATGAACGCACCGTGCGATTTTGGTTTAAACGCTTTCGTGATGGAAACTTTGATTTGAAGAACGAACCACGTGGAAGATCGCCCACATAGGTGAATAACAATTAATTGAAAGAGATGGTGGAAGCCGATCTGAGCCAAACTACCCAGGAATTAGCGGCATGGTTTAACTTTACCTTACCAACAATATTGATTCATTTGCGTAAAATCAATAAAATAAAAAAAAAATGAAAAATGATTGCCTCATGATTTAACTGATCTGTAGAAATAAACGCGTGTTGAAACTTGTGTTGCCTTGTTGAAACGATACAGAAATGAAGGAATATTGGATCGAATAGTGACATGTGGCGAAAAGTGGATTCTTTACGATAACCGTAAGCGAAAAATGCAATGGCTGACCCCAGGTCAAACGCCGCAACAGTGTCTTAAAGCAAAGCTTACCATTAAAAAGTTTATGGTAGGTAATTGTTTGGTGGTCTCAGCATGGTGTTATTCACTATACCTTTCTCCGATCTGGTCAAGCAATAACGGCAGATGTCTACTGTGCCGAACTCCAAACAATGATAGCAAAACTAGCAGTGAAACAGCCCCGACTCATGAATCGATCTTCACCATTATTGCTCCATGACAACGCGAGACCTCATACGGCACGAGAAACCGTGTTAACTCTACATCAACTGCAAATAGAAACCATTCGTCACCCTCCGTATTCGGCAGACTACTCCAACGGACTACCATTTTTTTCGTGATTTGGACAATTTTCTACGTGATAAAAAGTTTTCTTCTCAGGAAGCAGTACAAAATACTTTCACACAGTTTGTCGAATCAGGATCGCCAGAGTTATATCGCAAAGGCATAAATGACCGTCCTATTAGATGACAGCAATGTATAGATAATAATGGTAATTATTTTGGGCACAAATTTAGTATATGGGACGCGGCCCCTGGCGGAGTGGGTGGTTTTTTTGGATAGGGGAGATGACAGGGAGCCTAAATATTCAAAAATTATTTTAAGGAAACGTAGGAGTAAAAAGTTATTGAGACTTAAAGTTACAGATTCGGTATTAGTCGATTACGGTACAGATTCGGCTTAGTTACAATTTTAATAGGTATATGCATAGATTTAATGAGAAAATCGAAAAAAATCATTAATAAGAAATAGAATCTTCGATGAATATCGATGGCTTTATAGTTTTTGTATGTCTTTTTTGCTTTTTCCGCTGAAACATTTTTTAAAGATATTATTATTTTTAAACTTATATTAATTTAAATTATTTTGTTTTTGTTAAGTAATTTATATTACTTCATTTTTAGTTCACTTTTTGTTACATCTCTGTTCCGATTACCGATTTTAAGGAAACGTAGGATTTATTTAGATTTTTGGTTCCCGACGTTTCGAATGCTTCACAGCAATCATACTCACGGGAGAGACTAAGGTTTTAGACGTCTCAAAGGCATTAAGGTAAAGGCACCTAATTCCGCGGTATTTTCACCATAACTTAAAACAACTTTAAAAAATAAGTATTTGCTGTACCTTTCTGTAGAATTGGCTATTTTATCGGAAGTATAATCTTACACTTGAAATATACTCAGTTTGACAATTGAAAAACTATATAACATCTTAAATTATGTAAAAATATGAATAAGTCCGAGGCACCTTATTCGGATGTAAAAATCCTAATTCCATTGCATTTGTTTCCTAATTCCGAGTGTACAAAATACATACAAAAGCGGGTGGGGAGAATGATACATGATGTTTAAAAATCAAGTTTGTTTATCTTTGATTTTTAAATCAATCCTAGATCTATCTTGTATGATTAATAAAATGACACCACAATATATAATTTACTTAGATAGTAAATAACATTTAGTATTTAAAGTATAGATGGAAAATACAATATAGTTAATTAATCTAGCTAACAGATTTCTTTTTCACTATTTTACATTAAGTTTATATATTTAATTGTGAGTGACACAAAATTGTTGTTAGATAATTAGGCAATTATTAACGTAGGTAGGTAAGTATTATTATTATTTTATTGACATTAAGCATAGTCAATTTTTTATTATAGCTTACAATCGAGTAAACTTTGTATTTTCTTTAGCTTCATTGAATTGAATAATATTGGGTATGTAGTTGATGATGTTCTCCTAGCCGATTCCGGCCACGGCGGCCAATCTCAATGAGATTAGCCAACTGCGCAGGAGATATTATAGTGCTCAAGTGTACGCGCAGACACAAGTGCACTCTCTATTCCTATCACTCTCATACTCCGGTGGGACGACCACTCGACACGACAGGTGAGAGTTAAGGCGTAGGACCGACGGCTTTACGTGCTCTCCGAGGCACGGGGGTGAAACACCGCCAACTTCCTAACTCCGGGCTGTTACTGAGACTTACTATACAGGAAGACTCAATAACTAAACTTGGCCCGACCCGGGACTCGAACCCAGGACCTCCGGGTGTGCAGCCGTACATGCTAGCCACTACACCACCGAGGCAGTCGATGTATATATAGTTACAAAATAACTTAACATTATAAAATAATATTATGTTATTATTTTACTTGCAACACTATTTGCTTCGTTTTATATTTTAAGCTTACGTAAGCGTCAAATTCAGAGAATGTCACTAGCACGCGTCGTTGTTGTATTTCCTCGCGCCCTGTCACTTGTGAGTCAGGTGCGGAACCCGTCTCGCGCAGTCGTTCTCGCCGCTCGTGGTGCAGTCAACACTGTCCATACGAGACATTATAGTGACGAAATGTATATCACCGAGGAAAGAGGATCGCCCTATTCACCCGATTACCGGGTCTATTTCAGTAAGTACGCATAACATATATTATACTATTTAAACACAAACTATACAGGTTAAATTTTCGTGTAGTTTTACGTATGCTTTGGTTCGTGGACAAATCAAATACTTGGGAAAAGATAGTTCGGTCGACCTTCAATCTCAGACGTCGTGGTTATCGATTAATGTTATTTCATAGGTAATTAACGATTCTTTAATGTATCGAACATTTCCGTCAATTACTCAATAAATTAATTATTATTGTTTATATAAGTCATTTTTTCTAAGTGTATTTTAAAGTAGATATAATAATACTTCAGGAAACTGTTGTCATGCACTTAAGTGCATAGATAAGCTAATAGGATTTTATTTGATTAACTTTTATTAAAAATAAAATCTCATGTACATATATCACTTTTATGTCGTTCAAATAATATTATTTATTTTTACATAATGCCTGATGTGAGATAGTGATAAATAAAGTAAGTACTTTATTTGATAATCTGACTTATCATTATATATTTATCAATAAAAAGATATGTCTTTATTATTCTTTAAGTATTTTTTTTATGTATCTGTTTCATTTAAACTTAAATTTGCTTGTTTAATCAATATGTAACTGTACAATATTTGAGACTTAGCGAGTAAACCTAGGTACTATTATGTGATATTATATTAACATTTTTTTCTGTTTTAATTTAAAAGCTTGTTTTAAATCAATTGTCAAAGAAAATTACAATATTCTCTGTCACTTTTAGCCTTGATAGACTTTCAATTTGTTACTGTAGTGGAATATAAAATGACATAATATAATGTTCCTCAAAGATTAATTTCATTTTCATTGCTTCTTTTATAACTGGTTTATACATATCAAAATTAGTAATATATATACAAAGAAACATACCTAATTGTATTGGTGGGAACCATATAAACTAAATAACTATTTTTATTATATAGAGAAATAGATCATTGTTGTCATTTTGTCCATTTGTTGTATTATATCATATTTTTAAAATACTAAAATGCTATGCCACTGTTTATTAGTGACTGGGAGACTGTTTGTGCTGATTTGATGTTTTCACTTTATCCATCCACATCACACTCATCATTAGTAATGTGGTGACTGAAATAATATGGCTTCTATATCCTAAAGCAAAATATTTATAAATTCCAAACCTGAAGTCTACAAATACTGTCTGATTAATACTGTAAAGTAAATGAAAGCCCTTTCAAAGATATTGTGGTAAAACACTCCAAACAGATTTTATATGTTGGTTTGTTTCACCTAAATCAATTAAAAAGAAAAAGTCAAGTTACCTAAATATATATCATGTAATTTATAGGATGCCATTATATTAGAGGAATTGGGAGTTATGTAAATATTATATTGGTGTTTATTAATCACATCTCCAAAAAATAGCAAACAAAACAACAAATCACATGAACAAGACAATTCAAGAAATAAATTTTTTCCAATCAATTTTCTTATTATTAACTTCAAAGAGTGCCAGTTGAGCACAGATAACTTCGCTAATGTCACATAGAATGGAGAAGACACAAAGGATATTGGTTGGTAAAATAAGATCATTAAACTTATTAAATTATAATGTGTAATAAAAAATTAAAAAAATAAATAAGAACCGACTTCCCAGCACTGAAATGTAAAAAATAACTAAACGGGGGTTTTCATTTAGAATCAACCTAATCAGATATTTTCGAGGTCGGTGCCAGTGGACAATATTTTAAGATATGAATATCTAATAGCTAAATATATATTTTATGTATCGAAGTATTTTAATTTTTTATTTTATTTTATTTATTTGGTAATCAAACAGCGTTACAGTATTACTTAAGATTGCACATTGTACACAAAGGAGAGTTACAATAAGGCCAAAATTAAATTACACTAAAAATACTATAATAATGAACAACCGGCATCAAAATGGTAAAATAAAATGTAGATATTCAAAAGATGTTTTAGATCTAAAGATAATATCTATTATGTTGGTGCAAAGGTAAAAATATAAAGGTGTATGTGTGCGTGTGTGCTTGTGTGTGTGTGTGTGTGTGTGTGCGCGTGTGCGTGTGCGTGTGCGTGCGCGTGCGCGTGCGTGCGTGCGTGCGTGCGTGCGTGCGTGCGTGCGTGCGTGCGTGCGTGCGTGCGTGCGTGCGTGTGTGCGTGTGTGCGTGTGTGTGTGTGTATTGTGTGAAGTTGTGTGTGTATGCTCAAATAATAAATTCTATTATTATTACTTAAAATAAACAAATCAATGACTGCTCACGTATTATGACTTAATGGCTATACTTCTTTTTTTTTTATCTCTTTTTTAAAGACTACTTCAGATAACTTAAATATATCCGAATCAGAGTATTGTTCATTATAAATTTTAACTGATCGCGTTAAGATGGCATTTTTGGCATATTGGGTTTTAGTAGGAGGTACATATAGCAAGGGTGTATGGCGCGTTCGCTGCTTTGGAACCTGAAAGGATATGTTTGATAGGAATTCAGGGCAATCAGTCTTATTGTTTAATATTGCGTGCAGCAGTTTCATATCGCTTTGTGCTCGTCTACTTTCGAGTGTTTCTATATGATAATATTCATATGCATCACGATCTGTATCAAAAATTTTGTAATTTTTAAATTGTAAGTATTTTACAAATACATTTTGAATTTTTTCGATTCTCTGTATATCTGATTTATGATAAGGTGACCAAATACTACTGGCATATTCTAGTAGACTTCGTATGTATGCAAAATAAAGCATTTTGATACATTCTATATTTTTAAAACTAGAGGTTGCACGCTTAATAAACCCGAGTTGTTTATAAGCCTTGTTGATTATAATTTCATAATGTTCGTTATATGTTAATTTTTGGTCTAATGTAATACCTAAATCCTTCACTGATGAGACCTTGCCAATTGTTGCTCCATTAATACTGTAAGTGTGGTCAATAGGTTTAAGTTTTCGGGTGAACGTAATATGATGACATTTATTAATATTTATCGTTATTCTATTTGTCTCATAGTAGGTAGCTAGCCTATCTAAGTCTGCTTGTACTTTTTTGCAATCTTCAATAGTACGAACTCTGAGGAATATTTTCTTGTCATCAGCAAACATCAGGAAGCGAGAGTGCTTAAAGCAGTTACTTATGTCAAATAAGTATGCGTTATATAAAAGAGGTCCCAAGATAGAGCCTTGAGGTACTCCCGATGATATATTTAAGAAGTTACTCCTAGCACTTCCCATTTTAACTGCCTGCATTCTATTTTTAACATATGACGAAAACCATCTTAACAGATTTCCATGTATACCCAGAAGGTCAAGTTTACGCAATAAAATTACATGATCAACTCGATCGAAAGCTTTTTCGAAATCAGTGTAGATTACGTCAACTTGATCTTTTTCATCCATGACTTTAAGGACGTAATCAGTGAAAACTCCTAAATTCGACACTTATTATATTAAGTATATTAGATTTGCTTTGCATCGGCTATATATATATAATCGTTGCTCCATGTCGTGTGCGCAGAGGACGAGAGCGGGCCGATCTCGCCGCTGCACGACATCCCGCTGTGGGCGGACCGCGAGGCGCGCATCGCGCACATGGTGGTGGAGGTGCCGCGCTGGACCAACGCCAAGATGGAGATCAGCCTGAGCGAGCCGCTCAACCCCATCAAGCAGGACGTGAAGAAGGGCGAGCTGCGCTACGTGAGTAACGTGTTCCCGCACCACGGCTACATCTGGAACTACGGCGCGCTGCCGCAGACGTGGGAGGACCCGCGCCACGTTGACCCGCACACGCGCGCGCGCGGCGACAACGACCCCATCGACGTGCTGGAGGTGGGGTCGCGCGTGGCGCGGCGCGGCGACGTGCTGCGTGTGCGCGTGCTGGGCGCGCTGGCGCTGCTGGACGAGGGCGAGACGGACTGGAAGCTGCTGGCCGTGGACGAGCGCGACCCGCTGGCGGCGCGCCTGCGCGACGTGCGCGACCTGGACGCGGCCTGCCCCGGCCTGCTGCGCGCCTCCGTCGAGTGGTTCCGCCTCTACAAGGTGCCCGACGGCAAGCCGCGCAACGAGTTCGCCTTCGACGGCGAGGCCAAGGACGCCGCCTTCGCGCTCAATGTCGTCGACGAGGTGCACGAGTTCTGGAAGGCGCTGGTGTCGGGCGCGGCGGACGCGAAGGGCATCTGCAAGTGAGTAAACTCTTTTCTGTATAGGAATCAGTATTTGTCAGACGTAATACAATGTAATTGTTAAATTTCAAAATATTCGATTAAAACTTCGCTTTGTAAAGGCGGTATTTTCAAATTAAGTTTTTTTTAGAAAAATAAAAACGTTTAATATGGTTTATCCCACTTCGATAAAATCGGTATCAGCGGTAACCGTATATATTTGATAAAATGAGTTTTATCAAGTATGGGCCGTACTTAACCTTCGCTCTTTACAGGTTGCTAATTTTCTATTACTGTTACTGGTATACGTGTGTAATTTTTTTGTGACATCCATGTGAGATGACGGTGTCGACAGCTATAAAGGAGACGTAACCGTGTGCCCGCAGCATGAACGTGTCGGTGCCGGGGTCGGCGGCGCGCGTGGAGCGCGCGGAGGCGGCGCGCGCGCTGGTCGCCGCGCCGGCCGCCGCGCCGCCGCGCCCGCTGCCCGCCGCAGGTATGTAGTCATGTTATGCCAGCTCGGAATAAATATAGACCAGGGTAGAAGCCTTTAAAAATAATAAAAAGTGAAAAAAATAATAGTAGGATGCAACCCATTAAAGAAGGAGGGGAATATTATAAAAATGAAAGGAAAAATAATTTACGGGCGATCTGAGGTCGGGAAGGGGGTGGGGGGTGCTTTTAAGGGTAAAAAACGGTTTTTCTCGATTTCCGGCAAAACTAAAAGTCTTATCGAAAAAAATCAAATGGCAAAGTTGTAGGTAATAAAAAGATCTCAAACTTTTTTATTTACACTTTTTTCACATAACCTCAAAATTTATGTGAAAAATTCAAAAAACCAAGTTTTTGGTTTTTTATTTTTATCTTTTACAAAAATCTTTTTGTTTTAACGAAATTTGGTGAAAACTTACCTTTTTATGTCCCAAATACGCTGTAATTTATTTGATTAAAAATATTTATTTTTTCACCTTATTTTGAATTAATATCGAAAAAACACCCTAATTTTCAATCGAAAGTTCACCCGTCAAAATATCAGCTTTTTTCAAAAAGTTGGTATGTTTTCCGTTCGTTGAAATCTCTACTTTTCGATGGTGAAAAAAAAAAAATTATATGTTACTATAGTAAATCTTCTGAGAAAATGCAAAAAACAAAAACCTTTTTTATTTCATACACTTGCTTATCATCTGCCTTATTGCAGATGATACAAACAGATTCATGCATACTGATAATCTGAAAAGACAAAATCGAATTAATAATGCTTTCACTATTTTATCGTGAGTATACCCCCATGAAAAAAAATATTAAAGAAATAAATGTCAAAATGTATAAAAAATATATTATAAATATATTAAAAATCTATACTATACATATTTTTTATGTATAAATATATAAATAATATAAAAAGCAAGTGTATGAAATAAAAAAGGTTTTTTGTTTTTTGCATTTTCTGAGAAGATTTACTATAGTCACATATATTTTTTTCACCATTGGAAAGTAGACATTTCAACGAACAGAAAACATACCAACTTTTTGAAAAAAGCTGATATTTTGACGGGTGAATTTTCGATTGAAAATTAGGGTGTTTTTTCGATATTAATTCAAAATAAGGTGAAAAAATAAATATTTTTAATCAAATAAATTACAGCGTATTTGGGACATAAAAAGGTAAGTTTTCACCAAATTTCGTTAAAACAAAAAGATTTTTGTAAAAGATAAAAATAAAAAACCAAAAACTTGGTTTTTTGAATTTTTCACATAAATTTTGAGGTTATGTGAAAAAAGTGCAAATACAAAAGTTTTAGATCTTTTTATTACCTACAACTTTGCCATTTGATTTTTTTCGATAGGACTTTTAGTTTTGCCGGAAATCGAGAAAAACCGTTTTTTACCCTTAAAAGCTACCCCCCACCCCCTTCCCGACCTCAGATCGCCCGTAAATTATTTTTCCTTTCATTTTTATAATATTCCCTTCCTTTTCTAATGGGTTGCATCCTACTATTATTTTTTTTGGTTTCAAAAATTATCGACTCTGGTCTAATATTGCTCGGTTTGACTCGAGTTGAAATTCACGTAACTCAAATTGAAGTTCAAGTTGGAGTTACGTAACTCGAGTTATAAGTCGCGCATTGTTTTATGAGCGCTCAGTGAAAGGAGTGGGGATTTTTACGCAGGTATACTCTCGCGCACATAATTCCCTAGATACAAAATAGCAAACATGCATGTGATTTAAATTTGGTTCATTTTTACTAATAATTTTCGAATAGGTATTATCTAAACTATTATTTTCTTATTTAATTCATTTTTAATTGCATAAATTAAAAGGTAAACACTGCTAAAGTCTATGCTTTGATTCATTTTTTTTGTGGAACTGGAACATCTTCAACGTTAATTAAATTTAGTTAAAAATATATAATAAAAAAAAATCTTTTAAATCACATAAATTCATGTAACTCAGTTTTAATGAATTTATCAATGTTATACACCATTTTTCTTGCCTGTCGAGTCGAGAAGACCTTGGTTTCTGGCATCTTATTAAAAAAAATATATATAATTACGTAATGAAAACGTTTGCTAAGGTAGTTGCGCGCGCGACTGTACTAAAAGGGTGCGCGCGAGGGGAGAAGGAGGGGGGGGGGCGTCCCGCCAAATGGGTCCAAAAATTGACTTCTGCGCATTCAAGGTCAGCGCTCATAAACCATTGGGATACTTATAACTGGATGAAAAGTGAATGATTTGTTTTGTTTGTACCAATTTAATGACTCGGCTTCGCAACAATATAAAAAAAATGGTACAGATTCGTAATAAATATTTATCGGGACAGTTATAATTATTTAAATTTTTTTTATATTATTAGTACTAGCAGAACCCGCGACTTCGATCGCGTTAAAACTACAAAAAAAAGACTAAAAGGGTAGGTTTCATACTAACTTTCATCCTCTATTTTACCCTATTATGGGATAAATTTCGAAGAATGATAAAACATGAATTTATTTAATTGTATTGACTAGCGTTAATACCAAATTTCAAGTAATTCTGATCATAAATATTTTTTGGGTTGTATTATGACATGTTTTCCCGTGGGAATGAGATAATCTTCCGCGGTAAAAAATAGCCTATGTCAG
The DNA here is from genome assembly GCA_947093115.1 of Brenthis daphne. Classification (NCBI taxonomy): domain Eukaryota; kingdom Metazoa; phylum Arthropoda; class Insecta; order Lepidoptera; family Nymphalidae; genus Brenthis; species Brenthis daphne. Next base: position 23,930,202 of record OX352473.1, read on the forward strand.
TCTCCAGCCATCTAATTACCTCCACACAAAAAATCACGCCAATTCGCCAAGCCGTTTCGACGTGAAAGAAAGACAAACAAACAAACACACTTTCAAATTTTAATATTAGCATGATGGATTAGTATGGATATTATAGCGCTGCCATTCGGTTGATACGCTATGGGGGAGTTCTGACGACAGCTATTTGAGTTAAACACTGGCATCTTGCTTGCAAACGTTTGCGTAAAAATGAGAGCGCGTCAATCGCGTATTTGCTTGATTCGTTCATTTACCGCGCCAATCCAAATTCGACTCGGAGAGAATTCAACTCGAGTTAATTCGGGTTAAGCCCAACTCGACTCGAGTTAACACATGTCCAGTACGCACACGCGCCGGGCGGTGGCGGCGGTCTCGTGGGCACAGTCTGACACTTTTCAATACAATGAATATATTTTTGCCTGACACGGTCCTAGCACGGTATATGAGACGATATATATGATATGATATGAGACGATGTACCTTTAATAATAGTATGAAGTATCACATTATATTTAAAAACGATTCTTCAATATTGTTAACGAGACTAATACTTTAAAAATTACTGTCACGATGATAATTAGATATTACCTAATGGATATTAAAGAATGCGGTGATGGATATTAAGTAATGCAATTCAAACGACATAATCGCCTCGTGACATATCATGTCGTGTCGTGGTCGTGTCCACGCTGATGACACAATGGTAAAATGAAAAGAACGAGTTAAATATATCTAAAGTGGACTCACGTTGAAAAAACATCTCCACTTTACGTGTAGAGAAGGTACCCTAAAAAAAATTTTTTTTTCAAGATTTTATTTTACCAATTTATCGACATGACTAATATGTACATCCATGCCAAGTTACACCTTTCTCATACTAACAATAAGATTCTCTGAGCTAAGCTACCGACAGACGGACGGACAGACAGACACGGTGAAACTATTAGGGTTCCTTGTTGACTATGGAACTATTACCACAGATGACATGCTTCACTATACTGTACAAAAAACCGAACGACCCTAATTTGATTTTCCATAATTTGAATATAACAGGAGTGCTAAATAAACTTCAGTTTCACCTCTAATAATTAAGTAACCGCGAGCGCCGGCGCAGCGGCACTTGTCCAATTTCAGTCATCAGTAAAATTATGAAAATTTAACTTTAACACGTCTCATTATTTTATGGTATCTCTTATATCAGAATACACACATAAGGCATTTTTGGAATGTACTTTTTTTCTGTTATTAACTACTCAAACTTCAATAACAAATCGATGCATAACATATGGTCACCTATTTGACATTTATCTCTTTCTCACGGGAAAACACGTTATAAATTATAATACAATAAAAAAAAAATGTTTTTGATCAGAATTACTTGAAACTTGGTATAAATGCTCTTCAATACAATTAATTAAATGTGTTTTAGCATTTTCCGAAATTCATCCCATATGGGGGTAAAATAGCGAATGAAAGTTTGTATGAAACCTACCACTTTAGAGTATTTTTTTTGTAGTTTTAGCGCGAGCGAAGCCGTGGGTTCTGCTAGTATCTTATAATATCTTATTTGGCTTCGTTCACTTCCTACAATATCTGCGGGCATTACTATTTCCATATTTTGACATTTTCGCATACTATATTATGCAAGAGACGGATATAACGAGTTATATATGATGTGTCTCGTGATACACAATTTATATTCAATACTAAACTAGTTTTAAACGAATTTATGTTGTGTATGTTTTCACTTTAAAGTTATCAGTATTACTTTTAATGAATGTTGCAATAATGAAGTCCTGTCGCTGTCGCTTGGTTCCGATCTAAGTATATGTAGAGACTGACGTGTTTGTGTTGCAGTGGACCGGTGGCACTTCGTGTCGAGCCAGTAGCGCGCCGCGGCGGCGCGCGGGGAATGGGTAGTAGTGTTGTTATGCTTATTAATTTAAGAATAAATAAATATATAATTGATTTTTTACACCTTATGCCTTTTTATTTATTACCTTGTTGCCAGTTGGCGCGGCTTCGGTAGTGGTGTACAGTAGATTGTAGTGCTACCATGTAAGAGTTACGTAAAATGTATCTATTAAAACCCCAAATAACCTGCTTCTTCATACAATATTAACTGTACAAAATGTTACCGTAAAATGTGTAATTTTTTCTCAAGGGGAGTAAATTCTAAAAAAATGATTCGTATTCAACCCTTTTTTACGTCCCACTATTGGGGGTAGGCGTGGGCCGCCGCTGCACAGTGGGCTAAAAATCGACTTTCATAGACTTAGAGATTTCGAATTTTAAGGGTCGTGTTTTTTGTTGGATATCTCTTTATTTAACAATGACCGTACTAGAATAAGGCATGCGAGTCGGTTTTGAACAAAAACGAATAATTTTATAAAAAAAATATAAAATTTTGTATGGAGCTAAGAAGAAATTTCCAAATATCCTTAGAGATCGTCAGAGTACTAATTATTTGTGATTTTTTGACATACTACACACAACGGTCACGGTTACGTTTTTTTTAAATGATGAAAAAAATTAATTATTTAACACGAAGTCAAGATTATATGAACACTTGTAATTAACTAATGACAATTTAATGTACTTTATCTAGAAATTATTTTAAGTAGGTGATTTTGGGGGTTGCTGACAAAGACTCCATAAGATAAGAAAAGCAAGACAGCAGAGAAGCACGTGCATCAACCGTCCATAAGGTGCTGATCCATGGAGCAGACATAATCGAAAATAATGATATCGTCCCGATCGGGAATCTATCAGAAGAAGCCTTCGAAGCCTGCATCAAAGATTTTAGAAAGTTTCGGGAGCATGATTCACGGAAAAAAAGCAGGCAAACTTCTAATGAGGACATTTTCAACATGCTCCTTTTGTCTTCTGATCCTTTAATAACTGCTCGAAGACAAGCCAATAAAAAGCAGAAGTTCTTCGCAGAAACTTTGGAGCTGTTTATGTGTTCAGAAACCCAGTTCGAGTTTTTAAATGTATCTAATCTGGATAATGACTCTGAAAATGAATCTGACAAAAGTAATAATGAAAATTAGGTTAGGTGTTGTATGTTTTGTTTGTATATTTTTGTTTTACTTTATTTCAATGTAACGTTTAAAAAATTTGTACATATCTCTTTTTGTACAATTAAATTTATATTACACTGGAAACAATTTGATTTCTAATAAATACACTTAAGTACTCACAGATTCGAGTTTTGTTACTTCATCATCATAAACAATAAGTACTACCTACAAGTTAACTTACTACGAATCTCCTGTCAAAGTAGTACTTTAAAAACAAAAAAATAATCTATAAAGAAAAACAAATATACTTTCTGTAATCTTCGTGACTTCGTGATATATAAATATAACTCATTATATAAAGGGCTACAAGGTCTTACAATCACTAGTAAAAAAAATTAAGTAAAAAATTAAAAATTATATAATTTTTTTTCATCATTTAAAAAAAAACGCAATCGTGACCGTTGTGTGTAGTATGTCAAAAAATCACAAATAATTAGTACTTTGACGATCTCTAAGGATATTACGGCTTTTTTTGCGGTTCCAAAAATAATTGGAAATTCTTCTTAGCTCCATACAAAATTTTCGTTTATTTTTTATAATTCATTCGTTTTTGTTCAAAACCGACTCGCATGCCATATTCTAGTACGGTCATTGTTAAATCAAGCGATATCCAACAAAAAACACGTCCCTTAAAATTCGAAATCTCTAAGTCTATGAAAGTCGATTTTCAGCCCACTGTGCGCCGCCGGCAGAGTGCGGGACTTCACGTGTCTTTCAAAAACTGACTAGGTTCTCTCAGACATGCAGATTTTCTCAAGAACACGAATGTATGGGACACTATAAACGTAAAAGTTTTATAAAAATTAACTCGACAATACATCTAATTGTATTTTTGTTTGTATATATAAGAGTACCATGTGCTATAATCTCTGGAACTACTAAACGCATTTGGATGCGGTTTCTACTCTTATGATCTACATTTTTCGCAAAGATTTGAATAGATACCTACATGCATCAAAATTGGCCTACCTCTTATAGAAGTATCAACGGTATCTGCAGAAAAGCGTTTTTGTTGCTTTATCGGCGTGCTCTGACCAGGTGGTAGAATTATACCTATTCGTAAGAATGCTGCACTACGAAAATATTAATTATCGTTATACCTATCTAAAACAAGTTAACTCTATATGCTCTAGCTGCGATATCTAGGCCACAATAACGTTAAAACACCTACTGAAGATTATGAGGTAATCCTGAAGTGTAGTAACTACTTATTTAAATATAATATTTACAGTTGAGTGTGATGCGGCGAAGTAGTTGCACGTAATATCTCATTTAACGATCTATTATCTTTTTTTTTTAAATACCCTCATTATAAATGTAAAATAAAATGGGTGAAAAAAGTATAGGAAGTGAGATACGCTATGAAATTGAGTGTGATGAGGTAGATAGAAATACTGTAGATGACCAACAAATAAATGAAGAGTTGATTTGGGCTAATGAGCAGACTCCGACGAAATCTCCTATCTTAAGACCAGAGAAGAGATCAAGGAAAGAAAATTCAGATTAAGAAGATGAAAATGGCTTCATTACCGTGGGAAAACACCCAAAAAGATTAGCGCGGAGTAATTCACAGAGTGCAGATAAACCAGAAAATTTGTACGAAATTTCCAATGACCTCTAAAGAACCACTGCCGAAACAAATTGGTTTAGCTAAGTTTATGTATTCTTTAAATATACCCAATATAATAAAAATAAAATATAAAAATCCATATAAAGTTTTGATACAGTTAAATACAAGATTTGAAGCGGAAAAACTTTTAAACTCTGAAAAAATTAAGGAAATGGGATACCGATGTCAATCGACACAAGAAAATAACTTGTCATATGGCATAGTTAGACAGGTTGAGCTAAAAGTTAGTGAGCAAGAAATTCAAGAAGCTTTTAAGTGTGATGCTGAGTTAATCTCTGTAAAACGCCTCAAAAGACAAACAGACAAGGGTGACTGGACAGACAGCGAAACAGTGCGACTATGTTTCAATAGTGAGACCGCACCGCCATATGTTTATGGTTATGGGTGTAGATTCAAAGTAGAACCGTATATTTTTCCAGTCATACAGTGTTCAAAATGTTGGAAATTTGGCCACTACGTAAGAAGCTGCCCAAGAAATAAAATTGTATGCCCTAAATGTGGTGGCAATCAAGTAAATTGTGATACTCACATATACAAGTGTATTAATTGTAAGGGTCCCCATATGTCTATGGATAAATCATGTTCTGTATTTGTTAAGGAAAAAGAAGTTAGATACATTATGAGTCGAAAAAATTATACGTACCGAAAAGCTTTACAACATTATTTAGAAATAGAAAGAAGCAAAAATTCGCAGATAAATTTACAAACCAATGAAGAAAACCTAACGAAATCTCAACCAATTGTAACATACAGAGATGTAGTAATGCAAGATAATGAACAGAAGTCAAGATGTCCTGATAGTTCTGAGGTGTATTCTGATAGTGAAGCAAGTGAAAAAGAAAAGTCAACCAATTCTAAAAAAACACGTAAAAGAAAAAAGAAAAAAAACAACACAAAACAAACTATGGATTCTAGAAACCAAGAAACGCAGTCAGATGTCGAAGGAGAAAATAAATCTACGGGCGAATATAGTAAAAACAGAGATAGAAAAGGAGTTCGCATTTTCATTTAAGAGGCTGTTGATAAAATTAAAAAGTGCAATCTTAGAAGACAGCGTGACCTGGGAAGAAAAAATCTGTGTTTGTGTAAAGATAATATTTAATGAATTGATAAAATTTGTTAGTAGTTTCTTTGAAGGTGGAAAATTTCTGAAAGATTTTTTTAAGCATTTCAGTGATGGATAGAGACTTTAAGTTAAATATACTGCAATAGAACGCGCAGAGTTTATATCCAAAAAGATTACAGTTTGAAAACTTACTTAATAGAGAAAGTATCCACATAGCTTTGGTAAGTGAAACTTGGCTTGACTCTGATTTTGAAATTAAATTTAACGAATATTATGTATATAGAAAAGATAGATATTATGATTCTTATGGTGGTGTTGCTATTTTGGTACATAGATCAATCAAATCACAAAAATGCCCAACAGCTTTTAGTAATAATGGTATCGAAATTATTCATGTTAAACTTTATAATTGTAAATATTTACAAAATATTGTCTGCGTGTATTGTCCATCCTCTGTACAGACATCGCAAACTGATTGGAATTGTATATTTTCTGAGTTTTCAAAATCATCTTTAATTGCTGGGGATTTTAATGGGCATCATACCAATTGGTCCTATAAAAATGATATACGAGGCAATCACCTCTTAAATTCTTCAATTGAAAATGATTTTATTTCTCTAAATAATGGTAGCCCCAGGGTGAAATTGGTAAATGGTGTTTTAACAGAAACTTCTCCTGACATAACTTTTGTTTCAACAAATATAGCAATTAAATTTAGTTGGACTATACTTAATGAAAATTATGAAGCGACCATCTAGTAGTTAAATTTAGTCTGAAATATAAAACTAGTTTTAACTTTACAAACAAAAGAAACTATAAATTGGCTAATTGGGTAGGTTATAAAACATATTTAGAAAGTTTGTTTAAACAGGTTAAGCATAGTAATGATGTACAGGATATATATGATGAATTTGTAAATTTTATAAACAAAGCCGCCGATGAATATATTCCAATAGAATGTGCTTAAACCCTACACAAAAATTTACACCTAAACGATATTGAACCCCTGTTTTATCGAATCTCGTAGCCCAGAGACGATTAGCCCTGAAGAATCTACGGCGAAATCCTATTCCACAAAATTTAAAACTACTGGAGAATAAACTAAAAGAAGTGCAACTTAAACATTATGAGGCTAGATCAAATGACTGGCATAATTTTTGTGACTCTATAGATGAAACTAAATCGGATACTGAAATGTGGCATAAAATGCTGTGGATAAAGAGAAGTAAGAACTATCCAACCCTTATAACTGATGTACAAGGTGAAGAACTTCTTTGTAATTTAGCTCCTGATTCCGTACCATTAAATACACCAGAATTTTATTCAAATAACTTGTATTTGGAATCTGACCTAGGTCTACATGAACTAAATTTTTGCATCAAAAAGAAAGATACGGCCCCAGGGGAAGATGAAATAACATACTCTATGATTTTTAATCTTCCACCTAATGGTAAACTGACTCTTAGAATTTACAACCTCATTTTTCTAACAGGTAAAGTCCCTGAACAGTGGCATAGAATTTAAGTAGTGGCAATTCCTAAGGCAGGTAATACGGATAAACTAAGACCTATATCACTTTTGTCATGTTTATGTAAAATTTTTCACGTAATGCTTAGTAAGAGAATGGAATGGTTTGTAGAGAAAAATAATATTTTAGCACCTAATGTTACAGGATTTAGACGAGCTCAATCAAGTTTAGACTGTTTAATCAGATTAATTACACAAATACAAATTGGATTTTCGAAAAATATGCCAACCTTGGCATGCTTCCCTGACATTGAAAATGCATATAATAATATTTTGATACATAAAGTTTTAGAAATAATAGATAATTTGGGTATGGGAAGTAAATTTTGTATATATTTATGGAATTTCTTAAGTGAAAGACAACTAAGTATCAAAAATATTATTAATAATAAAGAGAAAACTAGAAGGACAAACAAAGGCCTAGCCCAGGGTGACCCTCTGTCTCCACTGCTTTTAATATTGCTACGCATAAAATTCATCAACTAATTAAAAATGTCTTCATATGTCAGTATGCTGATGATTTTGTTTTGTTTTCACATCATGGCCAAATAAGCGAAAGCAAAATTAGTATTCAGGAAGCATTAAATTTGTTTGTCACATTTCTAGACCATAAAGGATTAGAGTTATCAACTAGTAAGTCTAAGCTGTGCACTTTTAGTAGGAAGCGACGGAATGACAATGTTACAGTCAGCGTTAATAATAACACAATTACTTCTACAAACCATATTAAATATTTAGGAATGTGGCTAGATCGATCCCTTTTATGGAATAAACACATAAGTGAGTTAGCTCAAAGAGCAACAAAAAGTTTAAATATGTTAAAAATGTTAACTGGACCGTCGTGGGGAGTTCACCCAAAATATTTAAGAAAATTATATATATGTCTAATAAGAAGTAAAATTGATTACGGTTGTTTTTTCTATGATAATAGTGCAAAAGCACACGTAAGTAAATTAGAAATTATTCAAAATCAAGCTTTGCGGTTAATTGGAGGATTTATTAAATCTACACCTCTTCATGTAATGGAGTATGAACTTTGCATTCCACCCTTATACTTAAGAAGATATTACTTGGCTGTGAAATTCTGTTTTAAATTACGAACTTGGTCGAACAATATAACAAGTAAATTATTTGATGAACTAAATTACTACATTAGTACATAAAAACTTTTTAACAAAAAAATAAAAACCGACTTCAAACAAAAGCACTAAAAAGTGAAAAATAACTGATTGGTAGTTTTCATTTACTATACATACCTAATCAAATATTTTCGAAGTCGGTGTGCTTTGCTTTGTATGGGCTGGCACCGATTTCGAAAATATTTGATTAGGTATGTATTTAATAGGTAGGCTTTAATTACTTAGCCAAAGCACACCGACTTCGAAAATATTTGATTAGGTATGTATAGTAAATGAAAACTACCAATCAGTTATTTTTCACTTTTTAGTGCTTTTGTTTGAAGTCGGTTTTTACTTTTTTGTTAAAAAGTTTTTATTTTTCCCTTTTTAGTGTAGACAGTAGTAGCAAAGTAAGGATTCTAACGTGTTAGGCTTGTCAAATCAAACAAAATAAGCCCAAACTCAAAGTATCTACTATTAGCCGTTGAAGAGTTCCACCTATCCACCTTCTGGCCTTGCCATCAGATCAGGTCAACAACACTGAACCACTGTACTATCAACGAAAATAGAAATACTTGCAAAGTTTCAAGTCAATATGACAATTAGAAGTAGGTTAAATTCATTATTAGTTGTTTTTCCACCCTTAGGGGTGGTATTTTTTTGAAATTTAAATGGGACCAATCTGGAAGTATACCCTTTCAAACAAAACAAAAATTGTCCAAATCGGTTAATAAATGAGGGAGTTCTGAGGTAACAAACATAAAAAAAAAAACATACCGTCGAATTGAGAACCTCCTCCTTTTTGAAGTCGGTTGAAAACCTTTTTGGCGTTCTAAAAAGAAACCTTTGCTGCCTTGTATATATAGTGGAATTAAACAGGAGAAACTGTTTTCATCCAGCACTTTGAAAATGTTCACCATGAATACGTGGTTAACAAATATATAGAACCATTTATACTAATTTGGAATGTATTGATAAGGCAAAAAACTCATATGAAATCAATCAACTTAAAGCTAACGTTTTACAAGAAATAAATGATAAATATAGTAATTCGATTAAAATATATACAGATGGAGCCAAATCAGAGGCAATGGTAGGAGCTGCCTTTTATGATCAAAGTTGTAAAAGTAGTAGCATGTATAATATAACATCAACAAATATTTGTATTATGTTGGTGGAATTATTTGCTATTTCAGAAGCTATATCTTATGCAGTTACAAAAAAATATCGTAGAATTGTCATTTTTACTGACAGCAAAAGTGCATTGCAGCATTTAGCTCGGTGCGCCTCTGGCTTAAGAGGTGTTCCGGTAGCTTATGCTATTCTAGATAAGATAAATAGAGCAATACAATTAGATATGGATCTGAAGTTGCAATGGGTCCCATCGCATATAGGTTTAGAGGGAAATGAGGAGGCTGACCAACTAGCTCGAGTTGGATGTACAAAAGGCTTTAAAGTATATATTATTCCAAATTATTCTGAAGTTTTAATATCACAAAATAATAAAATATATAATATGTGGAAAGAATATTTCGATGAACGCTCTAGAGAAAAAGGAATCTGGTACAGAACTTTGCAATGTCAGCCGCCTCGTGCTCCCTGGTTTGATTTGATTTTTAGTAATAGAACTTTAATTAAAATAGCACATAGATTGCGTTCCGGACATATGCCATTAAATATTTTTTTATTTCTTATGAAAAAATCACCCTCACCAAACTGTGATGTATGTGGAGTATATGAAGATGTTTATCATTTATTAATGGAATGTGTCCGGTACGACAAACAAAGGAAAAACCTAATTAAATCATTGAATCTAAATATTTTCGATGTAGGTAATTTTAATACCATTTTGTCCTTTCCTACTTCTGAGGAGGCCAAAATGGTATATAATTTTGTTAAGATCCGGTTTATGTAACTATGTAGATTAAGGTATGATAGGGCTGGCATATTTTTGAAATAAAAGCCCTTATAATAAATAGAAAAAAATAAATAATATTTATAATAATTTTCTCACCTAGGAAATTTTATGTAGATAAAGTTCATCTTTGCAGTACATTTGCTTAAAATCTATACAGATAAATAAAATTAAAAGTGTCTGTTTAAAATAACAGCTCTTCACTAAATGCATATGAAGTTTATACGGTACTTATAAGAAAACACACATTTTTTCTTACGCTTACACGGGCGATTAGAATTGATCAATTGTGATTTGTGAGCAATACTAGCTAAAATTAAAATAAAACTATCGCTCGCAATGGACGACGTATTTCTCTTGCAGTGGCGGTTTGTAGCGCTTGTATTAACAAGAGTCAAAAGCAAAAAAAAGGAACAGATTAAAAATCAAAAAGGGTTGATCCTTTATTCCTAGGCGCCAATTTGTGTCGTGAAAAAAAATCTCCGTCTAAATTATTCGAATAGGGTATCAAAATACTACTTTTTTAAAGGCGATTACAAAAATATACTTACATAACTTATATGTTAAAGTTTAGGTCTCCAACTTGTTCTCACCTTTTTAGTTCGCTTTTTACTCAGTCGGGCCTTTTTATTTTTGTACATTATTATTTTTTAGCGGAACTATGTCGGTTTTTGCCCCGAATATCAAAAAAACCAACACACGCAAACAACACAGTGAACGATTTTATGCACCTTAATAAAACAAATTATATTCAATAAGTGAACCTTTAATCGTTCTTCAAAATATACCTACCTCATATTTATGTAGGTATTTATGTTGCACTGAAATTGTCAATCGCGGTCACCGTTTGGTCAGATATAGACATATTTTTTGCTGTGCAGCATAACCCATAGACTTCGTAAAATAAGGAAATAGAAATGTAATATTTTTAATTTTAATCATTTAATTATTACATTATATATATATAGGTTTTTAGTACGTATAAGTACCTAGTGACGACATGTTTCTTTCAGTGTGTAGTGACCCTACTTGCTGTGCCAGCGGTCGCGGGCTCGGGTTCGAGTCCCGCTGGGGGCATTCATTTGTGTGATGAGCACGAATGTTTGTACTCCCCATGACTGGGTGTTTATATTTATAATATGTATGTATTTAAAGTTATATATGTGTTATGTATCAACTATCTGGTATCCATGACACAAGCCTCGTAGCTTACCATGAAACTAGATGGTGCTGTGTGTTAATATCCCAACATATTTATATTAATTTATATTAGTTAACAAAAATCATCTAAACTTGCGATACCTATACAAATGTGTTACACAGTTTGTCGCATCTCTATGAAGTTTTTCCTTTGCCCACATTCAAAATAATTTGATTGCATGATTTATATTTAATAGCTGGGGTTTCTGGGTTTTAAATAAAAAAGACCTTTTTTAAAAAAAGAACTTTCACTAAACTAGTGAAATTATAATTGGACGGATCTTACAATTTCCCTGAGACATATAGGCAGGTACCTACTTACATCGTTTCTTTTGTAAATAAAAAATACCTAAATATTTAGTTGATTATATATTTCATTTAAAGTAAATTTTTATCTTCACCAAAGTTTAAGTCCTGTAGAGTTATACGTAGATGTAACCTACATACTGATACATATAACATATGTGTATATGTAGATAAATATTGTCATTACAGTAACATTAAATTTCTAATACTTACACAAAATTCCGCTGGAATACGGCGAAATTTCAGTGTAAATCGAACCATTTTTTCTGTTACCTCATGAAGTAGGTACCTACGTCGGACGTTGGTACCTAATATAAAAAAATTGTATGCAGATACTTTGCTTTTAAGACATAATCAATAACGAATTTAACCGTGTGCCAAATACACAGGTTGTGGTCTAGATAACTAAACATAACTTGGTTGCGACAAACGGTGCGGAAGGAATGGACACTTTCTGCAGATCATGCGGACCACTGAAGAGAAAAAGAATTTTGTTTTTTTCTTCCGTGATGCGGACTGAGTGCGGGCAAAAGCTATAAAATTATTATAAATACGAAAGTTACATTATATACATTCTGAGAGGTAATACTACCACTAGATAGCGAACAATAAGTATAGGTAGGTACTAAAAGAAACAAAAATCGATGTTTAAAATTTCTAAAATTGTTGTATTGAATCTAATTTCATTTGAGCGACCACTTTCAAAATTTTCTTTAACTCTAAATTATCAATCAGTTCATCTACACTGTAAAGTCGTTAATTAATTTAAGTATGCAGAGTATATGCGTCACAAAGCTCCGCCAATCGGTTAGTTATATAAACAAAGTAGAAGTGCAGCGACAGCAGCGCGGCGCATCGATCGCGCGCGGCGTCGCCGCGGCGCCCGCGGGCGGCACCCGGCGGGGCGGGAAGGCTCGGGCGCTGCGGGAGGCGCGGGGCACTGAATACCGGTCGAGCCTCAATTCTCAAACATAGACTACGTACCGTCAGAATGCCCCGACGCGTATCCGATATTAATACCTGCAAGCTTTCAAGTTATTATTAATTTAGCTTTGCCTAAAAATAAGACATACAATATTTTTATATACCTGCCTGATTTCGTTATTAAACCTACTTAGAATTGTAGAAATTAATAAGTATGTACACTGTTCAGCCGTTTGAACCGACTGACTCATGTAATCGGAAAAATTAAGATTTTACATTGACACGGTTAGAGAATATAAGTAAAACTAGCGACCCTCGCTACGCTCGAGTTCGTCTCTAGGTATGGAGAAGGTGCCATGAATGGGACCTTTTTTTAGTCTTAAGATTTTGAGCAATAAATGAGGTATAATAAAAATCTTGTCTATTTACCTTTCTAAATATAAACCAAAAACAATATCTTTTCTAAACATTGTAGCATTAAAGTCAAATTTAAAAATTCTTAAGATATGTCCCATAACCCATTCATGACAACGTGGTCTTGAATGGTACACTGATGGTCATCAAAGGAACATATTATAAAAAGTTCTTAGCAATTGTTATAAAAACTCTTATATTTTTTAATCGTTTATTTATACATCTCCAATAAATAATATACCTATGATATACCATGCTTAATCGTAATCTGGCCGATACATTTAAATATTGGGAAATGCATTTACGCATACCACCTGTATACATACAGGTGGTTATGTTGGACTCATCAGCTAGAGAAGCCAGTACTAAAACCCAACAGGACCTCCCCGGTCTTAATGGGGCGTTTGAGTCAATTTTTTTTACGTTGGGAAATGCATTTAGGTACGAGTTGGGACTCACCAGCAAAGCTAGTACTACCCACTAAAACCCAAAGGAACCTCCTGCGTCTTAGTGGGAAGTCGCAGGATCGCGTATGCACTCGACCACGACGGCCCGACGGCACCACTTCCCTTTTTTACCCCCTTAAGGGATGATTTTCGGGGTAAAAACTATGCTGTGGCCTTTCCAGAATCTCAAATTATCTCCATACCAAGTTTTATCTAAATCGGTTCAGCTGTTTAGTCATGAAAAGCTAACAAATAAACAGAGTTACTTTCGCATTTAGTTAATATGGACTAGTATGGATTACAGCTATTTAGTTACATCTCTCGATCGAGACTTCTATATTTGATCGGGACCAGGGACTCAATAGGGACGACTTAATGGACGCGTCACGCGATAGATAGATTGCGCAAAATTAGAGTTAGTGTTTACTTGTCTCTGAGAGGTGGGTGCCGGGTAGGCAGGGCGGGTGCGTGCGGCGCGGCGAGGTGGGTGGCGCGGGCGGCACGGCGCGGCAGTGTCCCGGCCGCGGCGTGCGGGACGGTCGCGAGTGAGAACATGCGCGCATGGGCGCTGCTGCTGCTGGGCGGCCTGGCCGCCGCCGCCCGCCGCGTCGACCAGGACTTCGAGTTCGACGACGCACCGGTACCTGATCTCCTTATTCCCCAGCTCTATGTGTATATTATGTATAAACGACCTTAAAACCTCGACCTACTTCCTATAGGACTTAATCTTAAATATTTTATAACAAGGGTCGGGTACAGCTGCCGCCGAACCTTTTACCACCTCTTTATTTTATAAACAATTATTGCTTACATTCGCCCTACACGGAAAAAATCGTGTCAAACTGTACCTTAGATGCAACATTAAAAGCCACTTTGTTACCCAGAACTTTTAACATGTAGGTACATAGGTACCTACCACACGTAGGCTCCGTCTGCAAAGTTACGTGAACGCAGCATTTTGTTTCTGCCGTTATTGATTTTCATTTGTCGGTCGCGTTATCCTCTGTTATGTTAGGACGCGTAGGTGAGAATTTCGCACAGCAACCTTGACCTCTGCTGACAATTAAATTAGCACCTTAATCTAATAGAAGCCATTTTTTTCACCAATTGATTGCATGAATTAGAGGATCCTGCAATTGTTGCGCGAGTTCTAATTTTATATTACACAAGTGTATGGAATTTGATATACATAAGCTCCGAGAGGTCAGCCGTGGCGTGAATTCTAGTTTAGATACTTCGTATAGCTACAATACAGACGATGCCAGACTTAGAGTTCTTGCCTCCGCCACCCACTCGTATCTATGTAAAGTTTTCACAATATCGTAGGCAACTGTTTATCTCACGAGGCGGTCTCAAGATAGATAGATCGAGTAGATACAATGTGCTCTATGGTCCGTTGCAACTTACAGGAGGCGCCTCAGAGTCAGCTACACGCGCGGCGTCCACGAAGATATGTTTACGATCCTGAGAGTAAGTACTATCATTATTTTATTATGATTTTTTTTTAGTTTACTAGACCTTACGTAGATACAGAGCCAATCCAATTAGAATTAATAATTATGATCTTAGGTTCACTCATTCCACTCATAAATAAAGTACCTACCTGCTCTGCACACTACAGAATTGCTTTAAAGACTAAAGATAATCTAAGGTAATCTGTCTAATATATCCATCCCATTACCTATATATACACCTTGGTAAAATGAGGCCTTAGATTCGAGTTGGTAAAGAGCCCAGATCTTGAATGTTAAGGGTTTAAAGTTTAATTCTGTGCCTCAGGGAGTATGTAAAACCGGCGGTCTTGCTCTCGATCGAAATGGACGTTTACAGTGTGGGATAATGAGGGCATGTGTCTTTCTGCATATATTAGTGCATTATAACATCCCTAAGCCCTTCGCATACTACTACATACGGTTTACTGCTCTCTTACTGTAACAATGTACTTATAGGTGCAGGTATCTACCGGTACAGGTTTCTACTGTAATCGATATCTGTAAGAGAACAATATTATTATCTATATATTATACCATCTTAATCTAACCGAGGACCATCTAACACCGTTCGGTGATGATGTCAGGATGTCTATATACCTACAAATAAATTAAACTTTAAATTTCAGATCCGATGTGTCTCACGCTAGTGTGCAAGAAGCGCGAAGTGTGCTTACTGCGGGATGCATTCACTGCGCTATGCGCTAATAAAAAAGATATTCTACGAAGAGGGTAATTCTAACTACACTAAACGAGTATTAGGTTCTGACCGGGATCTTATGAATTGTCTCAGTATTTCTTATTTTCTAAAATAATCAATCAAAAAGAGTAAAATAGTCTTTTGATAAATATATATATACGTATATTTAATATATATATATATATATATATATATATATATATATATATATATATATTTATTTATTTGTATTTATTTGAAAGTCCCTTGTACGAGTAAGTAAACATTGCACGGCCTCCTGTCGCAGGGACATGATAGTGGCGGGCTCGGCGAGCAGCTGGGAGCGGGGCGACGACGAGGACGTGTTCTACGAGGCGCGCGCCTCCGAGCGCGCGGCGGCCGCGCGCCCCGCCGCCGACCGCTGCGTGGGCTGCGGCGGCGCGGCGCGCGCGGCCTTCCTGTGCGGCTCCGACAACCGCACGTACTCGTCGCTGTGCCGCCTCGACCTGCACAACTGCGTGCACCGCGCGCTGCCGCCAGTGCGCCTCGCCTGCCGCGGCTTCTGCCCCTGCGCGCCGCGGCCGCGCCGGCTGCGCTACCGCCCCGACGAGGTGAGGCCGCAGGGCGCGGGCGAGACGAAACTGAGGGCAGGAACATTGACGGAACTCGCGTGGTTGCAGGAGCGCCGGCGCCGCGCGGACGCGCACGAGGCGCCGCGCGCGCCGCCCTGCGCGCTCGACAAGATGGCCGACCGCTTGCTGGACTGGTTCTCCGTGCTCATGGACGAGGCGGGCGGCGTGCCGCCCCCGCAGGATGGTATTTGCATCTCGTATTTTATTCATTTTTTAAGTGGCGTATCGCAAAAGGATAACAGGGGTTCTCAGACTACTCCCCTGTCGACTGACTAATCTGTCTACTTTCTTTGAACGCATGCAAATTTTCAATAGACGCAAAAAGCTAAAATTTCAAACAATTACCCGAATACCCGAAACTTTTTTGGTTTCAATAATTTCACCATATCATCGATTCATATCACATTTACTAGAGCTTAACGGTCGCCACTATATCTGCCAGGGTTCCCACGGGATTGTAAACCAGAAGTGCGCTGGATGTTCACCCACCTCGACGCGGCCGGCGACGGCTCGCTGTCGCCCGCGGATCTTTATGCGTTAAGTGAGTGAAATTTTGTCTTTCGACCGGCGTCGGCACAAAGCTAAAGTGTTGGTAACGTTAGTGAGTGGCGTCGCTCCGGCAGGGCACGACGAGCGCGAGCGCTGCCTGCGGCCGTTCCTGGCGTCGTGCGGCGGCGGCGGGCTGTCGCGCGCCGCGTGGTGCGCGTGCCTGCGCCGCGCCGCGCGCCCCTGCGCCGCGCTGGCACGCGCGCACCCCGCGCCTCCGCCGGGTCAGTGCATTACTCTTTCTATTGACAACTATATTATGTAAATATACTGTTGGGGACGGTGCCCACGGACACTACGCGATAGGGAAAGCTGACTGCCCTATAAGTACAGAATAAATTAAAGAGTGGAGTGTATTAAATTGGTTTAATAGGTAGATCTACACGCAGAGCAAAAAACTGCCTTTCTCTTGCCATCCCACACATCTCGCTGCTGAAACTTTTTTTTTAATGTTGGGACATTTATTTACTCATACCACCTGTAGACAATACGAGTGGTTATGTGGGACTCACCGGCTATAAAAAGCCAGTACTACACACTAAAACCCGACAAAACCTCCCGTCTTAATGGGGCGTCGCAGGATCGCTTGCGAACTCAACCACGACGCCCCGACGGCAGGTACCAGGAAGGAGACCATAACAATTATGAGATTGCTTCAACAGTTCACTCTGCTATCAGAGAATTAGCAACTATAGCTGTAAACTGCTATAAACTAGGTACGCGAAGCATTGTTCATGCAATAATGTCAGGCGTAACCTTGTCGTCACCATATATATATATATAATAGACTAGCATTGTCTGCGGCTTCGCCCGCGTTCAGGTGACGAAAAACCAAATTCTTAGGTTTTACATTTAGTATTACATATTAGTATACTCTTACATTATAGTTTTTGTATTTTTTCTCAGAAATTAGATATTTTCCCGCGGTAATAAGTATCCTGTATGTTAATCCGGATAACCAGCTATCACCATACCAAATTTCATCAAAATCTTTCCAGTGGTTTTCTTGTGATGCGACAACAGACAGACAGATAAAAATTCTAAAAACTATAGATTCGGCCTCTATATCGATAATAATGTTAAACATCTCATATAGTCTTGAGTTACATTGGAGATCATTTTTTACTACTAAATCAACCAAATTAAACGTTAAACAATTGTAACAAACGTTTTAAGGTTTATATAACTAACAAAATATAAATAAACAAGCATTGCCCGCGGCTCCGCCCGCGTTCAGGTGACTAAAAACCATTTTTTAGGTTTTACATGTTCTCTTACATTGCAGTTTTTTGTATTTTTTCTCAGAAATGAGATATTATCCCGCGGTAAAAAGTATCCTATATGTTGACCCGGATCACCATACCAAATTTCATCAAAATCCCTCCAGTGGTTTTTCTGTGATGCAGCAACAGACAGACAAACAGACACACAGATAGACAGACAAAAATTCTAAAAACTATAGATTCGGCCTCTGTATCAATAATAATGTCTATTTCAGTAAGATTTTCCAAAAAATATTTAATGTACAGATTCGGCTTAGTTACAATTTTATTATATGTATAGACAAATAAACTCTTCTTCATATTTAAAACAATAATGAAAATTAAAAATTCCAAGTAAAAAAACATTTTTAAAAACAAGCTTTAATTTGAATGCCCTAAAAGAAGAAAATAAACTTTAACACAAATCAAACCCATCAATTTATTACATTACTCAATTAATATAAAGCGGAGTTCCAGTGGGAATTTTTTAGCTTCATTTTCAGACCCTCGTCATTATAATATGTAACGGAAATTACTCATGATAAAAAAAATACCAGCCCGAATTCAACTGTCCTACCATTTGCCATCAAGTAGTTCCAGTCTCTACATCCTGGCTTCACCATCAGATCAGCTCGATGGTATTATAATATTGCATTGTCACCGGACTAACATAAGTATGCAAAATTTCAGCTCAATCGAACACCGGGAAGTGAGTCAAATTTAATGTTCAAATTAAGGTCAAATGTAAAATTTGACCTTTACAAACATACATACACACATATATACATACAGACATACATTACAAGTTAAATAAAAGTTTTTAAAATCGTTAAATAAAAGTTTTTTAAATCGATCGTTTTATGCACACGAGGAGGAATCATTTAACCTCATACACCAAATTTCAAGACATCGATCAAAATATAATCTTCAAATACAACGTGCGGTATTTAAAAATTGCTTAAATATAGTTGAACGTGTGCTCACACCGCCATGACACTAGGAGAGGCAACTGGCGGAGTTGTGGGGATGACGTTTGTTGCGTATTTGGATTGATATCGCTAGTAGTTATTCGTATACGGTGGGGAATCATTTTACCTCGAGGGATCGTATTACACGCATTTCCCCTAACTATGAACTAACAACTTTTGAGACGTCAAAAACTTAAGTCTCGTCGTGACCACGAATGCAGCAAAGCATTTCAAATTTCGAGATTTAAAGATCGAAATAAATTTAGTTTTTTTGCTTTTCATCCGAAATGGTTCCCCTCACAGGCGCGTACGTGCCGGCGTGCGACGCACGCGGCTTCTACCGCGCACGGCAATGCCACGCCGCGCTGGGCGTGTGCTGGTGCGTGGACGCGCACGGCGCCGAGCGGCCCGGCTCGCGCACCAAGGGCGCGCCGCGCTGCCCCGGTGGGTACTCCCCGGCCCCTGCACTATCTCCTCGATTACTGTTTTACCTCAAAGATGTAAAACATACCTACGATTTATTTCAGCACTAAACACAGTATTTAAATTTTAAATGTGTATTTTTTCCATTTATCTTCAATGATATGAAGCTCTCTCTAATGACAGAACGATTATTTTCTATATTCCTTAATTATTTACCTTATTCGTCGACAGGAGAAAATGAGACGGACAACAGCATAAGCGACGAGTCGGAGGAGGCGGAGCGAGACGGGACGCGGGACGGGGCGCGGGACGGCGTGCCGGCGGACGACGAGGACGCGGGCGGCAGCGGCGACCGCGATAACGACCTGCGCTTTTAGCGCGGTTTCGGAAGGACAGCAAGTACTTTTACCACCGATTCTTAAAAAAGTAACTGTAATATGCAAATATATCAATATTGTGCTGCGTGGAATTTTTATTTTTAGGCCGACGATTGAAAGCCGTAACGGGAAGAAGGCAATATGTTCAAAATTGGCGTCGGTCGCCCCTTGACCGCGAATCGCGATAGATCCAAATTGTTCCATTGCTATTTGGTGTTAAAGTCTAAAAAGATTAAACGAGAAGATGCAGTACGTTTATATCCACCGATGCATAAACAATGTGCTGAGAACTGTAAGATAGTCGATAATCATTCAGGGTTTGATTTTTGAGGGTTCCCAACTTTGGTATGTTTTAAGCCTTAATACTCTTTTAGCGTGTGTTCACTATACGACACGCAACGCAATATTCTTTTATTAGGATAGTCACTGGGAGAATATGGATATTCATTTACCAGTGTACTGCAATTTTATGTTTTAATAGCTTACTTATTATTCTTCCCTCCTCCAACAGATGAGTCGGCGTGACGCGAGGGCGACCTTGACGCGGCCCCGTAGTGTATTGCAATAACAGTAATGTACCATTTATTTTTAAGAATTATAATTGCTAGATTTCAGGTTGACATTGTAATTTAAGATGAGATTAGATATATGTTCATCCCATTTTATATAAAACCATATTAGACGAGTCGCTCCGAGCAGGCCTATAATTGTAATGTTTTATTTATCAGTACAAACGACGTAATATACACGTGGAAGAAAATATTTTCATAAGAATTTTAAAATATAACTAAAGAGGACGGACAGGCAATGAGTATTAACATCTCGTCTCGTGCCGCACCCGGCGAGTATGAAGGGGCACTATTTACAGTAGTTTTACAGTATCTTATTATTGTAGAGTAAATTATAAAGCCACTTTGAAGGCCTAAACACGGCCAATGTCCTCTATTTTTAACTTACATCGTATATTAACATAAATGGTAAATCTGAGCCTTCATTAGTTAAGCGTAGTGTTAATGATAATAAAATTGTAATATTGATGTAACTTAATACCATACCTAATACCTACGAGTAAGTATGTAACAAGTGTATGAATGTTCCACATTAGGACGCGTACACATAGAACGTCCGATTTTACAGGATCCTTTTTAACTGATCCGTCGCTACTGGAGGTAATATTCACAAAGCATTTACAGGACCGATTTTAACGAATCCGTCGCTAGTGGAGGTAATATTCACACAGCATTTTTACTTATTTCCGAATGACAACATCTACTTTTGATGACCTTCTTAAAAGATTAGAAAAGGATTTAAAAAAGAAAGACACAAACTGGAGGAAAACCCCCGCACCCTTGTGCCAAGCCTCGCGCGGTTTCGATCCGATAAAACGGGTCAGTATTTCTGTTGTGTATGGGATTTTTTACTAGATCCGGAATACTGTCATGTGTGTGAACTGGCTCATATAACTACATACGCTAATAACATATACGTTTAAACGGACCTGTAAAACGGACGTTCTATGTGAACGCGCCTCCGGTGTGTGGGTGCGCGTGTACTGAGGCTCGCCGCCGCCAGTCGCCGGTGCATGCTCCGCCATTGTTACTTTCCTACGATTACTTTGCTCCGCCGCGCATCCATTTAATATATGTTTAATGTAATCATTTGTAATCCTCAATTAAAGTTTATTAAACTCCTATCTGTAAAAACCACATAACAGTTATTTGCACTTTTTTAAATCTCACTAGATTTATTGAAATAAATATAATGTAATTTTAAAAATGAAGTATTATTTCTTCCATGTTCTTTTACGTCACAATCCAATGTTTGCTTTTACGGGAAACTTTACTTCATTGTCTGTCTGTCGAGACCCCTTTTCTCAGGAAAACGTGGAGGGAGGTATCAAGTTACACAGTTCAGGTATGCAATTCTTTGGAGCTATACAAAATTAAACTTATAAGTCAACACAATCAAGAGATACGGACAATGAAAAAAATAATAAAATATGGATATTTTATATGGTCAGAATAATGAGAAAGGTAAAAAATTATTCAAGTCCAACAATGTTTATTGTGTAATATAAAAAAGTAATAAAAGTGGCACTGTCTTAACCTCAAAAATTGTACCACAAACGAGTGTGTTAAATCTTTATAATGTATAAATTATGGTGCGTATAAAAATAACTTTAAAAATACTTAGTGTAATCAAATAGGGAAGAATGTTGCCTTTTTCTCCCGCCCTTAGCATATTGTAAAGCTCTATAGCCTAGATGTTTTATTTTTTCATTTTATTTAATATTTAACTAAAATGACAAACTGTGCAGTGCCAGAATGCAAAAATATTATTTGTTCCCAAAATACAAACACTGAAGAAATTGTGGGCTAAAGCAATAAGACGACCAAAATTAGCGAAATCGCAATCTTTATATACAGGGTGGTCGGAACGTTGACGTCCAAAAATAAAATTTAGGTCCCTCGTATTGTAAGGTATCCGAATCACCCCCATGTATGTTACCCGACTTTTCATAGTTTATGAGCTATGAATTTAATTATGAATGAAGCACAACTGTTAGCCTATCCTATATGCAGTAATTCCACTCTATGAGATGGGCAGTTCATAATAAATGAATAAAGAAAACAAAAGAAGTATATTTGTACTTCATCAGCAACCAGGGGAATTATTGTCTTATGTGCGTGCATTAAATGGCGACGGTGTTACAGGAACGATTTTAATATTACTATTCTTCGCTGATGTAGCCGTTCTTTTCTTTTTAGCCAGAGTTCTTTTATCATCAGTGGATGAGAAAAATTCATCAGTAGCAGCAATACAATGATCACTGCTAGATGATCCAAAATCACCATCGCTGAATGAATCTGTAAGGTTCAAATCATCATAAGCTTTTTGGAAGCATTGTCATTTGTCTTAACATTGTTAATAACAATTTCTGTTAAATTCTCTGAAGAGTCTTCTGAATTCTGGTGTTCGTGGATAGTAGGGACTCTTCTTCTCCCTGCCTATTTCCCAATCACTTGGGGTCGGCGCAGTACATCTTCTGTACTGCTGAAAGGATTTGGCAAAAGTTTTATAACCGACCGCCTGCCTGACGTCATCCCTCCTTGGGTATGCTATTGTCTCTCTTTGTCTGAATGGTATCGCGGAAGTCTTATAGTATGCACTTTCGATTTTTTTGTCTTTTAAAACATTTTTTATACTATTACTTTAATTTTTAATGTTATTTTCGGATATATTTTAAAATAAATTTTGATTACACATAGGTAGTAGGGACTGGACTTTCTTTAGGTTTTAGGCAAATTAATACAATCCCACTTATACCACGAAGCACGAAAAATAGTGTGTGCAGCAATTATTTAAAGAAGTTATTACTTGAAATATATCTATAATCACGATATTCTTGCAAACAATCCTTCCAATTAAGTCACTTTGCATAAAATTATCTCCGAAACTATAGTATGTACCTAGATAAAAGACCAAAAAATGTCCTAATTTTTTTTTCTGATAATTTCTGTGTAAAAATCACAAAAAGGGGACAACTCGACTTAAATCTCTCATCACAGGAGTCACAGATACAATTAGTGACTCACATTCGCTCCTCTAGGTACGTTTTAAGGGTTAGTATAGATTTCTCAGAGATGAGATATTTGCCCGCAGTATGGGATATCCTATAAGTTGACCAAGATAATTAGCTATCAATTATCATCATATCAAATAGCTTCAAAATATGTCCAGTGGTTTTCTCGTGATGCGGGATGCCCAGACAGACAGACAAAAATTCTAAAAACTATAGATTCGGCCTTTGTATCGATAATAATGACTACTTATTGAACTAGTAAGTAATAGTAAAATATGATTATTGAATAATATTTTTTTCATTCTGCAGGACACCGAGTACCTTCTTATATATTTGTAGTCATAATAACATAATATGACATCGTAGCTAGCATATAATATTATCCTTCTCTGAATAATAAATCTTTCTTCTTGATAATGAAAGAATATATAATGTACAGATTCAACTCGGTTAAAATGTTATTATATGAATGTATAGACCAGGGTCGATAATTTTTGAAACCAAAAAAAATAATAACAGGATGAAATTGAAAAAGGAAGAGAATATAACAAAAATGAGACGAAAAATAATTTACAAGCGATCTGAGGTCAGGAAGTGGGAGGGGGTGAGTTTTTAAGGGTAAAAACAGTTTATCTCGATTTCCGACATAACTATAGGTCCTATGGAAAAAAGTTAAATAGCAAAGTTGTAGGTGATAAAAAAAATCTACAACTTCTGTATTTAGGTACACTTTTTTCACATAACCTCAAAATTTATGAGAAAAATTTTAATAACCAAGTTTTTGGTTTTCTATTTTTATCTTTTACAAAAAAAAAAATTCAACCTTTTAGGAAATGGTGAAACCTTGCCTTTTTATGTTACAAGCATACTGTAATTTTTTTATTTAAAATATTTATTTTTTCACCTTATTTTGACTTAATATCGAAAAACCACCCTAATTTCCAATTGAAAATTGTCCCGTCAAAATATCTGCTTTTTTAAAAGAATCAGTGAGCTTTTTGTTCTGTTTCTGAGAAAATTTACCATAGTAAATTAATGTATATTTTTTTTAATCATCAGAAAGTAGAGATTTCAACGAACAAAAAGCCTTAATGTAGGCAAAAATGATTGATACATAATGTTGGATTTACAACATTTAATTTTGGGATCATAACAAGTTCCTGTAAAATGGAGTCTGTAAGTTTGTATATTTTCTAAGTTCGATTCTGACTAGATCATGTGTAGATATTAGCAAAAGAAACTGATTGTGAGTATTGCTCGCAACAGATTCTTCATATTTACATATTCCAATAATAATGCTTCAAACTGCCAGCTAACATCTTGTGTAAAAGGCTAATTTCTTGGGAAAATATTTATTCTTCTATGAAAATATGTAATATTCTCATATGGACATTGAGAAGTCAACAGTTAATTTTTAATATATTTGTTTAACTTATTAAATTAACTCAAAGATACTCTAGGGCCCAGGTTATAAGCCCCATGAGTTCTATATATCATTTGTTTGCAGGACAAGTCACATTAATAATAGCTTCCTCATCCTCATAATAGAATGCCATTTAATTATTTATGGAAGAATAATAAATCAAGTTTTTTACCATTAATACTGCAGGAGCTAAATCTTCTCATGATTACAATATGATTTTATTATTATTTTTATATTTGATATATTTGATTCATTGGAGAGCTTCAAAATTTAATGAAACATAATACAGTGCACATATTTTTTTCATTCTGCAGGATACCAAGTACCTACTTATATATTTGGTTTGCTAACATAAGAAAATTAATCAAATATGACATAGCTAGCTTACATTATCCTTTCTGTTAATTAAAATATATATAAAGAAAATGAAAATTAGGATAGACATCATATCATACAACATAAAATTTATAAATTCATCATCAATACTAATAGTAAGAAAATTTTAAAATTTCTTTGTTAATGGTTAAGGATTACTTGTTTTATTATCACTGTGATGTTACAATTTTTCTTTTCATAAAGGGATTTTGCCTATTATAAAGAACTGAAAAGTAAAAAGAACAAAGATATATCTTGGTTAGGTAGGAATTAAACAACTAGATGTTCTATGACTTATAATTACATACTAGTTAAATTAAGAAAAAAATAACTTAATTCACTTCCTCGGTTGGCTCGTCCTTAAATTTGCCATTGTAGTATGGGATCTTGGAGACGAACACTCTCCAGTCAGTAAAGTAAAGTAGTCCCAGGAATGCTCCGCCTCCGAATCCAGCCAACGTTGGGACGAAGCTGGCAGCAATTTCAGCGTGCTTCTTTCCTAGCCTCATATTCTATCTTTTCTTAGATTTAGTGTAAGAAAGGATCGAGGATTTTCTTTTGATCGTTTTCGTCTAAATGGTTACGTAAAGTAAAACTTATTTCAATTTTCTATAGAATGACAAATGAGTAATGACATTTGACTGCGGCTTGCAGTTGCCACAGACAACAGTCGAGTCCTAGTGTCAACTGTCAAGTATTTTAGTTCACTCACAGTTCACACAAAAAATAAAAAACCCGACTGCATAAAAGCTAACTAAAACGATGAATACAAGAAAGAATATAGTATTATGCAGTCGGAGACGTACACGTGCATGTCTCCATTGAAAAACAGAGCTATAAAAAATATGAAAAGCAATTTATTGTGATATCTCTTTTGTACAGAGTCTTTTGGGAACAAATGTTATCCATTTTATTTGTATCCTGCACAATTTGTCATTTTAATTAAAAATGAAAAAAATCTATCCACGCTATGGAGCTTTACAATATACTGAGAGCCATGGTGATTGTGAAATCTGGCGAGAGAAGAAGGCAAAATTCTTCCCGATTGTAATAAATTTTATTATCTGTATTTTGAATTTGGTGAAATGAGAAATCATAGATTAAATTGCTACTTAAATAAATGAGAAATCATGAAATGTCATAAGTCAATGTCATAATATGTTACCAATGAGTTGTTTATTTATTTATTTATAAATTAAATTTTTAATTATATACCAAATTATGTGATAAAATGTATTAATAGAAGAGATACATACAAGATTGTTGTGAACTTTGTTTGCAGTGTAAGTGAATTAGTGACGTGCGGTAAGAATGATGTGGGATTCGTCAACGTTCCTGGGTGCTCTAACACCGAAATTCTATGTAGCTTTGACCGGCACTTCATCTCTCATCTCTGGACTTATACTTATTTTCGAATGGTGGTATTTCCGTAAATATGGTACCTCGTTTATAGAACAGGTAATTACCATTTGAAATTACATTTGATAATAGATACTATTGTAGTCTAAATATGGTAATCTAATAGGTTTAGGTTTTATCATAATTTATTAATTTCAACATTTACTAAGTATTAATAGTGTTGCCCTGATTTATTTTTTTATACAAATGTATATTTAAAACAATTACATATTATTATTTTTTATTTTTCGAGATGTCCTTATTTATTGTGTGAATTAATTTCTATGTTTCTTGTGTCAAAGCGAGATATTATGCTAAATGGCATATTATTTTGGGGATAACTGTTAAAATCACATCTCTTTAATTTATAATGCATTTAATGCTTTCTAACAACTTATAATATTTATAAAAATTTTGTTTACAATTTTATGGACTGTCATGTTTTAAGCTAAATTGAATCTTAAATATTGACTTGATGGTAATCTGGTGTTCATGCATATTACTAATTATTAAAGCCATTCTATTAGATTTCCATGAATAATATGTACTTGACTTTTTAAATAAAACTAACTTTTTGTATTTTTTGTGAATTTATTTTGATTTTTGGTTCCCAACATTTTGAATGCTTTACAGCAATCATGCTCACGGGTGAAACTGAGATTTTATGGACAATATTTTAATTTTAAATATTTTTTGCCTGAATAATAGTCATCAGTTTCCTTAATAAGCAATTTGTTATAAAGGACCTCTATGAAGCAACCTGTTTCATTGTATTATTGTATCTTGGCTCAAGCTTGGCTTGGCTTAATGTTTTGGTAGTAAAAATGCTATGCTGAGTGACTGCAGAATATATAATATTCATACTATGCAAGATGTTAAAATATATTTTGGATGTTAATAAAACTTTGTTGTTTAGTGTTAAAGAGCCTCCATCGGGACACTAGTGTAGTGATTGGAATTGATTGAAGTAAATTTAACAAAATTAAATTTAAAGTTTGTACATACTAACAGCGATTGCAGAGGCTTTGCAACGGTTCCACATCCTTATCTTAGGACACAGCAGTGCCCCCGGCAAGTCAAGCAAATAAGGGCATATCAGTAACATCTTTTTCTCGAAGCCAAAGTCATTAAGGAAATTTTGGACCCCCTATAACTTCGTCGTGGATCTCCACCCCAGTCCCGTTTTCTAGATATACAACAAATTGCATAAGTAACTTTGTAATTACATATAAATAGATTAATATGCGATTACAAGTTACTTTTGCAGTTCATATAATTTTTCATCACTTAAATTACTGAAGTGGATATGTAAGTAAATAGTGGACATATAGTATAGTAAGTCACAGACGATGTCGATGTAATAATATGCAGATATACCTATACAATACTTATAAAACGGCGCAGCGCAAGCGTGGCGCAGCGCAAGCGTGGCGCAGCGCAAGCGTGGCGAAGGCAAGCGGTGAGATTGAGATCATGGCGATCTTATAGTAGACAAAATTGCGTTAGGTATACGCACAAGAAATACCTTGTACCAGAAAGGAAAAAAAGGAGGTTTATTTACAAAAAATATTATTTACAAATAAGAATGAGATTCCATAAAAAACATAACATTTAAAAAATGCAAGTCTCGTAACTCAGTTTTTCTACTGCACAAACTTTTGAGATCTAATGTAAAATCAAATCAGTTAATTTGTTCAGATAAATAATTTGCTCAGTAATCAGAGTACTTAGCTGAATATCGAAAATTATTTTGAAATTAATCATACTTCGTCAGTCACATGCAAGTGTCGCTTAGAGGTTTGTATGTGGGTCTCGGTGTGCGCAGGTGTCCCTGACGCACCTGGGCCCGTGGCTGGGCGGCGGCGCGGCGGCGGGCGCGGGCGCGGACGCCGAGTGCAAGGTGTGGCGCAACCCCATGTCGCTGCTGCGCGGCGCCGAGTACGGCCGCCTGTGGGCCGCCGCGCGGCGCGCCCCGCTCACTTACTATGATATGAATCTCTCTGCGCAGGTTCTGTACATTGAAAAAGCATGTATGCGATTTAATAAACTTTTATATTCAGTCAGTGAATACATATTTATTTATTCCGTTGCCGCGGGAGTGAGTTCGTCTGTATACGGGGGTGGTGTGGTGTGGCGCAGGAGCACCAGGCGTGGTTCGGCGTGGGCGCGGCGGGCGCGGGCGGCGCGGACGAGGCGCTGGCGCGCGCGTGGCGCGAGCGCGAGCCGGCGGCGCGCGTGGCGCTGGCGCGCGCGGCGCTGGCGCTGCGGCCGGAGATGGCGGCGGCGCTGCTGCTGCTGGCGGAGGAGGACGCGCCCACGGTGGCGGAGGCGGAGCGCGTGCTGCGGCGCGCGCGCGCGCGGCTGGCGAGGCGGCGTGGCGCGCGCTGGCGGCGGCGGCGGGCGCGGCGGGCGCGGCGCGGCGTGAGGCGGCCGTGCTGGCGCACGTACGGCGCCGCGCCGCCATGTGCGCGCGCCGGCTGGGCCGTCTGCGCGACGCCGCGCGCGCCTTCCGCGAGCTGGCGCGCGACGCGCCGCCCGCGCTGCACGCGCTCGGCCTGCACGAGAACCTCATCGAGGTGCTGCTCGAGCAGCGCGCCTACGCCGACGTGCAGGTCGACCTCTCAGTACTCCTCTTGCTTCATCGTTGTAAATCTCTTTCGCAAATTGCGTTTTTAATAGACTTTCTAAAAGGAGAAGGTGACATCTTCGGTTGGCATTAATTATTATTTTTTTGTATGCATACACATGGATGTCCAAGGTTCGCAATTCGTCGGAATCTTTTTTTTATGTATTTTCAACGATTACTCGAAGACTTTTTTTAAATTTTTATTTAAAGGGAATACTCGTGCGGTCATCTTATACGAATATGGTGATGACCTGACGATAAAATTTGGAAATTGACTGTAATTTTATTTTGATTGGGACTTTTATTATAGCACTTGTTACTTTACAAAAAAAAGTATACCAACGTAGACCGTAGCTGGTTTGAAGGCGAACAATGGTATCCTTATTAGTTTGATATAATTTGAGCACTCAATACTCAAACCCTTAACCGATTTAGATCCTTCTTTTTTTATTTGAAAGTGTATACTAGCAAAATAATTTTGTATAATGATGATGATGATATCCGATATACGGAGGAACTTCTAATCGATATTAGACGTTTTAAATAAAAAAAAAAGTTATAAATGGTGTCGTGGGACACCAGATAGGAACGAAGTTTCTGATTAGGTACATATATTAATTTCAAGTCCTAGTCGAGGTAGAAATAAAATAATTATTCGGGTATAACTTTTTTATTATGATATAGGTAATAATAATAACAGTAATCACGTAGACTATACATAAGACACTGTCAATAAATTTATTAAATTAGTTATTTTATGTTTTTGGATGCACACGATTACATATATTTTAGTAAGTAACGAGGGTAACGGTAGGTCACAGTCAAGTGTGAAGTATATATGTGTCCGTGTGCGGCGCAGGCGCTGGTCGCGCGGCACGAGGCCGAGGGCTCGGGCGCGCCGCGCTCGGCTGCGCTGTGCTACACGGCGGCGCTGCTGCGCGCGCGCGCCGCCGCCGCCGCGCCGCGCGGCGCCGCCGACGCCGCCGACGCCGCCGCGCTGCTCGCGCTGCGCCGCGCCATCGCCTACAACGCGCACGTGCCCGACTACCTGCTGGAGCTGCGCGCGCTCACGCTGCCGCCCGAGCACGTGGCGCGCCGCGGCGACAGCGAGGCCGTGGCCTACGCCTTCTGGCACCTGCGCCACTGGCGGCGCGCGGACGGCGCGCTGCGCCTGCTGGCGGCAGCGTGGGCGGCGGCGGGCGGCGCGGGGGGTGCGGGCGCGCGCGGGCCGGACCGCGAGCTGCTGCCGGCGCACCACGCGCCGGCGCCGCGCCGCGCGCCCGCGCTGCTGCCGCTGGCGGCGGCGCTGTGCGCGGGCGCGGCGCTGCTGGCGCTGCTGGCGCACCGCTGGCCGGCCGCCGCCGCCGCCGCCGCCGCCGCGCTCGACCCCGCGCGACTGCTGCGCCTGCTCGCCGCGCTGTAGGCGGCGGACACCGATAACGATACGTGTATGTTCTTATTTATTTAATGAATATGACCATGATTATACATAATAATGCTTACGGTGTATTTAATACTATCTCGTATGTTAGGTTTTATTTATTTAATAACTATTTAATTAGTTTATAAGTAATATCGATGTTGTGAGCTCAATAAATGACTGAAATCATACACTTTTTTTAATTTCAATACCTGTAATCTTAAAACACACACAACAATAATATTATATTATATATATGTATTAACAAATATTGTACACGGAGTCGTAGTGTGAGCTAAAACTAATCTAACAGAAATGTCAATGTGTGCGTGTTTTCGAAGTTTTGTATGCAAATACCGTCATTAGTGTGCTACCGGCAAGCAATAAAATTTCTGTTGCCGCTATAACAACAAATACAAAACAATAGAATAAAACAAATATTTAAGGGGGCTCCCATACAACAAATGTGATTTTTATGGTATTTTTATAGATAATGGTACGAAACCCTTCATGTGCTAGTCCTAAATTAAAAGATTAAACAATAATCGAGTTTTTAAAAAAGATTTTTTAAAAAACCGCTCGACCGACCTTTGAAACAAAAAAAAATTCTAAATCGGTTCAGGCGTCTTCGAGTAATCGGTGAACTTATATAAAAAAAGAAAAAAAAGATTTCGACGAATTGATAACCTCCTCCTTTTTGGAAGTCGGTTAAAAAGAACTTGTACTTAAAAATTATTTATTTTTAAGTAAAAGTTTTTTTGCTAATACTAAGAATACTTAATTTTTTTGAGAAAAAATAAAGTATTATTATTATTTATTAAGTGATAAACAAGTAAATAAGTGGCGCGAAGCCAAGAAACGCACAGGGAGGTGGCCCACTTCGGTGGGCGGTGGGAAGTGGCCCTCTTCGGAGGGCGGTGTACCATGCGGGTTGCTCCTGGTACTTCTCTGATAGCAGAGTGGACCTTGGAGCAACCCCGTGGTTGTTGTGGTCTGCTTTGGCAGACCTGCCGTCGGGGCGTCGTAGTTGAATGCGTAAGCGATCCTGCGACGCCCCATTAAGACGGGGGAAGGCTTTGTTGGGTTTTAGTGGGTAGTACTGGCTTTGCCGGTGAGTCCCACACCTCGTGCGTAAATGCATTTCCCAACGTTAAAAAAAAAAAGGATTTGTTTAGACCCCTAACACTCCATAATTTCATCTGGACCCAGAAACGGTTTCCCAAGATGAAAGCTGCGCTTGTGCGTGAGAGGTCCCACATCCTACTCGCGCACCCTAGAAGATGGAGTGCGTTTCATTTGCCTCCACGCGACTTCGGTAGGTTTGTGTGTCACTCAGCCCTAGGTTGAACATGTGCTAGTTTAAGCAGCAGTATCCTGTGAGAACTCTTACTAATAGTCGTAAGGTATTTTTTTATCCGACTTCCAAAAAGGAGTAGGACGAGTTCTGTGTGACACACACATATATATATATATATATATATATATATATATATATATATATATATATATATATATATCTATACTATTATTATAAAGAGGTAAAGTTTGTGATCTTGTGAGTTTGTGAGTTTGTGACGTTGTAGGGGGTAATCTCTGGATCTACTGGACCGATTTTCAAAATTCTTTTACCAATAGAAAGCCACGTTCTTTCTGAGTGTCATAGGCTATATATTAACCCGAAAAATGAAAAGGCTTTTTCGTGGTAGTCGGATTTGCAAAGTAAGTCGGAGAAAAAACGGTCGAACGAAAATGTTTCTTACGAACGCTGCCTTAACGATGAGAGATATATGATTATGCTCTAGAGAAAAGTTGTAGAGCTTAATAATGCCTATGTGGCGACACATTGGCGATAGCCGCGTCAGCGGAATGCGCATCCGGCGCCCGCGCCGTGGCGTCGCAATGTCTACAGCACCGTCAGCGGAATTTATCTCCGCGACCGCTCCCGCGCCTTCAGCGCAGGCGTGGTAACAATTCAGTCGTTAGTTTCGCGAGTGCCCCGACGGTCCCCCTCTCTTTCTCTCTCACACAATAGTATTTTTATAGAGTCTTATATGTATTTATAAGTGTAACGTTTGGGAACAATATATGTATTAAAGACATTTTACATTTCATTTACATCCCTCATAAATAAAGACTCTAAATTGGTGACCCCGATTCTAAATTAGCGGACAGCGACTCCGAGGGGGAATCTTGGCCGTCGGAAGTGCGACATAGTAAAGATTTAATAAACTTTATATTAAAAAGTTGAAACGTTACGAACATAGAGTGCTGTGGTAAAACAGTTACTGCCTATACTAGTGATTTCTTCAATAAATTACCCAGCGCAGCGAATAGATATGTTAGGGGCGCAAACCATGCGATCCGTAGGTGGGCAAGCAATGCCACCGGTTCTAAAAGAAGAGGATACAGATTCACCAGGCATGACTCTAGCAGCCATAGGAGTATCAAATAAATTGCCAGATTTCTGGGTGGACATGCCGCGGCTTTGGTTCGCGCAGTTTGAAGCCGTAATGGCCCCTCAGAAACAAGGGGAAGAAGCGAAATTCAACATGGTCATCGCTAAACTGGGAAGAGACTCAATCCAGCAAGTGAGCGACTTACTTACCTCGCCACCTGCTGAAAACAAGTATACTGCGCTGAAAGAAAGGCTCCTACAGGTGTACGAAGAGAGTGCCGAGCGCCAGTTCCAAAAGCTCGTTTCTGAATTAGAGCTGGGTGCTCAGAAACCTACGCACTTATTACGCCGCATGAAAGAGTTAGGCCGCCCAGCACAGGTCTCAGATCAGACCTTGAAGAGCCTCTGGTTATCCCGTATGCCATCTTCAGTCAGGGCAGTCATTGCAGTGTGCCAAGACCAATCCCTAGATAGCTTGGCTGCCATTGCGGACAAGATCGTTGAGAACAGTAGATCCTACGAAATGGCCACGGTGGATAACAGCATAGCCCAGGTGTCACCAGAACCACTGGCAGGGTTGGTCAACCAAATGAACAAACTTGCTTTGGAGGTAGCATCATTGCGTAGCGAGGTCCAGAGCAGCAGGCGTCCTAGGAGCAGGAGCAGACCGAAATACAGGAGCAGATCCCGTTCCCTTAAGCGCAGAGCACCAGAAGACCCCGGATGGCTGTGCAGGTACCATTACAGGTTCAAGAGCAAGGCGACGCGCTGTGAGCAACCGTGCAACTGGAAGGGCAGTGAGGGAAACTAGGTGCAGTGCAGGCTGAGGTGGAAACCTGCACTGACCTGAGCGACAACCACCGACTTTGCATCAACGACAACAAGAATAGACTTATTTTCCTCGTAGACACCGGTGCTAACGTATCTGTCATACCAGTGAGTAAAGTGAGTGTAAAAGAACGAAGCCAGTGTAACTATAAACTTTTTGCAGCTAATGACACAGAAATTAGAACTTTTGGTATTAAAATATTAGAGTTAAATTTGGGACTAAGAAGACCATATCGCTGGTCATTTATAATTGCTGACGTTAAGCATGCTATTTTAGGTGCAGATTTTCTTAAGTCACACAAGTTATTGGTAGATTTACATAATAAGAAATTAATAGATTCTGTAACAAACTTGTACTCTATTGGGTCCGTTGTAAATTATAATTGTTTCTCGATTAACAGTATACAAAATAATAACGTTTACAAAGATATTCTCGAGGAATATCCTGAAATTACTAAACCAATCTCATTTAAAGTTCCAACAAAGCACACCGTTTTTCATCATATAGAAACAGAAGGTCCACCCGTCTATACGAGAGCCAGACAACTCCCACCGGACAGGTATAAAAAGGTAAAAATCGAATTTGAATTAATGCAAGAATTAGGTATATGCAGACCGTCAAAAAGCGCTTGGGCCAGTCCACTTCACACAGTTCCGAAGAAAGATGGAGGGATTCGACCGTGCGGTGACTACCGCCTACTCAACAAAAAAACGAAACCGGATAGATACCCTGTCCCCAGGCTACAGGACTTCACATATGGACTAACAGGTAAGAACATATTTTCTAGAATCGATATTAATAGAGCGTATCACTATATTCCCGTGGCACCTGAAGACATCGAAAAGACCGCTATAATTACCCCGTTTGGCCTTTTCGAATTTCCACAAATGACATTTGGTCTAAGAAATGCCGCTCAAACTTTCCAACGTTTTATGAATTCTATGTTACAAGGGTCAGAATATTTTCAAAATCCAAACGGGGAAGAATCATTTTTATTTTGTTATATTGACGATGTCATTATAGCCTCAACCACTGAAAGCGTGCACAAGGCACACTTAAGGCAGTTATTTAAAAAATTCAATGAGTATGGCATAACTATTAATTTAAGTAAATCATGTTTTGGTAAACAAGAAATCGATTTTTTAGGCTATAAAGTCACACCAGCTGGTATAAGTCCACTGGAGGATAAAATAAGGGCAATCTCAGACTATCCGAAACCGAGAACTGTCGAAGAACTTCGTCGATTCCTCGGCATGTTAAATTTTTACAGGTCTCATATAAAAAACGCAGCTCAAAACCAGGCAGAGCTAAATAAATTTTTACATGGGGCAAAGAAAAAAGATAAGACTAAAATAAATTGGAATAATGAAGCCGAGTTTGCTTTTGAGCAGTGTAAAATGAGCCTTAGGAATGCCACTACAATATCGCACCCAGTAGCTGAGGTACCGTTATCTCTTATGACGGACGCGTCCAATACGTGTGTGGGCGCAGTTTTGCAACAACGGGTAGATAACGACTGGTTACCGCTTGGTTATTTTTCAAAACAACTTTCAGAGACTCAACGTAAATACAGTACCTATGATCGCGAACTTTTAGCAATTTACATGGCCATTTCTCATTTTCGTAATATGGTCGAAGGTAGAGAATTGATCGTATATACAGATCATAAACCATTAACATTCGCGTTAACAAAGGTAGCAAAAAACGAGAACCCAAAGAGAACCCGATACTTGATGTATATTAGCGAGTTTGTCAGCGAAATACGTCACGTTACAGGTCAACAGAACGCAGTTGCTGACGCCTTGTCTAGAGTCGAGGCGATAAGGTGTCCGACGAGCATCGACTTCGAGGAACTTGCGCGAGCACAGAAAGGTGATTCTCAGGTTACACACCTACTGGAAAACAACAATGGCAAGGTATCGTTAAAACAATTAACTATTCCAGGTACGAATAATCCGATTTATTGCGAGTTATCAACTAAGTACATAAGACCTTTTGTCCCAGAGACATTTAGAAAATTAGTATTTGATTCCATACATAATATTAGCCATCCAGGTATTAGAGTCACTAGGAAAATGATAGCACAAAAATTTTTTTGGCCCGGAATGAATAAAGATGTTAATAATTGGGCAAGATGTTGTATTCAATGTCAGAAAGTAAAAGTAAATAGGCACACCGTTTCTGATTGGCAAACTTTTCCTTTTAGTGGTAGATTCGAACATATACATGTTGACATAATAGGCCCGCTCCCCACGAGCGCGCAAGGGTATAGGTATTGTGTAA
Organism: Brenthis daphne; assembly: GCA_947093115.1. NCBI lineage: Eukaryota > Metazoa > Arthropoda > Insecta > Lepidoptera > Nymphalidae > Brenthis > Brenthis daphne. The sequence continues at coordinate 23,966,558 of OX352473.1, forward strand.
CAATGATTGACCGGTATACGCGATGGCCGGAAGCGATACCTACAGTTGACATCACAGCAGAGACAGTCGCCAAAGCTATCTACGAAGGCTGGATCTGTCGATTTGGTTGTCCAGTGAGAATGACAACAGACCAAGGTAGGCAATTCGAAAGTGACATTTTTAACGGATTGATGAAGTTGTTAGGGGTGCAGAAAATACGCACAACTCCATACCACCCACAGAGCAATGGCAAAATCGAGAGGTGGCATCGTTCGTTAAAGGTTGCACTTTCAGCCAGATTAGCAGATAATGCATCATGGTTAGACGAGTTACCTACAGCCTTATACGGTTTGAGAGCAGCATGTAGAAGCGACGGCGATGTGAGCGCAGCAGAAATGGTTCTAGGGCACAACCTAAGACTGCCTGGCGATTTTTTCTCTGAGGTAAGCACGAAATCTATGTCACCGTGTGCATTTGTTGACAAATTGAGATTAATACTTAGTAGTCACAAACCCAAGTCACGAGCGAATAGCGATTCTCGCAAAATTTTTGTGCACAACGACTTAAAGTCTTGTTCACACGTTTTTATTAGAAACGACTTAGTAAAAAAACAAATGACACCAAATTATAACGGGCCTTATAAAGTATTAAGAAGGAACGATAAGACATACACCATATTACTACCAAATAGAAAAACGGAAATTGCAATAGATAGGTTAAAACCCGCTTATTTGTTAAAAAATACGGAAATCGATAATACAAGTATGTTATCTACTGAAAACAGTAATATTGTTAATGATAGTGATGTTGAATATAAAAAGGGAAATTCAAATACCATAAAAGAATCGTTGCAACATTGTACCACACGCAGTGGCCGAGTTATTAAGCCACCAGTGCGTTTCTTAAATTGTTAATTTAGTATTTATTAGATGTTTTGATTAAATGCAAAATAACAATAGTACATAGTCCATTTTTATTTTTTGCTTAATAATCAGTTATACTGTGTATTCGCATATTTAGTATAGCCTATAAGTAATTAATGTTATTGTAACGGCATCATTTCAAGACGAAGTAGTTAGGAGTAAACATCCAGTTAGACATTTATTAATAATGGGCAAGGGATACAGCAAACAGACTGACAAAACGGAAGAGATAATAATAGCCCAAAATGGTGCAAACGACGCATCATTCAGTCAATTAGAACAAAAGCTACACAAATTCGGAACAATTTCCATAATAATCGTCGTATTATGCATACTTATATTGGGATATTTCATCTTAAAATGTTGCCGAAATAAAGGACAGAAATGGATAAAAAAAGAAATAGTATCATCGGTCGAGTTGGGTCTAGCCGCACAGGCGAACCAAAATCGCTCGCAATCAGGATACGCACAATAGATATTATAGTTAAAATTGAGATAGTGTTAGACATTAGTGTTAGTATAAGATATTAGTGTTAATTATAAGACAGTGTTATGTGTTAAATGTGTTTGTTAAAAAAATATTTTTAGGTTACCTGTATGATAGAATTTTTTTTTTTTTTATGTTTCATGTGAAAATTTGAAAAAGGGGGGGAGTGTTGTGGCGACACATTGGCGATAGCCGCGTCAGCGGAATGCGCATCCGGCGCCCGCGCCGTGGCGTCGCAATGTCTACAGCACCGTCAGCGGAATTTATCTCCGCGACCGCTCCCGCGCCTTCAGCGCAGGCGTGGTAACAATTCAGTCGTTAGTTTCGCGAGTGCCCCGACGGTCCCCCTCTCTTTCTCTCTCACACAATAGTATTTTTATAGAGTCTTATATGTATTTATAAGTGTAACGTTTGGGAACAATATATGTATTAAAGACATTTTACATTTCATTTACATCCCTCATAAATAAAGACTCTAAACCTACAAAAAAGTCAGCGACAGCATATGTCTAACTTTTATATTTAAGTCACAAAAAGTAGTTTTTTATATTAAAAAAATCATTTAAATCGGTAGGTCATGTTTATTGGTCATATTATCAACAATTATGAATTCTTATCAAAATAAGTAAATTTATCGTCTAAAATGTTTAAAATAAAAGACTTTTCCCTTTTACTGCATATAATTTGGACAAATGGTTAAAGAGATAATACAACATATTCGTATTTATTTATGGACGAACCCGAGCGAGCTGTTTATCTGTTTTTCTCTTTGTACGGGCTAATCTCCGGATCTATTGGACCTATTTAAATGAAATTTTGCATGGTGGTACCTTATATCCCCGGACAACATCTTAGATACTTTTCATCCCGGAAAATTAAAGAGTTCCCGTGGGATAGTTAAAAAACTATAACAACTTATACAGCTTAGTACACAAAAACTACTGATTGGATTTTAATGAAACTTTACAATAATATAGTTCATACATGACAAAAACAAATCAGCTACTTTTCATCCCGGAAAATTAAATTGTTTCCGTGGGATATTCAAAAAACTATAGTAACTTATACAGCTTAGTACGCAAAATAACTGATTGGATTTTGATGAAACTTTACAATAATATAGTTCATACATCAGAATAACAAATAGGTAACTTTTTATCCCGGAAAATTGTACTTTTCCCGTGGGATAGATGTTTTTGTTTATTTGTAACGTATTATGTACACAACATAGACCCCAAAACAATAGTTATTAAAAAATTTCCTAATTGTCTGTTTGCCTGTATGTCTGTTTGTCTATTTTTGTGTGTGCGTTTCACGCGAAAAGTAATGTACTAATTTCAACGAAATTTGGTGAAGTGATAACTTATTACTCGAGTCAACATTTAGGGTACCTTTTGTATGTATGTATGTTGTATTCAGCCCTTTTTAACACATGCACGGGCCTTCCTTCAGTACGAGGTGGATCAGGCCATAGTCCACCACGCTGCCCAAGTGCGGGTTGGTGGACTTCACATATCTTTCGAAAACTTGCTAGGTTATGTCAGACATGAAGGTTTTCCTTCACCGTTACGACAAGTGGTAACTGTGTTAGAAATGATTCGCATATGAAAATATCACTCGGTTTCCCAAGTGAGCGCGTTACCACTGGGATACCACTGCCTAGATACCTTTTACTTAAAGAAAATCTTTCATTCCCACGGGAAAATACAATAACTGGTTTTATCGAGTCCTCCCTAGAAACCTTCCTCTGACTAAGCCTTAAGACATACATCAAGACAATATACTAAAAAATTGCAGATCTTGAAAAGTCCTACAGAAAAGTTGTGAATAGTATATGTCTATCTTCTAAGTTACACTCGCAATATTTATTCTTATCTATACCTATAATAAAACTTAGTCAAATCGATGTGCGCGTTTCACGCAAAAAGTACTCAACCAATTTTAACTTAATTTTGTAGTCATAAAACTTAGTGCTCGGGTCAACATTTAGAATACTTTTTACGACAGGCAAATTACTCATTCCCACGGGAAAATACAATAACTGGTTCTATCGAATTGTCCTTAGAAATTTATTGGCTAACGTTGGCTCAACCTTAAGAGATAGATCAAAACATTGTACAAGAAAATTGTAAGTCTTAAAAAGGTCTATAGAAAAGTTCTAGATAGTATATTATGTCTATCTCCTAAGGTACACTCGCTATAACTATTTTCATTATTATATATTTCTGTTTTATTATACGTTATTTATTCTATCTGAATATAGGTACATATATGAATAATAAAACTGTAGAGGTCGAATGTCTGTACATAGATGGTAGAAAAAATTGCTAAAAAACGAGTCAGTTCTCTTCTTACATCCCGTAAGGAGAGAAATAGAACAAATCCAGATTTTTTCAAAAATTTTGTTTCTCTGTCTGTTTGTCTGTTCGTACGGGCTAATCTCCGATACTATTGAACCTATTTAAATGAAATTTGATACTTTTCATTGCGGAAAATTAAAGAGTTCCCGTGGGATAGTTAAAAAATTATAGTAACTTATACAGCTCAGTACACAACAACTTATGCACCTAATTTAGTAAAATTTGGCATGCTGATACCTATACCTTATAATGCAGCTCAAACAACAGGTTACTTATTTTATTTTATTTATTTTATTTTTATCCCGGAAAAATGAACGGTTCCCGTGGGATAGATCTTTTTGTGCTTTTCTAGAGGTGAACCCGAGCGAAGCGAGGGTGAGCCGCTAGTATATATATATATATATATATATATATATATATATATATATATATATATATATATATATAGAAACCCCCGTTTAGTTATTTTTTACTTTTCAGTGTCTGGAAGTCAGTTTTTTTTTTAAGTTTTTATTTGAATTAATTATGTCTACATCAAGTTACATAACATTGTATTTTTGTTACCCATCAAAAATATTATATTTTTATTTTGATTCGTTTTAATTTAATGGCGATATTTGCCATAGCCCCAAAGAAGTTTTACTACAACCGCGCGTAAAGATTACACGCACTAATAATTATTATTTTTTTTTGGTTTTAGAGGACTTTAGTCACTACTTCATATCTTCATATTTAGAAAGAAAGAAAGAAAATTAAACTTGGAAAACTTTTATGTCTAATGTAAATACATAGTAAGTATATTTTACCAAAATCTTTTCAAATTCATGCAATGATGGCTCTTGAAGTACAGTGGTGGGCACTACCGACTACGCAGACAGACGCCTGCCCGCGGCCCGGAGTCGCGGAGCGAGCAACAGGCCGCCCGCCGCCAGTCGCTCGGCCGATGTTCAGAACGGAGGACGTTACTGCCAATTCTCTCCAAAATCGCGCGATCTACGCAAAACTTTTGCTTACTTCGATTGTTCGCAAAATTATTTTTATTAACTATAAATTTCTTACCGTTTATGAGATCCCCGTTCCTCTCGCGAAAACGAGAACTTTATTTCATACGTCGAATATAAGTTTAACATTTTTGTGCTTTAGTCCAACAGTGTTTGGAACTGTTCGTCTTTCAGATGTGTCAGTATTGACGGTTGCTTATCCGTGTTACAGCTTATTACTTTGATTTAGTTTGTTTTTAGCTTAATTTTTCACTAACACATGAAGATGGAAATGCTCAGTGTTGAGACGGTGGTGTGTGGCGTGCGCGCGTAGCCGGTGGGCGCGAGCACGGATGCGGGCGCGCGGGCGCGATGGCGGCGCGCCGCCTCGTGCTGAACGGGCTGACGGCGGAGGTGGGCGGCGCGGCGGGCGGCGACGCCGGCGCGGGCGGCGCGGCCTCGCCCGAGTTCTACCACGAGCTGGAGCTGTACCGGCAGCTGCTGGCGCTGCCGACGCCGGACGCGCGCGCGCCGCGCCGCCGCGCCCGCACGCCCGACCCGCCGCCGCCCGTGAGGACGTGCCACGGTAACACCTCATACTTTTATTAGAATAATATTAAACTTTATTTGTGACACACTGCTACAGACATAAAAAAATAATAGCAATTTTTTTTTTCATGACATCATTCAGTCAACTCTTAAATATCCCATTGCTGGGCATGGATTTCCCGTCCATGTGAGGCAAATAAGGCCGTACGTGGTCAACCACGTGAAAGTTGGCGGCCTTCACATATCTTTCAAAAATTGGTTACTTTAGGGCGTGCAGATTTCCTCATCATGTTTTCCTTCATTGTTATGGTAATCATGTTGAAAAATGATCGTTCATGAAAATATTAAGAGTACGAGACCCGGGATTTCATCCGGTTTCACTTGGTTGGCTAGGCTACTTACACATGGCCTTACACATAACCCTTATCATTCTCGTAAGCTTTATGTGTATATCTATGGCAGTAGTTGTCCAATCATTTGCTATCGTGGCTAAATGTGTCCACATCTCTACTATAATAAAGTCCAGGTAATAAAGGTGCAACCAGCCAAGTTTTAAAAGTTTCCAGTTGGGGATTTTAACTGTCTTACAATTAAAGCTGCCGCGACACAAGTCAATTGCTACGTGTCGTTGTCGCTGTGGTCTCATGTAAAATAGAAATCAGTATACTGTAAAATTTTGTTAACCATAAATAACCATAAAAAGGCACAAGTTTAGTATATGGGACGCGGCTCCTGGAGAAGTGGGTGGTATTTTTGGATAGGGGAGGTGATAGGGAGTACAAATATATAAAAACATATTTGTTTTTTTTTTTATTTATTAAGAACACCAACAACATAACACACAAATATATTTTAAATTCATTCTTAATACACAAGTTCTAGTATGTTAGTCTCTTACAGGTGTCCATAGCACTGACCAACAAATTACATAGGTACATGCACTGCTAATATAAAAAGAAGATAAAGTGACTACAAAATAAGGGCATAAAATTGTAAAACATTTAAATTTATAAATAGGGTTTAAGTTATCTTAACTAATTTTATGTATATAAAAAAATACAAACTGAGATATATGTAAAAAATATTTAAATTACGTGCTCTTAAAATGTAAACACAAAAAGTCTTATGCCCGATTTCACCAACGTCACCTAAATTTAAGGGATCCCCTAAGCATGGTTAGGGGGCTGTTAGGGGACAGTTTCTGTTTCACCGGCAGTTAGGGGTCACCTAAATATTAAAAGGCCCCCTAAATTTAGGTGCTCGAAATATGGGCTTAAAAACAATCGTAAAACGAAATTTAATTTAGGGGCTAGTTTAGGGGACTTTAGACTAGGGATCCCATACGTAGGTGGTAGCTTATGGGTTGTTGGTGAAATTGGGCATTAAGAACTTTGCTAAAATAATAGTGATAGGGACAGAATTAACTACATAAAATAATGCCGTATATCTTACAATGATTTACAATTCTCCACAGATTTTTTCGTACAAGGTTTTCTTTAGTTTGAGCAAATTGTTATGAAATAGATCAACGTCACACCCGAAAGACAGAGTACTCAGTTCATTATATTATGCTTTAAGTATTCGAGGAAAAGGAGAATTCGAGCAAGATACCGTCCTAGAAACTGGCATATCGAACAGGCCTTTGTTTATTGCGCGCGACCCAGGTCGCGGAATCCTGAAATAAATGTTCTCTAATATTAGTGGACAGTCCAACATTCCATTTAGTATCTTAAATAATGTGCAAATATCAATTATACATCTCCTATTAAATAAAGTGTCAATTTTAAAAGTCGTCAACCTATCCTGATAATCGCTTCTCTTACTTATATCGCTACTATACGCAAGATACTTGGTATAGGAACGCTGTATTCGTTCGATTCTTTCGGAATGATATGCTTGGTAGGGATTCCAAATGACCCTTAAATATTCCAATATGCTTCTTACTAAGGCATTAAAGATAACTATCCTAGTCTTTGGAGTCAAATCAAAAATTTTCGAAGTCGTTGTGCTTTGGCTAAGTAATTAAAGCCTACCTATTAAATACATACCTAATCAAATATTTCCGAAATCGGTGCCAGCCCATATAAAGCAAAGCACACCGACTTCGAAAATATTTGATTAGGTATGTATAGTAAATGAAAACTACCAATCACTTTTTTTTTTACTTTTTAGTGCTTTTGTTTGAAGTCGGTTTTTATTTTTTTGTTAAAAAGTTTTTTCGTATACGCTCATTTATAGTTTTTGTTCTAATAGTATAACTATAGTTTTTAGTGTACTCATACAATTTATAAACGTAAGTAGATTATTTTTTAATCTAAGTGTATTATTTATTTTCGATTAAGTGACAGTGCGACTTGCATAATTTAGGTTGAGAAGGCTAAGGCGGGAGCGAAGCGTAGCGTAGCTCCTTAGCTAACTTTAGCCTTCTCGTTAGGTCTTTTTTTTATTTTAAACCCAGAAAATTTTAGGAGTGCAAAAGGAATAGAGAATGCACAATGCACATGCGCTAAGTCATACTCGTATATTATGTGTGTACTAACAATAATACATCTCTTATGCAAATACACTTTATATTTTTATATTTAATATTTAGGTTTTGGTTAAGAATTTCTATAGTAATAAAGATATCTGCAGTGAATAATGAATATGTCTGAGGCATATTGTATAATTCGTCGTTACGCGGTCTTATATTTGGAAACAGTCGCGGGTGCGTCAAATGCCGAAGGCAAGATGCAAAATGTGAACGTGTGAACTTAATGCATTTTGCCAAAATATGTTACAATTAAAAAAAAAGTAAGATTCAACTTAACTAATTAAAAAAACTGTTAACTGAATTATTGGTAGATGAGAAGTACAATGGCAGAAAGGTTAAGGTATTGCTAAGCCTTTATTAGGGTTTTTCTTGAGCCTAAAATCCCTATTACTCTACCTTTCGGCATTTAGAAACACGCGAGAGTTAACGTACGGCACTGTTTGTAAGAAAACGAATCATACGATACGCCTGCGACGATAGATTCTGACTGATAATGATACTGACTCCGCCGTGTGCTCGCAGAGGGAGCGCGCCGCTGCCGCACACCGGCGCCGCGTAGCGCGCGCGCGCCGCCCGCGCCGCAGCCGGCCGGCGCCAGGCCTGCTCGGGTACGTACACTCTGTGCTCACTTATATATTATTATGCAAATAAGGTAAAAATTTATATAAATATAGATAGAGAGATATGTAATGTTTCGTTAAATTGAATTTGGGGGTAATAATATTTTTTCTCCTACAATTGCCTCTGATGTAGGTATATTTCAGACAAAGCGGCTGGATGTACTAATTTAGTTTTTGAAAACCCTTTGAGATATCCATATAATAAGGAAAATATTATACACGTACTCGTATAATATAAACTCGGTGTTATAAAGTAACTAAGAAGAAAGAAGTTTGAAATTAAATGTTAACAAGTGCTCTCTAGCAAACGTACTGAGTTCTTTTAAAATTTCGTTAAGCCTCGACCCAGATGAAAGTAAAGTAATATGCAAATTAGAGCGTTTTAAATAGAGCTCGCAGATAGAGTCGGTGTAATTAGCATACTCTATAGGGCAAAGAAAACCTTAAAAATAATGAGAAATCTTCTAAAATGATTAGGATCTTGAAAGCCGCCGCTAATATCACGCGACAGGTACAATCTAAATAGAAAGGTATTGTAAGCTCGGAGCCAACTCAATAAATAATTATATATTCATTTACGTTCAATCATAAAGTGCTAGTTCCAGACTTAGGCGCTTAGTAATTCCACTTTGCCTCACTTTAAGATTTTCAAGAATTTCGTACCTATAATTTAATGTTAAAAATATTGAGATATATGCTAAGAGAGTCGTATGGAAAATTTTGTACTTAGTACTTAGTGCATACCTACAGCAATACTTCGTCTCGCCAGCTGTCTTCTATGCAATCTCGTCATGAAAATTATAATGTTTCACATTGTAATTTTCACGTCAAAGCGGGCTCTTTGTTCTTATCATGTCAAAACGGGCTGCGAGTGTCAAGCCTCGTTAAAAAAGTTCCCTTTTGTTTTTTCAAGGAAATATTTTTGAGCTCTTTTTATATTAAGCGCGGGAGCAGCTGAGTTTCAAGACGAGGATAATTTCTTCACATCTATACATATAATAAAATTGTAACTAAGCCGAATCTGTACATTAAATATTTTTTGGAAAATCTTATTGTAATAAACATTATTATCGATACAGAGGCCGAATCTATAGTTTTTAGAATTTTTGTCTGTGTGTCTGTCTGTCTGTCTGTCTGTTACCGCATCACAGAAAAACCACTGGAGGGATTTTGATGAAATTTGGTATGGTTATAGCTGGTTATCCGGGTCAACATATAGGATACTTTTTACCGCGGGAAAATGTCTCTTTTCTGAGAAAAAATACAAAAACTGCAAGGTAAGAGTAATCTAATATGTAAAACCTAAGAATTTGGTTTTTGGTCATCTGAACGCGGGCGGAGCCGCGGGCAATGCTAGTCTATTTAAATAAAGTAGTTTCTTACATATATTTACTACCATATTCACTCTCTGACAGCCGCCCTCTCTCGCTGCGAAACGGGCCTCACTACATCACGCACGTCCGTCACTATTACATGTATATAAATCATTAGCAGAGTATGACCCCGGTAAATGCTATTAGAATCGAGCTTTTAAGTAATCCAAAGTAAAGCCAACGGCAAGAATGTACTAGTAATATTATTTACTTTCAAGTTTATAGTTTTTTTTATTTCGTTTCAGTAATAATGTAATATTAACCGGTTTTAGTAATAGGTAGGTAATTTACATTCACGGCCTCATGAAAAGATACATAATATGACAAATTTTAATGGCGTAAAATTGTTACTCGAAAACTGTACTGCAATTTAAATCAATTGTGCGTTGTTTAATTGTATTTTAAATGTTTCCGAGTCATTTGTCTTAAATGCGAACTTTAGTTAGTTTTTCAAGTTGAATTCATTACATTTAATGCGAGAGAACGGTATGCTCTATTCTCATTGCTTTCTTTTAAACAAAGTTTGCAACCGGTTAACTCGGCTCTCGCGCCGGAGTGCGCCGCGCGCGGAGCCGGCGCACGTGCGGCGAGCAAACCTCACGTTTCTTATCTTAAATGGCTCAAAACTCATTCTCCATGGTCATTTAACTTTTATTGCATACTTTACTGCGAGGTAGAATAAGTGCAAAATGTATTAGTAGTGATGTTCATATTACCATTCTATATCTTTTGGATGTATAGTTATACTAATTATCAATTTAATAATATAAATGTGAATGTTGTTGTGTGTCTGTATATGGTTATAATTTGTTCATGTCACGGCTCAACGAATTTGAGTACAGTTCAGAATAGATCTTATTTAAGCTTTGGATTAACACATATTACTATTTTTTATCGACATACACACCTATCAAGCGGAGTCGCGGGCAATAACTAATGCCTATATAAGTGTTTTTAAAGTTCAGGGCGGCGTGGGGCGGCGTAGGGCGGCGCGGTGCTCGCGGCCCGCCGTGTCGCGAGAGATAATCTTACCATTAAATATCCTCACACAGCCAGGAAACGTAGCCTATAAATTTATTTCACATTATATATTTTGCAAATGTTTAATTCTGATAAGCGCATGCTAATTTCCTTTTCGGGCTCAGTAGTCATATTTTCAGTATAAAGTGGAAAATGAACATGATATTTTTATTTGAATGAAAATCTCCTTTAGCATAATATCTTATAATAATGTATGCTTCAGGGACAGCGTGAGGTATCTCAGTCGGATCTTTATAATAAAATATTTCTATTTCCCGAGGTTGAAGTGAAGATTCAGTTGATTGAAGAAAGAGTTCGTATTTGTTACAGCATCCGACTATTTTGTAGAGTGCATCACGTAGTAGGCGGGCGTGCGCAGGAAAAAGCTATTATAATTTGGCAGCGCAGTTAATCCCGCGGTCGCGCGACTCATTACCGCCGGCGCTAATACCACGCATCAATTTGTTTTGAAGAGCTTAAGTTTTATAAAACATAACATAATCAGTATTTTTCATGACTACAAATTGTGTTTTCATAAACAACAACACGCTTGGTTTTAAGGTAAATTATTATACCTAGTGTTTATATATATATTTTTCTTTGGTTTTCGATTATGGACTGTCTTCTCATTCTGTACATACAACAATGCAGGATACATGTAACTGGATGCACCTAAAATATCTGTTTTTTTTTTATTCAAGAGAACAAAACAATATAATAACCGTAAATAGGTACTAGCATTGCCCGCGGCTCCGCCCGCGTTCAGATGACCGAAAACCAAATTCTTAGGTTTTACATATTAGTATACTCTTACATTGCAGTTTTTGTATTTTTCTCAAAAATGAGATATTTTCCCGCGGTAAAATGTATCTTATATGTTAACCCGGATAACCAGCTATAACCATACCAAATTTCATCAAAATCCCTCCAGTGGTTTTTCAGTGATGCGGTAACAGACAGACAGACAGACACACAAAAATTCTAAAAACTATAGATTCGGCCTTTGTATCGATAATAATGTTTATTTCAATAAGATTTTCCAAAAAATATCTAATGTACAGGTTCGGCTTAGTTACAATTTTATTATATGTATAGATGTATTAAATGAGATCGCTTATTACAGAAATAAGTAAGAAATATAGACAAATATATCGTTGAGCATCTCGTATGCAAGTTGGTTGCTCTGTTCACACTGGCCATGCCTCTACACATATAGGGAAAAATAACCAAAAATGATATGTAGTAACTTGTATGCGCGGATTATAGCCGACGTTAAAACAAAGTGAAACGTGCTTTTACCGGGAATACGTTGCATAAAGTGACAGAATATCGCGATATTCAGTCAAAGCGCGATTTTATACAGTCGGTGGGTATGCAAAGTGAGCGCTCGCTCGCCGCGCGCCGTCCGCGTCGCTGAGACGTACGTACATCAGATCAAACTTTTCAAATATTTCCCTGCTTTTTAAGGTTTTACTGACATTAAATCGGTTTTAAAGTATATTTGTAACTTTAAAATTCATTAATTTTCTAATTTTTCAAACAGTTGCCCCACAAATAATTGTACATACAGATAAATAAATTGAAGTGTCTACTTGTAATGTCAAAATAACAGCTTTTTACTAATCGCATATAAAATTCTATACGGTACTTATAAGAGAACTACAATTTTTCAAAAATGTGTCTGTCTGTCTATCTATTTGTTCCGGCTAATCTACTAAACGACTGGCCTAATCTTGACGAGGTTTTCTCTGGCAGATAGTTGATGTTATAAGGAGTAACTTAGGCTACTATTATTTTAGAAAAAGAGTTAGAGTTCCGCTCGAAAAAATTAAAACGTACCTCCCTACACGCCTGAGGTATGTCGCTAGTTTAAAAATTAAAATTTCTTAAAGTAACTTTTTTTATTATATGAAGAAACAAAGACGCGTATTGAACTGGTCATATTCATTAGACTTCCACTACCGGCCTCTTTGTTCCATCTTTTGAACAGCTCAATGGTAGTAATAATAGCCTTGTCGTCAGAAATACATGAATTTATAAAGATTACAATGTATCTAAAATTAGAAGTAGTTTCAAATTTATAATATACAGAATATGTATTGATGTTGTTTTTCCGAAGGTGATGAAGCTGATCTCTTAAAATCGTATGTTTTATGCTAATGAGACTCATAAAAATGATCTGGATTAACGTAACTACTACCTCAATACAATATTTCTTTTAATTAATGATCAATTCAATCATTTTCAAGAAATCTTTAAACAAACAAACAAATGTGCACAATGAGCTTAAAAATTAGAAATGCGTGATTTAAAATAAATTACACTTTACCTACTACTACACTGAATTCTTTTCAGGCTTTGGTTACTTAACTTTAGATTAAAAGCTGTGCATACTTTTAAATTAAATTTATATACAAATAGGTAAAATTATTATGTAAAATAAATGTTTTTATGTAAATTTAGTTAGTAATCCTTTATAATAAATAAATAATTTCAGGTTTTTCCGTCTTGTAGATTTGAAAATTTTTTTGAGGGACGAAACCATACATTTCTATCAATTGTACTTATACGTACTAGCAGAACCCGCGGCTTCGCTCGCTCTAAAGTAGCAAAAAAATTTCAAAGGATGAATTTCGAAAATGCTAAAACACGTATGTATTTAATTTTATTGAAGAGCATTAATACCAAGTTTCAAGTGTGTGGTCATACATATTTTTTGGATTGTATTATAACTAGTTTTCCCATGGGAATTTGATAATCTCCCGCGGTAAAAAGTAGCCTATGTCACTCTTCAACCCTCCAAGTATCTCCACACAAAAAATCGCGCTAATCCATTACTCCGTTTTGACGTAAAAGAAGAACAAACAAACACACTTTCACATTTATAACATTGGTATGGGATATACTCAAAAGTAGAAAAAAGTGGAATATTAGTCACGAGAGATTTATCGACTTCGCGTCCTTATTTTCTGAAAGAAGTGTTCGGGAAATGTCACTTTATTTTTTTAATTACTTCTGAAATGAATATACGAGTATGTAGAGCTAAAACAAAGTTTCCTTAAAAAATGTTAGGTGGGTGTTAGTAAATGGTGTTCGAGCATTGTATTAGATGGATTATCTTTGCACAAGCTCCTTATTGCGACCTTGTTAGTCGATCTCATTAGTTTGCTGAGGCGGCGACAAGGCAATATTGTGTGATAGCACTCGAAATCACGCGGTGAAATGTTGCGAAGGTGCGCTTTTATCACTAGTTACACCTGTCAGAAAGTATATTAGATTTATAGAAGTCTTTATCTGTAAAATATTTTCAACCGACTTCAAAAAGGAGGAGGTTCTCAATTCGACTGTATGTTTTTTTTTTATGCTTGTTACCTCAGAACTCCGTCATTTATGAACCGATTTGGACAATTTTTGTTTTGTTTGAAAGGGTATACTTCCAGATTGGTCCCATTTAAATTTCAAAAAAAAATACCACCCCTAAGGGTGGAAAAATAACTAATGATGAATTTAACCTACTTCTAATTGTCATATTGACTTGAAACTTTGCAAGTATTTCTATTTCCGTTGATAGTACAGTGGTTCGGTGTTATTGACCTGATCTGATGGTAAGGCCAGAAGGTGGATAGGTGGAACTCTTCAACGGCTAATAGTAGATACTTTGAGTTTGGGCTTATTTTGTTTGATTTGACAAGCCTAATACGTTGGAATCCTTACTTTGCTACTACTGTCTACACTAAAAAGGGAAAAATAAAAAATTTTTAACAAAAAAATAAAAACCGACTTCAAACAAAAGCACTAAAAAGTAAAAAATAACTGATTGGTAGTTTTCATTTACTATAAATACCTAATCAAATATTTTCGAAGTCGGTGTGCTTTGGCTAAGTAAAAGTTAAAGCCTACCTATTAAATACATATCTAATCAAATATTTTCGAAATCGGTGCCAGCCCATACAAAGCAAAGCACACCGACTTTGAAAATATTTGATTAGGTATGTATAGTAAATGAAAACTACCAATCAGTTATTTTTTACTTTTTTGTGCTTTTGTTTGAAGTCGGTTTTTATTTTTTTGTTAAAAAATTTTTTATTTAATAAAGTGACGACAAAAACATGTCTTTAGACAAGTCTGACGATTATTTAGAACAGAGAAATAAAATTTTCTATAGTAATAAGGAGAGACCTAGCAATATCAGTATATGAAGAGTACCCGTGTCCTGTATGCTGTCCTGCTGCTCATAAATCTGAATATTTTGTTTTCAGTTTTTCGTAAAACTTAAAGCTGTGTCTGATTTTTAATAAGTAACTTTTGCACTTAACCTCACCATAGCCGAGTTCCGTTCCATAACCCAAATTTCCACGTAACCCTAACTTCTCACTTTTTTCCTTAAATTAAATTACCAAATTTCCATCATTGGACAAATTATAATCATCTGATTCTAGTCACTTAGTATTTCCTTTTGTACATACATATGTATGTATGAATAGATTATGTATTACATATAATATTAAAATAGAGTATAATATATTTATTTTCAGCTGCCGAAAAAGGGGAAAAATAAAAACTTTTTAACAAAAAAATAAAAATCGGCTTCAAAAAAAGCACTAAAAGTAAAAAAATAACTGATTAGTAGTTTTCATTTATTTTTTTATTTGTCGGCGTGCTTTGTTTTCTATCGGCTGGCACCGACTTCGAAACTATTTGATTAGGTATGTATAGTTAATGAAAACTACCAATCAATTATTTTTTACTTTTTAGTGCTTTAGTGCTTTTTTAAATTCGGTTTTTTATTGTTTTGTTAAAAAGTTTCTATTTTTCCCTTTTTAGTGTAGATATAGTAGTAGCAAAGTAAGAAGAAAGTATTGTAATAAAATATTCGCTTAAACCGTTGAAGTTACTTTGATGCCAATTTTTATACGAAGACTTACAAACTAAAATTCGCTTTTATTAGTAACACAAAAAATTCTGGCTCTAAAATCCGATTCTCAAGTGTTAGGCTTGTCAAATCAAACAAAATAAGTCCAAACTCAAAGTATCTACTATTATGCGTTGAAGAGTTCCACCTATCCACCTTCTGGCCTTACCATCAGATCAGGTTAACGATACCGAACTACTGCACTATCAACGGAAATAGAAACACTTGCAAAGTTTCAAGTCAAAATGACAATTAGAAGTAGGTTAAATTCATCATTAGCTATTTTTCCACCCTTAGGGGTGGTATTTTTTTTTTAATTTAAATGAGACCTATCTGGAAGTATACAATTTTAAACAAAACAAATTGTCCAAATCGGTTAATAAATGACTGAGTTCTGAGGTGACAAACATAAAAAAAACATACAGCCGAATTGAAAATCTCCTCATTTTTGTGGAAGTCGGTTGAAAATGTATATTTACTTAAGCATTATTTAAAAATAAACTAAGTACAGTCGGGGGCAGATCATATATCGCATGCATCGAGCTGGTGTATAGCGACGTCGCGGTCTCGAGGGCGCGTCTTTGTCTTACGTCCCGCGCAAGACTGTGCGGTACTTTGCCTCAAAGCTGACCGCGGCAGCTAATAAGCAAATGGCTCGTGCAGCCCTCGCTTTGTGCAATGTGTACTCTTTTATTATGGCTCGCAGTCGCGGAGGTACTTTCATACAAATATGAAAATGTAAGATTATGAATCACTTAGAAAGAGCAACTAACATACGAATATGTAGTTATGTTTAGAGCATTTTATGTAAGTAATAACTTTTGAAATCGAAGCCAAGGCGGACGGTTTGTAGCATTTGGTAAATATTTGTATGAATATCTACATTGTGAATATATAAACAATATTCACTTATTTGAGACCTTATATTTATGAATTTCGATCAACTCGGGAATATTACAATTTCGTAGTCAAAAATGTGTTTTCATCCAAGTAATGGGACAAAATTAATTTGTATGGCTTATGTAGAAGCCTTTCAGACGAGAATAGCGATATAGCAATTTCGGTTGACGTGTGTTGTTAGCTTATCGGCTCCTCGCGGGAAATCAGCCGCGGGACGAGACGCGCCGGCAAATAGGCACAAACAACCAAAATTGGGGGGTTGTGCTTCAGTACAAATTGCATGGCAATTAGACACTGAAACAGATGATAGCTGGGATTCTGTTGAATTTTTTCATTGCATTTAACTAAATGGGACATAATTTTATGTTCGTTTTGGAAATATTAGAGAAACTTATAACACATTTACGGTGTTTACACTATAACTAGTTTATAACCGACTCTCAAAAAAGGAGGAGGTTCTTAATTCGTCGGAATCTTTTTTTAGTACCTTAACAACATTGTTGAACTAATGGTGGTTTGTTAACTTTCAATTATAAAAAAATGATTGAAATTACATTTTACACGAAGGCATACTCAATTTCCCCCTGTGTACAAGTACATCTCCAGATTTATGAATATTGAATATACATCATGATGTATGATTACATGTAACATAATCATGTACCTAGTCTAGTCGTTATAGAATTTAATTTAAAAAAAGCTAAAATGCACAAATTAATCATGGATTTAGGCTTTAGCGGACGTAGCTCGGGTCTTTATCTATAATTAACTAAATTTAATGGGTATTTAGGTACTTTTATATTACTTTTTTAAGGAAAAAAAGGTCAATACTTACACGTATTTGATAATAATTGATTTCACTTGCTACGACTTTACGTACAAGCCTTCCGGGAAAACCTTCATCGCCCCGAGGCCAGTGCTTGGAAATAATGTTAGAATAATTCAGAATAGATAATGAACAGTTACGAATTTGTAGATTATTTGTAAAATATTGTGAAAGATGCGGTAAAAGCCATACTTTTATATTACTGAAGGCTTGCAGTTTGCTTCACTGTTCAACTTTTCATGGGTAGTTTAAAAAAGGCAAAGTTATGCGAAACTCGAATTGGCTAGTTGTAATGCATTAAATTGTAAATGAAGTTAGTTAAAACGAGATTATGTGCGGAGTAGCTCTTAGCTGCTTTTGCAATGCAAAGCTGACAGACTCATTTCACGTCTCGCAGCCGCCGCGCAGCCGCCGCGCTGCCGCCGCGGTCGCCGCACTCCGGCGATTAGAAAAATAGCCAAAGTTATTATTCGCACGAGCCATGATAATGTCAACTAAAATCAAATAAGCTTAACAAAATGAATAATGATAATACTTTAAACCGATACCATTTTAATGGTACGTGTTTTGTGTCAATTTTAGTGATTGCACTTTATATACTTAGTAGTACTGCAAGTATGTCATACTTCATCAATCACTCACTATGTGCACTCCTTTGTAGATGGCCAGTTTAAGTGAGATTAGCCGCCGTGGCCGAATCCGACACGAAGTCGAAAAGTGATGACTCTTCCCTAATAATTGTTTTTTCGTTTATTGTTTCCCAGTTAACGGGTATAGCGGGATTAGCATGGCCAAATGGCTCCTTCTCTAGATCTTGGTACTTACTTACGTTATTTATTTGGTGAGTGGAACTGTGCAATAATATATCATTTTTAACTCTTTATCATTAACAGTTTTGAAGATAATTTTAAAAATATTTATAGCTGAGGGGTCGGGAAATTCAATTTAATAAGTTCAACTGCATCAAATTAAATGAGGCCAAAGGGAATTTCTAGAGGGTAAAAAGTATTATAATATTTATTTTTTTGAGATTTTTCGAGCTACAAAAAGTATTGAAAAAATTGGAAGTTGCAATAAAAAATGGTATTTCTCACAGTTCTGTTAGAGTGACACCTCTAAAAAAAATGTCAATATTTATTTATTAAGCGGTAGTTACATATTAATTAATCAACATTTAAATTAAAAACACTCGAACACTTCGAAAAAAAATAAGTATGAAAGTGGCCTTTATAGTCTATTGCTACATGCAACAAAAGAAGTTTATCACATTATACCTTTCGAATCATTCTGTTGTATTTCAATAAATAAAAAGTCAAAACAAGAAATCGTATAATAATGTTGCATTAAATAATTAATATTTTATTTATGTTTATAAATATAAAATTACCAACACTAAATAAGATTACTAACAAATAAAATTTTCAAAAAAATTGTTATAATTATAATAATAACAAGCCAAAATACCTACAATTATAATTTATATTATATATTATAATTTTAAATATTTTAATAAGTTTTATAATTAAATATGGTATATTATTAATTTATTTTTGGCTATAACGAATATTATAATTATTTATGATAAAGGGGTAAAAATGGTATATTATTGCACAGTTCCACTCACCAAATAAACAACGTAAGTAAGTACCAAGATCTAGAGAAGGGGCCATTTGGCCATGCTTATCCCGCTATACCCTTTAATATTCATGTTGACTTTTAAATGATCATTATAGATGTTTTAGGCGTTCGATTGTTCATCTAATACGCTTACGTTTTCCTTGTCGTATAACTGTTATACGCTCTACAATAGGGGGCGCGGATCGAAGCCAGTTTTAGATACAACCGATTTGCAGAAAATAGGCTGAACATTGAAACCATTGCACAGCTTATTTATTATTTAGAAAAAGTTTTCCGCGAGGCCCCTCATAACAGTAGTTTTTTACGAGATCCACGCACTGAGAAGCATTGAGTGGCCCGACATTACTTTTTATAGAAGAGGTAAATAAAAACAAAACTGTGCCTTAGAGTACGATACGGAACACAAATTTGGAATATACGTATTTCAAAATAAATAACAATTATTATAGATTTTCTTTTTACTTGACTGGAAATAGGAAATATGTATGTATTGTTTTAACTTCTAAAAGATTAAAACACATATAATCTCAGATTACATATCATTCGAGAGATTTGATAGAGATATTATAAGAGACTTAACTAAAGGACATTGATTGTTTTCCGAATAAATATGGTTACAAAAACGAAAATTTTAAAATTTACTTTTTTAAATGGGTTAAAATAATAGAAAACTAAATTAAAAATATATTATGTGGTTTATTGAAAGTATTTTGTGAAGTAGCTAGGTGTAACTTGGGCTTACTCAGAAAGCGCGCTGAGTAATTGCGGCGCGCCGTCAGCTCGCTCGCTGCCGACTTCTCATCTCCGTGTCAGATTATTATTAGTCGAAACTCTTTAGTTTGCCTTTTGTGAATATTGCGTTTGTTTTCACATGTGACCTCACACGTGCTAATGAGAATTTTTTAAAGTGACTGCAGATGTAATCGCCCACTAATATACTCATCTATGTATATTCATAAATTTAAGTTTAGTATTGAGGTATAAATAAAACAATCGCAAAGATGCCGATTTCTTTGTAAGCAGTCGCCGACCGCAGTTCGCAGACAACGCGGGCGGGCGGGCGTGAGGCGCGCGAGGGGCGTTTAATTAAAAGTTACTGTTTAACACAGGGCTTACAGTGAGAAAGTTCCGTGGAACAGATCGTTGTTGTGCCAGTAATGTACCACCTTGCTTACGGTTCGCTAATCTATGCTTCTTCAAAACCTAGCAAACTTACAAGTATAAAAGATTTCAACCTTTTAATTATTTTTTTCAATACAGTGTGTTTTCATTCGCTTAGTATCCTAATAATATTTTTTTTATATATATGTTGGGACATTAACACACAGCACTATCTAGTTCCATGGTAAGTTACGAGGCCTGTGTTATAGATACCAGATAGTTGATACACTACATATATAACTGTAAATACATATATATTATAAATATTAACACCCATGACTGGAGTACAACATTCGTACTCATTACTTAAGTGAATGCCCAAATCTTGTTTCTATACTTATGAAGATGAAGTTTGAATGAATATTCACATTAGTGATAGTATAAAATAAGAAAAGAAAACAAAAAAAATAAATTGCTTGTCGTTTACCCTAAAGGACTTAAAGCTTTGATGGCAGTTGTTTGTATTTGGAAACATGTAGTTTCTGGATTTAATTAGGACATCCTCATCCTCATAAGGGCTGAAGCCTATTGAAAGAAAATCGAGAAGGGACGTCAAACGAGTGCCGCTTCAAAGGCGTGAGTACGGGTTGAGAGGAAAAAGGCACTCCACGCCGTTGCGGGGCGCACGTAAGGAGGAGATGGATAATGGCTAGCATTGTGACTGTTTAATGTCATTCAGAAATTCTAAAACATAACTCTTTGTTTATATTAAAATATCTTAAATTATTTGCTAAAAATTTAAATTGATACACCAATATTATGAATGACATCCATAGGCTCATTTGTAAACCAAAGAAGTTTCTGAAAATGAAAAAAAAAACCTGACTGTTTTTTTTTATTGTAGCACCTACATATGTACTCATAATCGCCTATTTTTAAACAGCAACACTTGGCATTTTAAAATGAAACTATCTTTTCGGATTTTGCCTTGGTTTTATTTTAATTTTTATGTTTTGATTCCCGACGCTTCAAGTGCTTTACAGCGAACACGAAATTTTCATTTTAAAATGTCAGATATTCGCTTAATTCTAAGAAAGTATTAAGCAACATTTGCCTAGTATAGTACCTACATGGAATTTAACAATAAAATAACTAGTTACCTAGTTTATCACATCTACTGTCATGCAAAGAAAACTAGAGTGATTGACTTGGTTTCTATAGGAGGTTCGATTAATGAGTACTACAGTACGAGTGATGGAGCGGCTGGCATATTCCGATGTCGCCTCAGGCCGCGACGCGCCGTGCAGGTATTGTGTGATATATTTTGTTCTGCGACGGAATTAATTTGCATCACAATTTTGGCTACAAATGGAATCAATTTGTGCTATTATGACATTTTAATCGCATTTGCTTTTCACGTGCTGTTTCACGAGTGACGAGAATTGAGATTGAATAACTGCCAATTAGCAAACTTATTACCACTGTTAAATAATTCCGAATCCCTACTGATTTCTGAAAGAAGAAGTGTTACAAATGAAAAAAAAAATGATACCTCACTCTTAGAATGCATTGAATTGATGCACGAGTGTATAGTAGATTTTTAAAGGAAAATGCACTGTCCTAAATTCGGCATGAATTCGACAGAGTTTTAGTTGCGGCGGCGCGGCCTCTGTTTAGAGCTCTTTAGCATATTGAATGAAGCAATCACAATTAGCACTGACGACAAGAGCTCCGCCGAAACGCTACCCCCTCCCCCCTGATTCCCTCCACCTTCCCCCCTTCGCTGTTCTGCTGGTAGGACTGCTGGAGCTCTCATTCAATTACCAATTCAATATTATAGTCAGATTTCACTGTCACGGAAAACTTGAGGAATTGATGATATTGATATTGAAATTAATTGGTGTAACTTTTGAAACGATTCTCATAAACAGGACAAATTGAGATCAAAGATTCCTAGATATACTGGAATTATCTCACTCACGGAATGACTTAACATACATCTTGCGCATACGGTGCTCGTGTGCTAAAACTACTAGCACTGTTTATTAAGACAAACATAAAGCTACGGCGTCCACGACAGGTGTAGAAACCATAACATGAATACATGTGAACTTTTAAACCCTTGGTCATTATAACGTAAAGTAGGTACGCTGAAAATAAATAGCACTTAGAGTCGAAGCCTTTAGTGGTTGCCGCGGTCGGTGTAAAGCGATAGAGGATGCAATTTTCCGTGCTGTTAAATCGTTCAGTGCGGTGCGAGCGGCCGCCCTCGCCCTCGCCCTCGCCCCGCACGTTGCAATGCAATAAATAGTGAGCTCGTCGAGGGCTTTAGAGCCACTTTTTTTCTTGTATGCTGATCATCAGGTAATATTTACATCAATTACCCAAACTAGGTATATGCAAAAATAGTTCTCTGATTCGGACTCTTAATACAAAATATAAGACAGTAAAGTTATATTTTATAAGATCATAGCACTAGTTCAAAGTAATTAAAAAGTCCAACACTTTTATAAAGCAGTTTTGCAATTTGTTTTACAATCTTGCTCTATGTTCTGGAAGTAAAGTTTTTATTTTTGTTCTGTAAAAACCGCGTTATTGCGCAGCGCTGCAATGTGAAAAATGGCGGAGTTTGTGTAAAGTTACTATTGTTACTAGACATAGATCTTTTCTCCCAGGACGTGTTCCAGAAACCTTTGTGCTGCGAACTTTTAACTATTGACACTCATTTCTACCACGAGACCACCTACATGTGTATGTATATCTGAATCTTGTAGGCATGTAGGTATATTCGATTAGTATACTTTTGAATACCTTTACTATTATATACATACACTAGCATTGCCCGCGGCTCCGCCCGCGTTCAGATGACCAAAAACCAAATTCTTATGTTTTACATATTAGTTTACCCTTACATTACAGTTTTTCTATTTTTTCTCAGAAATGAGATATTTTTCCGCGGTAAAAAGTATCCTATATGTTGACCCGGATAACCAGCTATCACCATACCAAATTTCATCAAAATCCCTCCAGTGGTTTTTTTGTGATGCGGTAACAGACAGACAGACAGACAAAAATTCTAAAAACTATAGATTCGGCCTCTGTATCGATAATAAACTCTATTTTAATAAGATTTTCAAAAAAATATTTAATGTACAGATTCGGCTTAGTTAGAAAAGTTTTTGAATATTGCACATTAATATTAATATTATTAATTTTGAATGGCGGTGTAATTAGTAAAGATGTTTAGTGAACATCACGAAATCACACTAATATAATGAATACGAAAACTTGTGAGTGAGTAGTGATAAAATAACCCAATAACTAGTCAGAGAGCAGTCCGCGTGTAAATCCTGATCAAAAGTTAGAGTCCACATAAATAAAAGGCTTTGTGAGTGAGATTGTGTCGTAATGTTTTTGTCCGGCACTTCCAGAGTGGTCGCGGTCGCCGCGCTATGCGTGTCGCGAATTAAATGGCGCGTAGATGTATCGGGGCGCGCGGGCGGTGCTGGGGCGGGCGGGCGCATTGCCGCGTATTTATTACACGCGCTTAAATGGCTTGTTTGGTTTTTTATCGCCGCTCGCTTTGTAGCGACATTTTACTGCCCCCGCCTCAACGGATAGTTGTCACGATTTAATCTTTGGAAAATAACGACTTTTTAGAACAGATATTTCATATTTTATTACATATTCAGATTTACTGAGAGCTCTCTCTATATAAAAAACTTTAACAAAGCTGATATTTTGGTACTTCTTCTTAATGAATAATATAAATTTTGTTAGTTAAGCATATCTCTTGTTGGTATTATATTGTCTGTGACATAATATATGTACACTATAGTTATTTTTAATCTGTTAAAAATTTGATATTGCTCTCTCTCTCTTGTCTCGTGTGAAATGTATAACCACGTCGTCCTTTTTGTAAAACTTAAAATTAAAATAAAACTAATTAATAAAAAAGGATATTTATTTAAAAACTTCCACCCAAGAGGTTATGGGCCCAGGACACCCAGAACAACAAGGAAAGCAGAAAGGACGCAACAATAATTAAAAAGGTTTTAATTTCTAATACTAATAAAAAATAAAATGGATGAAATTAAAATTGAACCTTTAAATGGTACGGAAGGATATCAGCTTTGGAAGTATGAAATAAACATTTATTTCAAAGCTAATAATCTCAGCCAAGTAATTGAAGGCGTAAAAAGTTCAACCGATGAGAACTTTCAAATAAAAGATGCAAAAGCACAACGTGCAATCTTAATGAGCATTAACAAGAAATATAAGCCGCCATTAATGTCGTGTAACACAGCAAAAGAAATGTACACTAAATTATGCAAAATGTTTGACGGAGAAGAATCAAGACGTGCTTCTGAATTACTACAAGAATTTTTCACATTTAAAACAAGCAGAAAACATAACATATCGCAATTATTATGCGAAATTGAAAACTTAACCTTTAGACTCAAAGGGCTTGGTCAAAATATAACAAATGAAATGTTAATCTCAAAAATTCTATCATGCTTACCATCCGAGTACGAAAATTTTATTACCGCATGGGATTCAACTGAAGACTCGAAAAAAACTTTAGAAAATTGAACTAACCGACTGTTATCTGAAGAAAATAGAATATCCAAAAAACATGAAGAAAAACCCTTTGCCTTTAAATCTATGAAAAATGTAAAGTCAAATAAAGTAACCTGTAACAAGTGCAATAAAATTGGTCATTATGCAAAAAACTGTAACAGTAAACAATGTTCAATCTGTAAAAAATATAACCACGAGGAGAAAAACTGCTACTTCAGAAATAAAACATCAAATAAGCGAAATGTTGCTTTTGTGACAAATAAAATTCAAGATGAAAATATGTTCATAGTAGATTCAGGTTCTAGTTCTCATATGGTAAATAACATAAATTTAATAAATGACTATCAAGAAGATTATACAGAAATATGTGTTGCTAAATATAATGAAACTATGAAGTCACCAGGCTATGGAAAAGTACAAGGTACAAATTGTTCATTACAAAATACTTTATATGTTCCTGAACTTACCCAAAACTTATTATCAGTATCATGTATCACAAACAATGGAGGATCTGTAATATTTAATAAAAATTCAGTAAAAATATTAAAAGACAATGAAGTTGTACTAACTGGAAATAAAAACAAAACTGGCCTTTATAGTGTTGATGTATTGAATAATATATATAAAAACAATATTGCATTTTACTCGAATAACAATGAAACTGCAATGGTTTGGCATATTAAAATGGGTCATCCAAGTAAAAATGTTCTCTCAAGGTTACTGAAACTTGCTGACGGTCTGAAAATAACAGAAAAAGATGTCGAGCTCATGTCGCAATGTGAAGTTTGCATAAAATCAAAACAAGTAAGAAAGCCATTTAATACTGAAAGAAAAAGAGCTACTAGAAAATTAGAAATAATACATAGTGATGTTTGTGGACCATTTGAAGAAACATATGATGGTATGAAGTATGTACTTACCATTTTAGACGATTACACGCATTTCATTAAAACTTATCTGTTGAAGTATAAATCTGAAGTCTCCGAGTGTCTGCAGGAATACATAGAAGAATCTGAAAGAGAAAATAAAATGCTGATTAGTATAATAAGATGTGATAATGGAGGAGAGTATAAAAATAACTATTTCAAGAAATATTGTAAAATAAAAGGAATAAAATTAGATTATACAGTACCATACTCACCTCAGCTTAACGGGAAAGCTGAAAGATTAAATCGAACATTACTTGACAAAACCAGAGCATTGTTATTTCAAAATAATTCAGAAAAAATATTATGGGGAGAAGCCATTAGAACAAGTGCTTACCTGCTTAACAGAACACCAACTGAAACAACAAATAAAACTCCATATGAAATGTGGACAGGTAGAAGACCAAACTTGTCAAATTTAATAATGTTTGGAGCTGAAGTATATGCAAAGAGACTGGGAAATCTTTATAAACTGGAAGAAAGGAGTGACAAGATGATAATGATTGGCTATACACCTAATGGTTATAGACTATGGAATGATTTTACTAAAACTTTAGAAATATCAAGAGATGTAACGGTAATTAATAATAAAACTTTACAAACAAAGGAGCAAAAGGAGAATTTAAAAACATTAATACCTGAAAATTTATTTGATCATTTAATTGACTTACCTGAAGAAAAAGATGAAGATACAATTTTAAATGAAGAAAAAGAAATAAATCACCTGAAAAATAATGATAAAAATAAAAACTTACGAGAAGGCAGTACCCATATAAACCCAGTAGAGGAGTTAATTAACACTGATGATGACATAAATAACAGCTTAGGAGAAGGTGGCAGCCATAACACTACAGATAAAATTAAAAATAAAACAATTAATGAAAATAAAAACATAATGGGTGATGATTTCAAAAATATGACTAGAAGTAAAAGAGAGATTAAGAAACCAAAGAAATTTAATGATTATGTCTTACTTAGTTTTTCAGAATATCTTTCAGGGCCTGACAGGGATAAATGGATAGAGGCAGTAACATCTGAAAAGGAATCATTAGAGAAAAATCATACCTGGGATATTGTGGATCGACAGGAAGCAGAAGGCAAGGAAATATTGTCAAACAGGTGGGTGTTCCGAGTCAAAGAAGATGGAACTTACAAGGCGAGATTGGTGGTTCGTGGATTCGAGCAAAAAGGTATAGATTACACTGAAATTTATAGTCCTGTGGTAAGTCAATCAACTCTTAAAACCCTATTTGCATTAGCTGCTTCACAAGATTATGACATTATTACATTTGATGTTAAGACAGCATTCTTATATGGAGAAATTAATAATGAGGTATATATGAATATTCCAGAAGGTTTTAATTATGACAGTAAAATAAAATATGTTTGTTAAAAAAGGCATTATACGGTTTAAAACAGGCACCAGTAACCTGGAATAAAACCTTTACTGAAAGTATGTTAAAATTAAATCTAAAACCTATTAAAACAGATAAATGTGTTTTCACTAATAATGATAAAACTGTAATTATTGCAATTTATGTAGATGATGGATTAGCTATATGTAAAGATAAATCAAAATTATTAGATATATTAAAATGCTTAGAAAAAGACTTTGAAATTAAAATTAATAAATTTCCAAATATATTTGTTGGCATAGAAATAGTTAAAAATGAAAAAGGTATATTATTAAAACAAGAAAATTATATTGAATACTTATTAGATAAATTTAACATGTCAAACTGTAAAAGTGTGAATACACCATGTAACACAAATAAAACCATATCTGATAGAAATTGTATTGTAACTAACTTTCCATATAGAGAATTAGTAGGTGGTCTATTGTATCTGTCAACTCGTACCAGACCTGACATTGCACATGCAGTCAATGAGGCTAGTAGGAAAATAGAGAATACATCTAAAGAGGATATTAATTCAATTAAAAAGATCTTAAAATATTTAGCAGGTACTAAACGAAAAGGTATCTTGTTTAAAAAAGGATTTGATATATCAAAATTATTTGCATATTGCGATGCTGATTATGCAAATGATTTGACTTGTAGACGTAGTACATCTGGATACATATTAATGTATTCTGGTGGACCTATATATTGGTGTTCAAAGAGACAACCAATTGTTGCTTTGTCTTCAACTGAAGCAGAGTATATTGCAGCCGCTGATTGTTGCAAAGAAACTTTATTCATAAAATCATTACTTAATGAGTTATTAACATTTAATGTTGAGATTATTCTAAATATAGATAACCAGAGTTCAATTCAACTAATTAAAACTGGATCATTTAACAAACGATCGAAACACATTGATGTTAGATTTTATTTCATTCATGAAAATTATATAAGTGGTAATATTAAAGTAATATATTGTCCTACAGAAAATCAGTTAGCAGACATGCTGACAAAACCTTTATTAAAACATAAATTTGAAAATTGTTGTAACAAAATAATGGATAATTGATAAAATTGTATAAATTAAAAACAAATGTATATATTTAAACAGTAATTTGTATAAGTTAAAAAAAAAAAAAAAACAAATAAAATACACAGAGAAATTGTTTTAAGTTTGTAACAATTATTATTTTTAAGTTTTTTTTGTGTGTTAAATTAAAATGAATAAATAAAAAAAAAAATAAAAATAGGAGAAGGTGTTGGTATTATATTGTCTGTGACATAATATATACACTATAGTTATTTTTAATCTGTTAAAAATTTGATATTGCTCTCTCTCTCTTGTCTCGTGTGAAATGTATAACCACGTCGTCCTTTTTGTAAAACTTAAAATTAAAATAAAACTAATTAATAAAAAAGGATATTTATTTAAAAACTTCCACCCAAGATCTCTAACCTTAAGATTATATTATTAGATTATTATTTTAGTTATACTTTTATTAATATTTTTATAATTCTGTAAACTCGCATATTTGCCCTATTTTTTAAATTGTGCCGTTTGAGAAGAATCTACAATGTAGCCTACATGTTAAATCAGGAGACGAGCTATCTATCTCGGTTCAAAATTTCAATTAAATCCATCGAGCCGTTAGTGTGACGAAGTATTAAACACACACGTTGAATAGATAATATAAGTACCATAATACTCGTATGACATTCCACTCAACGATATCCTTATGGTATAAAGTAGTTCCCTATCGGCGCACCGAGCGCGAGCGCGACGATGCTGCCTCTGCATGGTGTATACGTAATGTGTCGGCTGAATGACACCATCTATTTCCCTTGGCCGCATTAGGTATTTAGCACAGAGATGATAAATTTATTGATATTTATTGCGTTACTTTGAATTACAATTGAATATCCATTAACACTATATACGTTCACGCTGTATGTAGGCTTCGAACTTTACCATTTATGTCGATTTGACGACACGTCTGGCTCAGTTTGTAGTAACTCTACTTGTTGGGGGCATTCATTTGCGTGATGAGCACGAATGTTTGTACTCCAGTCATGGGTGTTTATATTTATAATATGTATGTATTTAAAGTTACGAGTATATATGTGTAGTGTATCAACTGTCTGGTATCCATAACACAAGCCTCGTAGCTTGCCATGGAATTAGATGGTGCTGTGTGTTAATGTCCCAACATATTTATTTATTTATTTCATTATTTTATACGAGTTGGAAAAAATTGCCTTAATCTATTTCAAATATTTATGTTAATAGTTTTTATGCTATGTTTATTAAAATAAACCAATTATTGTATTAGCAAGAAGGTAATTTGGCAAACACTTATAATAACTCATTGTATTTATGTGAGCTTACTTTAGTGGAATAATACAAAGAAGCTTATTTTGGCTACTTTTTATACAAACTCCAAATTCAATTTTTTTATATTGAAAAAGAAACATTTTCGTTAAAAAAGAACATTTTTATGTATTAATATGATTTATTAATGAGTTATTAATTTTAGAGTGACATTTTTCAAAAAAGGAAAGGGATTTACATTTGTCCGTTTTTATTATTGATGCGATAGAAGGTACAAGGCGGGCGGCCGCTTATTGTGAAATGATTTTAACGATTTTTTAAGAATTTTCTATACTTCGATAGTCTTGAAAAATCGTTAGTCGAGTGATATACTTAGGTTATTGTCATCTTTATTATTTTAAGTTTTTTTTTTCAAATAAAATGTTATTAGATCTTTTATTTATATAAAACCTATTGCTACGTCTTCTGTTTCAGTCATTTTTGCTTATTTCACATTTTCCATAAGTCATAAATGACATTTCCATAGATATAATATAAAATCAAAGCAAAACGAGTCTGCAAACGGCAGCAATCTCTGATAATAAAACGATACACATAAAACTTTAATCAAGCGACGCAACGAACTTTTACGAGGCACATCAGTACACTAGTTAATTTAGAAATTCAACCTGAGACATAAACTGGTCGGATTATCGGTGTTTGAGCGGCGCAAAGTGTGTACCGTGACGTTACCGCCGGCCCGCTAGTGTCCACTAAGGGCGGGCGGGCGGTCGGTCCAGGGCGGGTCAGTGCGGACCGCGGACGTATTAAAGTAAGAACCGAAAAATGTATTTATAATATTAGAAAACTTTTTCATATTCATATATTATGTTTTAAAAGAAAAGAAATGTATTATCTCTCAGCATATAAATATTGATATACGAGTGTTTAACAAATTATATCTTGTAAAATATAAATACGCGTTTAGATTTGTCTTAAGCATGTCCCTTCTCCTAAAAATATTTATGTATAATGTATATAAATATGAAAAACAGTCTGTATACATATATATATATATATATATATATATATATATATATATATACATATAAGGAAACCGTGACTGACCACTGTTTCAACGCATAGCTCAAACCACTGAATAGATTGATGTTAAAAGGCGCACAGATAGTTATTACGATATAGGCATCTCTAAGAACGGATTTTTGAAAAAACTGTATGAAGACATCATATAAGAGAGATTTGTGAATTCAAAAATTTGCAGAATTACTCTCGCCTACAAATAAATAAACACGTGTTTTGTGCCTTTTTTAAAAACAACCCGTCAAGTCAAAAGACGAAAAATATCTAAAAATCAAACATGACGCAAGCGAAGCCGCGGGTAAAAGCTAGTTGAAACGTATAACATAGCTTACATAATTTGCCTTCTAATGTTAACTGTATATTTGTTCAAAGTTCAAGGGAACGTATAATTTACTTGGTCGTGGCATCGTTATAAAGTTAGCGTTGTTTTACTTTGCATGCAGGTCGCGCGTCGCCTCGTCGGTGCATCGCCCGATGCCCTCCGAGCGACGTAATAACACTTTCCTTTGAAAAATACAAAACATGTCATCTTATCGTTCTATATAGTTTGTGCGTCATTTACTACTGATTGAACTCAATGCAATATTGGTCATAGAGTCTTCTTTTTAACTATTATAATTTAAACAAAAATGTGAAATCATTTACTTAACCTTAACTAACAAGTTTGACCCTGTGCTTAAAACTTTCTTATGATCATTTTCGATAGAGTGCTTAAAACATCGTTATTTATATTATTTGTGACGAGAAATTCCACATCGATCATAGCTTAAAACTAAGCTAAATATAAACGTAGGATATCTCAGTTTGTTCTATTTCACAAGCTGTAGGTAGTGCGCGTCCTATAAGTAAAAGTGGGACAAAATTTTTGTTTTAAATATAAGAGTGTTATCAATAGGACATTTACAGGCGCTCTTGAATCGTCAACTTCATTTAAAGATAGTCAGTGTAGTCAGTCCGTGAGAAATGTTTCCTCCGGATCCGAAATCAGAGAAGAGCCCGAGAGAAATGAGACAGTAGATATTTAAAATTTGAAGTTACAGTATCCTTAATACAACATATTTACATATATCTAGTATCCCGCATATGAGCCAATTTATTTTATCTCCACACATATTTAAATAAATATGTATAATATTGGTTACAACACACAGCACCATCTAGTTCCATGGTAAGCTACGAGGCTTCTGTTATGGATACCTGATAATTGATATACTATGCATATTATATAACTTTAAATACATACATATTATAAATATAAATATCCATGACTGGAGTACAAACATTCGTGCTCATCACACAACTGAATGCCCCCAACGGGACTCGAACCCGCGACCGCTGGCGCAGTAAGTAGGGTCACTACAAACTGAGCCGAACGTGTCATATTTATCTTGAGTAAACATAGTACATTTTACTTAATAATTAATTTTCAATTTTAGCTCGAAATTATTAAAAAGGCAAATCTAAGACAGTTTGTGAAATCCTATTATTAATGCGTGTACTCAGGTCTATGACATATTTATTCACCTAAGAAGGTTTGCTCAGCTATCAATGTGTTGGATTTTTTATTGTATAGGTAAAAGAAAGCTAAGTTTTATTTAAGTTTTAGTATGAGCTTTCCGTTTTGCGTGTTTCAATAGGCAATGGAGACCATGTTAAGTGTTAAGTGTTATTGACTAAATAAAAGTACACGTAAGCCGTGACGTCTCTGACAGAAGCTCATTCATTAATACTTTCTTATTGAATGACATATGCATTATATTTGACATTTTAAATAAAACTATCTTTTCGGATTTTTCGTGAATTTATCTTGATTTTTGGTTCCCGACTTTCGAATGCTTTACAGCAATTATGGCCACGGAAGGACAAAAGAACTGCTAATATTATAAATGCGAAAGTTTGTGAGAATGTCTGTCTGGATGTATAGATGTACGGATGTTTGTTACTCTTTCACGCAAAAACTACTGAATGGATTTTAATAAAACTTTCCAATAATATAGTTCACTAGCATTGCCCGCGGCTCCGCCCGCGTTCAGATGACCGAAAACTAAATTCTTAGGTTTTACATATTAGTGTACTCTTACATTGCAGTTTTTGTATTTTTTCTCAAAAATCGAAATCGGTAAAAAGTATCCTATATGTTGACCCGGATAACCAGCTACCATCATACCAAATTTCATCAAAATCCCTCCAGTGGTTTTTCTGTGATGCGGTAACAGACAGACAGACAGACAAAAATTCTAAAGACTATAGATTCGTCCTCTGCATCGATAATAATGTTTATTTCAATAAGGATTTCCAAAAAATATTTAATGTATAGATTCGGCTTAGTTACAATTTTATTATTTGTATAGATATACTAGAATCACACATAGGCAATATACATTTTTATCCTGATAAAATGTACGGTTCTTGTGGGATTGGTATAAATTAATTTAAAAATAAAAATTTGAAATAGGATATAGCACATGTATATGCTTAGAATCATTTGTCGATCGGCGAACTCCGACGTCTCTGTGCCAGAGTGAGACAGCTGCGCGGCGTCGCGTCGGGCGCGGGAGCAGCTATTTGCCACTCTCGCTGGAATCTCTTAATTCGTACTTCACTTCCCCGTCTTCACTCATCCGCTAATGGCTGCTTTCACTCACACACTCATACGTTTGTTTGTTCAAAAAACAACTACTTTGGTCGAGCGAAGCCGCGGGCAAAAGTTGGTTAGATATAATTTTGCTTAAAAAAAAAGAAATATGAACGCGAAGTTTTTAAAAAAATTTTTCGTGATCCACATAGAATTTATAAATTGGAGCGTACGGTCGATGTAGGAGCCTGTTTCAAAATATGACACAAAATTCTCCCAAAGCAAATATTAGAGGCTGGTTCGGTAAAATGAAAAAGGAATAATTCGAATGCGGCAGAGCACGTCCACTCTCGTCGAGTCGGACAGTCGGGAAGCTAAAGTTTGGGATCAGTTAGGACAGCTGGCGAGCTCGCAGCGGAGTCAAAGGGAAATGATTGCTTGTACGCTTTCAATGATTGAAGATGGATAGAGAGCAGGATTGTGTTACGGGATCTCAGAATACGAGTGATTGTAGGTGCAATTTCTTAATCTCTTTAAACCTAATTTCGATAGATTGGTATATGTGTAATTATAGTAAAAATGCAGTTAGTGTATAAACACTTATTATTGTACTGGAAATAACCAATGTTACATATGACTATGGGATTATGGTACTTAGCGATAACTTTTTCTAGCCCACTATACTTTATATAAAACTAAAGTACGAAGGTATTTCATTTTACACGAAAAATCACTTTTAGTAAAGTGTGCAATAATTATGTAGCTGCTATTTATGTAACTTTGTTTCCATGTTGTATTACAGCTATGTGTCATATTGAGTTTAATCTATACACATACGTGCTTCACCTGTATGTACCTACACTATACTGTACCGTAGATAGGGCTCAAACACATAACCCTACTTTTGGCTTTGCCGCAGTAGAGTAAAAACATACTTACGCCGTACATGACACGGCTTACCTCATAGGCAAAGGGCAAGCAAGATTCAGGACACTACTGATGGACATTTGAAATGCTTGAATTGTATTTTTTTTTGCTAAAATGTGTAATTAAAATTGACCTACTTTTTTGAGGGTCGCTAGGTTTCGTCACAAGCAATAACATTTAAAATGAGAGCTCATATGCTTGCAACAGCAAGCGCAATATTGCCCAAAAATGTGTGACGTTTCACTTCACATCTTCTCTTATGAATATGAAACGATGATCAGCTGAGGCGCATTATTTATTCACGTTGCACGTTGGTACAACTTGGCTGCGTCATTTTGCATTTGTTTTTATTCATTCCTGATATCCTTTACTTTTATTTGATAACTAGAAATGATTATTGACTTATAGTAAGTGTCTGAAGGTATTTTATTATTATGTAATGTGTGAACTAAATGAGACAACTGTTAGGTTACAAGGTTCGTTTAATACTCTTTAAATAATAACAGGTCGTACAATACATAGGTATAGGGGAGGCATACACACAAACACACTACAATTACACTACACTAGCGACTTAGTTTGGAATTGCTCGGATGCGTCCTTCGGTAGGTTTTAAATAGAGTAATTTTATCTTTTAAGGCTTAGCCAGCGTAGCCATATTAATATTGAAATTTTTGTACGAAGGACAACTCGGCCGTACAGTTATTGTGTGTTGTCGTGGGAATGAGTGGGAATGAGTGGGTTTCCTGTAGTAAAATGTATCCTAAATGTTGA
Organism: Brenthis daphne; assembly: GCA_947093115.1. NCBI lineage: Eukaryota > Metazoa > Arthropoda > Insecta > Lepidoptera > Nymphalidae > Brenthis > Brenthis daphne. The sequence goes on from OX352473.1 coordinate 24,001,354, forward strand.
TCTGAGTAATTTTAGTAAATTAGTTACAATCCGTTCAATACATTTTGCGTGAAATGCACGCGGACAAAGGGAACTAAAATTGCATCAACGATTGCTTTTGGTGTCTATGTTCTGTATATAATAGGAAGAGTCATAGTTTTAGTTTAACCAACTTCCAAAAAGGAGGAGTTCCTATGTTCGTCTGTATGTATTTTTTTTTGTGTATGTTCACCGATATTTTTGCCAATTGTGAACCGATTTAAAAAAAACGTTTTTTGTTCAAAAGGGTATACTCTCGAGATGGTCCCATTATCATCAAGTTAGGATCTGATGTTGGAATCTCAAGGAAATCGAGAAAAACTAACAATGTAATAAAATCTTAAAAGTCAATTTTAACCCACTTCCCGGTGTCCGATTGAGCTGAAATTTTGCATACTTATGTAAGTTTAGTACCAATGTAATAATCTGGTACTATAGAGCTGATCGGATCATGGAGTCAGGAGGTGGGTAGTTTAGTTTAGTGGGTAGTTCCGGCGAGGGAACTCCTCAACGGTGAATAGTACAGACACAAAATTTTGTAAATGGATTTAACCATAATAGTCTCTTCTAAATTCTATCATGACATGGCTAATGCTTTTTGACGTTGAAAAAATGATTAATGCGAATCCTCTCTTCTTCAGTGCAAGTTAAAAGCCATGTTACCTTTAGCTGTTTCGGAGTTATTTGAGTATAAATAGTGACACAGAGAGCTCGAGTATCCTGTAATAAACATAACGTAAGATTAACATCGGGTAGATTTTTTGAAAAGACAGATATACGTACTTCAATTTTATATACAAGCATGCAAGTAAATACTCATAGCTTTAAACCAAGACTGAATTAAGAGCTTAAATAATTACTCGAAGTGAAATTCCACGGTCGCGTCGCGTCGCGTCCCAGCGAGGCTCGCGGCGGCGCGGCGCGAACTGACACATTGATAATAATAAATAGTGTCATTTACAAGCACTAAGTGAATGATAGTTAAACGGCGTCGCGGGGTTTTAATGACGCATATAATTATATCCCCGCGCGCGACGGCCGGAGACGTATAAAAAGCTATGTGTACGAGAAACTGTTATGAAATAAATGATATTGATATTTTTTATGAGTTCTAGAAGAAACCAAAATAAGGTTTTTGCACTACATACGTTTTATTGCTTTCGGCTTACGAGAGCCTCTTATAGCGATTCGCGAACAATTTTGGCTTAACTCAGTCTCTCAGTATTTTCCTCCACTACTTGCACTTGTAGTTCCTCTCACTCCACTTTACATCCCTTATTCACTTTTTCTTATGTATTTTATTATGTATTATGTATTCTTAGTCTTCTCTTAGCTCCGTTTACTGCCGGCCTTTTGATATGCACAAACAAAGAACATACACAAGGCAATTTATGATTAACTATTCTGCGATTAAAGTCCCGAGGTCCTGAATGGATTCGAGTCCTGAGTTGGGTCAATATGCAATATTTGTCCAAACATACTTAGTGGCAGCAAATTGTCAAATTGTCCAAATTTGAGACGCTGGCAGTGTTTCACCGCGTGCCGAGGGTATAAATATAACTTTTATGACTGTGATTTTGACGACAGTTCTTGATTCAATACTCATAAAGCTGTCGTCTTATTTTTCATTATTCTCGAATTCTATTCCAGATTTACGTTTATACTTTTGATATTATACGATTACAATAAATTATTTGCACTTTAACAATAACTACATAAGTAGCAAAATACCAAACATTGGCAAGGCTACTGTAAAACTCTAAAGGCAAATATTTGGAGATATATGTATAATACATTTGTAGGTACAATTGTACATATCCGGAGCGTCGCGTTCTGAGCTCTGAAGTTGCTCTTGATGACTTTTATCGACGTGTCATTCTGATAGTTCACCTGCGTTTAGGTAAAGTAATAAACGATAATAATGTATGTGTAACGTTTACATATTTAAGATATAATCATAACAAAATGGTTGCCTTTCTATATTTCTGCATTAAATATGTTTATAAAAATAGCTAAGAGACGTAAAGAGCAAGGAAATGAGTTTCGTCTAAACTCGACAGAGGTTTTCTTCGTGGCAGGGGATAAAAGTTTATCAAAACTCTGTTTTTCCGCCTTCCATAACAACAAACATTTTATAAAACTTTCTCCTTCTTTATAACTTGCCACCGTCGGTCCAGGAGAACGAAGGTGCGAGTAGCTACGGCTGCAGCTTTATGTAATTGAAACTTAAAGTTTATATGTAACATATCCGTTGACTCTTTTGACATTTTTAAACCATAATATGAAAATTGTAAAAATCTCTTACCTATTCTTACACTATAAAGTTGAAGAGAATTATTCTTTGTTTGATTTTTGAACGAGCTAATTTCTAAAACTACTGGTGCGATTTAAAAAAGGACACATTTATATTTTAAATAAAACTATCTTTTCGGATTTTGTCGCGGATTTATTTGTTGTCACAAAATCCGAAAAGATAGTTTTATTTAAAATGTCAAATATTTGCGTAAATCTAAGAAAGTATTACACATTTATATTCATTAACAAACTTACAAAAAGGAGGAGGTTCTCAATTCGTCGGAATCTTTTTTTTTAGCATTCAAATTTCATTTCGTTAGAAGAAAATCTATCGAGCTAAAACTATTTCGACGTTACAAATTCATGAATTACTATCGGATTCATGAAGAACATTTAGAGTATCATTATACATTTAGAGTAACATGTTCTATGAATTTGGCGTTAACATCATGAAGGCGCGCGGTTTAAAAGCTCATTGACTTTAACAAAACTTTTAAATTCGTCTTTTAATCGTCATCCTCGTCATTGCACCAGAGTTTATCCGCGAGCGTTACAAATTGCTGTAAGCACATAATTATAAGGGCTGTGCTGTGAGAGGGCGGGAGTGTTTCGTATACTCCGCTAGTTCTACATGCGTAAAAAATATTATTCAAAAATTGTTTCGTATTTAGAGTTAAACACTTCGTATAAACTAGTAAAGTGCCCGTGGCTCTACGCGCCTGTGCTTAGTGTTGTGACTGTGTTTATGATTGATTCGAATTATACATGATAGAGGCAAGAGTGGCACTGTTTATTTTTTAGTTATTTATTTTTAAAATTGTTTAGTTTAGACGTGATATGGATTCATGGGCGCCGGAAGAGGGGTGCACGGAGGTGCACTAGCACGCCCCTGCTGTTAAGGAAAATATATAGAAAAAGTTAAATAAAATCGTATTAGTAAAATTCCTGTTTAAATTTAGAAATCTGCGAAAAAAGGTGATAAATAAGATATGAATAAAAATTAAAGAAATAATCATTTAATGATTAGTTAGTAGTTTAATGTGAAGAAGTAGATACACCTCCCCCTGGAAATAATTTTGTTACTGCTCGTGTATAGAAACAAAGAAAGACAACTTAAACGATTTAAACGGGTCCTGGAGACCCACCTAAGCGGTTGAGTGAGAAATTAGTAAGTTATAGAGCGTATTTGCTAGTTAAAGCTCGTACAAATTATAATAAACATTATCAATTATTTTTAAGCTTATCAGTTAATTTAATGGTGAAATGATTCGTGTTTCACTTGTATGTCCACAGACCACATGTAAATCAATAAACAAATATGTGTATGTTTGATTAATTAATAGCAGAAATACGCCTCGATACCGCAGTTAAATAATTTTGGGTATTCCCTCGCGGAGTGAACTACATGATTAAACGTAACGAAATTAATAGATAAATTTCTCTTCCATATATTATGTACTTGATATTGTTTTGAAGGCGTCGACTCTGTACAGGATTTGAAGAGACAATTCGCTTGAACTACTCGTCGGCGGAACAAAGGCGTGTCTCAATAGCACGGCCGTTGAGAGCCTTCCCTTGCGCCATTCAACTCGTTGACCAAGTTTCGCAGATTGTACGAGTATGATCGTGGCCTAATCTTGTCTAATGTTTTACGACGATGTTATATGAAAGTGCTGTTGTAGGCATTAGAATTAGAATATAACATTTTACAAAGTAAATGTTAAAAAGAATACTCTATTTAACTTTTTATAAATCAGGTTACAGTGTGTTTAACGAATATCTAAATTATTCTTACGATGGAAATCTATATTTACTTTAAATAATATAATTAAAGTTTAAATTATTTAAAAGATGGTCTAGAATTAACATTTTATTAATAATAAATTATAATAAAAATTAAAATTATAACAAATAATTAACGTAACCTACGTCTCTAGGCTCAGCTTTTAATAAAACACGAGCTAATCAATCCGCACATTACAATTAGACACTTTTTATTTATCTTTATGACAGCTGAATGCATTTAAAAAAATACGAGGTGCTGTCGTTATTAACTGTCGTTAGATTTCCAATGGAAAGTATAATTAATTTTGTTTAAATATTTATTACTAACGGTTTAACCTCTCTTCGTTCGGGTTCGCCTCTAGAAAAACGAAAACAAATCTATCGTACGGAAATCAAAAAATTTTCGGGAATAAAAAGTAGCCTACGTAATATTCTGATGTATGTATACTAAAGTATTATTAATATTATTGTAAAGTTTCATAAAAATCCATTCAGTAGTTTTTGCGTTAAAGAGTAATAAACATCCATACATCTCTATACATCCTTACAAATTTTCGCATTTATAATATTAGGCTACTCGTAGCTAGATATTTTGTTAAAAATATAGTTTTATATTAATTACGTCAAATACCTTTGTTGGGGCAAATGTATTGTCCGTTAGGCGTAACATTTAAGTATTATCATATGTTCCGTTCGTTACCCGCTGTAAAATATAGTATTAGACTCTTTGAGTTTTTATCATGAGCACTTATAATAGATTTTATTGTTTTAGTATATTAAAAATAAATATGACTCTATTAATTTAGTTAATTGAAGTAAGGAAAACCAACATATCGTGGAATAGAGAAATTACTCAACAGTTGTAGATGATTTAATTCCAAATGTTAGTTTAGGATCGCCGCCGTGTTCCTATCGCGCAGAGGCCCGCAACACAGCTGCCGCAGAGTACGGTTGTTCTTAATTAATGATGTGTTCTATAACACATTATAATATTTATATAATACTGTATAGAATGTGAAGAGAAACGTGACGCGATAATCTAAAAAAATAAATGAGTTTTGTTTTCTTTCCAACATAATATAACTTTAACTTGAATAATTGTTTGTTCCTTGTTCACGTTCTAACGGCTGATTGACTGCCATCAGGATATAAATTGGTTATTCTGAGTGTTTTGGAACGACTATCTATTTACGGACGTACCTACCACGCGAGCGAAACTACGGCTAAACATTAATATATATATATATATATATATATTAATGTTTAGCCGTATAAATCAACCTATTTTTTTTGGATTTTGTAAATTATTATAGGTATAATTTACTTATTTAATTTGCAAAAGGTAGGATTTGCAAATTTGAACAGGTATCATACATATAAATTTTAATTATAAATATAGCCTGAGGGACCAGAGACTTGATACTTTAATATACTATGTATAATGATTAAAATAGATTCCATTCTATAAATTGATTAATTTAGAGAAGAGATTATGAGAAACAAAACAAATTAATTAGAGGCGGTTGCAAGGAGGCAACTCTTCTTAGTAAGTTAACTCTTTTGCAGATTTAATTTTGTAAATTTCTAACTTATTACCACTTTATAAAGACCAAATATATTGTATCATTGAATACACTGCACGTGGAAAATGCTCGTAGCTTGCATTTGCTACGTCAACATGGCCGCGTGCGCGAGAGAGCAGTCACCCGCGGCGTAGAGCCGTAGCGCACGACACACGTACGTCGTGCACTCGCCATCTCATTATCGGCAATAACCGGAGTCTCTAAATACTGTTTAGTGTGTAATAATCTCATATTGAACGTATCGAGTCTTCACATGACTAGGTAGTAATTCTGCAAATGATGTAAAATATTGAAATATTTAGTTGTGTTGAAAAATCTAGTTTAGTTAAAATTACGAACGTGCGACATTATGGGACATATTTAGTATTTGTGATCTCTTTTTACTTGGCCCTCGCTACATCTCGAGTTAAAAGCTCACTAAACAAAGTCCAGCGGAGTTAGAACCCGATCCCATGGGAATTCTTTTGCTGTCTTAACATAAAAATTAGCCCTTTTTCAAGTTAAAAAACGTCCTTTTTTCTATCACCTAATTCTTTATCAGCCAATGAAAACACCGTGTGTGGGAGATAATAGATAATGTAATATTTTTTATTATAAATTATTACTTATTAAAAGGTAGTGGTAGCCCAGTGGTAACGCGCTCGTTTGGGACATCAAGTGAGGCGGGTTCAAATCCCGGGTCTCGTTCCTCTGATATTTTCATGTGCAAATCATTTCCAACATGATTACCATTTATCCTACGGTGAAGGAAAACATCGTGAAAAAATCATGCGACATGTTTGAGCTAACCTAGCAAGCTTAAAGACGCACTTCTCAGCGTGGTGGTCTATGGCCTGATCCACCTCGTACTGAAGAGAGGTCCATGCTCAGCAGTGGGACGTTAAAAGGGACTGAATCTATTACTTATTAATTATTTCAATTTTTTTATATTTGAGATAAAATCTTCTCATACGAACAATGATCATATTTAATAATGCATACAAAGTGAATAAATAGAGCGGCGTAAGCATCAAATGTAATAACATCACGCGACATCTCTCAGTCCCGCTGCTATGAGACTTCCCGGAAGCGCCCCGCTTCGACTAAATAAAACCTTCCTACATATATAATGCAGAGCTATATTTCTATAAGGAATATTTGTAAGCATATTATGAGGCAATATAAATGATACATTTCCCCTAAATAGTACGTTGGTTCAAAAATTTGTTTGCACTTAAACGCTACACTAGAATTTACCGTTTAGAACTAAAAACCAGGAAATCAACAATACTATCCTCCTAACCTTGTCGGCATACTTACGTTGACACACGTCCTATCTTATTTCTTACAAGCGCTCTATTAGATTGCGATATTTTCTCACCAAACTAAAGTTATTGACTTGCAGGAAGAGAATATGTTATCATTCCTATGCTCAATTTTGATCATGACTTTCTATATTATAGAACAGATAATAAATTAAATAATTTGTATTGTTTAGACACGAATCTTACGTCGTACGAGTACGTACGGTGACACGGCACGAGTTGGCTGCACCGACGTTATTGCCGCTATTTATCTTCCTGTAGCAGTTTAGTTTCTCGCAACTTCTATATGCCAGCGAGGAGCCGTTAGCTTCCGATAATATGACACTCAGTTGTAAGTTCTTGATTTCTTGTTCATGCAACTTTTAGATGTGTTGTTTGTTGAAAGGGGTTTAAAATAGTTTATTCTGGAAATACGGTTTTCATTTTATAACTGTAAAGCAATAAGAAAATTTTAATTTGAAAAAGACCCAACGTAAAGTGCTAACAACGTAAGAAGTTACCGGACACTAAAGAAATCCTCTAATGGCAACCATCCCACAAGGATGTGTAAAAAGTATAACTTTGCATTAATGTATTGAAGTTAAAACACACAGCTCACGCTTAAAAGATTCTACTTTATATTATATTAATTCACTGTTTTGGAATACTGTATTACATAACAAGAAATACCGAAATTCTCATAACAAAGTATAAAAATATACCTAACTAGCATTGCCCGCGGCTCCGCCCGAGTTCAGATGATCAAAAACCAAATTCTTAGGTTTTACATATTATTATAATTCTTACATTGCAGTTTTTGTATTTTTTCTCAGTAATCAGATATTTTCCCGTGATAAAAAGTATCCTATATGTTGACCCGGATAACCAGCTACAATCATACCAAATTTCATCAAAATCTGTCCAGTGGTTTTCTCGTGATGCGGTAACAAACAGACAGACAGAGAGACAGACAAAAATTCTAATAACTATAGATTCGGCCTCCGTATCAATTATAATGACTATTTCAATAAGATTTTCCAAAAAATATTTAATGTACAGATTCGACTCAATTAGAATTTTATTATATGTATAGATATCAAATCATTTTATTTTCATGATATGTAGGTTAAAAATAAATACATGCTTAATTACAAAGGACTAAATCGTTAACTACACGCGAGCAGTAACCAGAGTCCAGTACTGTTTCATCATAAAATAACATCAATATTTCAGCGTGAAATGTGAGCGAGATTAGTTACGACTAGGTTCTATTCTTATCACGCCGTGAGTTTCAAATTGACCGTAATTCAGTTCATTCGATTCCTTTCAATGCGTCTCTTGAGAACATTTATTTCAAGAAAACTTGATCCGATCCGCCCCGATGGTCATATGCGGATACTTGTGTTTATCACTTTACTTCTGTAGGCGGATCTTCAAAGAGAGTTCAGATTTAAGAGAGTGTATAAGATAAATTAAATTAAATATCACTTGATTTCATTGTCTATACATATAATAAAATTGTAACTAAGCCGAATCTGTACATAAAATATTTTTTGGGAAATCTTATTGAAATAGACATTATTATTGATAGAGAGGCCGAATCTATAGTTTTTAGAATTTTTGTCTATCTATCTATCTGTCTGTTACCGCATCACGGAAAAACCACTGCAGGGATTTTGATGAAATTTGGTATGATGATAGCTGGTTATACATATAAAAATATAGATTCGGCCCTTGTATCGATAATAATGACTATTTCAATAAGATTTTCCAAAAAATATTTAATGTAGAGGTCCGACTCACTTAGAATTTTAAGAAAGGCACCATATTTATAGTTGTTACTTAGTAATGTAATATTTTTTCAAATTTTAAATAATATTGTATTTCCATACGTAGAACTAAAGCGCGCCCTCGCGATGAAAAAAGCTAAGGTCAGTAATTTCAATATAACAAAACATGAAAGCCGACTTTGGGCCCATCCCTCTGCACAGCGAGTTACAAAGGTAGTCGGAGTCTATTCCCTCATCCGCACCAATCTTTTCAAATATCTGGGATATTTTGTTTGTCTAAAATTCCAATATCTTTTGAGGGTCCTCTCACGCATAGCGCGAGTGCGCGGTGACGCCGATATAATTGCAGAGTCCGAAAAGATATGCTTAAAATTAAATTCCTCCCCGTGAGGATGCTAGCTTTGTGTACTCGACAAGCCTTACAAGTATATATGTATACGCTACACTTGTTGTATACTAATAGGCTTCTTAACACCATGGTTTAAATAATGAAATTATTTGATGAAACTTAGAGACCCATTAACAATTTAATAATAATCGTGTCCTTACGATGGTTCTGCAACGAAAAGGAAAATATTCCATTAATTTTAGTGCTATAAAAATAGTAATATTTTTTTATGTGTGATTATAAAATACAATTTTGCAATACGCTCCTTCTTTGGTTTAGAAAATAATACGACTGTATTTGAATTGCTCGTAAAACAGGACTATTACTAATAAAGCAATAACTATTTTCTTCTTATTATTTTTTGTATAAGTAATAAAAAAAAAGAAATGTGCGAAAAGCGCTTAAAAGTGATCTATAATGTATAATATTTTGTTCACAATTTCATGGGTTTTAATTTTTTTCAGAACCTTAATTATTTTTCTAAAATAAAAGTAGCTTAAGTTTCTCCTTAAAACATCGGCTAACTGCTACTGAAATTTGTCGTTTCGGATATTAGCCGGAATACAAAGACAGACAGTATTATTTAGTAGTAGTTCGTATAAGTACCTACCGTATATAATGCCATAAGCATTTAGTGAAAAGCTGTTATTTTGACACTATAAAGCGATACTTCAATTTTATTTATTTGTATACATTTATAATATTAGAATGGAGTAATGTATTGAATCTTTTACTCGGATTTGTCTAATAAAAGAAAAGAATAAAGAAAATTTTAAGATATAAGAAATAAATATAATATTCAAAGTGTTAACAAAGTCAGGGCTCGAGGTATTCCCGGGGGTCGTCACTAACAAACTTGCGGTACCTACTCTCTCTGAAACTTCCACGGCTACTCGTCCACCGGCACGGCGCGGCGACCGACGGCGTGTCCACGACCTTTGTAAATACTTCACGTAAATAAAATTGCCTAATTTATCTCCACTAACTGCCAACTAACTATTAATTACATCTACTTTAGAATGATGCTCGTCATTTTGGTCGCTTAATACTAATCATTTTGTTGTGTATTATGAAATTGTACATCTCATTATTTTTCTCGAGACCTTTCAGTCTACTTTAAAAGTCATTGAATTTTACGTTAAGATTAAGAAATTATCAAATAATGTATCTTCACCGCCACAATTTATAAATTACGAAGCTATGTTTAGCAAGCATCGATTTGTTTTATTTTGAAGTATCTATTAGTTTATAAATTATACCCGTTGCACTTAAAAAAAATCGTGTTATACCTTAAATAATCAGACGATCACGACATACAGGTTTAGATTGTTTTTTTTTAGAACAAAGAAAAACTTCTTAATATACCAACAAATATTGTATTAGTCGGATGACTAGATTGATTTATTTACTAGCGACCAGCGAACTGTGGCACGAAGCAAATGTAACAAATGTAAAGCGTTCTATAATGTCAATCTGCTTGGCGCTCAGCGCTGTGCTCTCTCTCGCCCCGCGCTATCTTTAATTGTATAATTCATGCAACAATTGACTGAAGCGACCCAATTGGCTTTCATTTAATTTCGCACTAATTATAACACATGCGAAATTACAATACAACCTATTTCATGGCGCATATGTGATCATTAGGAAAAGTTGTATATAGAAGTAACAATATCTAATCCATTTACTTCAAACATTACAATACAAAATTTATACGAGAGTGTCAAAGTTTTGAAAAGGAAAACGCCATGGAACTGTGTAGGTATATTACATGACCCATATCGAGTTCTTTTGAAACTTTTCATAATTTAAAATTGTTATAAAAAATAAAATAAGCCTTTATTACTGCACAAAGTTTTAAATTAACTAATAACACCTTAAAGTACCTACCACATGTCATAAACAAAATCGTATTTTTTTACTAATCCTATTATTAAATATAAGTTTTATGATCGGCACATATCTTTCCTCTGTTTAGCAGCTTGTCTTCCGACAAAGGCCTCCTCTAAAGATTTCCATTTTTCTCTATCCTTAGCTATCCGGATCCATTCTGGGACAGCTATCTTTTTAATATCATCTTCCCACCGTCTCAACTATCTTCCTCTCTTTCTTGTAGCATTTTTTGGGTACCATTCCGTTACAGACCTTGTCCATTTATCTTTCTTTTCTCTTAATATATGACCTATCCATCTACATTTTACGGTTTTCGAGACTGTTTGTACATTTTTAAATTTAGTTTTGCTTTTGATTTCTTGCAGTTTTCTTCTGTCTCTTCTCCGAATTTCGATTACGCTCCTTTCCATTCCGCTTTGACATATATTTAATCTGCTGAGAAGCCGGTCTGTCATTGCCCATGTTTAACATCCATATTATGTCAAACATGACAGGAATGCACGTGTTATATAATATTCTTCTTTTGTTTTCTACAGGCATTTCATTGTTTTTTATAACTTCACTTAGAGACCAATATCTTTTCCAGGTATTTGCCACTCTTTTATCTATTTCTTTTTGCATAGAATTTGATGTAGATATCAGCCGCCCTTAGTACACATATTCGTTTAAAACTGTTATACATTCACACAAAACAGCCAAATTTCACATGTTTAATAAAACCGTAAATTCCATCATAAATCTTATTCTATAGTAGTTTTAACAGTCAATAAATTAAGTTTATTATTTAGATATTTAATGCAGGCTTAAAGTTTAACTTGATAGTATTTTATACTATAAACAATTTAGTTTTAAACCGAACGAGTTCGCTTTTCGCATTTATGTTTTTTGGTGGAATCATTATAATGTTTGACAATAACTATAAGAAAATTTGACCTATAAAAGCAACTTGTTTAATGGGCTTCGTCGTCGTGCTTTAGCAGTTAAGTAAAAAATTTGAACTATTATTCCATGTTAAAGTTTTTTATAGGTAATAATAATAATAAATAATAATAAATGTCTTTATTTCAGGCTTATTCACCAATATAATATGTCAAAAACATAGCTTACAGTAAAGTTATGGTAAAATATATACGTAAAAGCATTAAATTCGAATACCTCCTTTTTATTTCTACCGCATTGCTGTGTCAACCAATGCCGGAGAAAGTGAACACTCAAATACTCGCCCCCTACTCGGAGAATCTCATTATTAAAACTACGTAGTCAATCCCAGAATGCAGCAATTCTGGAACGGTCCACCGGATAAAATCTGGTGTTCTGACTGAAGTAAACATATCAGATGCGCTTCGGAACCGCGGTAAATTCATCAAAGTCCGGTAAGCATCATTGTACTGAACTCTGACGGCGCTGTACGCGTGCCTCGTATAATTGAACCACAGTTAACATGTATATAAATTCTGACAGTATGTTTAAAATAGAGTTGTTTTTACGGCCTAGTTACAACGAGAAAACCTGCACGCAATCATATTACATTTTTGAGATTCTTCGTTAACAAATAGCCCAGATACCTACTTGAATGTTGACACACTTACGTTTGGTTTACCGTTAATAAATACAGAGGGCAGCACATTCCGACCCCTTCCACTTTTAAAAATCATAAATGCAGTTTAAGACACATTTATTTCAGTCCATGACTTAAAGCGTAATTTTCACAAACACTCAATAAATGTCTTAGACCTCCGATAAGAGGGACCGAATAGCTATATCGTCGGCATTACTTAAATTATTTATGCACACACCACCGAAATGACAGCCAACGTGTGTGCTTGTCAGTTCCTCTATCAGATTATTTACATAAACGTTAAAAACATCCGTCCGGTGAAGTAAGTCCACCTTGACGAACTCCACACATAATTAGAGTTTAACTTTAGTGAATTTTTAATGAGTTTTAAGTTTAGCCTATAGTCGTTAGAGAGTGCGTCGCCCCATCTCACTATTATTATTGGTATGGTTTTCGTACCAATGCTTCAACAGTTTAATAGCTCTGACCGGAACTTTGTTTTTATTTAGTTTTGTTCGAATCACGGTCACAATAGTTTATAGTTTACCAAATCAAAGGCACGGCCAAGTTCAAGAAAACAGACTCTTCTTCTCCCTGCCCATTTCCCAATCACTTGGGGTCGGCGCAGTACATCTTCTGTACTGCTGATAGGACTTGGCAGAAGTTTTATGACCGGCCGCCTGTTTGACGTCAACCCTCCTTGGGAATGCCATTGTTTATCGCGGAAGTCTTGTAATATGATGCACTTTCGATTTTGTTGTCTTTTAAAACATTTTTTATACTATTACTTAAAATTTCATGTTATTTTCGGATATATTTTAAAATAAATTTTAATCATACTATAAATTTTGTTTTTACGTTGTCAATTTTTTTCTAAAAAAAAGGTCAAGAAAACAGACAGACAGTGTAATATTTTATTGTATTTTTAAGAATGAAGATTGCTGATTCTGTTTAAGCACTGGGACGAAACCAAACTGAGCATCATTTAATGTTACATTCTCCGAAATATAAAAATGTAGCTAATAGTCTCTCAAATACTTTAAAAATTATGTATACAACCAAGTGAAATAGGCCTATAATTACTTAGTTTAGTCAAATCACTAGTTTTATTCTTTTGAATAGGCTAATAATATTGAATATGTAGATATTGTGATTATTTAATACTTTCTTAGATTTACGCGAATATTTGACATTTTAAATAAAACTATCTTTTCGGATTTTGTCGCGGATTTATTTGTATTTTTGTTTCCCCATAGCATATATATACATAGCTAATTTCAATAGGGAAGATGGCTGGGTACTACCATCGTCATGGGATCCTGTTATTAATATAATAAAATCTAATAATAAATCTAAACATAACAGACAGGTAGATGTAGTAAGTTCTTACTGTGTAGATCAAAATGATAGCATTTCTGATTAATAATATTTTTTTTTTCACTTTTTTCATTTGTAAATGTATGTAGTAATGTGTTGCTTAATAATTTGTTTTTTAAATAATAGCAAATTTAAATTAAAATTATTATTTTTAATTAATCTTAACTTTTTCAAATTACACATAGATCAATTGTGGCTTAAATAATTAATACTATATTTTATATTTTTCTTATGGTTATAAATATAATAATGGCAACACTAAATATAGATTACTAATTAATATTTTTAAAATTGTAATAATTATAAAAATAATAGCAAAAATTAAATAAATAATTTTCCATGTTCAATTATAATTAAAATTATAAAAAATGTTTAAAGTTAAAATATTGTAATGTAATTGGTGCAATTTTCATTTTGTTAATTGTGGGTAGGTTGTCTGTAACAACTATATCTTTAAGACATGTAACACCTCAGTCTCTCCCGTGACCATGGATGCTGTAAAGCATTCGAAACGTCAAATAAAAAAGGGAAACAAAAATACAAATAAATCCGCGACAAAATCCGAAAAGATAGTTTTATTTAAATTGTGATTATTTATTTAAAAAGCATTTCGAGTCTGTTGGATTTCATTTATTATTAACGAAAATTATTATTACTATACACTAAGTTAAATCCTACCATAGATGTATTTAGACTTAGCTTTTAATGTGTTGAGAAAGCCACAAAATTGTTATTAAAGCCTATTCTTTCATTCACAAAGGCTTCCAATATTCGCTGGATATGAGCTTATCTCGAAATCATTTCATCAATATAACTCTTCCATAACGGATCTATTAGATTTTTGTTATAAAAAAAAACGGTAAAATTTATTAGACACTAACTTATCGTTGACGTATGGAGCCGTGGGGATTCTAGCGATATAAAATAGTATCAGAGGCTCTAACTACATTTGAGAGCAGATTAATTTTTAAACTGATTTAGTGGAATTTAATAGGAATACCAGATTATTTGAAGTTTTAATTCGAACATTGAACATCAATGAACTCGTAAATCAAACTATAAAACTTACTGAGTTAAATAATTCAAAGAAGACTTATAAAGATAATTTAAGTTTTAAATGTTAAGACGCTTAAACGAGAGTGAGCCCCTGAGTAATTATTTTAAAGCAAACGTGTAAGAGAGCTTATAGGTAGGTATAATAAGTTTAGTGAATACGTAATCCTTATCTATTGCATTGTGAAAGTTTGTGTGGTACTTAGTTCATCTTGCACACAGCGAGATACCTACCTAGCTGATGGGTCAGAGAGTGACTTAGGTTGCTTTTATATCTAGGCATGAGGCAAGGGTTATTTACAATATTAAAAGTTAACTTTGTGCTGATTTTAGTTGCGTTTTAGTAAAAATATGTCACCATCGTCACCAATACGCGTTGTTATAATAATATATACATAAAATTAAATTATAATGTGGGTAAGTCACGGAATAAAAAATGATGCGAGATAAGTTGAACAAAAAATGTAATAAAATACGTCTTAGTGCAATCTAGTAGAGCACGTGTAGAGTCAGCGGGTACGAGTCCCGTCTCCGCGCGTGAGCTGCGACCGCGCGATAAATGCGGATATAATTTGTCCGCGACTGCGGAAATGTTTCATTATTATGTTCTCCTTTATATCTACTGCTTCTATTCTATTCATGTTACACCTGGTACAGGCATTTTTTATTACGAAAAATAATCACTTTTGTCTTTTATTACAATATCACTTTGATATAAGTTAAATTTTCGTTCATTGGAATTCTATCACGTTTTACCACTACATAGTATATTATGTAAAAAATAAAAAAATAAAAAGTATTTTATTCATTAAGAAAGATGTTTAAAAATTACAAACTATGTATACTATTATACTATTCTTTATTGCACTTAAAGTCAATACAGTAATCTAAATGTAGTTATTGTTTGCAAAGGTGGACTAATGGTGGATGTAGTTATAATTTAGAAATGTTAAAATTATTTACATATTTTTTAACTATATTGTTTAAACATTTATAGGTGACGTGTTGTCAGCATTGATTTTATAATCGAAGTAAAATGTCACGGTGGTTTCATTGAAGTGACACGAAAGCATTCAGCTTAGGACAAGTATTTTATAGAAAAAACTGAGTAAAATACGCAAATGTTGGTTTTCGAAACGTCTTTAAAATTAAATGAATATTTTAAAGCTATTTTTTAAGGTAAGCCTAAGTAAAAATTATAACTATTGTGTACCGAGCAGGTATTACTGTATATATATTTCTTTCAAAAATGTGATATTTCTTCGTCTACAGTCTGTCTACCTTCATTAAGCTTCGAGATCCTCTGGAGTTTGTCTTATCTCCTCCATCCATCATGTAAAGTATCACAGATTTCATCTGAGACGTCTTTCAACGTGGCTTTATTTTAATTTAAGTAACGTTTTGTGATTGAATATTATTTTGATTGAAGTATAGATGAAAATATAATATTTTTCGAATGTACATTATACACACAAAAAAAAAACAATATACACAGTACATTTTTCAAATATAGCTATATTTATTTTTATTAGGCTCGTTCTCATGAAAGCTTTTGTTATGGCGTCAATAATACTCGTAATAACAATCACAGACTTGCCGACCACATGCACGTGCAAAAAATCTTTATTTTTTTTTGTAAAAAAATAAAAACATTAGCGCATCTATAATACTACTATAGGAGAATTATTTTATAACCGTCAAAGTAACATCTGCATTTCTTCATTATGTATTTGGTATTTTACATTTGAATGAGAAGTTAAAAAGCAGTTAAGAGAAAGTTCGAAACCTAAATAGTATCTGAGTACTTACATTCTAATACAATGACTTTAAGATGGAAGCTTCTCTCAGTCCACCAAAGTCCAATTTCCTGCGGCCGCGGCGCCGGACGCGCAGCTTTGAATTTAATAAACTCGACGGTACAAAGTTACATTTAATGTATATTTTTTACTCTTTACGTTTTTAAAGAGCATGAAATATTAGTTCTTTTTTCTGTAAAAGCCAACTTTCGAAGTCAAGTTAATATATTCTAAATACGTTTTATTTTTTTCCAATTTTTATTGAATATTTTAATATTTAGTTTTCTTATAACAATAAATTATATAGTGAAAATTACATATTGCTTTTGTATTATAATTAAAAATTACTTATATTAATATTCTGTAGAGCACTAAGAGCGGTCTGCAAATGGAACACACTTTTAAAAATGTAAGTAGGCTGCACTCGGGTAGTATCTTGGCAAGCTCTATTTCCAATAATTTTATTATCGAAGTTTATTTTTTATTTGATATTGATAATTAAAAGCAATCGGAAACATAAATAGCTCACCTTGCCGACTTTAACAACTTGACATTTAGGTCAAACTCAGCATTCGTTCTTGAAATCTTGACTACGACAAAGTTACGGATTGTTAAGGCTATTAACATTTAGGTTCTATTTTTAGTTCTAAGAAATAAATATTATACAGTATTTGGTATTTAATAATTTTACTATTTATTTATTTACTGATACATATTTTTCAACATAATATTACATTAATATTATATACGCGTAAGATTATGATTATGTTCCGTGTCGATTACCAAAGCTACAAATGTATCATTCGAAACTAAATAAAAAATAATATTTCTTCTTCGAATAATTTCATGAATGTAGTTAGTTTAATGAATGTACTTATATACTCAGTTCATGAATATATATTTTTTCTCACTTAACTCAGTTCGGGCAATAAGTATTATTGCTCTCTGTTTCAGAACTAAGAGTATTATGTATAATGGAGAGTATCTCATAATTCTAGTCGCATTGCTCGTCGCGGACGCCTGACCATCAAACTGTCAAACACACAAATCTTTATCGGTGTGGCGAAGCTTTTTAATAACGAGCTTCCGAAATACCGCGTGCTTATTTTTAAAACGTTTGAACATTTCGTTATCCCTAAGTATGGCGATAAACAAAGAGAAATAATATTATAATCCGCCATTTTTTCAAAGCAAAATGCTAAGTGGATGAGAACATCTTGTAATAAGATTAGATAATGCCTACTGGAAGTTGTAATAATTCCAGTGTGTTTTATTTATCTATGAATAAGTATTTAATGTAATGAACTTTGAGAAGATATTATTATGAAAATAAATTTATTTTCCTCTCGTTCAAGAGTATAATGAAAGATTTAAAGATAAACAAATTAATATTTCATATCATGTAGAAAAAAAAAATTGGATTGAAGTATCTACTAGAGGGAGCCATGCTAAGATATAAATTGACGACTATTTATAAGTATTGAATTGTTGTATCGAGAGTAAAACCCGCAATGTAAGTGAAAGATGAGAGTAAATAGGAAGTTATTTTAATATCAATAGAATCAATGAGTTAGAAAAACAACGATCGAATATTTCTAATATCAAATAGGGAATTTTCGACGAGTGGAAGTCGTTCTGAAGCATTTTCTCGTATATTAGATTTTATTACAAAATCAGCAGAGGCAGTATCGATGTACCGGGAAATATATCTGATTATCTCAAGCGTTGTTAGTTTTTACTATTATGTTAGGATTCGAATTCAAATGGTATTTTTATTATATTTATTATATTTTATATTACATCATATTTTTGTACCTATCAGAATCAAAACATAATAAAAAAATATATGCATGTATTTTATGTATGTAATGTTTCAAATAAGACTTTCGTAATCTAATGGTGACGTGCTCGCTTGGAAAACTAAGTGAAGCTGGTTCAGACTCGGGTCTTGTACCTTTAATATTTTCATGATCAATCGTTTACAACATATACCATGATTACCACTTACCCTACGGCGAAAGAAAACATGGTGAGAGATACTGCCTGTCTGAGAAACCAAACTAGTTTACGAAAGGCATGTGAAGTTCATCGACCCACACTTGGCCAGCGTGGTAGTCTTTGGTCTGATTCTTCTCACATCGAGAGCAGGCTCGTGCCCAGCAGTAGGACAGTACAATAATTGAATCAATGTGTCCAAAATTAAGAAAACCATATATTATGTATTATCCGCTTCCGCAACTTAAAATTGAAGATCGTTTGATGCTACTACATATTGTTCAGTGAAGATGAGGTTAATATGTGAGAAGAAACGTAGGTAAAAATATAATGACAGAATTTGTTACAGGTCACTCTAGTACAGTTACTGCCCCATATGCTCTAGAGCAGTGGATCCCAATTTCTTTTGGCCACGGAACCCTAATTGATCATTTTGATAATAACTAAACTGATTGTGCTGTAGTTAGAATATTTTCAGAATAAATCATAAATGAAAAATATTAATAATAATAATAATTATTATTGTACCAAAAACAAACCTATCCCACGGGAACCGTACATTTTTCGGGATAAAGAGTAGCCTATGTATTATTGTAGACTATAATCTATCTCCGTGCCATTCATTCAGATCCGTTCAGCCGTTCTGGCGTGAAAGAGTAACAAACATCCATACATCCAAACTCACAAACTTTTACATTTATAATATTAGTATAGATAGCACTAAAATTAAGCTTCATTTCCGACAACGTTTTATTTAACTCTTGGACGGAACTTGGAATCTCTGTGACCCTTCCACGGAACCCTAGGGTTCCGCAGACCACCATTTGGGAACCCTCTGCTCTAGGGTTCTCTCTACGCGCGTTTTGGTCATTGCCTAAATAGGTATCTAATAACTGAAACACTTTCAATTTAGTGACCATTATTCATTAATTATAAGGTTAATTATCTGTTATTAAATTAGGCGATAATGAATTATAATCAATAAGCAATTATAGTGTTAGCTTTAATATGTGTCAAGGAGTAATGGTTAGCGTGGTTTGAATAATACATGTACATACATAGGTATTTATAGATTTGATTGTGAACTCAAAATTTTAATCTTACACTTTTGATATAGAGTTCTTCGAATTATCTACTAGTGCAATCTCAGAATAGAATGATACCAAAACTTAAATAATAATTAAAAGAGCTTGTCTGTATGTTTCTACTATATAATCTCTTAATGGTAAAATAAATTTAAATGGAATTTTTAGACGTGGATAAAAGATTCGGTTAAGAGTGATATAAATCACTTTTCTATAATGAAACAGCCCTCGAGCTAAGATGAAGGTCAAGAGTAAGCCCATTTCCAATAAAAAATAAAATACTTTACAAGAGAAGCCTCGGGCGTTAGTTAGTTTTCATAAAAAAAATTGGTACGTAACTTAAACGAATTTATGCCAGCAGCGAGCGGTCATTCGGAATAAAGAACATGCCCAAAGAAACAATACCCTCGAGGAGCTCGCGCTATCAATACGCGTCAGACGGTCACGCTCAGTTATCTCACTGTATGGACCTTTGCGTTATTTATAACAAACCCTTCATTGCTTGAAAGTGGCTTGAATAGCTTTTTCAAATAATAATGTATGCGATACATCTTTTAAATATTCATTGCCACTAATAGAATCAAAGCAATAAGTTCACAATTAAGTATATACAAAAAAAATACATTCGAATTTGAGTACTTTTAAAAAGGTGGCTTTTATCCGATTGCGGTGGAGGAGTTGCAAAGGAGGGTTATGTGTTTGATCTGTTATGTATGTGCAATCCTATGTTCCCTCGTAATTAGTAAACGGCTTATCCGATTAAAATGATTCATACGTCGTTAGATGCGTCTTGGTTTCGCAAGTGTTTTAGGCTATACGAATATTATTAAAAATCATACTGGCTGACTTCATGTGCTAGTTCCATAGTATTATGCTGTCGGAGACATACGTGTATACGTACCTTGCTGCGAGTCTTGCTACGTGTATGGCTGCATCATACTATGTTTCTTCGTCAACTTGTTTCCTTTTTAGTTAGCTTTTTACAAAGTTGGTTGTATTTAGTTTTATATTTTTTTGAAGTTTGTCAGTGAAGGTTGCATACCTTTTTAATTCCTTTTCTACTCGTATTAGTACTCGTATAAAAAAATGTTCTTGTTAATTGTGTTGTAATACAGTGCTTTAATATTTATATTATTACGTTGTAATGTGCGGAAGTGAAGGAAAGCTTCTAAGTGGCTTATTTTCTACGGTAGCCCTTATCTCCCAGGAGCCCTGCGTCGTCTGGGGCTTTACGCACTTTGCCTAAGCAGGCAACAACTATGTTTTTATCTCTTCAGTGTATTTTATAATTTATTTAATTTTTATTATATTTATTTATTTATTTAATTATATTAGTGATTACAACAGTCATAATAGTGATTACAAAATGAATATAAATATACTCCTATAAATAATGTGAGGCAGTGGTGACCCGCGCTCACTTCACTAACTGAAAATTAATATCATATCTATACATATAATAAAATTGTAACCAAGCCGATTCTGTATATTAAATATTTTTGGAAAATCTTATTGAAATAAACATTATTATCGATACAGAGGCCGAATTTATAGTTTTTAGAATTTTTGTCTGTCTGTCTGTCTATTACCGCATCACAGAAAAACCACTGGGGGAATTTTGATGAAATTTGGTATGGTAATAGCTGGTTATCCTGGTCAACATATAGGATACTTTTTACTCTGGGAAAATTTCTCGTTTCTGAGAAAAAATACAAAAAGTGCAATGTAAGAGTATACTAATATGTAAAACCTAAGAATTTGGTTTTTGAACATCTGAACGCGGGCGGAGCCGCGGGCAATGCTAGTTAATTTATATTATTCTTAATTTTAATTTTTTCTCTGTGCATAATATTATAGTTTTGAATTGCCTGCAATAAATGATTGTTATTATTATTTACTTGGCCGAAGACAGCACGTTTCACAAATATAAAAAAAAACTCAAAAATATAATCAGCAAATTGAAAATTATTTAAATGAATCAAATCATTTATTGCAAAAAATATAACATTGTAACAGAAGTAAGTAAATAACGTCTTAAAATATTACGATTATTGCTCTCCCACTTTTTTACTTTTGAATGCGCAATAAATAACATGGCGTGGCGGCGAACGCTGTGAATTACATTACTTAATCTCTTTGTATAAAATAATTTTATCTAATTAATTTTGGTATGACTTTTAATAGTAACATATAGCACATTCTAACCCCCGTACTTGCCAGTACTCGCCGACACCTGCTCCGTAACTCCGGCTGTAATCAAGTTCGGTATTGCAGTTAAAATTATAGCTCAGCTAGTAATGCACACTGCACTCCACGGTGAGTACGTCGTGACTCCGCGCCGTCGACATTATGGCTTTCGGTTTAAATTCGCGTAGTCTGAATATATATTTAATTACATAATAAAAATAAATTAATATTTAACGTATACGTTACGTATACTTAAATTATTCATCCAGTTATGATGAAGCTTTAAAGTTGTTGTGTATACCGCTGCGATGGTTATTTGGTTGTATAGTTAGGTGGATGTCTGTCTGTCTGTGATTTATTTGTCAACCTTTGTTTTGTTTTTATATTATGCATATTACGTAACAGCCTCACTAGTAATTTGATTATACTTATATAGGTAAGAAAAATACTGCATAACTTATATGCAGTATAAACGCTGTACTTTTTTTTACAATGAGAATTGTAACTTTCTCGGTCGTTCCAGTTTGTCCGTGCAATTATGTATGTATGTGCGTAGGATTGTCATCTTAACAAATTTATATCCACACAATAGCAGGCGTCAAGTATTAAAATATTTATAATCCAAAGATTATACATGTCATTTTTTAAAGTTCACTAGCGTATATTAAGAAATGTATAAAATATGCTTTGTAAAAACGAACAATTTTAAATAAAATGAACAGAGCCGGTTCCCTCCGCGAGTAACAAAGCATTCCCGCCATCGCTCCATTCGGACATCACTTGTGTACTACGATAATTAAATGTGCCTTTGTCGACATCTCGCTCTACGACTATAAGTGTTACATTAACTCGACACACGTACACATTAATATGTGTCATTAAATTTCAAATAGAAAAAGCAAACTGAATATTTCATTTTTTATATATTTTAATATAAAACATATAATCTTAATATCTAGTTAGCTTTCCTTCCAACCTTATTCGTAATTTTTATTCATCGTTGACACTGTATTTGTATGAAAAACACAAAACGCTTTTTTTATAAATTGTTGCAAAATAATATTATATTTCTTACTTCACTATGTTTCACGTTATCTCTTAAAAAAGTGTTACAAATATTTTCCTTGTAAATATTGTAGCGGTGTAAATAGGTTTTTTAGAAAATGTTATTTTGTGGCTACGAGAGATATAAAGTTACGCATAATACGCAAGTTATTACTAATGTTTTATTAGATTTACTTACTCCATGGATTCGCTAGTTTATCCTTAGAGTTCCCGCAGTTCGACATCATATTACTGCACTACATGCACTGCGCCAACGTCACACAGTTTATCTATTGCAATTGATATCTGAATTACTTACAATGTCATCGATGGAATAAAATAAACACAGTACGCGACGGAGATAGAGCATAAGGATTTAATCGCTTTTTAATCTGAGAAGGATAATTAAATTTTTTTTAAACTTCTCTGGCTATAATTCTTTTTTACAATAAGTGATTTATTATTATAAAAAAGTCTATGAAACCTCTTAAGTTAAGATTATAATCGACACGAAGGTTCGCATTGCTATTATAAACATATTATTTTGATATTAGTTTAGTTATATTTCAGTCTGCTTGATGCTTAAAATATTACTATAAACAGATAAAGTAGTTTGACGCAGTACACGACGGACTTTTGCGTCTCGCATCCAGTGAGTGTATAAAAGTTCGTTCTAAAATCTAAGATACGTATAGATACTCTACGTGCTCGCTGTCCGTTCCGTGTAAAGTGAATATTTATGTTTTATTTCCAAGATAACCATTTTAATTAAATATGAAACTTAAGTATCTCAACTTTAATTATGCAAGAATTTATTATTTATATTAACATAATTATATTGATAAAAATATTGAATACGAAGTTTTGAAATCGAAGTTTTACTTTGCTAATTTGGAAAATAGCTACATTAACTTAACAATAAGGTGTAAGAGTCCAGTGAACGCTACAAGAGGGGGTCGCAGGCGGGGGACGTGTCACGTGCACTCGCACCGCACTCCTAAATCAACAGCCAGCGACTGTCTCACCCGGATCAAGTGTTTTTCTGGTGAACTATCAAGTATAGTATTTTTCCTTTATTTTAGTGTTTCATGTGAAGATTATATCTTCTAATAAGCAGACTGTCACACATTTGTTATCCGATGTTATTAAGGTTTTTTTAGATCTCTTTATTTTAAGCCAATGCGAGGTCGCTAGTAATTAATTATACAATATACATTATATTATGAAAGAGAAGTTGCAATATGACTTTGTACTGTTAGGAACCTCAGACATCTTATTACTACTATATGAAGTAGATAAATTAATCTCATTCAGATAAATTCTCGATATCTTCTAGCATCTCGCGCGTCGCCGCAGCATCTCTCGTCGCACGAACACATATTTGAGCTACGTAACTTTGCACTCCCGTTTCTTTCCAAGAAGTTTCTGCGTTCAGTGAACTGCTACTTTCCACTTTGAGTTTATTTGATTACGACTTACTTTATACTTGTAACCATCTCTGTTTCTTGCGAGAAGTTATTTTTGCATTGGCAAGATAAATTTTTTATTGATAAAAATATTGATTAGAGTAGATTTATTTTAATTGATTTATATACCTGTGGCTGTGGCTAGATAAAGAGCTAAAATATTTATCCAAAAATATATCTTTTTTTAAAGTTCATCTAAAATCACTTTTTTAAATTAAAAATAGGCCGTCCGAAATCCTATTGAAAAACTTTTGATATTCTCTATATGAATTTAAACTTTATTCAACTAGATTCAATTGTTTAGTCAATAAGACTAAGCTACTCACCCTGGTTTTATAACGTAACTTTGTATGACTTTAAAGATTCAGAATAAAATAAATTATATATGATTCCAAAAAGTTTTCTCTCGTTTCTTTAATAAAGGAAACCCTCTCCATAGTTGTAGATAACGTGCAATCACGCACTTCGATTCTCTTTCCTTTATCTATTATTGAAAGAGGAATTGACCTAATGTGATGTATTGCCCCGCCGCCCGCCGCCCGCCCGCCTTACATCGGGCGGGCGGCGTCGGCTATCGGAGATACCATCTAAATTGGTGATAGAAAGTCTTTTGAAGACTGTCTTTCTTTCTTTAAAGATAACAACATTTTGAAATCTCATCGTCCATAAATCCTTGTATAATAATTCTTATCTATTTGTGTTTATTATTCGTAATCTGATGTACTTATTAAAATTTATTACTGCAAATAAATAAAATAACATGAAATAGCTTTTTTTACCGATCTTAATATATAGGGCTCATAGATGGGGCTAAATAGGTTCAAATACGAATGTTTTTTTAGTAATTCTTGAAAAAATCTCTATCTACCTCCTGGATCTTTTATAAGATCAGCTTATGGTTATCAAGTTATTCGGCAGATATACATATGTGTATGCTATACAGGGTTTTACGTATTTAAGTTATTAAAATTAAAATTGAAGTTTAAGGAAATTTCGAAGGAGATATTTTTTGTATCTTTTACATGTTTATTTTTTAAATTTATGGAAGGTTTACATTACTTGTTAATGGCAACTCGTCGTCATAATCTAATTTCCCATACTATCATTGATATTACCTCGTCCGAGGCGCTGTGTTTAACACAGTGGAACCTTTGCGGGGTTTACATATAGTATCTAGCCGGATGTATCCCGTCAGTTTGCTTGTCACTCCAATATGCCGTACCTTGGAAATGAACACGAAAATACAAGTATTTCACATGTCGAGATGTGACGTGTATATTGACTTGTACTTTATTACGCTTAAAGCATCAAATATATTGTGTTAAAAGTACACTCTTTATCTACACAATGCGATTTGTACAATATAAAACATTTATTTTTGTGAAAGATAAGTAGCTGATGTGTGGAATGTACGTACACAGTTTCGGGTGGGCGTTATTAGACAGCGCTGTCTCATCAGCGCGGCACTCACACTCTCACGCTCGAGAGATTGATAGAGGTTGCTGGTTACAACGCATCGACTGACTGACTGACCGTTACTACGCGCACAGAAATATTTTATGTGCGTAGTAGCGGTTTGCTCGGCTTTGTGTGGGTGTTTGGTTTTTTATCATACATTTCCAGATAATATTGAAAATATTAATTTCATTATTTCAAAAAGTATTAATATAAGATAATACGGTAATGACAAAAGAGATGAGGTTATGTCAGAGATGAAGTATATCACGCTTTCATTAACCAAGCGTCACTTCTACCTACTCTATATTTGAAACGATAAGTTTGGCTCAATTTGTAGTGACTCTACTTGCTGTGCCAGCGTTCACTGGTTCGAGTCCCACTGGAGGCATTCATTTGTGTGATAAGCAGGAAAGTTTGTACTCCAGTTATTTATAATATGTATGTATTTAAAGATATAATATGTGTAGTGTATCAACTATCTGGTATCCCTAATATAAGCCTCGTAGCTTACCATGGAACTAGATGGTAATGTGTGTGAAGCCTTTGCTTTGAGATAGAAGAAGAGAAGATTAAAGTAAAAAAAAACCAGTAAGCAATAAAAATAAAATGAGAAAAGTATAATCTAAAACGAAATCTGAAGATCTGAAAATGTGCTTACGCAGTGAATATGTTTCAAGAAAACTATTCCACTTTGTATCTTCAGAGGACATATAATATGCAAATTCGCGGTAGTTTCTACGGAGGCCTTATTCTAGTCGTCCAACAAAAGGCGAATAGGGAAGCTATACTTTTACTTATTTTACTTATATTACTCGCTAACTGTTATTGTTGCTGTACTATATGATTTTATTGCTTATGTATCTCCGTAACTTCGATTTCCTTTCAATTATCCATATCATTTAAGACAATATTATAAATTGTGTATTGTAAAAACCTAGAGGCATTTTAATAATGAAGTGCTCGATTCTTAAACTAGCAAATAGTTAGGAAATGCCTTCGGTAGTTTTTGGCTATACAATGTAACAACACAATGTCAGTCAGAAACAGTGCCATTACTTCACTGAACCAAACAACACAATTGGATCCCAATAAGTACTTGAAAAATGAATTACTGAAGTTTAAATACAAACAAAATGAGTTAACAAACATAAGCTCATGTAAAAATAAGGATACCCATTGAAATAATATTATTATTATAAATAAGTATAATCTGTTACTATTATTGGGTTCTAATTTAGCTTCACATTCAGTGGAGACTGGAGAGCAGGCGTGGAGTGTTAGCGTTCCTCGAGCCCGGCGGCTTACTGTGAAGTGTCTAGCTTTGTCTGGATTTTGCTCATAACTTGTTTAAACGTTAGTTTGAAGTTCGAAATTGTAAAAACCAATAGTCAAGAAAGGAAAGAAATCCAAGAGATCTGTTTTTAGGATTAGAATCCTATAATCCCATCTTACTGAATTTAAACTTTAGTTTTAAGAAAGTCAATTCTTTCAGGTCTATATTAAAAATATGGGATTCTATAAAACATAAGGATTTTAGGCATCTCAGAAACATTTTTGCGTTTGAAGCTCTCTTTATTCTCTCTTGGCCAATGATAACCAATTATCATTAGGTGTATAATAATAATAATAATACTCTTTATTGTACA
Source organism: Brenthis daphne (assembly GCA_947093115.1). Taxonomy (NCBI): domain Eukaryota; kingdom Metazoa; phylum Arthropoda; class Insecta; order Lepidoptera; family Nymphalidae; genus Brenthis; species Brenthis daphne. The sequence goes on from OX352473.1 coordinate 24,029,051, forward strand.
CCAAAGAGAAAATACATACAGACAGTAATTAAAAATTAACAAAGATGCACAGTAGGCGGCCTTATCGCTTAAAGCGATCTCTTCCAGGCAACCAACTACCAGGTAAAGGAGAGTGTGAGAGAAATGGTAGGCGGTGTACTTGCTATAAGATATAATTATACATACAATATAAATAGATAAACATAATACATATATACATACAAACGTACATAGATACATATATACATACATACAAATATACATTATACATACATACTTAAACACACAATACAAATATATAAACGTACAATACACATACATACTAATTTATATACATACGTACCTACAAATATACATAGTTATAGATACAATTAAATATAAAAAAGCACTAAAGGGACCGGTAATATTCTTTTAATAACAGCTTAAATTTATCAAGGCTTTTGGCACTTTTAACTTTTAAAGGAAGTGTGTTCCAGAGCCGGGCAGCTTTTACAGTAAAAGAGTTAGAATAGAAACATGAAGAATGTGGAGGAATTTTGAGAACTAGGTTGTGCTCCGAGCGAAGAGAACGGCTATGACAGTTACTTAAAAATTCAAAACGCTCTTTTAAATAAAAAGGAGGATATGCACCTATGTACATACATTGTTCATATACCTATGCAAAATTACGTTTATGCACTGCAGCGTAAAATAATGACTATCGGAGCAAAAGACACTTCCGCAGTCACAACATTAGTAGGGATATTTAAGAGCGGCTTGAGGTAGCAAGTGTGTTAAAAATGAAGTAATTGAAGGAAAATTGAAAGTCTTAAGGCACCTCCAGCACGAGCCGGCGCGCGGCCCCGCTCGGAGCTTATCACGCCCTCATTAGCCGTCCATTACTTCTACTCTATATTTAGAATATTACTTAAAAGAAACTGTATTCATTAATATTTTGCAGTAACTAAACTTTAAAAAAAATATTTTCCACATTTTACATTTTTCTAGATCCTCTTAGAACAAATAACTTTTTGAATGAAATATCTCTTCAATTTACTTTAACTTTTGCCCTCTTGTAAACAAAAGATAAAGTATATTTTCTTTTTGTTATATTCTATCAACATTTATGACATGTTTTATTTATTTCTTTTATTATATCGTCATTATCTTTACATTTTACCTAGGCATCAACCCGCGGCTTCGTTCGTATTGTTTATTTATGTATCATAGACCCGCTCTTAAGAGTATCTGTGTGATATTACCTAGCCTATAACTTCCTTACTAAATAATAATGGAAAACGAATCTGATTAATTTCAAACAAAAAACGAATGTTACTTTAAGTCAAACCCGCTAGCTCCGACGTAGAAAGCAGCAGTATGATAAGTAATGCAGAATGCAAACACGTGTTGGAAATGCACGTGTTTACTCTCAGTCGTTACGACAAAAATTAAAGCAAGTTGATAGATTTTTTAGTAGTTAATATATAATATTATAAATGTAAAATATTAAATAAATGATATTTACTTATTTACAATATATTTATTTATTTTAAGTAGGGACATTAACACACAGCACCATCTAGTAAGGTAAGCTACAAGGCTTGTATTATGGATACCAGATAGTTGATACACTACACACATATAACTTTAAATACATACAATATAATACTTTCTTAGATTTACGCGAATGTTTGACATTATGAAATAAAACTATCTTTCCGCGAAATAATCCGAAAAGACAGTTTTATTTCATAATACATACAATATACATATTATAAAGCGTGTTTGTTTGCTTGTTTGTTTGTCCTTCTTTCACGTCAAAACAAAACAAAAAAAGAAAGTACTTATTACCACAGGAGATTATCTCATTCCCCGGGAAAACACGTTATAATACAATCAAAAAAATGATTAAAAATCACAGTTGAAACTTATTCATCACTCCCTAAAATCATCCTATACACATAATACTTTTGTAGGTTTGCGCCGACATTTGACAATTGAAATAAAACTATTTAAGTAATCGGAAAAAACGACTCGGCAGCCGGTAGGTGGAAAAAAACAAAACGGCAACGTCGCTTAAAATAACGTGAACAGTACCCGAAATTATAACGTTAACACTATATTACGTGTAACGTTATAATTATCTTATGTTACTAATTTAACGCTACCAAATCATAACGATATGGCAGTCTCTATGTAAATACCGTTATTTACCGGTATTTTTTCTGTGAATTGGTATCGTTATCAAGCCCTGCTTGGAGTTGTTACTCTATCATATTGTGTTCATGGGGACGCTAGTATAAAATATTTACTTTATTAATTTGTTGTATGGATATTGCTCTTGTTTATTATAGTCTGAGTAAGTGCTAGTCTGATATCGTCAACCTTAATGCTACACACCTACGCTAGCGAGGGCAGTTGAGTGTGATGCGTCTATTTACGTATATTTTGCATTTTCCGCTTAAATCTGAGCTATGAATATTTAGTTAGCTAAAACGATTACGAGGTTCGTCCATATTCGGAAATGTTCAGAATCTAGTCACTATTTCGTATTATATCCATTTAGTTGCGTATGTTTGATGATCGATTTTAAAACAAAATTAATAGAGCCACCTAATACGTATCATAAATTCATAAATAAAATAAAAGTCTCAATTATGTATTTGACACGCATTGGTTCCGTGCTTTATTAAATTTAAAAATTCTTGTCAATCAGTAGTCAATTTAGTGTACTCGCTTATTATATATGTTAAACTTCTACCACTAATTTTGAAAGAAAATGAATTAGTTCGAACAACAGACGAAAAGGAACTTTACTTTTTGCAGAATTATTGTAATTTTTAGAGGTAAAGATAAAAATAATAGGAAGCCCAGTCTATTAGGTAGTCGCCCAGTGATAACGCGCTCACTTGGGAAACCTAGTGCACCGGATCCAAATCCCAGATCTCGCATCTTTGATATTTTCATATGTGGATCATTTCAAACATAATTACCAATTGTCTTATGGTGAAGGAAATCATCGTGAGGAAACCTGCATGTCTGAGAGATGTCCTAGTAAGTTTTTGAAAGATATATGAAATTCGCCAGCTCGAACTTAACCAGCGTGGTGGACTAGGGCTAGATCCCCCTTATAGTAAAGCGAGGACGTGTCAGCGGAGTGACGTTAAAAAGGCTTAAGACATTATCTATTAATATAATATATCTTAATTTTACTGTGTCAATTTCAAACACGAGTACTTTGTCATGAATAATTAAATGAACACAAGCGTGGTAACACTACGTACATAACGTACGAGTAGCATCAAGCACGGAGGCGGCGGAACACGTCGTTAGCGTCGTTACATCGCGTTATCGCGGAACTTGACCGCGATAGCGCCGGATACGTGTTACAATGAAGCTAACTAAAGGCTGACTTAAACTTTGTTACTTTTGATATTCATTCGTTCATCCTTCAGAGGAGTGGGTAATGGGGATATTTGTTATTTGCGGCTTAAATGAATACTTTATTAAAAAAAATGTATTTATATATAATGTATACCTTATTAGGTAGTTCCATGTGAATTAAAAAAAAGTACCCCTTAAGGTAATAGCCTTAATAACCTGATGTTTTTTGTTGTCTAAGTTTATGTTGGTTTGTTAAGTTAGGTTAGGTTTCTTCGAAACAACTGAAACGATTTTAAAGAACCTCTCAATGGTGGATGGAAAAACTCTGGCTATATTTTATTGCTCTAACACGCAAATGGAAAGTTGTAAACAACATTAATTGTAAGAGGTTAACAAATATGGAAAAACCGAAATGCTTTTCATATTTGGAAACAAGATTTCAACCGTTTATATTTAAGTAACATATTAAATGCAAATTGCTAGCACATGTTAAGTTTTTCCATACGCGGCGCGCAATGAGCGAGGGTCTAGAACCAACTGTAAATCACGGCGGTTAGCCGATTTAACGAGCAGCCAAGGGATTAGTATTATGCATTGTTCACATTCTGATAATTCAGTAGGACACTATTTCCGCTTCGTTGCAAATCACTGCTTTGTCCTACATACGATTTTGTATTTCGCACACTGATCACTAACTAGAGATAGCACTGCGCTCGCACGCCTCACGTCGCACGTCGCACGTCCGGCCTTTGCTACTTTCATTTATTATACTCACTAGTATGTATTATGGAGAGGTAACATTAATTATTAATATGGATGGAGGAAATCTGGAATGTGTTTAGAATATTCTATTGATAGCGAGTAAAGCGGTCCTTGAGTGTTATAGGCTACTTTTTATTTCGATTGTAAAGGTATATTGATTGCAAAATCACATTAAAAGGAAATGTCACACTTATGGAAGACATTTTTCTTGAAATTCATGGGACACAACAGAACCATAAAAATCGGTCCACAATTGTTGAAGATATCGAATAATATTTATCAAAAGAATCTCTATTCCTTTGAAGTCGATTTAAAATTGAGTTTTTACGAGAAATAACGTTTCTTTATTCGTTAGAAATAAATAGGGATAAACGATAGAAAATCTAAATAAGTTTACAAACAAAATGTACGTACATTTGTGGAGTAAAATATTCCATAATATATTACAAATATTTTAAAATACAAACGATATTCACTAGTTTAGTTGTGCGGAGTCGGTTTGTTGCCTGGTGGCGGCTACGAACTTTATCAGCAAAAGTTTCGCAGCTTTGTTGACGACGTAAGTGCGAGTAATAACAACATATGTATGTATATAAATGACTTATTCGTGCGAGTATTGTATTTATTGAAGTTGTAACATTGCCAAATAAGATCTTATTTTGTTACTTAAATTATATCTGTTATTAAATCGTTCCCATAAAATATATTATTCTACTGTCCTCACTCTTTGTCCGTGCCAAACCATAACAGAGGTAATTAAGAGTAAAATAATACGAAAACGTGAAAATCGAATCGGCTACCTACGGCACAGTAGACAGCACTATTAAATATGTAAACCAATTTTAATAGGATATCAGTAATTAAGCATCACATACCTCTTTCCGTGTAACAATGCGGAGTGACATCAAAGAGCGGTCCGTAGGGAAATTAGACGCCGCGAAGAGCGCACTTATCGCGACTCGCCCCGCGCTGAGCCGCTTAAAATATTCCTTACGTTCCATTTTATTAGGCGAAATCGTCCTTCAATTGTGCGAACGAATTATTTTAACTTACTCGTATGTAGCATTACTATTGCAGAGAGCGTTTTCTTATTTTGTAGAATATGTTTTTAACAATAGAGTAGTCTGTAGGCAGCGCCATGCCTTCATCAGATGCAAAAGGATTAGTAATATCTCTGATAGCGTTGTCATATACATTACAAATATTAATATTACAAATCCACACACAAATTAAGAAAAAGACAGCCTACCCACAAATTAACAAAAACGGATTCAAAAAATTCAAAATTGGCATCAAAGTACCTTACAATATTTGTTAATTTTAATTTTAAACATTTTTATAATTTTAATAAGTTTTATAATTAAATATAGTATTATTTATTTAATTTAGTTATTATTGTAATTATTACAATTTTTTAGAAAATTTTATTTATTAGTAATCTTATTTAGTGTTGTCAATTTTATATTTATAAACATAAAGAAAATAAAATATTAATTATTTAAAGCAACATTATTATACGATTTCTTGTTTTGACTTTTTATTTATTGAAATATAACAGGATGATTTGAAAAGTATAATATTGTAAACCTCTTTTGTTGTATGTTAACAATAGACTATGAAGGCCACTTTTAAACTTATTTTTTTTTCGAAGAGTTCGAGTGTTTTTATTTAAATGTTGATTAAATACTAGGCTTAATAAATAAATATTGTTATTTTTTTTAGAGGTGTCACTCTAACAGAACTGTGAGAAATACCATTTTTATTGCAACTTCCAATTTTTTCAATACTTTTTGTAGCTCGAAAAATCTCAAAAATATATATATTATCGTACTTTTTGCCCTCTACAAATTCCTTTTGGCCTCACTCAATTTGATGCAGTAGATCTCACGAAAAAAAAAATTCCGACCCCTCAGCTATAAATATTTTTATAATTATCTTCAAAACTATTAATGATAAAGGGATAAAAATGCTATATTATTGCACAGTTCCACTCACCAAATAAACAACGTAAGTACCAAGATCTAGAGAAGGGGCCATTTGGCCATGCTTATCCCGCTATACCCTTTTCAACCGACTTCAAAAAGGAGGAGGTTCTCAATTCGACTGTATTTTTTTTTATGTTTGTTACCTCAGAACTCCGTCATTTATTACTTATACAGATACTTTGAGTTTGGGCTTATTTTGTTTAATTTGACAAGCCTAACACGTTAGAATTCTTACTTTGCTACTACTGTCTACACTAAAAAGGGAAAAATAAAAACTTTTAACAAAAAAATAAAAACCGACTTCAAACAAAAGCACTAAAAAGTAAAAAATAACTGATTGGTAGTTTTCATTGACTATACATACCTAATCAAATATTTTCGAAGTCGGTGTGCTTTGGCTAAGTAATTAAGCGTACCTATTAAATACATACCTAATCAAATATTTTCGAAATCGGTGCCAGCCCATACAAAGCAAAGCACACCGACTTCGAAAATATTTGATTAGGTATGTATAGTCAATGAAAACTACCAATCAGTTATTTTTTACTTTTTAGTGCTTTTGTTTGAAGTCGGTTTTTATTTTTTTGTCAAAAAGTTTTTTATGTTTATTAATTACCAAAACATTCATACAATATTTATTTTGTAAAAGAATTACTTATCTTTTTTAATACTGTGCAGAATATGTTTAAAGCTAATAATTTTAATGAAAATTTAATTTCGCTTAACAACCATAAATGAATGAAGATAAACTAGGCTAAGAACATGAGCGAGCTAGTAAATACTGCTGATGCTGCACCGCCGAGTAACACAACGTGTGTAAAAACTTGGAGAAGTTTTCAAATTGCATTGTTGATGAAGGTGATGAAGTTTTAATTAAAAGTTGTCGGCGCAAGAAAGTTCAAAGGCATATTTAAGCTCAGCCAATGTGCCGTCGAGTCTCGCGCTTGTTATTTAAGTGACTGAGGATCTTCCCTCGTATGAGAATTGGGAAATAGAGTAATTTGGAAGGATAAGTTTTGTTCAAACATGCAGACGCGGATCTAAATTGAAGTGGATGAATTTTATGTCGATTTTACTTTATTCTACGCGTACATATAGCGCCTTCTTCATATTCTTATTTGTAATATACTAGCAGTAGTTTGACAAACGAAACAATATGAATTAATTACAAATTTATTCATTATACGTTATTTACTGACGACGGGCTGGATAAGTTTAACGTCCAAGTCTATTTTTGGCATCATAGCTCAGAAATATTCTATAAATATATAATTCTTTAAAATGGATGGACTGTTTTCATAAACATGCTGTACCTATATCTGGGAAATTGATAAATTATCTTTAATTTCCTAGCTTTAAAAAGCTTTAATAAAATAAACACTTTCAAAACGGTCCGTTAAAGTATAATTCAAAAAAAAATGTATATGTAAAATAATTTAATACATAATATTGCATATCAGCGAAGATGGATATAGTTTCATATCAGAGGCATGATTTTACCAAAGTTTTCATGCATTAGACCACTTCGTTAAATATGTAGGAAGGTTTTATTTCAGGAAGTAACTAAGAGTGAAAGCTTCATGGATCAGTTTGTTGATTGCAACTGAGTTGAGGCGAGTCACGTCACTTTGTATGATTAAAAAAAAAGAAAATCAGCTGCACTCTCCGCTCTCGCTTTGTCTAAACGTCACATTTTCATTAAATATTTATTACAGTTCCAGGATAATATACGATCTGTATAGAAGGCATCTTGAAATAATTAGTTATTCTTCCCAAAACCCCTATCTTAGGGTAGTCGTGTAATATTTATATACTGTACAGAGTATACGTAGTTACAGCTTAATCGAATCCACAATGTTATGTTTTGTTTCTTGTCCCTTCTTTCGGTTTATACACAAAATCCTCTTAGCGTTGCTAATTTATATTTTTTTTTAGAATCTATTAATACGTTTTTCTTGTTTTAAAAATATCAGAAACGTACAATTAATATTATATTTAATAGGGTGTAATTGAATAATAATCTATGCTAATATTATAAAGAGGTAAACTTTGTGTGTTTGTAAGTTTGTGCCGTTGTAGGGGGTAATATCTGGATCTACTGAGCTGATTTAGATGAAATTTAGTAAGAAAATAGTTTGAGACCCTGGGAAGAACATAGGGTACTTTTAATCCCGGAAATCATCCCTTAATGGTGTAAAAATGGGGATAAAAGTTTGTTTTGGAAGCAAGCCAGGGACGAACCAGAGCAAAGCGAGGGTGAGTCGCTAGTCATTGTATAAACTTACCATTTGCCTACAGTGTGCTAAATAAAATATTAAATGTTTATAAGGAGCTACAACTAATCCGATATGTTATTGTATTCATCTCTTTTTAACGTCCCACTGCTGGGCACAGGCCTCCCTTCAGTACGCGGGGATCAGGTCATAGTCCACCACGCTGGCCAAGTGCGGGTTGGCGGACTTCACATGTCTTTCGAAAACTTGCTAGGTTATCTCAGACATGCAGATTTCCTCATGATGTTGGAAATGATTCGCACATGAAAATATCAGAGGTGCAATACCCGGGATTTGAACCCTCTTCACTCGGTTTCCCTAGCGAGCGCGTTATCACTGGGCTACCACTGTTACACGATATGTGTGAGGACACACATCATAATATGATCGTAAGGTTCAAAGTCGGTTCGTTGGTACGTTTTTGATGCGATAGTACTAAGCACTAAGCCAAATAATATAATTTTATAAGCCAATTACCGAAGTGTATTGTAACGAAACTAATGATTATGACGCAGGCAACGATCCGCCGAGCTCCGAAGATCCCTCGACCCACTTCGAGACATTTTGATAATGAAATTCTAATTGTTTTATCAGTTTAACTAATACTATCCCTAAGTTTACATCGTCAGTTAATTTAACGGAAAGTTAAAATTTATTTAAACTTAAGTAAATATAGAATTATAATTATATTATATTCGCAATCAAACGAAGTATTTGACTTGTTTTTATTAAATTTAAAAGCATTGAAACATTACAACATTTAATATAATCGTAGAAATAAGTAGTATAGATAGTGCAATAGATAATTTATAGAGAAACTATTAATTATTTTATAAAAATAAATATATTTAAAGTAAAATATGAACCTGAACAGTTTAAACATATCTCTCGTGCTATACCGTTCACTTGAAGACGTATAAAGAAGAGTGTCTTTTGTAGTTTTTTCTTAACGGAGTAAAACGTCAGTATTCTTACTCTCGCAAAAAAGAAAAGCCGTATTCTTTTTCTCCTTTCAGCATTCCAGCAGGTTGAATTCCTGCTGAAGGCAAAAGTTTTATAATCTACAATCCAATCTATAATTTACAATCCAGCAACTACATATTATAATTAAATAGTTTTTTATTTGTGTTTAACTTTGTATTTTATATATTTTATTAATTATTACTACATTGATTTTAGAGATGATTAATATTAGGCACTTAAAATCGTGAGTCCGATTGCGGCCGCAAGATGAAATTACCCTTAATCTGAAAGTGAGGAACTGAATTAATCGACAACATCGAAACGCACTTCGCTTACTCCAAATACTGTCAAGATGAGCTTCCAACGCTTCGACGGCGTATGTAGAATTTGCTTTTACGATCCATTTTATATTAAAGCCTAGTAAAGGCAGCGAACTATAGCTACCTCCAATTACGATTTTATTATTAACTAACATTTGGTTGCGGCCTCATTCACAATGCAGGCATGTCGACCTAAATCCATATGTTAATCTAAGATATAAGCTATCTTCATTTTCAATTTTACTAAAGTCTATTGAGCTTTTCCTCTCACTCGCTCCCTGACTCTCTCACACACACATATTCACCTTCACACACGTACACGCACGCCATGCACACCACTAACATCACACACACATTTTCACTTTTATAATATAAGTGTGAAACATACTACATACTAATAATTGGGAAAGTTATTCAATGACTTTGGGTTGGTTCTAGTCCAAAATGAGGGCGGGTCGCTAATAGAATATAAAGAAACGATTTGCACAAATGTTCAATTCAGAAGATAATCAAATTACAAACCTTGACTACCATTAGTTTTTTTTTTACTATTAGTGTTTATCGTGAGGTCTCATCAGATACAAAAAAAAAGGTTCAAACAAATGTCAATAGATGGCATTATATCGATTTGTTATTGAAGTTTGTGTAAAATTGACAAAAGATAACAATTAGACCTCAAAAAGCTATATATATTATGGTTTTAAAAAATCTTTTAGTTAACGAAAACAAAATAATGCGATCGTGAATCAAATTTGCGAAATTTTACTGATTAATTATAGATAGTTTGTAGTGCATATTCGCAGGCGCATTTATTTTTAATGAGTTCTGTACCACGAGTAAAAAATGGTAAAGACGAAGAAGGTGTTTAGTTAAATTCAGAGTGAGTTTTGCAATATTCATCATATTTTAGTTTATACACATATAAAATGGTTTGACAATTTGCGAATAAACATACACAATAAAAACTTTTTAACAAAAAATAAAACCGACTTCCAGGCACTAAAATATAAAAAATAACTAAATTATTTTTTACATTTTAGTGCCTGGAAGTCGGTTTTATTTTTTGTTAAAAAGTTTTTATTTTTGCATTTTTAGTGTACACGTAATAAGCAGGTAATTTGTTAGAACAAAGTTTTTTAATAACATATTCAATTAAACAATTTATTTAAAAAAAAAAATTATTGTTGATTTAAAAAAAATGCTCGACCGATTTCGATAAAATTTATATGGAACCACCTGGGAAATATACCCTTTGAAACAAAAAAAAATTCCAAATCGGTTCAGGCGTCTTCGAGTAATCGGTGAACATACATAAAAAAAAAGATTCCGACGAACTGAGAACCTCCTCCTTTTTGGAATTGGAAGTTGGTTAAAACATTTTCTCACAGAATGAGTGCTCAATTGAACATTTGAGCGCGCTTTTAAATTTTTTTTGTGAAAATTGCATTGCATTTAAGGTTTAATTTACATTGTTGTATATTTATTTCAACTAGAATAACTAACTGAACACAATTGGTGTACTTATTATAAGTTAAAGTACTTTAAGCAAGCAAAAATAGCCTGAAGATAGTCCGAGTTAGCGCCATCCAATGTCTTTGTATGGGATGGGCTTGTGCACGAGTACTAGTATAGTATTATGCAATCTGTTGCATTTATATAGTAGTTTAAGCTGGGAGCGCTTGATATTCGAATGTAGGTATATGAGGTGTCCTGTGCAGATGTGAGATTTCATTTCTAACAAGCTCGATATACAAGCAAACTTCTCTTGGCATTGTAGCTAGCACCGACGTCTGTTTCAACATCGTGGAAGTGACAATTAAAATTTAGTAACCTGTTTGTATGTAGCCATACCGGCTGGTTTTGTTACATCTATATATTACATACATAAAAAATGTGTTTATTTGTTTATAACATACTCATTCCCATAACACTTGATAGTCAACAAAACTATTAGTTATCATATATATCATATCATAATCCTATAATTGTATCAGTAATATATTGTATTCAGCCCTTTTTTAATGTTCCACTCCAGCAGTGGCCTCCCTTCAATAAGAGGAGTATCAGGCCATAGTCCACGGTGGCCAAGTGCGAGTTGGCGGAATACACATGTCATTCAAAAACTTACTAAGTTCTCTCAGGCATGCAGGTTTCCTCACTATGTTTTCCTTCACCGTGAGGCAAGTGGTAATCGTGTTGGAAATGATTTGCGCATGAAAATATCAGTGGTGCGAGACCCGGGATTTGAACCCGCTTCACTAAGTTTCCCAAGTAAGCGCGTTACCATGTGGCAACCACTGCTATCAGCAATATATTAATCTGAATTAATCTAAGTACTACAGATACAACAATAACATATATTACGTACGTAAAAAAGGGACAGATGGCGAGACAGACCGTGCAAATGTGTTTATCCGCCAATTATTACGCGTTACAATCATATTTTCCACCAATGTGTTTACCAAATCTCTTATAATTAATATGCTAACCAATAAAATGTAATTTAATATTGCTTTTTATATTTATATTATGTTATTAAATTTAATTTAATTTGATATAAGTATAATGTTTTTTTTATCCTGGTATTATAAAAAGTCATAATTGTAATACCATTTGAGGTGACTGCGGCTTTCTTCTCTTCTATTACTATATTATTTCTTAATGTTGAAAGTCTCAAGACAAAAGAGGGGAAAAAACATTGTGCAACGTGCAGTACGCAGGTTGCCAGGTACTGGACGTTGCGGGGTGAATGTTCACTTTAATTAAACTCCTTTGTAATGGCGACTTTTTCAAGAAATAATTAAAAACAATATTTACATGTTATTTAGTAACAAGCTTTTTCTCTCCTTTTCGATGCGAGTTTTTATAATAATTTAAAGAATAGCGACTTTAAAAAAATAAGCAATTAATTTATCATCTTTAAAACTAGATCAACTTTTCTGTCCTTTAAAATCTCAAACATCATAAAATGTTACGAGAATAACTATAATAATTTTCACACATCCACAAAACAGCATTAAAAAATAAGTAAAAAGCGATAAGTCAATAAAAAGAGGTTCAGAGCGGCACTTGGCATGAATGCGGAATGACTTCTCTTGATGCAAATTTTCTCGTATATTGGTAAGTCCTTTGTTAAAAATATCTTTAATTCATAGTGGCCACTCGGATACCTCCTGCGACTCAGTGCTGCCTCATAGTATATCTAAATAAAGGATGAACTTATGAATATATAGGAGTAAACTGGTCATATTAATAACTCATTTTCTCGATTGTTTGGTCTACTAGAAACAGAACAGAAGCTTATCACCGTTATGCTAACAAATGGAATAATAGGTTATTGGTTTTAGGTTTCCATCAATCTGCTATCTTCTTGCCTTTCGCAAAAAATGCTAGGTATATCTAGCTATCCATTGTGTATCAAATCGTCTAATATTAATATGTGTTTTGAAAGTCATTTTTTTGACCAAAGTTATTTATAAGATGTCAATATTTAAAAAAATGTACCAACATATTTAATCGATAACAAAAATGGATTAAATGTATAATTTTACAAAGAAAATTATTAAATTGTTTTGCTTATATATTGAATCAGCTTATAATTTCGTCACGGGCAAGGTAGTTGGTGCAACCCAGTCAAAACGTCGGGAACGAGGTATTTTGCCACATACAAGTATTAAGTTCATTAGTGATATTTTATATAATTATGAAACTTAAGAATTTAAAAGGTTATAATTTAGTTGCTTTGGTTGTTGGATAATTTACGTTTGTTATTTCAAAATTAACGCTAAAACAATTACATTACCAGTGTAATTGTTTTTAGTTAATCAATAAAGGGATAAAATGATCGTCTAAATTAGCAGAGGGCAGAGGCGGAGCGGACGCTAAGTTTTCTTGTTAAGATACCTCGAGCAATACTTTAGAGGGTGTATGTTTGCCTTGGGCTAGAAAGTTGTCTGAAACTTTTGTTTCAAAGCTGACCGTAGCTAAGTAATAAGCGAATGGCTTGTTTCTATCCCCTTTGTGTGTGCAAGTCGTATGATCTTTTATTTATGCTGATAGAAAGTTGACCAAGAGAACTTTTGTACCTTTCTCATTTCTACCTCGCTGACTCCGCTTAGGAGTCTTAGGAACTGTTAGTATAAGAAAAAATAAATTAATATTGTGGATTCTCTTTTGTGGTAGTGAAAACGCTGTAGCCAATCACATAAGCTATTTCCGCTTACGCTACAGGTCTAAAATAAGCATGTTATATCGGCATTAGTACGTATAATGAGGTCAAATTGTGAATTTGGATGTATGGGGAGATGATAAAATTCTTTTAGAATGGGGTTAGTACGAGTATGTAGTGTCTGAACGAGGTGAGAGAGATGATGAGAGATGTTAGGAATAATAATTACAAATATGTGTGATAGAGTTGTTGCAACGCTTAGGTAAAATGAAGCAGTACCGTACCAGAAATGACAAAAATAATTTATTACTACTTAAATCACAATTAAAATGAAAGCAAACTTTACTACAAAATTCACAATGGAGTCTATTACAACGGATTGTGAGTTTTCAGACGGCGCGTGAATATTCATCATCGTTCTAAAACTTATGATTTTTAAACCAAACGAAGAGAAATATACCTAGTTTATATCAAAACAGACTGTTGTATAAAATGTTAAGATATTTGGTAAAATAAAAAAAAATGTTTGACATTAAGATTCTCTTATCAGTTGAACAAGTAATTTTCAACCCGATAGTCCAGGTGGTTCCCATGGGATATAAGTCTGCGAAAAGAATTTACTTCAGCAAAGTGTTTCATAAATTATAGAAAAATTATGTCCTGCTTTAAAAGTTCGGCCACGTAATCGTATTTTATCTCAATATTGACTTATCAGCGAACCCTTAGCATAAGGTTCATAAAAACGGTAGTATATCGCTAGCTCTGTTGTTTAGAGCGGTCGCGATCCGATACGGATCAAATTCTATTATGAGTCGGTCCTCAATGGTGGAAACTTCGGTGTAAGCTAAATATTCAAGAAATCTCAGTCAGAGCTCTGTTTTTAAAGCATTTCTATAATACTGACAATTTTATTTTCTAAATGAAGTTAATATCTAAATAAATATATACCAGGCTTCCATCATTCGATTCTGTGCATACATAATATATACTGTATTTTCTATCAAATGTGCCTTTTGCGTTACTTTTGAGATTAATATCGTTTTAAGTTTCACATACCTCTGCGAAATAGCATCTGTGATCGGTTGCTTGGCTTAAAATATGTGTACTATTTCTCAACACAGTGAAAGAAAACAATGTAAGGAAACCTGCATTTTTGAGAAAACCTTAAGACGTGTTAAATCCGCTCATCCGCTGCTGGACTATAATGGTTTATATAAAATAATTATAATTTTTATTTAATCATTACTTTATTCTGTTCAAACTGATATAATATATTATATACAGATATCTATTACGATGGCCAATCTATTTGAGGAGAATCTATTTGACGGCGCGGGAAACATGAGATTGCACAAGTATTCCTTTAACTTTCATGTTTTAATCAGGCTCAGGCTTCTAATACATCGCCGAATTCCCAACTGCAGGTTGCTACTGAGTGTTAAATAAAGTAAAAATCTAGCAAGTATTTCGGCCCAATCTAGTATTTATAATTAGAACCTAACGATCTGCAGCCGATAATGTTAGTCGTCAGACCAAAGAACAGAAAAGGGAGTTCGACTCTCTGAAGACACTGTACTCAGTGGCTGTCAAACAGAATTGCTTCAGGTAAAGGTTCAAGAATGCCTTAATTCTATTTTGATCTTGATTGAACTATTAAGTTTCGTCAAGAGTATTTAATTATGTACATAAGGAGTCACGAGGTGTCCCACTTGATGCTTCTCGACAAGATTAATTAACAATTACTGTTCAAGTAATATCTATGAGATATTTGTTTCTAAGCGGTTCCGAAGCGAGATTTAATAATAGATAGTAATCTCCTTGTACTAAATTATTATATTTTCCGCTTTGAATGTAAAACTATAGGGTTAAGTTGAAAAGCATACTGTAGATATAAAATAAAATTCTATTGACACGTAAACATAGTATATATCAGTGGCGAAGCGTCCATACAAGACGTCTCACCTTAAAATTATTTTGCTATAATTTTGCATACATTTAAGTTTTTAAATATACAAATGTTCTTTTGGAAATATATATATATTATATATATATATATATATATATATATATATGTATATATATATATATATACATTAATACGTATATAAAAATTGTATATTTTTGGAACGGCTTACCTCTGCTAAAATTTCACCCTTCGCCACTGGTATATATATAAACTAAGCCATTAAGGTAAAACAATGGTCACATTTAGCACTGTTCCGTTTTTTAAAAGGTAGAAAACTCTCATAAGAGCACTTGTATGTGCTTGTAGGTATGTCAATATGTCCGTCTGTGTTGCTCATTTTCCTCTTCAAAAATTTTGATCCTAAATATGTGAACTTTATATATGAGTTCTTTTTATACCCATAATATTAGGAACCTTATAATATTTATAATATAACTAGTTGAACCTGCGGCTTCGCTCGCGCTAAAACTACCGTAAAACGCTAAAAAGTAGGTTTCATACAAACTTTCATCCCCTATTCAACCTCTTTATGGGATGAATTTCGAAAAATGCTAAAACATGTATTTATTTAATTGTATTGAAGAGCATTAATACCAAGTTTCAAGTAATAATGGATCAACTGATCATAAAAAAAAATTGGGTTGTATTATAACGTGTTTTCCCGTGGGAATGAGGTAATCTCCCGCGAGTAAAAGGTGCCTATGTCTCTCTCCAGCTCTCCAACTATCTTCACACAAAAAATCACGCCAATGTGGCACTCTGTTTTGCCGTGAAAGAAGGACAAACAAACAACACACTTTCACGTTTATAATATTAGTATGAAAGAATGGATGTTTGAAAATATAAATAAATAAATAAAGATTAAAATTCACCAAAAATATATGGACGAATAAAGTAATCGAACTATCTAGTTAAGTTTTAATCTGGTTAGCAAAACGACCCTTCGGGTAACTATTAGCGATAATCAGGAATTAGATTATTTAATTAGTGAAATGGACGCGCGACGGCAACGACGCGAGGATAACGGTTACTGCCGGTCGAATGTGCTGGGGAAAGTGCAAGGTTCAGTAAATGTCGTATTGTACATCCATTATCCGTGTTATTAAATGTTTCCGTCAAGAAATAATACGAAGTAGCAGCCTAGAGTTAGGACATTGGCAGAGTTTCACTCCCGTGCCTCGGAGAACATGTAAAGCCGTCTGAAAACTTGATCAATCGTGTCAAATTATCTTCTCATCAGAATTTAAGCGTGAAAGGTGCACTGGTGTCTGCGCGTACAGGTGCTGTTCTATAAATACATCCCTTGCGCGAGTCTCAGTGAGATTGGCCGCCGTGGTCGAAGTTGGTCACGAGGACATCACAGAAGTTACAGTCGGATATGAGATTTTTATTTATTGAACAAATGTATTTTTCTCTTTCCTTCTTTCAGGAATATCAACATGTTTAATTACTGAAAGTATAATTGAGCCCCGATCTAAGCTATTAATTAATTCTATTTATACAAAAGGGTTGTGAAAGATTTGGACACACGTGTGAGGGTTTAACATATTAATAATTCAATTATTCAGATCGCTAAAACAAAGCAGATTGGCATCGTATTGAATGGAATTAGAGCTTTTATTAATCGCTGTAATACTGAGAACTGGGAATACTTATTACATTTTATGATTTACATTTTTTTAATGTATTTATTCTCAATGTGAGATTTTAAAAGGGATTAATGACAAAATTATGCTTGGAAATATGTATGGGTACGCCACAACTATCAAAAGTCACGTACCTAAGTATTCTAAAAAGTGTTATCTGCAGAAAGTTCGCGACAGCGCGTGTGTGGAGTTTGATAAATGTGTTTGCAAACACTGTGGAACTTGTGTCCTAGCCCCTTCTGTTTATACTGTCATATAAAACTATTTATGTGAAAGCTCTCGTTCTTTATTTCAAGTTTTAAAAGTTTTATCTTACAATTGTCGTTATATAACTAAATTGGTCGTCTATGTACATATATTATATATTGTATTCAAATTCGAAATATTTTATTCAGAATTAAATTATTACAATTTTTTACTGAACGTCATGAGTCTACTAGCATTTCGGAAATAAGAAGCCTATATAATATTAACTTATATAATAATATTAACTCGTTATCTTTTCTTTAAGGTAAAATTATAATTTACAATATTTCTATCAAGTTGAAGTAACCTGGAGGCGATCATTTCATTCCCAAGGTGTGCCATCTTCTATAAAATCATTTATTGTATTATAGCCTTTATTAGCACACAAAAATACCTACTAGCCTAGATTTCTTGTAAATTTTTATATGCGTGTAATGTTTTTTGTATTCATACATTTCTTTATAAATAGCTACCATTTGTATATTTTGATAGATTTATCAGTCTAAATTTTGCGGTTTTAATCAGTTTGTAATTTAAAAGGCAGTAGTAACCGAGTGGTAACGCGCTTGCTTGGGCAACCGAGTGAAGCGGGTTCAAGTCCCGGGTCTCGCACTTCTGATATTATCACTGGCGAATCATTTCTTACATAATTTCCATTTGTTTTATGGGGAAGGAAAATATCACGAAGAAACCTGAATATTTGAAAATACTTAACAAGTTTTGGAACGACATGTGAAGTCGGCCAACCGCACTTGGCCAGCGTGGGACATTTAAAAAGGCTGAATACAATCTGTATGCAATTTAGTAATTTGTAACGAGTAACTAACTAACTCTGTGTACATAAAATATTATACACGGGTAATTTCATGTCCACGTCATCTTGAAAAAAGGTACCACTGCATTATGAAACTTATTTACATAAAATTACAATTGATAGATGAGATTGAAAGATGAGACCATGATATATTGTCATAGGCGGTTTAAACAAGTAACTTTTAGTGTGAAAGTGGCTTAAATGATTTATGGTACAGAGGGGCGCGATCCGGCAAGGTGTGACGCTGGAGGGAGGCGGTAAAAGACGATGATTAATATACTGAGTGTTGATTTACACGTCCGATATTGCCATCAAATATGCAAACCTTTTGAAAATAAATTAAATAACTATGTCTTGATTAAGATCAATGTCTTCAATTCCCAATAGATAAGAAGAGAGTATATGTAGCCATACAGAATTTTTTATAGTCTATTTCTTCCAACTGAATCATATTTAGAAAGAAGTTAGGAATATTCATTATTTATTCATTCGTGAGTTCTAAGAAAAATAAGTTTTGTATGGTGGTACCAAATACTATGAACTATTTAAAAAAATACATGAACACCATATACTATTGTCATAGCTGTATATAATATAATGTTTTTATAATAAAACTAAAGCTATATAATGTAGAGTGTGATCTCGATCACGTCGCAGACTGCATCGCATGTACGACGTAAGCCGCGGCCTCGTTCATCTTCATTTCCGAGCTCATTTTCTTCGCAGCCTAAAATAAGCTCCATTAATAATGTCGCCTTTCACGTAAAATTTACATTTTATTTCGAATAAATTGGAGATTTTCGTTTGATAATATTATTATTATAATATCATCATATTTTGATTGAAATTTTTCTTGGAATTGTATAAGCCGTAGCAGGTATATATGGTAGGGAAAAGTAACTTACTATCAATTAAGTTGCCCAGTTTAATTTTATCTTTCATGGTTTAATAGACACGATCTTCAAAGGTGTATCAAAAATGCTTAGTAATAAAGTTCCAACTGGATCCTCTGAATACTTGCTCTAAAACCTAAACTGATTTATGTTAAATGTATTTAAGATGTAATAACAAATCACACTCATAATACCAAACTGAATATATACTAATATTATAACTGCAAAAGTCTGTAAGTGAGTTAGATATGGTTTTTATTACTTGTAAACTATGAATGATTTAATAGATCTGGGAGATATTCGAAATAGAGATAGCTATTAAAAATAATTGTATTAAGAGAACTCTACGCATAAGACCTGTGTCCACACAAAAGTTTTCAAAACGGCCGAGCTCCTTCCAGCCCGTGAAATCGGTAGAGAATTATAGAAATTTGGTAATATTTGGAAAGCTGAGTGAAGCAGGTTCAAATCCCGGCTCTCGCACCTTTTATATTTTCATGTGCGAATCATTTTCAATATGATTACCACTTGTCTTATGGTGAAAGAAATCATCGTGAGGAAATCTGCATGTTTAAATGAACTTAGTAAATTTTCGAAAGACATTTAAAGTTTATGGCCTGATCCCCGGCGTATTGAAGGGAGATTCACTCCCAGCAGCGGATTGTTAAAAATGGCTGCATACATTCAAAAATTTGGTAATATTACAATAAATATTAACTTACGGATCCGACTACAAAATTAATAACCTGCTCACGAGTCTGAATACAAGCTAAACACAAATGGCTACAATGTACAAAGACTGTGACAGTTATATGAATATTTGGCCCGCGCAGGAATCCGACCCGCAACCACTAGCGAACTTACTTGCATATTTGTGAGGAAAATACTATCTGGTATATTACATTACTTATATAACATTTACTAGTTTTGTCTAAACTCTAAAGCATCGCGCGCGCATCTGCTCCGTAAACAAGAAGACTTTCAACTGTAACTAAGTACATTGTTAATAGAGAACTAAAAATTAAAAACGCGCTAGGATCATAATAATATGTTCTAACCACGTTAACGAGAAATAGTGCAATTCAATATTAAATGCATTTTAGGGTACAGTAAGCAGAAGTCAAGAAATTAAACCCTAATTCTATTATGTCCGTTTGTGTGTTGTATTCATTTTAGCCATTTTATTGGTACTATGAAGCTCAATTTGTATGACAAAGAATTTGTTTCTTTTTGTTTATCTTTAAAAATGAGATGCTTCTGAATAAATGTTTTATTAAAGTAAGTTTGATCTCATACGAGTTTTAAGATTATATACAAAATCTTAATTCGTTCTAACTTTAAAAGTGAAAATAGTCCAAAAATTATGCTTTTTATTAAATATATTTAAAAAAAAAAATATATTAATAAACTTTTCAAAGTTGTATTAATAAATGCTTCTGTAAAAGTTATATTGAGAAGTCATTAAAATATGCTATATTTTCGTTTTGTTATTTTCGCGTTATAAAATTAACTTTATTTTTATAATATCTTTAAAAAACTATATGTAGGTATGTAATAAAAACGTATGCGTATGCAAATATGTATGTACAATGTACATAATATATGAATGTCATTTTTAACTTAACAATTTACCTAAGTAAAAAATATTATACACTGGTTTTTATTGCTATATACCCCGCTGTGCGATGTCTTAGAATCATAAAACTCAATTGTATAACCAACATAATTTAGTACTACAGCAGACTTGTGTAATGACTACATAGCATGTATAGTTGCGTATGACATAATGTGACCACGTCCTCAACCTGCCAACCTGAGCGGCCTGCTCGATAGCAGTAAAGCCAGAGATCAAACGCACGCACGTCGCTGGCGAGCGCCGTCATTACCCTGCATTGCAGATGATTACCACTTTAAGCTTCATTATTTACTACTAAAAATAAGTGATTAAGTGACATCGTCTCTTACATTAAAGGAAAAAACAGGTCATGTGATTTATGTCATATTAAATACATTGATATCTCCACAGCGGGAGCTGCACGAGAAATACATTTTATACATCATCCACTATTATGTGATATTTTCATATTGAAGTTATTTTCACTTAATTATTCCAATGTAAACTCGGGTATTTTCAGGCAAATTCTAATTACATTATGTTACACCAAAACTCTCATAAACTTGCTATGAACGTTTGCGGGACAAAGTTTCAACAGATACAACTTATTCATTCGGAATGGTAAAACGTCACTAACACTGTTTACAAGTTGTTAGTTTCCCTATTTACATATTTTTTATTTATAGTTTGTGAGTGATAAAAATGAGAATGCTTTTTGTAGCAAACTGAAAAATTAAGTTCTTTCGATATACTCGGGTCAATGGGCCGTTTCGACCGGGGAAGCTCTTAAGATATACTGACGTAATGTAGCTGTACCCGTACTATTTCGTTTTTTCGGTAGGATTAGTATCCTGTTGTCTGACGCAATATGGGCTTAGGGTGGGTAGTATTGTTAGGCGTATTGTCATTAAGCCATCTATTTAGCGCGAGTCTGAAACCTGCCTTTGACTAACAAATATTTTGCAAGAAGCTTCTATTTGTGAGTTAGTGCTTTTTTTGTTGTCTATACATATAATAAAATTCTAGCTGAATCGATCTGATCTGTACAGTAAATATTTTTTGGAAAACTTATTGAATTAGTCATTATTATCGATACAGAGGCCGAATCTACAGTTTTTAGAATTTTTGTCTGTTTGTCTGTCTGGGAACGCATCACGAGAAAATCACCGGACAGATTGTGATGAAATTTCGTATGATGATAGCTAGGTATAGTATCTGGGTCAACATATAGGATACTTTTTACTGCGGGGAAATATCTTACCTCTGAGAAATCTATACTAACCGTTAAAACGTATCGCTAGTTATTATATAAAATTCTTTATAACAAAAGATAAGTTAACTAGAATAAAGGCACTTACTAGCATAAAACGTATCTAACGTTAACGAAAGTGTCCTTTCATAACCTCAAGTAACGGAGGTCAAAGACTTTCCTACAAGTTTTTATTTAATCTAGCATCGTTCGTGTAAAAAGTTATGAGCGGGTTAAAGCTCCACAATGAAAGCTATATAGGAACTTTATGATAATCTATTTGTTGTAATAATAAGCTCATTTATTTGTCATTTATAGAACAAAAATGATTAATAAAACTCTTGTTCTAATATAATAATTACACAATAATAATTTCTTCAATACATACTTTTTTTTGAAATTATTATAGGAATAATAGAAAAACAAAATCCCGTATGAGTCACTGCAATAGCGGGTTTGATTACAGACCGAGATAAGAATATGTAACTATACTCGTATATTACATTAAACTGAGCTGCTATTATGCCCAATTATACCTTTAACATATTGTTAAGCATATTATGCGTCTATTTTACTTTTAAAATATATTTCACATAAACTATTTCTTGCAAATCCTAAGTAAAATATGTATCTCAAAATGTTGAAGTTCTAATTAATTAGTAGGAACAATCGAAGTAATCATTATTTTAGTTTCAGTGACTCTCTTTTTAAGCTACCTCAGCTTTATACATTTTTTTATAAATATTCCAAGAATATAAAAAATGTAATACAAACTCAAGTAAATTAAAAAGTAATATGTATAGAAAATATAATTTCTATCATAATATCGTCAGTTCGAGGCTCCTCGCGGGAAATCAGTGGCGAAAATATTGACGCAGAGCTTACCGTCAAAGAAAAAACTATTATACGAGTAATGGAGTTCAAGTACCAACACTAATGGCTTGCCTCATCGTATTTTGTAGAATTAAGCCCCATGAAATTATCCGCAAATAGAACAAGGATGGTAAACTCGATGCCTAAGCAGTTAAGGTTCCTCATTTAGAATTTGTGAAATATTCTTTAGTAAGGAATATGATGTGCGTTTATATAAAATATACACTTTTCTTTCGAAACTTGTTATATACATAACTATTATATTATGTAATGAAAAATGTTTAGCAGCACTATAAAGCTAACTTATTAGATCTGATTTATACATGAGAGCCTGGAGTAGGTATGAATGTGCACAGTGTGCTAGCTAAAAGGGAACGGTCAAGCGCGTCTCTCTTGATAAGAGGAACGTACATTAATTTAAGTACTATTTAATCTAATATTACAAATGTAATAGTATAATTTCGAAATTGTATTTTAATATGTTGATTTGGCATCCTTCGTGGATTTTTGAAGTGAAACTTCTTTAGAATCGACGTGATATGAAACTCGATGAAACGGAAATGCGAAACTTAAAAGAGACAAACACAAAAATACATAGGATTATGTCGACGAGAGAATGTCATGTTGCCATGGTAACCGTTGTTATTGTCTGACACATATATATATTAAGTGTCACTTCTACCATGTGTGAATTGCACACACACGTACTTTTTTTTTGATTGAATGTCTTGTCGAACTCTTAAACATCCATCATCAACATGAATATAGCTTTCACGAGAATTACGGATGTATATATAAATTGCATAAGAGTGTTATGAGTATAAGCGCACCTCTGCATTGTCTGATGGCTGGGCCACAAATATATTTTTAATATATTTTTTATGATTATTTTATTTCGAGAAACATCTATTTAATCTATTTAAAGAAGTGTTACTAACATAAATTAAATATATATTTATCTTTTTTTGTTGTTAGAACTTTGTATACCTACTAGGAATGTATTTATTGCATAGAACATGCACTGTACCTATTAGCCACTGGGTGGATATTTGTCTTCGTTTAAGCGTGAGAGCAAATATAATTATTGGAGGACGGAGAGCTGCATTAATACAAGGCATATCGTCGTACCTGCATACATACATACATATTTACAAACATACATGCACATACGAAGATAATATTATCAGTTTATTAGATCAAACTACTTGTGTTCTCATTCTATCCGCTTTTATAAGAATGGAAATAATGATTGAAAAGATTTTTACTTATTAAGTACAATAATGTTAGCAATTTTTTGTTTAAACGATTTCAATTTTACAATATTTTCATAGTTTAGTTTCTCATAGAGTTGCCGTCACTTGAAGCGTGAAATAAACTACGTAAATAGGGCTCGCTTGTTTCTAAGCTTATTTTTAGCTTTGTCTATTGATAGCTAAATTTATTTACGAGATTGCGTGACAAATGATTTCTAATTATCAATTAAAATACCCCTTATTGTACTTTCTAATTTTTATTTGTTTTGTGATTGAATAGTGAATTGTATTACACAAGATGAATCGCAGTTAATAAAATTAATAAGTTAATTGCTACTAGGTCTAACCTCCACTTCCATGGTAGATGCGTCGATGGAAAGTAACCTGTGTGAATCTAATCATTACATTATTTCATTTAAATCCATAACGAGTGAACTCAGTCAATCTCTCAGTCACTCACATACTGTTGCATAATAAATTATTACGTGTAATATGAATGTTCCAAAAAAACAATAACTGCGGATTCGTTAAAACGTCAAAAATTCCTTAATATCCGGTAATTTCCCTCAAGACTTGAACGAAGATTAGTTTCAGTGGTTTTTATTCCAAGCTATAATACTCAAATGTTTGTTCTCTAATAGAAAAGTTATCCTAGTGGTTTCACGTCGCTTGTTCCAACTATCGACACAGAGCCCGCTTCAGCCGACGCCTCTCGATAGTGCCGTCAGTGGCGTCGACACGGCAGGCGCAGTGTGGGAGCTGTAAGTCACACGAGTGTAGTGAGTGAATCGTAATGAAAATGGGATCTACGGGATTATTATTGAAGCTCGTTGGTTCATTCATAATGGTTTCTATTATGTACGGAATATTGGCTTTCGTTTCATCCAATTCGATCGGCGTTTTTAAAGAATAGAATATTTTCGGATTTGAGATTAGATAGCTTAAATATGATCATTGTTTTATATATATTATTTTTTGAATATGTTTAGTCTTATATAACAAACTAGCTTTTGCCCACGACTCCACTTGTATAGTAATATTGTCATACTTAAGGAACTTTTAGGTGAGTATAAGATTAAAGTCCACTTAAAGAAGCCTGACTTTTCAATACCGCTATGACTTTTTTTCTTTCCCGATAAAAAGAGGCTTCTTTTTATTCGTCAGCGGAAGTCTTATTAATATCGGCTTAGTCCTTCGGGATATGAGCGGAAACAAAGAGAAAGATAGAAACGAGATTTTTGAAATAATTTTTTGGACTTTGGCCACGAAAACTTATTAGTTGATAGCAATAGTAAAATCACAAACACTTCAATTGTATGTTCTAAAATTTACTCTATCCTATTTTATCTACAAATAAATAAAGGCAATTTACAGAAAATTATATTAATGCTTTCTTAGATTTACGCGAATATTTGACATTTTAAATAAAAGTACCTTTTCGGATTTTTTCGCGCATTTATATTACAATTTTATATTACCAAATAATTGTTGTAATATTTATTAACGAATAAAAGATATCTACGAATCAAAGTAAAGTCATAAAACTTATAAAAATATCTTGTAGGATGCTAAAATTAAGGTTAAATTTTAGCACTTGTTGGAAAAATAATATAAAATTATTATACTTATTTTCTATATTTTTTTATTTATTAATTCATTTTATTGAGTTAATAAAGTTATAACAAATCAAATAAGTAAGTAAAATATTTTGCAGAAATTAGGGTCCATATTTATTTTTTATTTTTAAAATTGTGGGTCGTAAACGACCCACAATTACTTACGGACTTAGACCGAATGCTAAATGTTTTATTATGCACCTTTAAGTACTTTAGTCTGAATAAAGAGCATTAAGTTTTATTTCAATTGGCTAAGAATATTTAGTCTGCCCGAGCATGGTAGCTAGCACTGTGACAGCAGCCAAATATTTATGTACATGATGCTACATGCAGTGTCACTAAAAATCACCACGCGACGATAACAATCACGTAACTAATTCGTCGGTTAGTGTGTTTGTGATTTTGTTATCCGACTATCACAAAGAAGGGTAATGTACTGTGTAAGCTGCTTAATGGATATTTAGTTAGGTAGTTTTCAAATCAACAAGGAAAAAAGCAATACAAGATACACTTTGTTATTAGAATAATAATAAAATATACTGGAAATAGTCAATTTTAATAATATAATAGTACGAGTATTCTCCATGTTACTATTTGCGTCTTTCATAAAGTTGAATCCCTGATGTGGCGTTAGATGTGAAGATCTCAGGAGCAAATGAGTGGTATAAGAAAGAAGTAAGAGAGATTTATCGCCGCGGCAAGTACCATGAAGCATGAACTGAGGCGTTCTGTGGGAAATTGTGCGAAAAATCTGTGAGATGTTGTTGTCGACAGAATTATGTGTAACTTTAATAGCGAAAGTTTCGTAATAAAGGTGAGAACAGCTTCACTTCATGATTAATAGTCACGCCTCGGGGACCGCTCGTGTTGGCATCTTGTTTTTATAATAACAAACTCTACGATCTACTCGAAAGTGAGCAGGCGTACCTACCTGCCGGCCGATTGGTATAATTTGATACATTCATGTAGTTACAAGTACTCAGAAATACTTACACGTATTACTTGTATTGAGTTTTAAGCACTAGTACACCATTTCTCGCGCATTTACATCCTCTTTTATAGTTCATTACAACAATTAAATAAAATACACGGTGAAAATTATTAGAAGCCTTCATAAACGTGATTATTTTTTACTCCTAAATTATATTCTTTAGATATTATATGAAAAAAAACACAAATAAAAAATGGTATTAGGAGGTTTGTGTATGCCGGGGGTTTACCGGAACATAAACAAATGCTGCTCCCGCTCCCTCTCAAGCGAGTAAGCACTACTCTCCATCATAAATCACACGTGTCCCTAACACGTGTTACTTTTAAACGGTTTCAAAACTCTATCGTGTAAATAAAAAGATAAACAAGAACAATTATTTATATATCATATTATTATTTTTTGGAGTTAAACACCATTTAAAGAGATATTCCAAAAATGTTATAAAGCTACACGAAAGTGGAAAAGACCAAAAATCGAAATAGGTAAAAGTGATGTCATACAAATTAAAAGTAAGTTGATTAAAATAAAAAAGCGAATTTAAAGGATGCAATAATTATAAATTTTAAGAGATAACGTACTCGGCTTAATTTAAACTATTTTAATTCAAACTACTAAGCATTTCTTGAAAAAAA
This sequence comes from Brenthis daphne, assembly GCA_947093115.1. Taxonomy (NCBI): domain Eukaryota; kingdom Metazoa; phylum Arthropoda; class Insecta; order Lepidoptera; family Nymphalidae; genus Brenthis; species Brenthis daphne. The sequence continues at coordinate 24,056,658 of OX352473.1, forward strand.
AAATTATGTATGATAATATAACCCAATAAGTAAAAGCCCAACCTAGGACTTGAACATAGAACTCATGAGCTGCAACCATACAAGTTAGCAACTAGGACCACAAGGTAGTTAACATTAAGTAGGATAGTGTGTAAAGAGGTTAGGAGTTATAATTAAATATGCAACTAACCCCGCGCTAGCGGACAGTGTTCATTAAATGGCTGTGCGCACCTCGTGACTCGTGAGTCCGGCAAAGGCGAACTTTCTTAGCGCCACTTGCTGCCGCTTTCATTTTAATTAAGTTTTCAAAGTTTTACACTAAATCATTATATTGAAATATATGACACGCCTAAAATTTAATATAATTAAAATTGATTAAAACATGTAAATTTTTCTAATCATATTTAGTTCTTACATTAATGAAGTCGGGAGCATAATAATTATGTTAAGAATTAAGAACTCATAATAAGTAATCTGTGTGCGTATATTTCTAAAACATGTGTGAACTTAATAAAATATGTAAATATTAGGATACCGGACTGGAGGAAGGTAGTTGGTCTACACCACTGTGCCTCAAAGTATATAAATCTGTCAGTTCTGCGTCTTAACTTTCTCTCATATTGTTAGATTATTATCCGATTATAAGAGTAAGGATTTTTTTAACTCTATTTTTATTTTCGGACTTTAATTAGAGTAAGGAAATGGAGAGATTACATCGCTTATAATATGTTTATATTATGACGGAGAAGACTGGTTTCTGTGAGAGTTACTGAAATTCGTCCAGAAAGCTATTACATTAACTAATGTTGGCGATGAAGCTCTCAGTGCCAAGTAGGTTAATAGTTACAATATTACGAACCAAATAATCATATTAGTTATCCAGCCTAACTTATATTGAAGTCAAAACTATTTATCAAAATAACAAATACACCAAAGTAAATATAATAACGATATGATATTATTGCGTACAATGATGAAAATCAATTAGATGTTAATAAAGTAATCGTTTTAGCGGAAAAAATAAAACAAAATCTTACAAAGAATTGAACATCTGTACAGTACAAATACAAAATACTCAATTACGGTAATGATTTAAAGTAGAGCGGAAGTAAAGCAATCTTTTAAGCGGCTTACGAACGCTCTCAACAAGTGCGGACTGCGAGCTTCGGACACCCGCTGGAGCCACCCCGGGGCTTGCTGTCTTTGAAAACATTATTTGTTTTATATTCTTGTTTGGGTTCCGTACTGTGAGGACTGAACTTTGTTGAGTTAAAGGAGCTTTAAAGAGCATTTTACGTAATATTTATTGCCGATACTCTTATATATGTGTACATAAAAGAGCAATAAGCACAGATTACAGGAAAGCGTCTCTATATAGAAAACATATTTTAGGGTTCTCTTTATTTTTGTTCTAACATAAGAATACATGAATATAGTGTCTTGGTTACTCATTCACGATCAAATGTCTGGATGGATCTGGGTTAGTCCAGACTATGAGCTGGAGTAACTTGCTAATTTTAAAATGTTTCTCTATGATCTTTACCATTGGCAAATAAATTAATAATTCTATTCTCTTGTTCCAGGTGAGTTAATTATTCTGCTGCTTATATCTACGTGGGATGATTAAGGTTATTCGTAAGGTCACAGTTTTTAAGTTAAGGATTATATTAAAGCTGAATTTTTATGACTGAATCTTCATTATTTATTAAAATGTTAGGTGAAAGTATAATATCACATAAAAACATAAGGACTCATTCCTTTTCGTATTTTCTATCGAACCTAAAAATAAGTGAAAACAAGAAAATTACCCATATTAAGTATTTTTGAGGAATACTCCCCAGTAATGGTTTTAAACGAAAACCAAATTTGTATGATAATAACCAGCAACCAAACACGATGATATAATGTTATACAACATTATATCTAAAAAAATATATATTTAATAATAATTATAAATTTATATAAAATAAAATCCTGATAATCGACATGTGTCTAAGAAAAGGTTTATATTTCTTAAAGCTTTATCAGTGAGTGTGCAACATTTGTTCGCGCGATACGTTCCTAAGCTGGGATTTTCGCCCCCATAATATAATGCGACAATATATCCTGTTTGGTTACTCTTATAATGCTTAAACTCATTTTTTTATAGATTGCGTTAGTTTTTCAAATTCAATTACAGTACCTAATGAAAATAGTAACATAATTTTCAGTAGTTTTTGGTTTAGTTTAGTCGCGTATTTTCTTAGTCAATACAGAAGTAGAAATTGTTTTTACCGAAAAATCTAGTGAATCTAATATTCTGTACAGACACAACCTTTACTACCTATATGTTCCAAATATATAAAAAAAGGTAGAGAAAGTAACTAAGTAAATAAACATAATATTACACTCAATCCTTAGGGAAGGCTCTGTATATTGAGAATACACAAGTCACAAACATAATCCCTCAGGATTTAGCAAATGTTATGTGCATAGCAAATATTTGCGTGCGCAGAGACCAAATTGGATGCAGAGGCTAGTTTCGTGACTGCATCAACCAAATAAAATCAAAATATATTTTATTCAAATAGACTCTTACATGCACTTTTAAATCGTCAAATTTTATATGTATTCTATTTGTCAGCCCTTTTCAACGTCCCACTGCTGGGGGTGGGCCTCCCTTCAATACGAAGGGGATCAGGCCATAGTCCACCACGCTGGTAGGCTTTGGCGGCGGACTTCACATGTTTTTCACATATTTAAATTTAAATAAAGGTTACTATGTAAGTCCACAATGAAGCTATACCGGTTCGGAAGACTGTTCTGCTGAAAAAAGCCAGCGAGAAACTTAACACTCAGTCTTTATAAATAATACAACGTAATACTTTCTTAGATTTACGCGAATATTAGACATTTTAAATAAAACTATCTTTACGGATTTTTTCACGGATTTATTTAGATTTTTGGTTCCCGACGTTTCGAATGCTTTATAGTATTCATGGTCACGGAAGAGACTGAGGTGTTATATGTCTCGAAGGTATAATTGTTACAGACAGTCTACCCACAAATAACAAAATGAAAATTGCACCAATTACCTTACAATATTTTTTTAACTTTAAACATTTTTAAAATTTTAATTAGTTTTATAATTGAATATGGAATATTATTTATTTAATATTTGCTGTTATTAGTATAATTATTACAATTTTAAAAATATTAATTAGTAATCTATATTTAGTGTTGCCATTAATATATTTATAACCATAAAGAAAAATATAAAATATAGTATTAATTATTTAAGCCATGTAATATTAATTGTTCCATGTGTAATTTAAAAAGTTAAAATTAATTAAGGATACTAATTTTAATTTAGCTTGCTATTTATTATATATTATATTTAAAATTTTAGTAATTTGTCTTTTTATTTGCTTGCAACTTTTGTAAGCAATATAAAATTATCAAACTGTTTTCAACAACACTTATCAACAACACAGAAGTTGCCCAATATCGTTTGCCGGCGCCCTGTCTGCAGTTGCATAAAATATAACAATTAAATCACTTAAAATTAGGCTTTATTCAAATGATATTTTACAATTACTGTCGTAACGACTCGTTCGTATCAAGTGTTATCTGTTTTGGTCGATACGATTGTGTGTAGCCCGCAGTTTGTTTAACGTGACGCGGATTAGTGATGCAGCGTCACGTAGCGCGGCGCGGCGCGTGCTCTCCGCGCTACACGACGTCGCTCCGCTAGTTACCATTGACGTGGAAATTGCAAACAGCCGTTGATTTGATAATGGCCAGTTCATTTGGTTTCATGTTACTGTGACATAGAATTACTTTTTATTAACTACATACTAGCCACTTACCCTCGCTTCATTCGGGTGTGTCCCTTGGTATACGGATTTCCTTCACATTTTCATGGGTTTTAAGTTTTTTGCGCGGAACCCTAACTCTTTTTCTAAAATGAAAATCACTCCTTATAACATCAGCTATCTGTCAGTAAAAGTCCTGTCAATATCGATCCAGCCGTTTCGGAGATTAACCGGAACAAACGGACAGACAGAAAAAAAATTGTGTTTTTTTTCTTATAAGTAGTTACCGTGTATACTTTCATAAATGCATTGAGTAAAAAGCAGACTGTTATTTTGATATTATATAAAGACACTTCTAATTTATTTATTTAATATAGTATAATTTATTTATTTGTATGAATAAAAAATCTGAAAATATTGTTAATTAGTAAAATTAAATTGTTAAGTTCTGTTCGTCTCACGCGCTGTTAGCTGTTTTATTTATTTTGTTTTTATGAGTATTATCAAGTGTTTCTATAACATAGAAAATATAATACAAGCTTCAAATAATTACTAATTAACGCTCATATTGCTAACAATATTTACTATTTTCAAGTACGATTGTGTAAAGAAATTACATTCACGGTGTATTCAATAAAATATTCGTACAAATATGATGTTCTCCTGACCGATTCCGGCCACGGCGGCAAATATCATTGAGACTAGCCAACTGCGCAGGAGATATTATAGTGCACAAGTGTACGCGCAGACACAAGTGCACTCTCTATTCCTGTCACTCTCATTCCCGGTGGGACGACCACTCCACACGACCAGTGAGAGTTAAGGCGCAGGACCGACGGCTTTACGTGCTCTCCAAGGCACGGGGGTGAAACACCGCCAACTTCCCAACTCCGGGCTGTTACTGAGGCTTAGTATACAGAAAGACACAATAACTAAACTTGGTCCGACCCGGGACTCGAACCCAGGACCTCCGGGTGTGCAGCCGTACATGCTAGCCACTACACCACCGAGGCGTCAATAAAAATATAATATTGTATTGACGCTGGTACTAACAAAGCTTTTAATTTGACTTGGCAGTTGAAAAATATATGTAACTGAAGCGCCACACGCCTACTTTAAATGTTCGTAGCGTTGCGAGAATTGATGATATTACAGCAGGTATATTTATCGCTTCAATTTTGTACACTTTAATAGTTTTCGAATAACGTAGCGTTTGCTACGACGTAGCAATACTAACGTGCGAATTTATTTCTTTAACTAAACAAAAACAAAATTGAAAAATTGTTGAAGTCTGGCTAGAAAATATGGTCTTATCGATAATAGACTGTGATTTTATAGAATTATTTTTTTAAATATGATTTTTTATAATACGTGCTAGCTATAGCCTGAACAACAAAGTGATGTGGCGCCAATCCCCGTTGTAAAGTAGAAACGCGTCAGTCATGAGTGTATTTAGTATATTATATTTATATTTTTAATACGTAAAGAATAGAAATAATGGATTACTTTATAATAAACAAAAGTAATAATTAAAAAATCTTAGTTAATGCAAAATTACCATGATGATGATGTTCTCCTAGCCGATTCCGGCCACGGCGGCCAATCTCAATGAGATTAGCCAACTGCGCAGGAGATATTATAGTGCTCAAGTGTACGCGCAGACACAAGTGCACTCTCTATTCCTATCACTCTCATACTCTGGTGGGACGACCACTCGACACGACCGGTGAGAGTTAAGGCGCGGGACCGACGGCTTTACGTGCTCTCCGAGGCACGGGGGTGAAACACCGCCAACTTCCCAACTCCGAGCTGTTACTGAGACTTACTATACAGGAAGACTCAATAACTAAACTTGGCCCGACCCGGGACTCGAACCCAGGACCTCCGGGTGTGCAGCCGCACATGCTAGCCACTACACCACCGAGGCAGTTGAAAAATTACCATAAAGTATATATGTAACTAGCATTGCCTGCGGCTCCGCCCGCGTTCTGATTACAAAAAACCAAATTCTTAGGTTTTAGATATTAGTATGCTCTTACATTTCAGTTTTTGTATTTTTTCTCAGATATGAGGTATTTTCCCGCGGTAAAAAGTATCCTATATGCTGACCCGGATAACTAACTATCACCATACCAAATTTCATCAAAATCCCTTCAGTGGTTTTTCTGTGATGCGGTAACAGGCAGATAGACAGACAGACAAAAATTCTAAAAACTATAGATTCGGCCTCTGTATCGATAATAATTTATTTATTTATTATTAAGCACACTTACAATACACATGTTGAACAATTCAATACAATAATTAAAGTGAAAAAAAAAGAATCAGACATGCATATCAATAACAAGTGTACATAGCATTTATGAAATTATTTAGTAATTGATAAAAAATACAAAGTTTACAAAAATTAGGAACAACATAATTTAAAATATAAAATAAAGTAAAGATAAAAATAATAATAATTTGATTTTAGATAATAAGTAATCAAAAGTTTTATAAAAATTATTATATCTTATATATTGTAGGTATCATGAAAAATATCTAATTCTGGTAAGGCCTTAGAAATAATATTGTATTGGGAACACATACAGACGATGGGAGATGAGAATCAAGGTTAGTTTTAACACAAGGGATATGGAAAGTATTGTATTTGCGGGGCCTTTGGGGCTTATAGGGAACTGCTAAATTTATACGTTCAAGTAAATCATTGTTCTGAACTACACCGTTCAAGATTTTATGCAAAAAACATAGATCGAGCACTGCACACCTGTTACTCAAAGACATCATTTTGAAGAAGGAGATACGATTCTGGTAAGGCTGTCTTTGGCTAATTCCATTACACAAAAACGCCAAATGCTTTGTGAAGTTACGTTGCACTCTCTCAATGCGTTGCGAGTGAATGCCATAGAAGGGACTCCAAACCACAGAAGCATACTCTAATTGGCTACGAACAAAAGCATTGTATAATAATATTTTAGTTGATGCAGAGCGGCCTCTGGTGTTACGTTTTATAAATCCGAGAGTTTTAGCTGCTTTATTAACGGATCTAGTGATGTGCTGAACGAATTTTAATTTGTCGTCCATGATAACACCCAAATCTCTAATCTCACTAACTTTCTGTAGCGGGGTACCTTCAATAGAGTAGTTTAGGACATGCGGTTTTAGCTTTCTGGAATATTTTATAAAGAAGCATTTCTTCATATTAAGAGACATACGATTTTCGTTACACCAAAGACTGATTCCATTTAAAACTTCCTGCAATGACAGCGTATCCGACGAATTTTTCACGGTAATAATGTTTATTTCAATAAGATTTTCCAAAAATATCTAATGTACTGATTCGGCTCAGCTACAATTTAATTTTATGTATAGATTTAATAGAATGAATTATAATAAAACAAAAATTATGCATAATGAGATTGTTGTTCCGAGAATAGTCACTGTTGCTGATAGCACTCTCAAAATTATCACAGTTTATTTACCTCGGGCAAATTTTGCAATTCGGTAATAACAATTTCCAGGAAGAAATAGAAAGGAGACAGGTGCTTTTGAAAGAGTCATGCTCGGGACATCTCTGAAAGAGAAATTCAGAAATGAATTTATCAGACAGAAAATCGGTGTCATGATGTTACTCAGAGAATCAGCAGGATAAAGTAGCAGTGGGCCGGTCATATCTGCAGGAGGACGGATACCATTCGCGCAAGCAGGTTCTCGAGTGAAAACCACGGCTAAGGAAACGCAATGTGGGGCGCTCTCCTGCTAGACGGTGGGACGACCTGCGCCACATAGCGAATATAGATTGGATGCGCAAAGTTCAAGATCGCACTCATTGGCACACCCTGAAAGAGGCTTATGTCCAAAAGTGAACTGAAAAGGGCTGATAAAGATGATGATGATAAATAACACACTATATTTTTACTAAAAACGTAACTGATGGTGAAATCGATATGAATATCAAATAAAATGTTTTAATAAAAAATTAAAAATAACTACATTTTTCTATTACAAAAACAGGGAAACCTATCAGGGGTCAATCGTTCGGTGACGAGGGTCGGATAGAACAATTTAATCACACCTCCACGCCGTCTCTCTCCCGCTGCCACATTACACGCGCACGTTCATTTTTATGCGTGACTGGCTTTATAGACTATTGTAGGTGATTGATTGCTCTAATTTTGTTTAAAATATGCGAATGTGGAAGGGAAACTAACGATGTAATATCTCATATTAATGTGTTTGTATCTGACATACAAATGTTTGCTAAATGTTCTAACAACAAAACTCCTAGTAAATATCTGGCATACAACTGGACAATAATATATTTAGACTTACAAAAAAATAAAAACCGACTTCAAAAAAAGCACTAAAAAGTAAAAAATAACTGATTGGTAGTTTTCATTTACTCTATATACCTAATCAAATATTTGAAGTCGGTTTGCTTTGCTTTCTATCGGCTGGCATCGACTTCGAAACGTTTATCGCTCTTTCTATTCGTGAAAATCGTATCAAAATCCGTTACGTTGTTTAGAAGAAGTAAGTGGAGAAACAGAGAGACGCAGACATGACTTTATCTTATACTATGTATATTGTACATACATTCATACATATTTATATAGAAGCAATAGCAGCACAACGGGGAAAGTTCAAAATATCATTTACTTTTTCTATTATAACTAAACATTAAAATTAATTACTTATTATTTTTTACTTTTAATCCTTGGATGGCTTAAGCATAAAGTATTATCCAAAAGGAAACAAAAGGAAGTTAAATGAGGAACCATTTTTGAGCCGGTAAACAAAAGACTGTGCTGTTGACGTCTTCTGAATTCTGACACGACCTTATTAGCATCTAGACTTGTTGGCTGTTCGCAACCGCTTAGTTTCATTATTGATTAGAACTTTGCAATATTTCCTTTTTAACTAGAACTCACTATTATTATGAGATAGAAGTATACTTATAGGTACCAATTTATTAGCCACCGATCATTTTTACGTAACATTCTTTTCAAAATACAGCTATTTTTGAACAGGTACGAGTTTTAGTTTTGATATGAAGAAAATACAAACATTTTTTTATAATTAAATAAAAAAAGGAAATTAGCTGAGTTTTAGTTAAAACAAAGCTTTACAAAAAAAATCGTGTGTGAAAATTAACATTTTTAATTGTAAGTAATAAAATATCATTATATGAATGTAACTATTACAGTTACAAAATATGAAATTCGTATTAAATTAAAGAATATAACCTAACTGTTGTTGGTTTAAAATAAAAAGCGAGACTCGCAAGATTCTACCTCAGAAGATTCTACTTCAGAGGTTTTACCTCTGAAGATGCAGGCCAGCCTGCTGATGTTAGCGTGGATATGATGTTTTTTTTTGGTGTTCAGTGACAAACGAGCAAACAGACCACCTGATGGAAAGCAGTACGTGTCGCCCTTAGCACCTATGGTTCATGAACTTAGGGTTTATGTAACAAAAATGCAGAACCGCAGGTGCGTTGTTACTGTGAGGGCTAAGATAATATGCCTCTTGCCTGTAATTGCGCTGGCTACCTTATCCTTCAAACCGGAACACAACAATGTAATCATTGTTGCTCGACGGGAGAAATAGATAAGGGGGTGGTACCCATCCAATCGGACTCCTCAGGCTTGACAGTGTCCTACCACCGGTTAAATGTGTATATGTGTATATTACATAATCAGAATTTGAATTATATACGTAATATATTCTACAAATTACTACGCTGCTCAGGTGTCAGACGTGAGGCGTGCCTGGGAGGCTCCGCGGCCGCACTAGTCATGTTGATTACTGATTACCTTGTCACATAGCCGCGGCTTAGACAACTGCCTTGACAGGATCATTGCAGATTACCCTTGTAATATTATTAACAATGACATAATTATTATGTCTTTTTAGTAAGTAATTTCCATACAAAGTTATACATACACGAGCCCATTGTATTGAATCAAACTTATGATCTCTTGATTCCGTATTAAGAGACAATCGATAGTAGTGACTTACTTACTCCGCTCAGTTGTCGAATAATACTCTAGGTCACAGTTTATCTGAGTACTAAGTTCCATCGAAAACCGCCCAGCCGTTAGGGAGGTACCAAACATTCAAATACATACATACAAAGTTTTGCATTTATAACAGTAATCCGACGATTAATAAAATATGTATATAATATAAATATATATATATATTTTTCAATTTTTCCCAGTGTAAATTTACATAAAAAAGATTTATAACAATTATATTGTATCAATTAAAACATAATGCAAAACGTAGTCCTAACTCGTATTGGGATTATCATATAAATTAATTACTGAAATGAATTGTAATGAAGGGCCGCCTGGTCCCGGCCGGCGGCGCACGTGACGTTATGGCTCTCATATTTGTATGTAGGTACTGGAACATACAGTATATAATCAGTTCATTTTTAAATTAAGATAAATATAAACATTTTTTAATATCAAGGCGAGGATAACGTAAAAGTCGACCTAAGTATGTCATTATTACCTGTCTCTCACGACCTAATCTATTTCGTCTTTTCACATAGAGGTATTTGTTAAAGGAATTGCTAAAAATACCTGTAAGTATGAATTAAAGACCTTAATGTTCCTCGTAGGTACATATTATAGGCGATGTATAATATCATTACATACATATGTACAAACACGCATATTTTCAGACAAAGACGTAAGCGGCAAGTAGTCCTACTGATACTTACAACGTCCGCTCTGTGCGTACCATTTCCCTTAACGATAAAAATTAATTTTATACAACGAGTGAGCTATGAAATGTCCCTTTTAAAGGTAAACGTAAATTAGACTTTCAGGGGCAATACGAGGCGAGACGTTACGGCGAAGTACTGGATATAAACTTATTTTACTCGTATTGTTATTTTAATTGAGGTGTGTTCACTCATTAAAATTTATGAGAAATTTAAGTTTAAATGAAAATATGAAAATAGCGAGAGATGTACGCTGTGATAACTAAATGAGCTTCATTACAATAATTTATATAATAATTTATTAAACTATCTCTCACTCGTGATTGTTTGTGTGTCATATGTAAGCGTACGTTAGCTACTAGCTAAAAGTTATAGCGGTGTTGCACCCACGTACATACCTCGGATAGCAAGCCGTTAGTCCAGAGCCTTAACTGTCACTGATCGTGTCTCATTATCGTCCCATCAGAATTTGGAGTGAAAGCAATAGAGAGTGCACTTATGTCTGTGTCACTATAAGTGTAGTCTCAGTGAGATTGGCCGCCTTGGCTGAAGTGGGTTAGGAGGACGTCGTATAGAGGGCCTATACTCATTGACAAAAATCTTTTTGGTGGTGTGGTTCTTCTATTCTATTTGTAAATCAAACTATAAAATATATAAGACTCAGTTTTTTTTACTTTTTATATCTGTTTTATATACTATAATGAGGAGAGTGTGTTGTAGTGTGTACGCGCTGGTACATTTATCAAGCATTTTTCGACGCGGCGAAAACTTTGTGGCACTGTTACTGACGAGTTTGATAAATGCTTCACGAAAAGGGTAGAAGTAAAATGATCATCCTTACTCATATGAAATGCGGGAGTGCGTCTGTCTGTATCATATCCTTTTTATATACAGTGACGAAGCAACAGATTGATGTATGTATGTTTTGATGGAGATAGTTTGTGTATCAAAATGTGCCAAAGGGCAGTGTTTATATTTTAGTGTGACTGCCTCGGTGGTGTAGTGGCTAGCATGTACGGCTGCACACCCGGAGGTCCTGGGTTCGAGTCCCGGGTCGGGACAAGATTAGTTATTGAGTCTTTCTGTATAGTAAGTCTCAGTAACAGCCCGGAGTTGGGAAGTTGGCGGTGTTTCACCCCCGTGCCTCGGAGAGCACGTAAAGCCGTCGGTCCTGCGCCTTAACTCTCACCGGTCGTGTCGAGCAGTCGTCCCACCGGAGTATGAGAGTGACAGGAATAGAGAGTGCACTTGTGTCTGCGCGTACACTTGTACACTATGATATCTCCTGCGCAGTTGGCTAGTCTCAATGAGATTGGCCGCCGGAATCGGTCAGGAGAACATCATATTTTAGTACATTAAGTTACCGTAGTGTATATGACTGTAGGAAAACTTCGTATACCCTCCATTTATTATCTCCAATTATCCTCTACATTTATATAATCTGTACTAATATTATAAAGAGGTAAAGTTTGTAAGTTTGTGAGTTTGTGATGCTGTAGGGGGTAATCTGCAGAACCGATTTAGATGAAATTAGGTAAAAAGATAGTTTAAAATCCTGGGAAGGACATAGGATACTTTTTATCTCGGAAATCATCCCTTAAAGGGGTGAAATGGGGATAAAAGTTTGTATTGGGAAGCAAGCTATGGAAGGACCCGAGCGGAGCGAGGGTGAGTGGCTAGTGTATTAAATAAAATGAAAATAATCAATAAATTAATTGAGCTGAAAAAGTATAGAGCAAATGTTGCCTTGTCTTCTCAGATGGATTAAAAAAAATGTGCGAATTATTGTCTTCGACGTTAAGTCTTTATACGGTCTGTTTGATTTATCTAAAATATTTTTTTAAGTAATTCAAATAACTCGGCCTAGAATAGCTAACAGTTAACATGAGTATGATAAATATTCCGCGCATGAAAAGTCTATGTGAAACAAAATGAAGCGAGCTTCGACATACCTGTGATATGCAAAACGCCGCGCTCGTCGCGTGTTGACTTTACTGTCGATATATTACTTTCGAACCCAACGGTTTGAAAAATATGTTAAGATTTTTTTTTTTGAGTCATTTTTATTATTCTGTACGTACATACGTGTAATGATTATATTATGTTCAAAGATATTAGAACATGAACATTGAACATGTGTCTACATATATATGTACTTTATAAAGGTACGCAATTTTAGTAAGTGTAAGTGGCATTCTTTCCACACAATATTATTTTAAAATTTAATGAATTTTATAATATTACTAGCCACTCACCTTCGCTCCGCTCGTATAGTCTCTAAGGTTTAATATAGATTTCTCAGAGATGAGATCTTTTCCCGCAATAAAAGTATCTTAAATGTTGATCCGGATAACCAGATATGATCATACCAAATGTCATCAAAATCTGTCCTGTGGGTTACTCGTATAGATTTGGCCTTTGTATCGATAATAATGACTATTTCAATATGATTTACCAAAAAAATATTTAATGTACAGATTCAACTCAGAATTTTATTATATGTATAGAATATATCTAGATAGAAAATATCTATCTCTTTTCTACGGGAACTTGCTATAATTTTTAAACGTATCTAATAGTCTCCTGTTTCGTTGGTGGGTGAAATGAAAACTAACCAAAAACATACTTCGGTATTAATGTCATAAATTTTACATTATTGACATTTATAATATTTGTTTCAGAACTGTCACTTTAAATACTTGAAATAGTCTGCGAGAGAGAACATTGAACAATGTTTAATATAACATTGTGTATGAATGCTGTAGCAGCTATGTAAATGAGCCATAAATCAACTCGAACATTCAGCTTTTAATAAGGAATTATTAAGGAACGTCAAAACTGTCAATTGGCAGCGGAATCAAAGGCTTTATTGTTACATAGGGAGAAAATCTGAAAGTATTCATGCGATAATTAGCTTTTGATGGGAGTATTTTCTTCGAAGAATACGTCTTACACCTTGAGTCCTGAATCCGGATGATTACCTTTTAATAAGGTGAATCCATTGTATCGTTCTTACGTTTTATTAATTTTATGATCGTCGTGTCACGAAGGTATAATTATTACTGACGACACGTTTGGCTTTTAATGACCTTACTTGCTGTGCCAGCGGTCGCGGGTTAGAGTCCCGCTGGGGACATCCATTTATGTGAATAGCACGAATGTTTGCACTCTAGTCATGGGTGTTTATATATATAATATTTATGTATTTAAAGTTATAAATATTCAGTGTATCAACTATCCGATATTTATAACACAAGCCTCGTAGCTTACCATGCAACTAGATCGTGCTGTGTGTTAATGTCTCAAGATATTTATTTATTATTTATAAAAAAATACTTTTGAATATCTATATTTATTATGTATATAATAGAAGTCCGATTATGACACCCAACTTTGATGGTTCTTCTGCCACTGATTTATTTCTATTGATTAAAATATGATTAGTATTGTTTATTAGTGACTCTTGGTTTGCTTAAGCTCTAACCACATATCTAAGGCGCTTAAATAAAATGTCCTTCTGCAACCTTTGAAGAATAGTAATTTGGAAAGATATAAATAGGGCTTGATTGATGAATCCAGAATAACATATTGTCTAACCTACCGTTTTTCAACTTTGAGAAATGTATTTACATGTACAACCTGCACATGTACAGGTGGGTATGTGAGACTCGCCAGCATGAAAAGCCAGTATTAGCATAAGCCCACTTATAATTTTCCGCGGTAACCACTTGCTATACTGGGATGACGTGCAGTCTGCAGATAAACTTGTCTATTTATCTAAATTCACTTTAATCTGTGGAGGTTTAGTAAATTGCATAATTAAATTATATATTATATGTATTTTATTATAAGAATTATTAAAATTTTCGTTCTTATATTACTTTGTGACTTTACTACTAATACTTTAATAAGGGTTATAATTTAGTTTTGAGTAGTTAGTGTCTTTTCTGATGATTTTTCACGGTCCAATATCAAATAAGCAAATTTATACAGATTCTCAATAGTGTGGTGGATATCAGTAAGTCTTTTAAAAAGAGATAGCAAATGAACCGAAAATACAAAATATGAACCAATAAATCAAGCTAAGTAAATCCTTGTAATAAAAATAGCGCTCCTCTAAAACCACTACGATAAATTGAAAACTTGTGATTTCAAGGTTTTAAATAAGCGAAGTGGGAAAATGGAAAATATGATTTATGATTGGGTCCCAGGACGGACAGCGGCGCGGTGTGGCGCGATGTGGCGCGGCGGCTGACAGGCGGTGATTGATACTGGTGCGGGGACTTGGAGCTACCTGTCTCATTAGCATTATCTAATACCAGCTATAAACAACCCCTGATTCAAAATATCAGTGCTTTTAGAAGTGATGTGTTATTTTGCGTAATATGAAAAATTATTATATTATAATATGCATCATTTGTTTAATTATTTATTTATCTATATATATTTTAAAAAGTACCTATATTTAATTTCAAAGTGAGAAAAAGGATAGCTAATTCTAACATGAAACGCTTAACTTAGGTTATTTCTCTTTTGTTACAGCGAGTTTCTGTTGGAGTTTTGTGTTGTATTTGTAATATGGTTGTTTTAAAATAAATACTCGTTTACTACTTTAAATCCGGATAATAAACAGTTATCTAGATATAAGTTATCTACATTTTTAAATTCACTCAAAACCTCTGATTACAGCATGAAGAATATGTATTTTATATTATTTTTATTTTATATTATATTTTATTTATTTTTATCATAATATATTTTTTTATATTCAAAATTTGCTAACAAGTGTCAAATGAGTTCAAAAAATAATAGCCACATAATAAAAAATATGTTTTTAATATTTTCGTAGTTGATAACATTGACTTGCTCTTATCACTTTTCTACTCGTAACTTTGATAAAGTCGTTACAGGTGGTTTATTGTTAACCATAAAACATTTTCGTTTCTAATAGTAGTTTGTATGTTTTCAGCTCTTTTTTAACGTCCCACTGCAATATCAGAGGTGCGAGACCCGGGATTTGAATCCGTTTTACCCATTTTCCCAAGTGAGCGCGTTACCACTGGGCTACCACTGACTGTTTACTACTACAGCATTACAATAGCAGTGCGACAATATGTTACTAATGAGTAGCAAAGTACAAACGCTTGGTTGTAACTGCAGCTACCGTTTTAGTTACGAATTGGGTCAGTGGCTCGCACCGGCAGAGGGTAGGCGCGGGAGTGATTGCATCTCGAATATTCCAGTACAGTAATATGATTATTATCAACTGCCGAGCTACACTAGTTTCATACAACTCTCATATATTTGCAATTTGTAAACTAGAGACTTACTCTCACTTAACTCAACAACCAGTTTTTTTCGACTTCTATTAAAGTTGTTATGATTTGTGATATGTGATCGGGCCAGTAGTTTTGGAAATTACCCCCCAAATTCCAAACTTACAAAATAAATTTTATCTCTTAATAGTATACAATAGCTAATATACACTATATTGGCTATTGTATGCAAAAACCACTACGCGCTATACACTGTGGCCACCCTACACTCTAATCCCTATCTCTATCAACAGGAAAATAAATAACATATTGAAATATACACTCCGTCCTACATATATACGAGTATATACCATTTTCTTATAATTTTAATTTTTTCTATATCTTTATTCTTGGTGGCTGCTGGTTTGAGTCTCTTTCAAACGGTGCTCTAGCCTTATATTTATATACGTTTTTAAAGTACCAGTGTCAATGTCTATGTTCTCCCTAAATTACTCATATGTTTGTGGACTTCTGAGATATTGCAACTAATGGGAGTCATGGCTATGAATATGCATTATGGTAATAGCAGCTAGTGGTAACTTCCTCACAAACATCGGACTTACAATGATGATATTTAATTGAATTTAAATCTAAAAGATATCCTCAAAAAAGTAATTTCAAAGAGAATGTTTACAATCCTATATCCTGAGTTTGAAATTTCCATTTAGAATGAAATTCAATTATAGCCTTTTTGCTAAAATAAATAATCGTCCTTATTAATTATCATGCAAATTCATTTGCAAAAGAACTTTGAAAAGCTTTTCACTGATTTTCGAAATAATATACATTAATCATTTCTAAAGATGTCTGCATAATTTTTTGCGAGCGGCGCGTGTGCGCGAGTTCTAAACATGGCTGACATTGTCCAAACTAAGGGTAGATTTCGAAACTCTTCTTATACATATGAGATTAAGATAACCTAAAGCTAAATATAAAAAATGTGTATATTCGTATTCTACAGCTAACAACTGTCTTATAATTTACTTTCATACTTTATTAAACATATGTATATCTACACTACTATTATAAATAATTTCATTCATTCATTTTTGTATGTTTATAACGAATAAACTCAAAAACGACATAGGATAGGATATTTTGTATTCCGGAAATCATCCATTAAGTGGGTGAAAATGGGGATGAAAGTTTGTATGGGGAATCAACCTAGGAACGAATCCGAGCGAATTGAGGGTGAGTTGCTAGTCATAAAATATAATGAATAACACCCGCATTCTGTTACAGAGCAATTTTCAGAATTGCATCATCTTTCTAAAATTATATTCTCCACAGAGTAATAATATGGACAAGAAGAGTTTTCATTTCAGTCTCAAAAGAGTAGTCGCAAAGGGGAAGTTCGTAATCTTGCGACGCCAATTTTCTACATTAAGTAGTTAATAAGAAAGCTGTTCTGTCACTTCAAAGTATGAAGTTAAAAATTACTATTACTTTTAAAAGAATATATATATTTTATATGAATGTTCCAGATAAAAAAAAAATTGTCAGACATTTCGAATGTTTCTTACCTTTAGGCCCGACACTGTTGCAAAATAAATTTTAGAATAACAATTTATGATCCTTTGAATGTTATTCGCTAATTTATGAACTTTGTAAACACGAAACAGTAATGACTTTATTTACATAACTTTGTAAAGTTTTGGAACAGTTTGATGTGCTACTTTATGGACCACTATATTTGGGTAAAAAGTCAGTCTTTGGCTCATAAACTATATCCATTTCAAAATCGGCTCGATGTTACTTTCCGTTGCATAATAAAAAAAAAATAAACAATAGTTTTTCAACTAACTTTATCATTTCAATTTCAATCATTTTTCCACGTAACCCCCGTAGCAAAAACCACCATTTATTGTGAAGGCTCAAGAAATGATGGTTTGAATCTCCTTTAAACTGCTGAAACATAACCGAATGTATAAACTTGTATACAATATGGACTTAGTTACAATAGCATCCACTTAGATCTTAAGTACTGCTTCACAGCAAATCCATTATATGAGTCCATTATGCATGGCTGTCGTCTGTCAGTCTGCCCGTCATCGCTAATCGCAGAAACTGCAGACATCTACGAACTCCTACTAATTTTCATTATACTGATATTATGTCTACAAGCTGTTAGCTGTTATGTCTGCTTAAGTATAATTGTTTTGTCTTCGAAGGCGTAAGTAGTAAAAGGTGTTTGTAATACGTTTTTCGTATTTTCGGCAGACTTTAAAAATAAAAGGTACTCAATTCGAGTGTATAAGAGTGACTTAGATTGCCTTACGTAGCACGCGACCATGGATTTGCTCTTAACATAACTATATCTATATGTTAAAATGAAATACGTAAGTTATCTACATGTATTCAGCCTTTTTTAACGTCCCACGCTGAGCACGGCTCTTCCTTCAATACGAGGGGGATAAGGCCAAGTCCACCGCGCTGGCGCGGGTTGGCGGACTTCATAAGTATATCTTTCGAAAACTTGCTAGGTTCTCTCAGACATTCAGGTTCCCTCACGATGTTTTCTTTCACCGTAAGACGAGTGATAATCATGTTCGAATTTATTCGCACATGAAAATATCATAGGTGTGAGATCCGGGATTTGAGCCCGCTTCACTTGGTTTTCCACTGTCCTACAGGACTAGTGGTAGATGTCTAGTTATCTACTTGTTCGATGATAAATAACTGAAAAAGAAGTCGGAAAATAAGAATTTCTGAGAAGAATTCTATGGTTTCTTTCTTTTTTGGGTCGGGATTTTTGTCTGTTACAGTGCATGGTTGTGAATATATTTATTTAAAAACATGATTATGTTTAGGACCATGCAACTATTTATTTTCATTTCTTCGTTGTCAACCACTCCAGGTTACATATTTGTCTCGTTCTCATGTAAGGTAATTGAATTGCAAATAAGTCATCTCACGCTACGGCATGAGCTCAAGTGTAGTGAAAGTTAAGCTAAGGTTCAAACACCTTGGCAAATTTATTTAACTATGTATGAATAAATTGTGATACAAAATGTATATTTTTTAAAATAAATAGAAATCAAAGAAAACATAATATGTTATTCTCATTTATTATTCAAAAACATTATCTTATATCTATTTCTTTACTGTTTTACTTTTTACTTTGGTCCTTAAACATTTTTATAATTTTATATTTTTAAATTGTATAAAAGAAATATTTTTTCTATGAAAATTCTAATTATTTTAGTAATGCACAAGGTAAAAAATCGGGCACGTCATAAAGCAATATCCCAGAGCGTCTCCGCTGAGTTTGGGTACTCTTAATATTCAAAATTCTTTTTAATTAATTAGTTTTCTTTCGAGATATATTCAAACTATAACTAGTTAAGGATGACCACAGAGGTATTTTTTGGCTTTAAATTGCTGAATAATACCGATATAGTATATATTGGTATTGCTTAACAATTTAAAGTATTCCTATAAATAATTTTCAATGCTATCTGTCATATCAAAATATTAAATACTAGCGGCTCACCCTCGCTTCGCTCGGGTTCACCTCTAGAAAAGCACAAACAGATCTATCCCACGGGAACCGTTTATTTTTCCGAGATAAAAAGTAACCTGTTGTTAGACCTGCAATATAAGGTAGCAGCATGCCAAATTTTACTAAATTAGGTGCATAAGTTGTTGTGTACTGAGCTGTATAAGTTACTATAGTTTTTAATTATCCCACGGGAACTCTTTAATTTTCCGGAATGAAAAGTATCAAATTTCATTTAAATCGGTTCAATAGTTTCGGAGATTAGCCCGTACAAACAGACAAACAGACAGAGAAACAAAAAAATTGAAAAAAATCTGGATTTGTTCTATTTCTCTCCTTACGGGATGTATGAAGAGAACTGACTCGGTTTTTAGC
Organism: Brenthis daphne; assembly: GCA_947093115.1. Lineage (NCBI taxonomy): Eukaryota > Metazoa > Arthropoda > Insecta > Lepidoptera > Nymphalidae > Brenthis > Brenthis daphne. Next base: position 24,076,356 of record OX352473.1, read on the forward strand.
ATTTTTTTCTATCATCTATGTACAAACATTCGACCCCTACAGTTTTATTATTCATATATGTATATTCAGATAGAATAAATAACGTATAATAAAACAGCAATATATAATAATGAAAATAGTTATAGCGAGTGTACCTTAGGAGATAGACATATACTATATAGAACTTTTCTATAGACCTTTATAAGACTTACAATTTTCTTGCGCAATGTTTTGATCTATCTCTTAAGGTTGAACCAACGTAAGCCATATAAATTTCTAAGGACGGTTCGATAGAACCAGTTATTATGTTTTCCCGTGGGAATGAATAATTAGCCTGTGGTAAAAGGTATCCTAAATGTTGACCCGAGTACTGAGTTTTATCACTATACAAAATTAAGTTAAAATCGGTTGAGTACTTTTTGCGTGAAACGCGCACATCGATTTGACTAAGTTTTATTATAGGTATAGATAAGAATAAATATTGCGAGTGTAACTTAGGAGATAGACATATACTATTCAGAACTTTTCTGTAGGACTTTTCAAGACCTACAATTTTAAGTAAATTGTTTTGATGTATGTATGTCTTAAGGCTTAGCCAGCGGAAGGTTTCTAGAGAGGACTCGATAAAACCAGTTATTGTATTTTCCCTTGGGAAAGAAAGATTTTCTTGAAGGAAAAGGTATCTAGGCAGTGGTATCCCAGTGGTAACGCGCTCGCTTGGGAAACCGAGTGAAGCAAGTAGTTCAAATCCCGGGTCTCGCACCTCTGATATTTTCATGTGCGAATCATTTCTAACACAATTACCACTTGTCTTAACGGTGAAGGAAAACCTGCATGTCTGACAGAACCTAGCAAGCTTTCGAAAGACATGTGAAGTCCACCAACCCGCACTTGGTCAGCGTGGTGGACTATGGCCTGATCCACCTCGTACTGAAGAGAGGCCCGTGCCCAGCAGTGGTACGTTAAAAAGGGTTGAATACATACATACATACATAAGGTACCCTAAATGTTGACTCGAGTAATAAGTTACCACTTCACCAAATTTCGCTGAAATTGGTACATTACTTTTCGCGTGAAACGCGCACACAAAAACAGACATACAGGCAAACAGACAAACAGACATTTTTTTTAATAACTGTTGTTTTGGGGTCTATGTTGTGTACATAATACGTTATAGATAATTAAAAACATCTATCCCACGGGAAAAGTACATTTATAAATATATAAAATGATAAAAAGTTACCTATTTGTTATTCTGATGTATGAACTATATTATTGTAAAGTTTCATCAAAATCCAATCAGTAGTTTTTGTGTACTAAGCTGTATAAGTTGGTATAGTTTTTTAACTATCCCATGGGAACTCTTTAATTTTCCGGGATGAAAAGTATCTAAGATGTTGCCCGGGGATATAAGGTACCACCATGCAAAGTTTCATTTAAATAGGTCCAATAGATTCGGAGATTAGCCCGTACAAAGAGAAAAACAGACAAACAGCTCGCACGGGTTCGTCCATACCTGCGCATATGTTGTATTATCTCTTTAACCATTTGTCCAAATTATATGCAGTAAAAGGGAAAAGTCTTTTGTTTTAAACATTTTATTTATTTATTTTATTTATTTATTAGCTTTTCAGGGGAAACAAACAGTACAATAAAAATTACATTCTAAAACATATAAAAGTAATGCTAAAAACCAACCAAGTTTCCACAGATTCACAATACATAAACAAAAGCTTACCACCACGATAAGATGATACATATTATATAAAAATTTTGAATTTAAAAAAAAACTAAATGTTACCACTTAATAAAACATCAAGTAATTATGCAGTTAAAAGTTAAAAGTAACAATATACATACAACCTACAGCAAAACTACCTATTATAAATTAAGTTTTACAATATTTTTTTTAAAACTATTATATTTAAGATGAAAGATATTATGTAATTTACTATATTTTAAATTAAACTTGTTACATGCACGAGATACAAAATTATTTGAAGCATACTTCGTTTTAGCCTTACGTATTGCGAAAAGCGGTTTATTTCGTGCACCTAATCTGTGACACGCAAGATTCACTTTGCTTAAAAGTAGGGGAGAGTCGATTATATTATGTAGTAATTTATACAACAACATTTGATCTCTTATATCACGGCGTTTTTCGAGGGTATTACTGTTTAAGTTTTTAATAATGGAATCTACAGATGAATTATAATGTTTTAAGTAACGCAGCAATTTTTTATTAATTGCTTCAATCATTTTAATATAAACTTTGTATTGAGGATTCCAACATGAAGAACAATACTCAAGAATAGACCGCACCAGAGAGTTAAATAGTAAAATTAAAGTTGTGGACTGTTTAAAATCTTTCGAGATACGCATAACAAAACCTAGCATTTTGTAAGCTCTTTGAGTTATAATACTAATATGTGACCCCAGTACCAGCTTACTATCCAAGTGAACACCAAGATCACGCAATTCATTTACTCTTACAAGTAAATTGTCATTAAGCTTATAATTAAAGAGGATGGGATTCTTTTTTCTAGTAAATGAGATGACGTTACATTTCCTGATGTTCAGGTAAAGATCATTTGCTTGACAATATGAACTTAGCCTACACAGATCTTCTTAAAGTAGATTGCAGTCCTCTAAAGTTTTAATAGACCTAAAAATTTTCATATCATCTGCGAAAAGGAGAACTTTGGAATTATGGAAGCAGGATATGACATCATTTATAAATAATATAAACAGCAACGGACCAAGATGCGAACCCTGAGGAACACCTGAAGAAACAGGGAGGAATGATGAACAGTATCCTTTTATTGCAACCGCCTGACTGCGATTTCTAAGATAAGAGGATCGATCGAATCGTCGAAGTAAATCACCATGTACACCGATTTGTTCTAGTTTGTGTACCAGAATACCATGTGAAATTTTATCGAAGGCTTTTGTATAATCGGTGTACACTGCATCTACCTGCAGTCCACTATCCATAGCGATATAGAGATGGTCAAGAAACTCGCAAAGATTACTTTCTGTAGATTTACGACCTACAAAACCATGCTGTTCGGGGATTATAATTGGTCTAACTATTTTAGACGACAAATTTACTTACTTTGATAGGAATTCATACTTGTTTATAATATGACCAATAAACATGACCTACCGATTTAAATTATCTTTTTAATATAAAAAACTACTTTTTGTGACTTAAATATAAAAGTTAGACATATGCTGTCGCTGACTTTTTTGTAGGAATTATTAAGCTCTACAACTTTTCTCTAGAACATAATCATATATCTTTCATCGTTAAGGCAGCGTTCGTAAGAAACGTTTTCGTTCGACCGTTTTTTCTTCGACTTACTTTGCAAATCCGACTACCACGAAAAAGCCTTTTCATTTTTCGGGTTAATATATAGTCTATGACACTCACAAAGAACGTGGCTTTCTATTGGTAAAATAATTTTGAAAATCGGTTCAGTAGATCCAGAGATTACCCCCTACAACGTCACAAACTCACAAACTCACAAACTTTACCTCTTTATAATATTAGTATAGATTTGATTATTTATTGTGTAGCCTAAAAACCATTATACATTTTTGTCAGTTTGGCTCTTTGTATTTTCTCATCTCCAAAACGTATATTTTATGAGGTTGCACTTACAGATTCAACATTCAGGCGATGAGGATATAAGCCGTAACAACTACAACTAATTACTGGAAAACGTTTCCCGACAGAAAGTATATTCAAATTAGGCTTTTATACATTTTTTGCAAATCAGGGTTCAAGCGAAACAGCTTCTTAATAATACGAGATACCTCAAGATTTCATATTTAATTTTACCAGATTAAACTTTAGCCAAGCGCAATGCACTATCCCGTTTTATTTTGGCATATCGTTTCCCAAAGGTTATCTTTTAGAAATTGCTCGTAGCAAGCAATAATGTCATCTATGTATACGTGTATCTCATCGGCCAATATTTATTTAAAGTAGTCCAAAATTAAGTTGTAATAAAATATATTTTTTGTAATTAAAATTGATTGAGATTAGGTGTTATATGCAGATATGCAAATTCTTAGCCGTAAGTTTCTTAAGATTAATATAATTTTAACTACAGTTTTATTTCACTTTATTAATAGATTGACAGACAGATACTAAAGCGATTCCATAAAAATATGAAAAATCTTAAAAAAAGGCTAAGTTTAATCAGCTCATTTAAGTCACTCTGTCTAGTATATTTTAATGTCAGATGTACGAGTATATAGATAAATGAAATAATGTTTCATAAAGACAAAGACACGGGATAAAGCGAGTTATGCTTATTGAAAAGAACGGTAAATATCAGAGTATTCGGGGAAAATGTCTTGAATTTATATATAGGATGTGGCCGTCTCGTATTGTTCCAGTGATGCGAGTTCCGGCGGAAGGAAGGATATTACCTCCATACGTAAAGCACACGTCGTATTTGGTCTTTGTGGTTTTCTTACAATATTTACTAGTATATGAATATAAAAGTAAAGTATATTAGTAAGAATATAAAGAAATTTATAACTGAACTTAAAAAAAACACGAGAGTCTGATAAATATTATTTTTATATACCTATTTCTTTTTATTTTGTAGCTACACATTTGATTTCACTCTACTATATTTATATATAAGTGGTAACTTTATTGGCTAAGTGTATTAATTCTGATGGATTTTGCATTTTAGGCTTATATATGCTGTCTGTTTTCCAATTCACAAAATAAATAAATAAATATAATATGTCATAACTATAAGTTTTAAGTTAACGATTTATTTGTTGTCTAATATTAATAATATTATTATAATTAGTTATTATCTATTAGTTATAATTAGAATGTTTTTTAAATGAAATCATCAATGCTTACAAGTTTTTCAGTAATATCCTTCTAGTGAGCCGTAAGACATACGTCACTGCGTAAAAGGTGGACAAACAAACACACCCACAAATTTGTAGTATTAGATATTTATGTATAAGAATTGTGTGTTTATGCGCTATCTTATACTAACAGGTTTATTTGGAAAAATCTTTTTGCCTTTTATAGTTTACTAGCGACTCACCCTCGCTCGGCTCGGGTTTGTCCCTAAAACTTTTTGACGGATAGTATAGATCTCAGAGATGACTATTTTCCGCAGTAAAAAGTATCCTATATGTTGACATAACCAGCTATCATCATACCGAATTTCATTAAAAACTGTTCAGTGGTTTTCTCGTGATGCGTTCCCAGACAGACAGAAATATGAATATTCTAAAAACTATAGATTCGGCCCTATATCGATAAAAATGAATATTTCGAAAAGATTTTCCAAAAAATATTTAATGTACAGATTCGACTCGGTTAGAATTTTATTATATGACCTTTAAGAACATTTATATATAAACGACACAACCGGAGTCGCGGGCAAACAGTAATAATATTAAAAAGCTTAATTCAAATATTTCCATTTTTGAAGGCGCAACAATATAATAACAACGACAAACAATGGATCGGTTCGTTGACTTTTCTACAACTTTTTAATTCACTCAGCGGCCTTTGAGCTTTAGAAGTTTAACTGCCAGAGTTAATTTCTTTAAGCAGATTATATCAGATGTACTTCAATAACTGAATTTAAGTTAATGCTAAGCTTTTATGGAGGCTATTTATACGTGACAGCAAGCTGGGAAATAGGTGTTGAAAATATACTTATCCCATAACTATTAATTAGTATTTAATTATTTAATGTAAAGAATATTTCATATAACATGATTTAGATTTTACGTACATACTGTAGCTGCAATACTGAGTGGACTGTAGAATAATATCTACCTATTAAAAAAATGTGTCCTATTTTTATGTACACACGCAAGAATATACTTCTTTGGCGTAACAAAACAAAAATAACTCCAAACCGTTTAACCTGCATGTCAATACTATAAACTTGAAGAAACGACGATAAAATAATAAAATAAAGATATTAAATACAATTGATAAAGGTTTAATAACAAAGTATAATCTAATTTAAATAACGTTTATGTACACATCGCTACAATTAAAGAAAACAAAATATTTCTATATATACAATTTATACATATTGCAATTTAATTAATTCATGTCTATCAGTTGGTTTGGTTGTGATTCAATGGACCTGTGAGTTCTAAGGGGTTAGCTAAAGGGTAGCTAAAATATCATACAAATGGACAGCTGAAATATTATCTAAATATCGTATAAATACAGCATGAACTGTAGTACCATACCAGGTTGTAGAAACTGCTGGGTCAATATTTATTGAAAAATTTAAAACTTCACAGAAAAAGGATAATAAGTGCACCAGAATTTTCTGAGTTGATATTAACAATAAAACCTCAATTTAAAATAGCTTTTGATATAATATTAATTGTGTAATGTTTTTTAAGCATTTAATCGCCGTCGTCATTTTGTAAAGTCCGCCATATTAGATTGAAAATGGCGGCATTTAAATAATCGTGCATTGTCACGAGAACCAAACGTGTGCGCCAAATTTCAGTTCAATCGGACACTTAGAAGTGGTTCAAATTTAATTTGCATGATTTGATTACAGACATAGGTAAAACTAAATAAAAGCTTGTAACCATTTTGATTTTTATCGATGTAAAACACGTGACGATTATTTAGAAATACCGGAATTAATATCTTGAATATAGACATTACACTATACTAAAGGGAAATTTAACGATTAACTTCATACTGTAGCGTAAAACTGTCGCATCGTAAAAAATCACTCTCATCATTTTTTCCCTAGCGCGCCAAAAGAAATATACTGAATGTATATGCTTGTTATATTATCAAAATTAATTTATTCTACATAAAATCTACCATTGGACTTGTTATTTTATATGCAAAACAACATTCAATTTCAGTAAGAACTGTGTAGTCTACGAAATATTCTGTTATAATCCAGATACCATCTCGTATTTCAAACAAATACGTTGAGCTGTAATAGCGTGATGAAATAACAAACGCATATTCACTATCTAATAAACTTTCGTAATCGCAATTTAATATTAATTTGTAAGATTATGCGATTTAAATATACAGTTAAGGTAAATATATAAGTAAATATGTTGGGAACCTTCTAGTTCAAAGGTAAGCTATGAATATTGTATTATGGATACCAGATAATTGATTCACTACACATATATAACTTTAAATAAATACATATTATAAATATAAACACCCATGACTGAAGTACAAATTTTCGTGCTCATTACACAAATGAATGCCCCCAGCGGGACTCGAACCTACGACCCCTGGCATAGCAAGTAGGGTACAAACTGAGCCAAACGTATCGTTAAGAATAAGATTAAACTCTAGTAGGAAAATATTCTTAATATTAAGATAATAATCTGAAAATTCATAAATATTTTTGAAACAACAAAGTGAGCATAATTAATTAAAAGAAATGTATTTAAGGAAATTTACAAAATAACATAAATGATCTAACTTCATTTAGCAACGTCCCGAGGGAAATCAATCGCGTAAATATTTGTTCCTCCGTTCCAATAGCTGAGCTCGAGAGCTTAATATTTAACAAAAAATAATAATAATTAAAATAGTTGAGTAAACAAGAATACTACATTCTTACTTTGTACCAAGTAATTATTTCTATTATAATATAATAAACTCTCATCAAAGAAGAGCAGTGTTAGTCCGTTGGTGGTAACAATGTAGTGACCTAAGTAGCACGCTCATTTAGGAAGAGTGAAGCGGCTTCAATCCCCGTATATCGAGCTTCCGAATACACTTCATATTTTTAGTGTGATTCGATTTTTAATATGAATATCACTTGTGATTGTAGTAAAAATATATAGAGAAAAATCCTGGCTCTAAAAAGATAAAAGTCCTCCTCGCATTGAAAGTCTGTGCAGCAGTGCAAGCAGTGTGACGTTTTAAGGATTTAATTTTTATTTTTTACATCATATTAAATGTATACATGTCCAATCAATATGACGCTAAGTTATACAAAATCACTCAATAATGCCCTTTCGTCGACATATGTATTTAAAAAAATTAAATACGATACGAATTACTGTACTGTACATTTTTTTGGCGAGTGGTTGCGGCCAAGTAGGAAACAGCAACTGAAACTCTTTGAGTTCTCAATCCGTAAACAAATGAACGTAGTTCTCTAAAAAAGAAATGAATGCCTCATAGATATCATAAATGTAAATTAAAATTATTTTGGCATAGATAGATCTCTGTATATATTTTATTAATGATGATCTATGGAACTTGTGTTATTAAATAAAAACTTTTTAACAATAAAATAAAAACCGACTTCAAACAAAAGCACTAAAAAGTAAAAAATAACTGATTGGTAGTTTTCATTTACTATACATACCTAATCAAATATTTTCGAAGTCAGTGTGCTTTGCTTTGTATGGGCTGGCACCGATTTCGAAAATATTTGATTAGGTATGTATAGTAAATGAAAACTACCAATCAGTTATTTTTTACTTTTTAGTGCTTTTGTTTGAAGTCGGTTTTTATTTTTTTGTTAAAAAGTTTTTATTTTTCCCTTTTTAGTGTAGACAGTAGTAGCAAAGTAAGAATTCTAACGTGTTAGGCTTGTCAAATCAAACAAAATAAGCCCAAACTCAAAGTATCTACTATTAGCCGTTGAAGAGTTGCACCTATCCACCTTCTGGCCTTGCCATCAGATCAGGTCAACAACACCGAACCACTGTACTATCAACGGAAATAGAAATACTTGCAAAGTTTCAAGTCAATATGACAATTAGAAGTAGGTTAAATTCATCATTAGTTGATTTTCCACCCTTAGGGGTGGTTTTTTTTTTGAAATTTAAATGGGACCAATCTGGAAGTATACCCTTTCAAACAAAACAAAAATTTTCCAAATCGGTTAATAAATGACGGAGTTCTGAGGTAACAAACATAAAAAAAAACATACAGTCGAATTGAGAACCTCCTCCTTTTTGAAGTCGGTTGATAACAGATGAACGTAATAATTACGTGGTCGGATGTTAGACTGCTATTCTGAATTACATCATATTATCTAATTAAGTAAGTTTAAGTTATTGGTACGGTAGCAACAAACAACCATTAAACATATTTCATATCTTTTACTTTTAGTTAATCTTTAAATTTGTATTTTGTATATTATACTTATGGAAAGAAAACCGAAAGTAGATATTACAAGACACTTTTCAATACGTTATCTATACATATAATAAAATTGTAACTAAGCCGAACCTGTACATTTAATGTTTTTGGGAAAATCTTATTGAAATAAACATTATTATCGATACAGAGGCCGAATCTATAGTTTTTAGAATATTTGTCTGTCTGTCTGTTACCACATCACAGAAAAACCACTGGAGGGATTTTGATGAAATTTGGTATGGGGACAAAATGTCTGATTTCTGAGAAAAAATACAAAAACTGCAATGGAAGAGTATATTAATATGTTAAACCTAAGTATTTGGTTATTGGTCATCTGAACGTGGGCGTAGCCGCAGGCAATGCTAGTCAAAAACAAGACAATAAATAAAACGTACGTGTGCGAAGCCGCGGTCAACTGCGAGTATATCATAACTCTCACCCTCACATGATATACTTCTGGAAAATATAGCTGTGGCATTCACAATCTGTCGTTTGAGACAAAAAGGGGATGTGAATCACATTATTTCCATTTTCGTGAGGAAACATGTGCTACAATTTTTTACGATAACGCGAAATCAAGTCGATAACGCGCCGGCTGCGGGCGACGAGCCGGCTCTGGCCGAGGCGTCGAACATCTTTCATAATGGATTAGCTTAAGCAGATCTCTCATGACAATATATTCTCTAAATAGGATAAAATATTATTGCATCTGCAAATAAGATAAAAATGATATTTATATCTATCTATATATGCAAATAAATAAAATTGAAGGTAAGGTTTGTAATGTCAAAATAATAGCTTTTTACTAAATGCATTTGAAAAACAAAAAAAAACCTATTTTTTTGTCTACCTGTCTATCTTTTTTTTGTCCTGGCTAATCTCCGAAACGGCTTTACTGATTTTGACAGGACTGTTACTGGCAGATAGCTAATGTTACAAAGAGTCATTTTAGATTAGAAAAAGTGTGAACAAATTCCGCATGCGTCCTTATTATAGCGAAGTGGGGGTAAGCTGGTAGTAGATACTAAACCTGTAAATTAAAGTTAATATTTTGAAATTATCATATTATTGTCAGCTGGAATAGTTCATTTCGTTTTAGGTTATAAAGCTGCAGATAAGCTAAGAGTCGGCTCCCACCAGAATGTTCTACAACATTTATTATTGTTTGTTTCATTCCTTACAGTGAAACTTCTATAAAATATCGTTGAAGTCAACTGTTTGTTATTTTACGACCGCGACGTTAGCATTGTAAAGTTTATTGCGTGTAGTTTTCAAAATATGAGTAAAATATATATTTTCTTTAGCGAAATGATACTTAATTTTTTTTTATATAATTTTAATAACTTTATTTCTATTGCCACCCAATTTAACCTAACAATGTCAAAAATTAGTCTTTTTAGACAATTCTGCTGAAACACACTACAGTCACTATTATTATATTACGAGTGTTTTGTTTATATTAAACAAATATTCAACAGCCAATTCGTTTCACGTTCTAATTACATTCCGCACATCTTTAGAAACTCGGCCCGCATCGAGACGCTTCCTTCGAAATGAACTCAAATCGTTATAGTTTGTAATCTGATTTACCTATAGTGATAAACTAAAACCTTATCAAATGGAATAATTTTATAAAATAACTGCAAATCGGATTAATGGTTTGAAAGCGAACAAACGGACATTGGAACAATAATTCTATTTTTGGGGCAATTTTTCCCAATTTTTGCCCAAAAAAGCTTATAGTTCAACTATTACGAACATATTTTTAAAAAATGACCAAAACAGTTCCATCAAATGATGCTTTTACCAACAAAAGCCTTCATTTTATTAAATTGAATGGTAAAAACATACACGTAATATGCTCACATTGTATCATAATAGGTTAGTCAAAGAAGACGGTCAGACATAATATGAATTTTCGAACAGTTTAGAGAATCGACAGTTCGTGTCTATTTGGCACGTGTGCTCGTGTGAAGACGCTCGGCGTCGGATGGGTACGTGAGCTGCATCCGCCTCACCTGCGCCAGCATTCATTTGCTATCTACAACTTGTTTCTACGTTAATATACTTAAATTTCCATATAAATAATATTAAAGATTACAATAACAATATAAACAATATTACAGAGTGGTGTTCATTAATTCATAGCAAATAACGTGGGATATTATTTATTTTGTTCGTTGTAAGTATCGATCGCAGTGACCTAACTAGTGTCAGCTCAGTACGCCAATTAGAAAACAAGTAAAACATTGACTAATGACAAAAATAACTTCATTTTGCAAAAGCACATTTTCAGTGCTATTTTTAAAGAAATTACATATTATATAAAGATTTTGGGCAAAAATATACGAAGAGAAAATACAATTTTTGCTAATTGTTTAATAACTTTTATTCTGTAGTTCCACGGAAATAGAAACTATAGCGATGATGCTTAATCGTCTCTCTTTAAAAACCGACTTCTAAAAAGCACAAATTATTGCAAAAACATTATGATATCCTTTGTTATGGAAGTCAGATAAATTATAACGATAGAATTTAGAATTAACAAACATGTTTTTAACGTTTGTATTTATTATATTACCATAAAGGACTAAAGTGATCAATTAAATACGAACTACCTACTAGATAAATAACCAAAAGGATTCGAACTATGAGCCTACGGTGAAGTAGTAAGCATGTAATGCCAGTCAGACTTACATAAAACATATGCCTCACGTATAAACATGATATTAGGCATTTTATGTCGCAAAATCCAGCTTATTTCATCGATATTCTGCGAATGTCGTAATAATATGACAGCTTTCCCTTTGACGCGCGAGGAAGCCGAGTAGAGACGCCGAGGTTAGCCGACGCACATCCGCACAATTTATGTAAAAACCTCAGAACGAGCGAATGATATAAGAAATAAAGAGAATGATTTATCATCGACCGCGCAAATGAGGCAATTTTGTGGTATTATATATAATAAAAAGCCGAAAATGATTGTGTTTTTGTGAGGGTGTTGGAATATATTAAGTTTATTGCAAATTGTATATATGTATTTATAGGTTTTGTTTGAATCAATAGGTATTTTGTTGGTAAAGTATATTAGAGATAAAATCAAGAGAAATGTAAATTTCTTGTTTATATTTGATCTACTTTAAGAATTAGATATGTATATGCTACAGACACAGGGGTGCAATACCACTAATTTTCCAACGCCGGGTTGTCATGAATTTCATATTGAAATAAAAAGTAATAACTTTTTGACCCAACCCGGGACTAGAATGCAATATCCTAAGATATGAGCCGTATGTTTTGCATTAGACAAATATGACAATAATAAACATGAGATAAGGTAAACCCATATTTCTCGTCTAAGTAGTATATACATGTAGTATCTTAAATATTGGCTTCATATATTACTAAGTAAATGCGTAATTGGCTACTGGCACAGTCAACATATCGTCACGTTTTCAGTATTTAGTTGTGCCAAGTTAATTGTCAGACGCACTGATTGGGATATAAATTACATGTGTACATACATGTATCTCGATGCTAAGTAGTGTAATATGTGGTTAAGCAATTTAGCGCCATACGCAAATAGCAAGCATCATGAGCAGGAAGTAAATTACTCATTTAGGACGAAACTTAATAAAACATCAAAGGTTACACAAAATATGCTCTAAGACTTACATTAATTTCAAACTGAACTTTTAACTACTCGTTTACTGACCGTTCGTAATTATAAAATATAAGTATATTAATATTAAGTATTTAAATATTAGTCACTCGAGTACTTGTTTTTTCGTTTAAATAAGTTGAGACATTCTTTTTCTATACTCTATCGTAGGGGAACTTTATTTTCTGACTCGGGATAATAACGTAGAGTACCTCAGTTCAGGCCCGATCCTTTAATCGCAAGTGAAAGCTCCAGTAAAATCAGTTAAGCCATTCTCCCGAATTAATCAAATCATATAAACTCGATATGAAGAAGCAATTTTGTGAAGCAACATTTGGTCCTTTCTATTCTTCTAATACCTTCTTTGTACCCTTTAATCTATACATATAATAAAGTTCTAACTGAGTTGAATCTGTACATTAAACATATTTTTTTAAATGGTCATTATGATCAATACAGAGGCCTATTCTATAGTTTAGAATTTTTGTCTGTCTGTCTGTCTGGGAACGCATCACGAGAAAACCACTGGACAGATTTTGATAAAATTTGGTATGATGATAGTTGGTTATCCGAATCAACATATAGGATACTTTTTACTGCGGGAAAATATCTCATCTCTGATAAATCTATACTAAACGTGGCTACGAACGAATGTGATCGGTAGTATCCATATAAATCAAAGTATTATTTTATTTACAAAATATATGTACATTGTTTAATCATTTCAACCTTTTTAAGGGCTGTTAGGGGCTTCAAATTTTGCGTCTCGGCTGGAAAGGTAAAAAGGTAATAGCGTGTGGGAATTGCGTAACGTCGTCGCATAACGACTACGACAAAACTTTCGTTTGCTAAATTCTTTTCACCCAAAACATCAAACGCATGCAAGAATCTTGATTGTTTCCGCCTGTATGTTTAAATATATAAGAATTTGTTATATACGAGTAGCTCCATGTATACATACACTGTAAAGTGATATCAAAATTAATGTTTTTGTTTCTTTTTTCATTTATAAAATGATGTACCTACAATCGTATTTAAAAATACTTATGTTTAAGAAAATAATTTTTCTCTGCTTCTATGATCTATCGCTTAAAATATAGTGCAAAATTCTTTTATTTTTATTTCATTGCAATACTTACTCTTAGGGTTCGTATATCATAGCAAGCACGTTGAAAAAAACTTGTGATGTACCGTGTATTATGCAAGAGAACTAATTTTTTTATTATTATGTATGTACTATGTATACAATGTACATATTATACATAATATATTTTTACGAGACCCCATGTCACTGATCGAGTGTTTAGAGTTAGACACAGGTTAAATCTTATTCAATTATTACTGGAATGAGCAGATTGAACTTTGGTATCTATACTTAAAGAAATGAAAATCGTTTGAATGGGTAAACCGTGAGCAAGACATCTCTGAAGCCGTATTTCTATCGTCCCAGTGCGGAAAGAGTCTCTGAAGGCAAATTTATTTTGCAACGTATTTAAATTGTGTTTCGTGTTTATTTACAAAAAGATCACACATAACCCTTTAGCATGTTGAATATATGTATAAAGTTAAGAATAAAACTTAAAAAAAAAACGACTTCAAGGCACTAAAATGTAAAAAATAACTAAACGGGGATTTTCATTTAGAATATGGCCTGATCCCACTCGTATTCAAGGGAGACCCGTGCCAAGCAGTAGGAGTAGGTAAATTTTATTCATATAGGTATCTTTTCATAAAACTTTAAATAATGATGGTAGAATTTCGAACACTAGTAAAAATAATAATAATAATAATAATTAGTAGAAGGCTCAATATATATTTTGCACTGTGTATGTATTTCTCGTGTTCTGTAAACTCGATACCATAGTTCCGTTTAGTTTCAAACAGCTAAAGATGATATTGGCATTATAACCGCTGCCAACTTTAATTCCATTGGAAACTAAGCAAAGTCTATTGACTTGGCTACAAGTGTTAGTGGACTGGTCATATTATATATATATATATATATATATATATATATATATATATATATATATATACATATACACATATATATATATATATATACATACTATTAACTATTGATAATACAAAATATCTGACCTATTCAATTTTGTTGCAAATATTATGTAATTGCATTTGCACCAATTTTTTTGTTTAATTATTATCGATATTTCAGTTCGTAAAAGCAAAAATTTGAAAAATAAATAATCTTAAAACTTTGTTGTTATTGATAATATGAAAAAGTTGTCAAATACTTTTTTATAGGATTTTAAACGTACTACAAATTTGCTATTTAACATTTCTCTCGAACTCTTACAGTTTAGCTAAAAAATGCAAAAACTATCAATTTGAACTTCAAAGCCATATATATAACAAATTAAATATTGAAGATAGAAATTCGACTCAATGGAACTTTTTATAGTAAATTTAATACTAAAAACCATTCGTTCATTTTTTAGAAAAATATTTTCGTCACAGTTTGCAGGGTAAAAAGTGTTAAAAATTATATTTTCCATGTAATTTGTATGGGAAAACTTAAAATTCGATGGAGAACCTCTTAGAATAAGAATTTTGAGCTCCGCTTTTAACAGGAGCTTTGTTGGGACATTTTCTGAGATATTTTGGGGTGACAGCGAAGAAAAAAAAAACGCCATTTTTGGCACACCCTATTAAATATATAATATGACCAGTCCATTAACACTGGTAGCCAAGTGAATAGACTTTGATTAGTTTCCAATGGAATAAAAGTTGGAAGAAAATCTAGTAAAATATGAAATTAAACAAAGTAATAACATTGTCTTTGCTCATCTTTAAAGATGAAACTAGACACTATATCGTTACTGCGAGTATGTAAACTAATTGCTTAATTATAATAAGCTTTGAACTTTTAGTTGGACTTATTAGAAAATGATACGATGGTTTGATTTCCCCCAAAAAATCATTAAAAATATTGTTAATGTTAATTTCGGAGTTAATTATTAATTTCAGTACCTTACTAAATTATGTCCTCAACTGATAACGCGTCATAGTAAAGCTTTCTATTACTAAAAGAATTCAAATAGTATTTTCTTAGAATTACGCTAATATTTTACCCTCGCTTTGTCCTCGGGTGCGTCCCTAAGTGCCTATATGTTACTCCTGCTTATAGTCGATCCGTATATGAAATTAATTAGTTTAAATTCATCCAGCCGTTTTAGTAATGAGTAGTAACTAACACAAAAGTTTTAGCCACATTGAACATAATATTATTAACAAGATTGACTATATATGTAATTAAATTAACCTATAGTTTCTTTTCTTTCAGGTAAGTGTCACAACTAGCTCATGAAGAATGACCTACGTTGGATATAATTAACAGTAGGTTATACATGTATATTTAATGATACTTTATGTATGATTGTACGTTTTAATAACTCAACTTTGGTATGTATTTACATGCGACTCTGCTCGCGCAGTTCATTTGCAGGGCGCATTTCGGTCGTAAATGGTCTTCCTCATAATTAAGATAGCTGTAGTTTATAAAATAGAAAAATATTTCTTAAAGATTGGTTTTTACTTTTAGAAATTACGGCTTTCAAACAAAGCTTTTCTCTTTAGCTTAACAATATGTATACGCTTTGTTCTAAGTAAACGATTAGGCCTCAGTTATTCTCGGTTATTTTCGACACCTGCTCTACATTAGAGACGTCAGCAGTTTGTAATAATTATAACTTTGTAATGCGACTTGTTCCCCGCTACGACAACGTTCCGAACTTTCATTTCTTGTTTTGAGAAATGCCTTGTTTATCTGAAGTGCATATTTGCTGAGTTTTGCTAGATATAGTTATTCTACGTTTTCTTTAACTTTGATTAAATATAAACTAAAGTTTTTTTTTTACTTAAATATATGTTTTTATAATTGTTCATGTAGATGGGTAAATACTTAACTTGTTCAATCTTAGGTATAAACAATATTAATTCAATATTTATTAAATTTAAACTTTTTTGCTTCTTAGAATATGTTTGGATCGATTTTATTTTAGTTACAATATATGTATGTACATTATGTAAACGGATGAAAAGTTGATGTAGCAGCTTTATCTATAGCAGGTAGCATACAAATAAGACTCAAACACTTTAAACATCAAAACAATAATATTATTATAATATAAATCTAGATTTAAACTTATTATTAGATTCTGCTGGAGCTTTGAGAAATGAACAAAGAATAAAATAAAATGCGAATTGCAGTTTTCTGTTTGCCTTCAGGATATATTATTATTATATTATAGGTGTTGCCTCTTATAAGATCTGTTACATCTGCTTTATAGAATATTTTGTGCTACTTCACACTGACGGTATTACTAATAATACTCGTATTATGTAAATACGACAATGATATTGTCTGTCTGCCAGCTTTGTTTTCCATACTTAACAGCTGAATCAATTTTAATAATTTTTAGTACGGTTATACAGGCAACTTTTATAGACTAAGGAGATTAAATGGAATAAGAAATTAACTAGATAGAGTTTAATAATTTAAATAAAAATAAATGGCACAAAAATGAACCAAAACGTGGCCCGATATGATGATATGTTTAGCTTATCTTGTGTTTCAGAAACTTTCAGTATGTGTTAACAAACGGTAGTATATACAATAGAAATCAAAGATACCATTATGTGTCGATTTGGCCTTCTCCACCTATATTTCCGGCTGCACCATTGTGGCGCAGCATATGGCGACAATACTTTAATTTAAGAACAAAAAAGCCAAACAAAAAGTAATGTATGCACTTTATCGCTTGCCTCCGGGATATATAGAGTGGGTTTATCTCCTTTAAGCTTTTATCGAGAGTCGGTAACACCAGCGTGATACATTGCTTTAAATCTAACGATCTTAACTTACTGAGCTGTGCATTTATTTTGTAAAATTCTATTGTTACTTATCGAAACAGACATTATTAATTTACAAGCTACTGCCTATGTCTATTTATTAGCTAATGTGCTAAATTATTAGCCCTTTATTAACTTAAGCTAATTTATTAACTTGTTCACTTGGAAAATCAATGATGAATCATAATAATTTCTTAGATTTACGCATATATTTCACATTAAAAATAAGACTTCTAATTCTACGATTCTATTATTACGAACATTTTTTGTAGTTTTATTAAGATTTTTTGTGTCTATTTATATAGGTGAGCTAAAGAATAGCAACTAAAAAACTAAAAAAACACTTCAATCAAAATACAATACAGTCTTTATATTATGTCAAACGATATTTATCTTGTCGGTCTCAACGTGTAACCTGGAGGCAAAGAATTTACATTAATTTAATATATCTTGGAGTTATTTTTGTAATTCTTATTACATTCATTGTCTACACACAGCGAGGGACAAAGACAGTGTCACGTGCGAACTCCTAAATCAACAGTGACTGTCGGAACCCACATCAAGAGTGTACATATGAGTATGTACAATGTACATAAGTGGTATTAACCTTTCTTCTATGTGTTATTTGAAATATAAAATAATTATTTAGTATTAATTATCCTACATAATTTAGAAATTTTTAATTCAACGAATTCATCATGAATTCGTAAAAAATATCTCTTTCTTCAAAATATCTTTTTCAGGAAACCCATCGAAGCATTTTTCTCTTATTATAATTAACTAAAATGCCGGTTAAATAACGGTTTCAAACGTTAGAGTCCTTTTAACCAGTTCAAAATTAAAGCCTTTATGATCGAAATAAGTATTTACCTTAAGGTAATATTGAAACTGCATTCTAAAAGCTCGTGGGCAGGGATGATGTCGCTAACCAAATAAGCATCTACGTAAAAATATAGCAGGACTGTATAAATATTCATACATTAGCTTTCGTAGCCTCAACAGCTGTTGGTAGAGCTTCTTAGCGACTAGCTGATCAGTCATTATGTAGAAACACGTGTCGTCTCACGTTACTTCTTTTCATAGTAGCTTTCATATTTGTGATAAAAATCGAATAAAAAATATGATCGGTTGGCATTTCATTTTATACCATAATTACGAATTGTATGTATATTGTATTATGTTATTTTATTCAAATTGATTAATTTAAACGTTTCAAGACTGCATATTGGTACAGAATGTGGTTAGATGTTATGCTTTAGTTTTGTATTTTTTTACAATTAATATTATTAATTAATTATTATTATATATTACACAGCTCGGAATGGAAGGACTATTCTATTATTAAATATAATTATTCAACATCTATATATAGGAATAGCCTACTCATTAAAATAATGACTTGTTCATAAACACGAATTAACGACGAACACTATTATTGAGAACATCATGTACACTTTATTACAAAACGTTTACACAAATTAAATACCTCTCCTTGAAGTCATTAATATAATTTTTTGAAATGTCATCACTCAAGAGTCATATTAAGAGGATACCCACTTTGATGGTCGGTTTTCCAGCCATTCAGCGTGTAGAAGTAACAAGCAAATACACACACATACAAATTTTCGCATTTATAAATATCAGTCCGATTACAGGTTTTGATAAGATCAATATTTCAACAAATATTACATGAGACATATTTACCGTCACATTTTGCTCCATTTTGATATTTAGTGAATAACGTACCGCTGCTACGGCGTAGAGTCTCTACGATGTGACGTAGCGATACGTATAACGTGGTAAAACAATGCCTCATAATGTGAAATTTCTGTAATTGGAATGTGCGTTTATTACTCAGAATATTATTTAATTTAAATGACATACGTTCATTTATTTATAAGCTTTAATTATTTGATATTACTAGCTTTTCTACACTAATATTCTTGGTCTAATTGACATATTATATATACATATAAATTATAATGTTAAAATTCACTACCAAATGTTAATCATTTTTATAAATTTCAATTTTTTTTTACTTCTAAGTAAATCCTTCTTGTAGCGTTAATGGCAAGATTTAGACGGATAATTCTGGCACATAATAATAATTACAATAGTAACAAAATATATGAACAGTAAATGCAATATAACGATGTAACATCATTTTACAAAATAGTATGTATAGCGAGCGCTCGTTTCTAATATTGGTAGCTAGGTTATGACATAGACAGTGACGCTTCGATTAGTTTGTTATTGACTATTGAAACTGTTGAAAATGGAATGTTGGATGTGACGTAAGTGAGAATGTTCATTCTACCTACACTCTCGTTGCAACTTTTCTATACATATATAAAAAAAAAAATTGTTTTTAACTTGTGTTTCAAATATTTTATATCTTATCTAATATTATTTTTTAGTGAAACGTTATTTATTTTTACTTATTACCATATTTGATCCAAAACAAAAGCTAAATGAAGTTCATACACTCATTATAGAATTTATATAATAGTGCTAAGAATCCTGTTGAAACTAACTGCTACAAGTTTAGCGTTAAGTTATACAGCACTATACTAATGGGTCACTAATTTTCACTGGAACAAGATTTCACATAACGTTCAAAAGCAGATTGTATAAAATTCTGTTTAATTAAAGTCAAATGGACGTAAATTGGATTCCAACATTCTGGCTACGTTCTTCATTAGACATTCCTATAGTTGCTTAGCTTTGTGTTCGTAGCTCCCACCCTGCATCTGTAACCCTAGATCTATAGGCACGTTTCAGGCTAACGTGATATACGAAACTATATATTATAAAGAGCATGCTATATACAATTAAAAAATATTTATTATGTATTATATATACTCCACTTCAGTTGGCTACTTATCCGCTGATCCTGATTGAGTCTCGGGTGAGGTCAAGTATAAATGTTAGGTTTTTTCGGTTAAAACATATTTACTAACAGGCCGGAGTGGAGATGTTGGCGGTATTTCAAAGAGTACCGACACCTGAAAATGTTTTTCACATACTTTCTACTGTTTTTCACCCTTTAGGAGATGAATAACATTATTATATGAATTTATAGTTAAAATCTGACTGGGTCTTGGTGAGTTTTTTGGAATAAGTAATTTTTAACTTGACAAAGATAACAATTAAATATATTGTGCATGTTAGACTCGCGTAGGGAAGGATTAAAATTATGGGAATTTAAATACTTCTTTGATATATTTGAATTTATGTATTTTAAAATAATCTGAAAACATTTTTGTTTTTCTCATAGCGATCCTTTTTTCGAATTCTCCTCACTTTTTACTTCCTAGTTTGTCTCAAAAAGTTATTTTTGATGTAGTAATATATGAAATAGTACAAATAAGATCTAGAAAGAGATTTACTAGGAAATTATACATTGCAGCTGCGAGAGACTATTAAAACTACATTTTTATCAATTGACTTTGACCAAGTTCCCAGTACAGATTTTTGGTTCGTTCAAATAGCATACGAACAAATGAAAAATACTTACTAGCACAAAATTACGAAAGTCATTTTACATATTATATTTTTGTTAACAGAAATAAAATGTATGCTTTGAAACCTGCATCTTGTATATACTCGTAAATAGGTTATGCGAAATATTGACTTATGTATATCGCAACCACTCAATACCATCATATACATCATATGACATCTGTAATAGGTTTTCGCGGAATACAAATAATTACGGTTGTACTTCGACTTACTCTGGTTTCGGCTGTATACTTTTGTTAATTTGAAAATGTTGAAAGTTGTTGCTTTGATTATAATAAGAATAAAAAAGATTTTTCCTTTATCGTTTTTATCACTTTATTAGTAGTAAAATTTCAAAATTCTCTTCATCAGTCACTGATGTTATTACAGAAATGTGCTGTCAAAGTTTTATTCTTCTACGGGTAGCGGTTTGGCATGAGCGTTGATAAATCGTTCAGTCAAGACAAAAGCCTGGAAGTTACTGGGTTCTGGATTTGGCCAAGTTTAGTTATTAGTTTTCTCTGTCGAAGAGAAATTTTCACTAACAGGGGAAAAGAAAAGTAGAAATCGTAAGATTGGCCACTGAGTCTGAAAATCGGCCGTAAGTACTTATTTAAAAATATTTTTTTATGTTTTTCTTGAAAAATAATCACAGTACAATAAGTAGCGTGATGTCGTTATGTAGCGACGGATAACAGAGAATAAGTATGTTGCAAATAATTCAAGCGTTCTTATCTTGGCGAAGGCACTCGAGGATAGAGTTTATCGGGATTTCCCCGCGCTTCCTCCTGAATAGGATTGTCGTCTTAAATATATTATTTGTTTATTTCTTTTATAATATGTACTTTTGCTTTGTTTCGATACTTCTTTATATTACATAACATATTTATGTACAATTAATATAAGAAAATTGGATTTCACATGAACACGAAGATTAAACCTATGAATACCAAGGTGAGTGTCGTACTAAGCAAAAAGACACGGAACCAACGCGTCACAGTGATGTTTTTCACTATAACAATTTATTGATTTATATTTGTTAAACTCGTTCCATTGTTTTGTGATAATTACTTGTATTGTTACGTAATATAAAAAACACACACATATTAAGTGGTTAGGCATTTATATATTTTTTCAAAAAGAGGGTTATATTAATTAACATTAATCAGAATATTAATCAACTAAAAAGGCTCTGAAATCAATCATATTTCTAACATTAGGGACGATTTTTTCATAAAATTTAAATTTTACTTTGAAAAAAAAAAGAATAGTGAAAATTTGTCCATAATTGATTAAGTTATAACGTAAAATTTACACAAAAGATACACAAAAGAATTAACCACGTACTACGTCATCTACCTAGAAGTCGGTCAAGAATTGAAAAATAAACATCAGTTTAGAAATAATATCTTAAATTTCACAAACGTTACTTACTCATTCAATGAAATATATAAAGGAATTCAAAGGGGCAGTTTCAAAAGCCAAGGCTTACGTTTTATTTGGCAACATTTTAGAGCAACAAATAAGTTCTAATTCCAAGTGGCCTGCTTGGTGAGTCAGCGACAACAATACCATGTTATACATTTAAATACGAAATAAGGGTTTTCTACTTTGTTCCATTATAATTTGATACAATATAGAACGGAAAAGAACATGTTTTGTTAGGAAAGGGTAGGTAATAAACAAGGCTGGGACTACAAAGAACAATCCTACATTAAATTGCATTGATAAGCTTAATATTCTTTAGCACAAATAAAAACGTAAAGTACCTATTATTATAAGTTAGATATGTACATATATTTTATTGGTCTTTGTGTCTGTGAGTGGTATTATACCTCTTAAACTGATGAACCAGTTTTTCATCTCCAATCTTATCTACGTATAAATGATAAAAAAATAAAAACTTTTTAACAAAAAAATAAAAATCGACTTCAAACAAAAGCACTAAAAAGTCAAAAATAAATGATTGGTAGTTTTCATTTACTATACATACCTAATCAAATATTTTCGATGTCAGTGTGCTTTGCTTTGTATGGCCTGGCATCGATTTCAAAAATATTTGATTAGGTATGTATTTAATAGGTAGGCTTTAATTACTTAGCCAGCCTTAGGGGTGGTATTTTTTTTTGAAATTTAAATGGAACTAATCTGGAAGTATACACATTCAAACAACACAAAAATTGTCCAAATCGGTTAATAAATGACGGAGTTCAGAGGTAACAAACTTAAAAAAAAATACAGTCGAATTGAGAACCTTCTCCTTTTTGAAGTTGGTTGAAAATATATGAAATTGTTTAAATGTTGTGAAATCGTTTCCAAATGCGTACGCCATTTTATCTATAACTATGATAATTGAATTTATTCAATCAATTTGTTCCAATAACATTAATTGTTTTAGTTTTGTATACCTATATTATGTATGGCTATTCTAGTCGACCGGTTCCTTAATATTTCCTTTCTAATATTAATTTGAGATATATTAAGGAATGGGTTTTGATGACTTTTAATCAATAAATTTTAATCACTTACGGTTTAAAGACAAAAAGCTACAAAGAAATTTTAATAAAAGTTTAAATTCAACACATATTATGTATCATCCCTTACAAAATGCAAAATATTTAATAGATTTAAGTATTATTTGCCCTTGAATGAGAGCTGCTAAAAACTTGACCATTTTAGACGACACTATCTAAAGTGGACAAGTTTTAATCATTTATGACATTTATATTTTTATTGAAAATTATTCTACGAAGATTTGAATACGATAAGTGTAGCATTATGCGCACCAATATCGAGTGATAAAAGATATTCTATAATAACGATATGCGCATATTGGTTTCTTATCGGCGAGACGCGAGGTCGAGGATATAGCGACATGAATAAGGCACTAAACTTTAATCCTTTTCTATAACATTTTACAAGTCATTAATGTATGAAAAAGCAGTTTTGTCCGTAATGTTATATATACGAAGATCGTTATAGAATAGAGAAGATGAAAAAGAAAATGTTGTAGTAAAGACTTAATATACGTAAGAATAAGTAAAAAAATACAATTAAGTAAGTAAATAAGGTAAAGAATGAAAGTAAAAATGAAAGTAATTTAGAGGAACTTTTTAATTTTTTTTATATATGAAAATGTCATAATTTTAATAATATATTTCCACGGTATATTTACTAGAAAATCATTGTAGGTATAGCCTTTAGAAGACAAAAGTACTATTTTTTTTTAAATTTAGTAATAGAAGCTTTTTGAATGTTTTCTGCTGCTGGGAACCTGCTGTTTAAATATACGCATTTTCCAAAAAAAAAAAAAATGATTTTTACTATTTTTATTGATTGTTTATATTTTTTATCCACGCATTTATTTTTAAATTTATGTGGACTTATCTCAAGTGAAATAATCTCAGTCGCCGTAGCCGAAGCCGGTCAGGATGACATTATTAGCATAGTGCTACTATATTGCATCTTTGTTTTAAAATAGCTTAAACTAAACATTAAAAAATAATTAAGACGTACGAATATGCTACAGAGTACGGTTCTTTCAATTTTTATAATTTTATTTCATCACAAGTCACTTGTAATGGTTGAGAACGTCATTATTGCTGAGTTATATGGAGATTATTTGCGTCTCTACAGGGCCGCAGTCTAAAATATCGCTTCCTTTTAGGAAATAATTTAAACGCTAGAAGAATTCTAAGACAAAGCTCGTTCCTAAAACATTTATAGCAGGAAAGCAAAACGTTTAAAATTTACATTTAAAACCCCAAAGCTTTTCCGCTCATTTCATATTAAATATGTGGGTTTAAATATTTTACTGTATGTCCTTTGGCGACACGTAAATTTCGTTGGAAAGTTATTAAAGGAATTTCGCACAGCGCTGACGTCAAAGCAGATCTGTGCGAGCATAATGAGCGAATGTATGCCAGTGAGGTTGAATACAAATCTACTGTAACTGAATCAGCGGTAAATGACAAGTTTTTTTTTCTACTAGCGAGTTACCCACGTTTCGCTCGGGCGCGCCCCTTTACGGACATTTTAACTTTTTTGAGAGGAATCCTAATTCTTTTTCTGAAATAAAAGTAGCTTAAGGTACGCATTATAGTATCAGCTATCTGCCAGTGATTTTCCTGTCAAAATCAACCCAGCCGTTTCGGAGATTACCCGGAACAAACAGAAAGACAAAAATTTTAAAAACTCTGTTTTTCTTATAAGTATGTATGCATTTAGTTAATAACTATTATTTTAACCATAAAAATAGACACTTTAATTTTAGTTATCTGTATAGATTCTAAGAAAAAAATAACTATCTTTACAATAAGTGTAAGTATATATGAATTTGATAATTGCCTCTGTGGTCTAGTGGCTAGCATGTAGGGCTATAGATATGGACCTGTGTTTGAATTCCAAGTCGGTTTTTAATAATATTTCCTGCACACGTGGCTAGTCTCAAAGCGATTGGACGCCGAAGAATAAATCGGCCTGGAGGACATTATTTTACTAATATACGAGTATGTGATAAGGTTGTTTTTAGCGTTTATTTGATATAGAAAATATTGTTATAAAATTGTAAGCCTCTACTATGTATGATTTTGTAAATGACTCAATTTTAATACAATATGATAGGTATATGTCTATGTTAGTCTTATTACTCAACTGCAGTGAAGCACAAAATAGGGTTATGTGTTTCACCTGTATGTAAGTATGTATGTTTGTCCGATCCTATGTTCCCTCGTAATTACTAAACGGCTTAACCGATTTTGATGATTCATACGTCGATTTTGATGATTGACAACGTTAGTGTCATTGGGTGGTGTCATTAATATCAAAACTGGCGGATCTTAGGCGCCAATTTGTGTGTTTTGAAACAAAAGGACCGACTTATTTTATTTTTGTAATTTTTTCGCTAGTCTAACTTTTTTGCTGTAGGGAAAAAGCCAAAGGTATTTAAAAATACATATATACCTGTCGCATTTGGAGACAAATGGAAAACTTAATTTTGTAACTGTTAACAACACTAGTTTATTGTAATTTGCACGTGGCTTGTTACAAGGTAATATAAAATATATATTTCTATTCACGCGTCTTAGCGACGGCCAGGAGAGTGTATAGCCTCCCATGATGGCGGAAACGGTACACATTTTATACAGATTATAAACAACGTAAATAAAGTGACGTTCGAAAACTTATGATTTGAAATTAAAATTCTTTATATGTTAATATTGTATATTGATAATAATTGTTATACGCTACATACAGATATTCATTTTGTCCATCTATGTACCATTTTCAAATCGGTCTGTGATAGAACACTTTACGATTTATAACACTAAGTTTTATTTTTTTATAAAACAAAAAATAGCAAGTGTATACAAATTATAAACACAGAGTGCCCGGACCTTAAATAGTGTGCAACAACCAGAGCAATTAGGGGCAATTCAGTTTTAATTTTGCTTTGGAAAATTAATCTCGTCTGAACCCGTAATAGCGCTGTCAAACTGCGATACGAGTAACTAACTGCAGTTTATTTTTGCTCTTAGAGGTTTGTCGTTCTACTTCAGCTTATTAAAATTATTTCACGAATAGCTTGTTAGTATAATAGTATATAAGAATAACATTTTTCTAGTTATGTATATACATATACAATTTTTTTCTTATATAACGGATCGGTTTTTACTAAATGCATATGAAAGTATATACGGTACTTACAACAAAAACACTACTTTTAAAATTTTTGTCTGTCTGTCTGTTTGTTCCGGCAAGTATCCGAATCGGCTGGACTGATTTTGACTTGAAAAAGTATGAGGGTTCCGCTGAAAAAAAAAAATTAACCTAGAAACGCACCCGAGCTAAGCCAGGGTATGTCGCTAGTATGGTATAATAATGAAATAATGAATACAATGAGTGCTGCGCCTACTGAGCCTCCTCGAGCGTGAACCGCAGCGACTCTGACTTTAGGACAATTTAGTAATTGAATTTTACTTGCTCTTACAATTTAATAAAATAAATTAATATGGCTTTAATTTTGGTTTAATATTCTTTTAAGTAAAAGTGAAGATGTTGTGAAGGTGTTTCTAATTTTTTTTAAAGATACGAAATTTAAAAGATTTCTGTTATTTAAAAACAGGGCTTTTCAGATATATATTTGTATGATGAAATACAATACTTATTTCCATTAATTACTGTAAAAGGGATTTCAAGTATTTCAAATTTGGAACTGACTAAAATTAATACAATTATAGCAACACTGTGAGTAATTTAAACTGTAGACTAACAAATATTCACCAAAGCAACACTATTCTACACAAATACATAACAGTATTTGCGTACGAAACTAAGATTCTAACAGCCCCGAGCTAAATCTCACCACTGACATTGAATTGCACTTTGTGGGCCTGTTCATTGAAAAGATTACATTTTCTTAGAAAGTAATGTTATTAAAATGAAGACTGATTCATTTAATTGGGTTGCAGTCTTTATAACAGACGTCACTAAATCGATTTCCGGTTGTAACAAATATTTATATTAGCCATAAGGCCAATCCAGTGGCTGTAAAATGTATGAGGTTAAGTCTTATAAATTCAAGGGCTTATAAAATTCTTGTGTGTAGGTATGTAGGTCCTATTCATATACGAGTATGAGCCCGATAAAAGACTAAAGTTTAAGTATTAATATCCACCTGAAAAATCTTTAGTGTATTCGTGACCATGAAGGTATTTCTTTCGAGTGTCGATATATCAGATATATTATTATTATATCAGATATATAATTATTATTATTTATTATTAAACTTTATTTCGAATAAAGTATATTATAGGGATTTGCCTAAGGATGGTCTTTATCTATTTAAAAGAATACAGTGGGACATGGTCGGGCCAGATACTGCGTTATTGGTGGAGGGTACCGGACGTGTGCCTTCTTAACGGTCTCTATATTATTATCTCTTATAACCGGAGACCGAGGGAGGGTTTAGTTAATGTACTGTGAATGTAGGTTATCTTAATATTAGTTTCTGAAAACTTAAAAAAACTATTTAGAATAGATACATGTTAATAATTATAAAACATTATAATTAAACAAAAACATTTAAGCATCTTTGATTTTCTATACAGCATAGACATTTTTGTGTTCCTCATGTATCATGATGGTATCCAATATCAAGTATCTAAGTAAACTCAAACACCTTAACTAATAATACTAAAAATGTGAATATGTAAGAAATTTAAAGTTATATTTGAAGTAAAACTATCTTCTCAGAGTGTTTCCGCGGTTTTATTTTATTTTTTGTTACTGCCGTTTTCCATAGCCATTTAAAAACTTTGCAGCAAACTTTGTTACGGGAAAAACTACAGTTAAAATATTTTTTATTTAAAACTAGCGACACTCATTTGCTTCGGTCGGGTTAGTCCCTATAGTCCTGGAATATATAGATTATATATATATATATATATATATATATATATATATACACACACATAGGTATGATGAATGTTTGTGGGTTGTACTATAACGTGTTTTCACATAGGAATGAGATAATTTCCCGCATTAAAAAGTAGCATATGTCACACTCCAGCCCTCCAACTATCTCCACACTCCGAAAACCACGCCAATCTGACAGCTTGTTTCGACATGAAAGAAGGACAAATAAACATACAGAAACACTTTCACATTTATAATATTAATAAAGTATGCATGTCAGACATCGGTGTAAATCTAAGAAAGAACTATTATTCAAATTCCTACTTCGAAAATGAAAATTCAAGAATTAAGAAAATCAGTAAATCCGTACTCAAGATGCAGAAACTAACTACATTCATTTTAACAATACACTTGTTGTAAATAATTAAATTCGGTTCTCATTTCAAATAAAGTTGGTTATTTCAGCTGAGTTTGGCTGCTGCATCACTTTGTTTTATTTTGTTAGTTGTTGCTGCTGTTTAAGTAAAAGCCTAAAACTTTATAATAAATTATATTTCAAATTAAAATAATTATTTTATATTTTTAAAAGCAATTGTTCAATTCTTAGAGGTACAATATTTCCTTCCTATCTACATAATAATAACAGTGCCCTCCCGACTGAGTTTGACCACGGCGGTCAATCTCATTGAGACAAGCCATCTGCTCAGGAGATATTATAGTGCAGTGCGTATGCACGTAAAAACAAGTATACCCACTATTCCTATTACTCTCATATTCCGGTAGGATAACTACTCGACACGACAAGTGAGAGTTAAGGCGCAAGCTTCTTGACAGAAATACTCAATAACTGAGCTTGGTCTGACCCCGGATCAGAACTCGAACCCAGGACAGAAAAAATAGTAGGTATTATTCTGGTGCAAATGTCCCAACATATTTATTATTATTATAAACTCAGGACTCAAACCCAGAACCTCAAGACCTACACGCTAGCTACTAAAACATCCTGGAAAAGGCTAACATTATAAAATATTTCGCATATTTTTGCTAGATTTCAATTTCACTTTAATGTGATTCATTTTAATATGATTTGATGAATTGATTTCGATAAGCACATTCTCATTTCCTTTCAGCCATTTTAACAGGACCAGTCTTTTATGTATTTTAAGAGTAGAAGATAATAGGTACTTACGAAGCAAAGAACATGACTGGAAAGCTAGCTAAATCTAAATAAAAATACCTTTTTTTATATGATTAAAGATACAAGTGATATTTATTAAATATAAAAATCTTGAAATCTTACATGTACTCGTAGACTAAATTATTAGGATGACAAAATTTCAAAAATATTTTGGAGCTGTATATTTTTAGCTTATCTTCTTATTGTCCTTTCTATGAGAAATATACATAGTTTAGACGTAACAATTTTATATTCAAATCATTTTGGTATCTTTTCTGTTTTGTAACGCTAACTCGTAAGAGGGTTTAGTGCAATTTTTAACCTGGTTTCGATACAGTTATGCTCAAAATACCTTTAAAATTTCACTAACGAATGTCTTTTATAGTCGAAGAGTGTATATACAACGCCTAAATTTAGAATAGTTTTCCTACGTTAAGTAACCGTATTTCGTATTCCGTAGCGCCGTAGCTTGTAGCATTGCTACAGCGAAAGTACTATAACAATATAAAAATATACTTATAAGCGTACGCGTTTTTATTGACATACTAACGAAAGAGACTTCGCTTAGGTGAGAAGCGAAAGATAAAGACAAAAACTTACAAATACATAATGTAATATATAAAATCACCTAATAATCTCGTATAAGTAACTGTCGTAAGTTAGGCATATTCAAACCGCACAAGTTTCATCACAATTGAACCATCCATACATTTACGGTTCAAGTTAACAAAAAGACGAACAATTATTTTTTAATTTATCTTAGCTATTACAAGAGAAAGCTTATCGATGGAAAAATACAGTAAAATAATAACATAGAAACGAATAAATATGACAAAAAGATATTTTTAAATTCCTTCCATTCCACATTTATATCTACTTTAAATTCGCTTTTCAAACAAATAAATATTTATGGCGATACTTCAAATTCAATGAACATGCATTTATAGAATCATAAAAAGTACCCTTTTGAGACTTGAAAAATGAAAAGGCGTTTAATAGTACTGTAATATTTTGTTATTATGTTCAGCTAGTGACTCGACCTCGTCTCGCTCATCCCTGAGGATGTCCTTTGAAACAAACTATTTAATGTGCCGTGATAAAAAATATGTCCATATTATCCTAACTATCCCCTTTTCAGGCAAAATAATGTCGTTCTGCCACGTGAAAGAGTAATAAATGATCAAACATTATTGCATTTAAAATACCAGCGGTTCCCCTCGTTTCGCTAGGGTTCGTTTCTTAGAAAGCAAAAACAAATCTATCTCACGGGAACTATACGTTATTTTGGGATAGAGCCTATGTGCTATTTCAGACTATAATCTATCTGTGTGCTAAATCTCATCCAGATCCGTTAAGCCATTCTGGCGTGCAAGAGTAACAAACGTCCAAACATCTAAACTTTAACATTTATAATATTAGTGAGATTAGCACGGTGAAAGATTAGTTAGGTAACTTTGCAGTCTGTGTTCATAGATAACGTTATTTGTATTTTACGAGTATTTTTGAACACGGTTTTAAACATAATACTTTCTTAGATTTATGCGAATATTTGAAATTTTATATTAAACCACGGTATTGGTCTTTTTCTGAAAAAAAAAAACCGAAAAGATAGTTTTAATTAAAACAGTTACAAACAATTAAAACTAAAATATGTTATATGTTGGAAATTATTATTCAAAACTTAAGCGCACATTATTTCGTAAAATAAAGTACGATACCTATTGTAGTTTTAGGAAAAAAAATAGCCCGAAGAACATACACATATAATACCTACTTGTAATATTGGAATTTATGACTTTGTCCGATTCACACACATCATATTGTTGCTAGCATTACTCGTATTAGAGGTCTTAATTTCAATCTTCTACTACTTTTTTCTTTAAAATCATTATTTACGTACCGTCTATGGAACATAATATCATCTAATCTTACTTATCGCCAAGCCATTTAATTTGCTCATATGTGATACGTCCTTTACCTTTAATAGGTAACAAAACCAAAGTCATACTGAGTGTAACAAAACGAAACTCGTGGTGTTTTTGTAAGCAAATATCATATTCGCAAGTACTAGCCGTTTATCATGTAACTCTCTGAATATGCATAATCCCGCGACGCCGTCGCCGCGCACGTGCAGGATTACAGCACGGCCTCACGGATCGACTCACGATAAGCCTTTTTATCGATGCTATTAAGGTATTTAAAAAGAGCAATTTGCTTGATTATTATTAAGGTCTAATTGTATTGTTCTAATTTTACTATTTCATTATTATACTAACCATTAACGTTTTGCCTGGCTGCTTCTACAACTGCTTAACAGAAGCCTATGTGTTACTCCAGGTTATAAAATATATATGTAGTAAATTTCACCAAGAAGAAGCAACAAACATTCACACAAATATATATATATACATACAAATGTTCGTTGTACATAGAAACTGTCACATTTATAAAAGTATCCCGATATGTACTGTTTGTGTACCGTTTCTAAGTTATGTGCAAACGTGTATGAGTTATTGTATTATCTGTTACTTCACGTCGCAACGACTTGATTAGTCTTTGGATTGGATTAACAGATAATTTACTACTTTAACGATACGCTGAGTACATACCATTGCAATAATATGCAAGGTTTCATAGCTGGTATGACATCACCCACTTCCCACTCCTGGTTTTTACAGTAAAATTCCAACTATACTTGTTTCGACTCGAGCCTTTAACCATCTGGATCTGTAGCTGTACATCTTAGCCACTGGACCAACGAGGCAGTTGAAGCTACTATACTATGCCTAGGAGTACGTCTCGTAAGCATGTAAGTTGGCGGCGGGTCCCCACAGGACGCTGAAGTAAGCAACTCAGTATATGAATATTCATGCAATGTCACTATAGGACTTGGGATTTTTAAATCGGTGGCTCAAAGCAACTTTATATCTAGTTACGCGGAGTTCCTTACCCTTCCATGTTTTTTTTATTTTTTCTTCTACTGCTTACATTTAATATTAAGGCTTGTGATGATTTTGGTATGAGAAACCTCTTCTAATGAATATCTCTTTTTAACCGACTTCCTAAAACGAGGAGGTTCTCAATTCGTCGGAATCTTTTTTTTATGTATGTTCACCGATTACTCGAAG
Organism: Brenthis daphne; assembly: GCA_947093115.1. Lineage (NCBI taxonomy): Eukaryota > Metazoa > Arthropoda > Insecta > Lepidoptera > Nymphalidae > Brenthis > Brenthis daphne. The sequence goes on from OX352473.1 coordinate 24,109,253, forward strand.
ACGCCATTACTGATTTGGAAAATTTTGGGTTTTGTTTGAAAGGGTATACTTCCCAGGTCGTCCCATATAAATTTAATCGAAATCGGTCGAGCGATTTAAAAAAAAATCATCAATATTTTTTTTTTTAAATTGTTTAATCGAATATGTTATTAAAAGCTTTCTTTCTACAAATTACCTGCTTATTACGTCTACACTAAAAATATAAAAATAAAAACTTAAAAAAAAAAACGACTTCCAGGCATTAAATTGTAAAAAATAACTAAACGGGGGTTATCATTTAGAATAGATACCTAATCAGATATTTTCGAAGTCGGTGCCAGCGGACAATATTTTAAGATATGAATATCTAATAGGTAAATATGTATTTTACTTATCGAAATATATTAGACATGCTTTTCATCGGCTCGCACCGACTTCGAAAAATCTGATTAGGTATCTATTCTAAATGAAAAACCCCGTTTAGTTATTTTTCACATTTTAGTGCGTGGAAGTCGGATTTTTTTTAAAGTTTTTTATAAATAACACTTCCAGGTAAATTTCTATGAAATTAATTAAATTACTAAGAAATCTATTGTTAACTGTAACGCCGGCGTGTTCGCGCTCGTTGAGGGATTATGAGGGGATTTACAATTTCGGAAAGGGTTAAATAAACTGTTTGGTTTTTTAAATAATTCTCGATAGCAGTTAAAATAAAAAAAAGAGAATGTAACACCAGAAAATTTCCTTCTGGTGTTACATTCTCTTTTTTTTATTTAGAGCACAATTTCAGTTCTGCGTCATTCCCATTGAAGTTTGGAAAAGGTAACGAATGCAGTTGTGGTTGAGCATATTCTTGTGCACTGTAATATCTAACTATATTGCATGAAGAATGGCCAGTTTCCACGAGGTTGGCAGGCGTTAATAATGAAAATACCTTACTATTATGTTGTGTTAACTTTATAACATACAGCAAATTAAATTAGTTCACACCTAAATTCATCAATCAATTAGCTTCCAGCGGAACTTCGCGTGTTGTGCTTTGTACATAATTACTAAGACCTTAATAACAATTAATGATTAACTGTATTTCATATCACTATATAATGATAAGTGGTTATAAGACCTTCTTATTACTGCAAATACTAAGTACAAATAATTTACTAGATAATATACGTAGAAATGTAATTTATAAGGCTTTTAAATGACTGTAACACGTTTTGAGCTAAGCTAATTTTTTTAACGATACTTTAATATTTAATTATTTAAAAATCGTTAAAGTGCGCAAGACAAACTTCTGCAGTGAGGGTGCCATCATACAATACAATATATAAAAAAATACGTATTTACCATAATTTTTGACTTGTTAAATGTATCCTATTATTATATATATGATAATGTGTTCTATATCTACATAGTTTAATAAATTATATTTTTTTATAATATATTAAAATGTTTGAAAATACATATAATGTTGAACTTTCGTTAGGTTCAAGTCCCAACTAAATTTATATCATTAAGCTTTTATAATATTTCCAAATGTTTATAAATATTATTTGTATTCAAAACAGTTTTCACCTCGAAAAACAAAAGCTAGTAGCTTAGTATTGCAAGCATTAATGCCAGTAAGCCAGCTTTATAGCGACAATAACGGCGACTACGCGCTGTGATCTGAGCCTTAAATTAAATTATTACGTATTTATGTAAAGACCTTGCTATATTTTGAATATTTTTCATTCATTTAAAACTATTCTGAACAAAATATACATACGTTTTCCAACGAATCTTTCATCATTTCTATGAGAAGATGTTACAAGATGCTAACTTAGCTAACATTACTAATGATAAACGAAATTGAGGATTGACGTATTATTTTTTTGCATAGAAAGATAGCTTAGGGACTGGACCACTTATACACTGTCCTAATCTAAAGGACTTAGATTATTTGATAAGTGGTTAGATAAGCGATTCTATTTTGATATCTGTTCGATTTTATCATTAAGACGGGAAAAGGCTTTGTTGGGTTTTAGTGGGTAGTACTGGCTTTGCCGGTGAGTCCCACACCTCGTGCATAAATGCATTTCCCAAGGCTAAAAAAAGGCCTAAAAATAAGCAAAATTTAAATAATTTATCCCAATACGTTTAATATTGAAAATGTAATGCTACGTGTCAATTACTGGGCAACGAAGGTCACATGGAGAGTCCCTTCTAAAAGGGGAAGCAGTGTCGTTCGTTAATTTTTAATGTTGCCATGTCATCATTGTAAATGGAAGTAAATTTTTAAACATAATTCTTGAATTGTAAAGTATACGCAACGTTACTATTTTTGTAACTAGTAATTTTGTAGCAGTCTTAATTTAATACTGCAATCAGTAGATTTTAACTGGTTTAATACGACCACTTAATAATTATTAAAAGAATGGATATAGAAAAACAGTTGAAACATCATTAAATTTTTTTGTTTCATTATAGTATATATTAAGTAAATATACATATTAGGTATAAAATGTTATAAAATAATAAAATTACTAATATTATACGAGTACTCAGTACATCTAATGTTTTAACGGGTATCCTTCTATTTCGCATTAATAGATGAATAGACTTTCGAATCCCGGTACGGCAGGAAATTCCAATGGGATATTAGTTACTGAAGGACGTGCTTGAGTGATGAAAGGTAGTGTTGTTGGTATAATAAATATTGGCTATCTCGTAAATTTAGTTGGTCAACGGTTTGAATCCCGGGGCGGCCAAAATATTTACTGGGCTACTTTGTCTTGAAATACCCCTGTACGTTTTAACGATTAGTTCGGAATAAATACCTAGACTACCTAGATTATATATAACATATATACGAGTACATAGGTATGATGATTTTTATTTTCCTTACTTGGGAAATGACTGATTCCCCATGAAAACTCCCCTCCCCTCGCTTTTCATCCCCTTAAGGGGTGATTTCGTGGATAAAACCTATCCTATATACTCTCTAGGTACTCAAACTATCTCCATACGAAATTTCATCTAAATCGGCTCTGCGGATTAAGCGTGAAAAGGTAACAGACAGACGGAAAGACAGATAGACAGAGTAACTTTCGCATTTATAATATTAGTATGAATTTTATCATTATTTTTTCATACAACTAAATGTTTCAAAAATATAATATGAACAAAAAGAAGAAGTTACATCGTCAGGGCAAAACAAAAACCATATTAAATTTCAGTGAACATCTTAAACGTATAATTTTCCCCGACATCGTCTCCCGACGAGTTCAGCGCTAGACGCCAGATGCAGGTCGTGTGTCACCGGACCATTGTACTGCATTTCACATAAAACCACTGTCTTGCGGCAAAATGTTCCACATTTTAGAGTATTTGATAGAGCAAACATTTTGTTAAATACCTGTGGTTGTGATAAGCTATGTTAACGTTTAATTATGTAAAGATGTTATGGATTATACATTGCTTACCGTCGCAATTTTGTAAGACACATCGTGGTCTTTCTGACTGCAGTCCGTCTTATAATACTCTTTTAAATATGTAGTTCATAGTTAAATTTAAATATTAAATGCTAATTAAAATCGCATCTATCTAAATGAATATCTATGAAATGAATAATGCAAATTTTAAATAACTACGAGAGTATGAGTACGAGAGAAATATTATTTCTTAAATCAATGAAATTATAATATTCTCCAATCTCCATATTCATTATAAACTAGCGACTGACCCTCGCTCGGTTTATCCCTAGTTACGCTTTAAGATTTGGTATAAATTTCTGAGAGATGAGATATTTTTAGTGAAAAGTATCCTATATGTTCACCCGGATAATTAGCTATCATAATACCAAATTTTATCAAAATCTGTCCAGTGGTTTTCTTGTGATGCGTTCCTAGACAGATAGACAGGTAAACAGACAGATAGATAAGCAGACAGACAAAAATTCTAAAAACTATAGATTCAACCTCTGTATCGATCATAATGACTATGTCAGTAAGATTTTCCGATATCCAATATACAGATTCGATTCAGAATTTTATTAAATGTATAAGTACGAGTATATATTTGAAAGTTCAAATTCGTAAAGAAAACCCAACAAACAAACACGATTATCAAATGAAATATTTTACGTTCATTATGTAAATAACAAAAAAAAACTCCACACTTATTTTTTGTATTTTATTTTACAACCATTCATTTTAAACGTTATCTTCACAAACTATCGCCTTGTAATAAATAACAAACTATAATTAACTGCACCCGCGAGTACAAGATTTAAACACAGCGTTACCCGTCACGACGAGTACCCCAAATATAAGCTACGAATTGTTCCCTCATAAAATATTGAACTATTATAATTACGAAAAGTTGCTATCTCAAAAGCAATAATGCACAACGAGACCGTCGGACGCAAAGGCGATATTTCTGTGGAATTTGCCAACGCTTTTGAATGTGAATGAGTAATGGCCGACTGCCCTGTACTTTTTGTTATTAGTCGCTTATAATTTATTGCCTCTATTTATAAAGTTAAAATAAATAAAAAAATATATGAAAGTTTTTTTCTTTACCTAAGCTCACTATATACTACATATATAGGTATATCTTATACTACAAAGTCACTATCTGTGTCTGTCTGTTTCTCAAATTACTTCTTCTAAACCAAGCAACGGATTTGAAAACGAGGAAAGTTTTTCTATTTAATTTAATTTAAAATGATTACGTGGCTAAACCTCGCGTTAGCTAAACTTTTAAGATACATAAAAAGAATGTATTAGAAAATTGTAGGTCCTAAAAGGCCTACAGAAAAGTATGTGCCTATCTTCTAGTTACACTCAGAACAAATGTTTTTATCTATATAAAACGTACTTAGGAACGCACCCGAGCGAAGCAAGGGTAAGCCGCTAGTATATTACAAAACAGAGTAAAATTCCTATTATTTTAACTTCTAGAAGAAAGAAATATTATACTTTTTCATAAATATCATATGCGATAATTATTTTATTAAGCTCAAAACGCTTCCAACTCTGATTCACATGAAATTTAGAAACGATCGCTATTTTTACTCTATAGCTAACGAGCCTTAGCGTCAGAAGCAAAGTGGCACAATCCGCAACGTTCTCATGAATATTCCGTTGATACATGACCGATCAAAAGTTGCTTGTCTCATTGCATGTCGTATCTATTTCTCGTAGTAACACTACTATTATACTTGCGAAAGAAAATAACAATGTTTTTAAATAATAGCAAACTAAATTAAAATTATTATCCTTAATTAATAGTGTTGCTTAGTAAGTTGTTTTTAAATAATAGCAAACTAAATTAAAATTATTATCCTTAATTAATTTTAACTTTTTTAATTACACATAGAACAATTATATGGCTTAAATAATTAATACTATATTTTATATTTTTCTTTATGGTTATAAATATAATAATGGAAACACTAAATATAGATTACTAATTAATATTTTAAAATTGTAATAATTATAAAAATAATAGCAAAAATTAAATAAATAATTTTCCATATTCAATTATAATTAAAATTATAAAAATGCTTAAAGTTAAAAAAATATTGTAATGTAATTGGTGCAATTTTCATTTTGTTAATTGTGGGTTGGCTGTCTGTAACAACTATACCTTCAAGACATGTAACACATCAGTCTCTCCCGTGACCATGGATGATGTAAAGCATTCGAAACGTCGGGAACCAAAAATCAAAATAAATCCGCGAAATAATCCGAAAATATAGTTTTATTTAATAAGTGAATTAATTAAAGTTATTTCTATATTTTAATACCTATAATATTATAAGTCCTAGTGGACTCTATCACTGGCTCTATATAAATTCCTTCCGTTGAAAAAATCTGACGATAAACTCAAGAGTTAACAGAGACATGAGTTTATTATAAAACGAAAAACAAACAAACATACTTTAATATTTATTATATTAGTGAGGAAATATAAACATTTATTACTTTAGTTCTTTAATAAAATTGTGTAATGAAGTCGATAGCGCGCAACTGGTGTGGAGCATGTGCCAATTCCTTGCTGCCAATTGAAATGCTTTCTAGTAAACCAATTGTAAACATATTGTACGTAAATGCTACGTTATTAGTTTTATTAGTAAGAGGCTGTATAGAAAATATGAGCAACCAACGAAATGTTAAATTACCTGTTATTGTAACAACTTTTTATTTTTCTCTTGTGTCTCGAAAAATTTGCATCTATTTGTTTAAATTTAAAATGGCTTTATTTGCATACTTGTTAATTCTTTGAATAGATAATTTGGCTTCTAAAAAAGGGTTATCGAGTGGCTACTGAGTTAGTCTCAGTAACAGCCCGGAGTTGGGAAGTTGGCGGTGTTTCACCCCCGTGCCTCGGAGAGCACGTAAAGCCGTCGGTCCTGCGCCTTAACTCTCACTGGTCGTGTCGAGCAGTCGTCCCACCGGAGTATGAGAGTGATAGGAATAGAGAGTGCACTTGTGTCTGCGCGTACACTTGTGCACTATAATATCTCCTGCGCAGTTGGCTAGTCTCAATGAGATTGGCCGCCGTGGCCGGAATCGGTCGGGAGAACATCACTGAAAATGTAGTAATATTATGATAATCGAAAACATCTAGATGGGACAATAAAATCATCTTGAGCGCCTTTGACCTACACTCACACAGTTTGAAGAGAGTGCATGTATAGGACCGAGAGCTTTATATACTCACGGGTACCGGCCACCAGGGCTCAACACAGCTAATTCAAAAGTTTCTTAAGTTTGCCAGAATTTTGGCCGATGTTGCTCTTGAATCGAAGATCTTAAGGCCTGCATTCGTAAAAGCTAATTACTAAAGCAATGAAATAGTTAAAGAAGCGAACAAAAATGCCATAAGCCTAATAGCAGTTAGTTTTCATGGGGAGTTCAAAATGTATGTAAATCTGTTGAGAGAATGGTATAGCATTACACGATAGCAAATGCAATTACAATGCATTCAGTCAGATTAGCTCAGATCCTCTTTGCCCTGCTCTGTAGCGTACAAATCCTTTGAATGATAGGAATAACTGTACTAATTGTTATTAGTTAAATGAAGTTAGATATTTTATTTACATCTATATATATTTTGACGACACGTTTGGCTCAGTTTGTAGTTACTGTTGACCCTACTTGCTGTGCCAGCGGTCGCGAGGTTGAGTCCCGCTGGGGGCATTCATTTGTGTGATAAACACGAATGTTTGTACTACAGTCAAGGGTGATTATATGTATGATATGTATGTACACATTTAAGGTTATATATGTGTATTGTATCAACTATCTGGTATCCATAACACAAGCCTCGTAGCTTACCATGGAACTAAATGGTGCTGTGTTAATGTTTTATTTATAATTTTAATTTTAACACACTTGGAAATGTCAAAATGTCATTTCCAAGTGCCAAAGTGATCTTCAAATAATGAGTCAGATGTAGGAGCTACGCTACGCTTCACTCCCTTAGCGTTCTCAACTTTAATTATCCAAGTCGGACTGTCACTTAATTGAAAATAAATAATACACTTACATTAAAAAATAGTCTACTTACGCTTATAAATTGCATGAGTACACTTAAAACTATCTAACTTAAAACTAAAAAATAAAAACCGACTTCAAACAAAAGCACTAAAAAGTGAAAAATAACTGATTGGTAGTTTTCATTTACTATACATACCTAATCAAATATTTTCGAAGTCGGTGTGCTTTGCTTTGTATGGGCTGGCACCGATTTCGAAAATATTTGATTAGGTATGTATTTAATAGGTAGGCTTTAATTACTTAGCCAAAGCACACCGACTTCGAAAATATTTGATTAGGTATGTATAGTAAATGAAAACTACCAATCAGTTATTTTTCACTTTTTAGTGCTTTTGTTTGAAGTCGGTTTTTATTTTTTTGTTAAAAAGTTTTTATTTTTCCCTTTTTAGTGTAGACAGTAGTAGCAAAGTAAGGATTCTAACGTGTTAGGCTTGTCAAATCAAACAAAATAAGCCCAAACTCAAAGTATCTACTATTAGCCGTTGAAGAGTTCCACCTATCCACCTTCTGGCCTTGCCATCAGATCAGGTCAACAACACCGAACCACTGTACTATCAACGAAAATAGAAATACTTGCAAAGTTTCAAGTCAATATGACAATTAGAAGTAGGTTAAATTCATTATTAGTTGTTTTTCCATCCTTAGGGGTGGTATTTTTTTTTGAAATTTAAATGGGACCAATCTGGAAGTATACCCTTTCAAACAAAACAAAAATTGTCTAAATCGGTTAATAAATGACGGAGTTCTGAGGTAACAAACATAAAAAAAAAAAAAAAAAAACATACAGTCGAATTGAGAACCTCCTCCTTTTTGAAGTCGGTTGAAAAACTAGAAACGAGCGTATACGAAAATTAACAAAAACTAATAACTACTGAAAAATATGAAAACCTGAGTCCTGAACGCGTTTAATGAGTACAGATCGTATTCACTTAAAACGTCGAACCTCGCGGTATTTTGTGACTATCCGCCAAAAACACTGAAAAGTACTACAGATAATAAAATCAAATAATGGTTTAAACATTTTTGCTAAATGTAAATTAATTATATAACTCAATATTTTACATATTAAATCAAATAAAAACTGGTAAATGGATGCATGAATTGAAAATAACATAATTTTCTATTTTAAAATCTTAGTAATCTGAAGACAATTTTTACTTTTAATAATAAATTACTACGCGATAATCTGTTGTCCTGAAAGCGGTATATAAAACAGAAGTTGACAATTTTGTGAAAATTAGATTAATTTGTTTAGATTATTGTTCTTAGTGAAATTAATATAATAATATAAATATTAATACAATAAAGCATGAAAATATATATGAATTTTACACGAAAAAGCATATTTTCTATTCGTTAAAGGTACGAGTATGTTTATCTTTTGTAATGATTTCTTCAAGTATTGAAATGTTCTAACTTTAAGTCTCCACAACTTTTGACTCCTTCTTTCCTCAAAATATTTTTTATATATTTGAACTCCCTATCACTTCCCTTATCCAAAAATACCATCCACTTCTCCAGGGGCTGCGTCACATATACTTAAGTTGTGCCCTTACTAGTATAGGTATATGTGATCTGTGCTTATAATAAGAGAGTGCTCGAAATACGTGTGCTACTTCTATCGCATTTGACAGACAGGTAGAGCACGTTGTTAGAACAACAACACAGATAGAACACGAGTGTTATAGCACCAAATGGTGTTAGAGTAACTAAGTAAGACCTATACGTTATGAATAAATTCTATTGTCATTATAATAACATAAGTTTAACCTAAAACAAGTTAAAATCCGTAAATATAAAGTACACAAAGCTTGTACGTCGCATTCGCTGAAGAATTATTGGTGTCGTTTGTTACAACTTCCTGTATACGTTTTGTTTTATTGTTTTCCGAACAACTTGTGTATGGCGTAAAGCTATTATGAATAATGCATCGGCTATTTGTTTATTGATAGGAGTTTGACGACATCTGCTCGTTATTACGCTTTTGTAATGTTGCGGATATTAGAAATACATATGTGTAATATATCTATACATATAATAAAATCATAACTAAGCCGAATCTGTACATTAAATATTTTTTGGAAAATCTTATTGAAATAGACATTATTATTGTCTGTCTGTTTGTTACCGCAGCAGAAAAACCACTGGATGGATTTTGATGAAATTTGGTATGATGATAGCTGGTTAGCTGGGTAAGCATATAGGATACTTTTTACTATGGGAAAATATCTCATTTCTGAGAAAAAATACAAAAACTGCAATGTAACTGCAACCTAAGAATTTGGTTTCTGGTCATCTGAACGCGTGCGGAGCCGCGGGCAATGCTAGTTGTTTTTATATAAATTTATTGGTTCAGTAAAAATTTGTTTTATAATATAGTGATAATAAAATGCGGTTACAATGTATAATAACAATATATGATAGTTTTAAGCAATTTTTCTAGTAAATTCTACATCAAAGTGCTTAAAAAAATTTACTTTTACTTTATATAAGGGCCCGAAGTGAGTTTCACAACAGGTGATTTTTATTAAGTATTTTTAAAATTGTTCAAATTTTATTTTACGCATATATCGCCTATATTTATCAATTTTTCTTTAAGAAAGCTTATATCTTAAATAGAATAGTAGAATAATTTTTGAAACTTTTATCAGCTTGATAAAAAGCAATTGGATTATACTTGTGTACTTACATATGGTATATATATAATAGTGGAATCTAGAATATGGAATATGTGGAATGAGATGATCTCCCGCGATAAAAAGTAACCTATGTCACTCTCCAGCTCTCTAACTATCTTCACACCAAAAATTACGCCAATCCGTGACTCCGTTTCGACGTGAAAGAAAGACAAACAAACACACTTTCTCATTTATAATATTAAAGTATGGACTATTGACAAATCACTATCTTCTTAGGGTGTATAAACACCTTATACTAAATACAAAATTTGATCCAAATCGGTAGAGTCGTTTTCTATATACACGAAATAAATATAAAAGAATTGTTCATTTATTATTATTACATATTATAGGATAATAATACGATCAATATAATTACGAATTAAAGTAAGAAATGTAATAATATACGTAATAATATAATTGAAGTGCAAGGTCCATTAAAACTTGAACGCTGAAGATAAGAACGTTATATCAAATAAATCTTATTTTAATCGCCGCAGTGTCTTTAAAGCACACTGACCCTTAAGTAAATGAAGCTGTAGCTTCGACACTGTTTAAGCATCGGTCTTTACAATTCTTTCAATTACACTCAAAATTTTCATTAATAATTCCATGGCTCATATGAGTATGTTGACTTATTCTAAATATTAAAATGAAATTGTAACAAATAAATAGATTTACTAACACTTGTCAAACTTTAAATTGCGATTCTGGGAAATTGACATATAGAAAAGACCTTAGACCTACTCGACGAAAGTCACAAAGTAAGTACCTTATAGATATATCAAAAAATAAAAATAATTCTGCAACAAATACTTGTTTGGCTTATACACTTTTTACGCCACTATGACGCGCACTCTCTTGCACCCATCAACTACTCGACAGTAGAAGACGTTCTATTTAAATCCGTTGAGCCCTCCAAGACTAGCGGAATACAAATAGACACAGACGTATGAATATATTATGAATTTAATATTATATTACAATCTAATAGCTAAATATAATATAGTGTTATCTAAATCTAATTTTTATAAACTATTAGATAGAGCAAGGGCTCTATCTAATAGTATATCTAGGGGTAAGGACCCCTAATAAAAACATAATAAAAAATAATAAACTGTTGAAGTTTTTTCGATCAAGGAACTAAAATATTTGATTTATAAGTATTTCTATCATACTATTAGTATATACATGGTATATATGTTTGTTAATTTATTACATTAAATAGCTGAACTAATTTTGATTAAATTTATTACACAGATAGACTATGGTCTATAACTATGATCGACAGACAAAGGTTTCTGTTACTAATAAAATTTGCCAAAAGATGACGCTACCTATATTTGATATTGTAAATGTGAAAGGCAGGGACGCACCCAAGCGAAGCGGGGTGAATTGCTAGTAAATATATATACTTTAAAAGTAACTTTATTGTTTAAGAAATATATAAGTGATGTCGATGTAGAGCTGTCGTAATTATATGAAGTATCGATTCGACCGAATGGGAGGGTTCAAAGCAATATATAACAGCTACTCACCCCGCTCCGCTGCACACTTCAATTGCAAGGAAAATTGCGTTTGTTGTTTCTACCATCATTTCAACAGTTCAATTTATGTTTATTGTTATCGAGAGGGTTAAGTAAAGTTAACAGGTACAAGAAATTGGTGCGACTTATATGCGAAATTTTCACAAGTTGTTTTATTTCGTCATTAAATGCCACAAAAATGGAAATTATGTGGCTTGCCTGATGATAAGTAGCCCTTGCCCATATAGGGACAAAATTCACGCGTTACTAGAAAGTAGAAGGAAAAGAAGTGTTTAGTATTTTTATATATGGTATTATCTTAAGTCGGATTTGAAATGACACATGTCAATGGCATTCGGTATTCTTCGGTCGATGTGACGAGAGCTCTTTTTTGAATTGTGTCAATTACAAAGTAAAATAAAGTATTTCGGTCAGATTAATTCGCGGTATAAGAACCAGATGAACGTATCTACAAAAAAATCAAAAATCGTTTCTTTTTTCATAAAACGAGTCACAATGTGGTCCTTTACGAAATGCCAAAACGACGTAACAGTTTAATCAATAGTTCACAAATTCCAAAAAAACGAAAGAGCATAAGAACTACTTTCAATAGGACCAGAAAAACGTATCATGAGTACCGCTAAATTAGTTTTAATTATCTTATTACCAGTTAGGGCTATAGAAACGTAATTGCAAAAACAATATTTTTGATCGTAGAATATTGTTTGATTCACAATATCATACACGAACCATATCAACGTAAAAGCTTATACGTTGTTTTGGGTGTTACAAGATTGTGTTTTTATGCTAAATGTGAAGAACCAAAACAACAATTTACGTATTTACGTTTTATTGGCACAAGCATTTTTATAAAATGTATTTATTTTATAAAAATGATTGAATGAATAATTCACCATTAAATAAAACTTAACTTTACAAATGATGTATTTAAGTAAGCTTTTCAAAAAAGTTAAGGGCCACACTAACGTATGTCAACCGAAATTCAAAAAAATATATATTGTGTCTATGTAAGCCTGTATAAATAAATAAATGTAAACTATTTCTGAGCTCTAATAGTATGCCAATATATCAATATATATTTTTCTTTCGTTAATTGTATATTATCACTATTAAAAAGCTGGTAAAGTTTGAAGTGGCGAATTTACCCAGTATTTTTGCTCTCCTGTAAAATTGAGAAAATGTATATACGTTCATCTGACTCTTACACCGCGAATTAATGGGCTTATATATTTATATCTTACATAAACACAAACACCCCTAGTGATCAGTGCCTACGCAGGATTAAAAATTCCGGGCCCGGCAACGTTTCCACGGCTAAGTCCACGTACAAGGTACACCATATAATATTATAATTTATTAGCGTTAGTTTTATATAGATATATTTTACCCCGCGTAACGCGGATCATACAAGAAGGAAGGAGAAAAGGGATAAAAAGCACCCACTTTCTATCTCTATCCTTCTGCAATAAGCTTCTGCTACTGTCACTGAAAGAATCGTAAAAGTATACATATTGCTACAAGTACTTTACGTCAATAGTTCGTAAGAGGAGCGTTGTCCCGATTAAGTCGTACCATCGATGCTAACAATAACAGCACTGTACGCAGATCATAATATGCATAATATTCATCAGGTCTAACATCAAAAGAGATGTTCGCAGCTTTTCTGTAATTTACCGCAAAGTAAGCAAAATACAATGGATGGTAAATTCATAATCTTGATGTACCAATCATTTTCCAAATTTTGCAGATCGTGATTGGTGCTATATTTTATATTAATGTTATGAATAAATGTTATATTTTTCTATAACAAGTGAATAGAAAAGGTAAATTCTTTTTTTAATAAGTCTGGTAGTAATTAAAATATATAAATATAGTGACCAAAATCATTTTGGCAAAGGTGACAGTTTGAGGATTAATCTTAGTCAAGTCGATGGACTTCCTAATATTAGCGAAATTGCTAGCATGAAAGTTCTTAAGCATATGTATTTTAAAGTATTTGTATAAAATATAATAAGTTACTTGCTGATTCGAAATCTAGTTAAAATTATACCGAGGTGCAACATTAGAAGAACTTTCTTGTCTCGGGAATAAAACTTTATAACTACTTTTCATGGAAATTTTAAGCACGGAAGCTTTAGAGTTTAGTATTTTGCTTTGTCTATTGCGGGCGCGTTTAAGCCGCAACGTTAATGCATAACACGTTATTACTATATTGTTGCAAAAGTTCTGGTTTTTCATGACGTAGATGCTATTAGGGTTTTTGTTAGTTTTTAGATTCAGTTTTAACTAAGAATTACGTTTGGCTTGAAGAACTAGATATTTGAATGTTAGTGTTAATTTATTTAATACAAAGAAAACCAACAATTTATTGTAAAGTACTAAAATTACAGTACATATTTTTCAATATTTATTGAAAGTATTTCAATCTGGGAAGCCAAAAGTTTGATAATCGTAAAGTAATGAGGGTCACTTGCCAAACCCAGATGCAGGAGACTTGGCACTCGCCGCACCTCACTGGCGGAAACGTCAATTCTATAAAGCAAATTAAAGTCATTTCTGTTCCGTTTGTCAAATGTATTTAAAATGTAATAGAAATTAGTAATAATAAAATAAAAATAACAAAATAATAAAAGAAAATATTAGTTTTACTCTACCTCTAAAGTTGACTTTCAGCATTTGCATTGTACATAATTTGTATGTACATAATTTGTTGTTAATATGATGTAAATAGTGAAAGTCTGGTGCTAACGTTGTGAGAGGCGTCAATACACCCACATTATTGGTGACGCCAGATGGCTCGCTCGGAATTCTCAAGTTAAGATTGTACTAATATTAATTAATTAATATGCTAACTTCAGTTTATTTATATTTAAAAATATTTTTTTTTGATAGTAAAATATAGATAATTTATAAATCATAATTATTATCCTTAAATAATATGTTTGTAAGAACTTTTTAATAAACTAAAATATATTATTTAATTATAATATCATATTTTATTATATTAATAAATTATTATTGTGTTTCGCTGATATTAGTTTATTAGTTTCTGATATATTTGACAATATCCACAGGTATATTATTTTTTCTACTTGACTCATCAACCAAATTATCTTCAAACTCGAAGAATTCTTTATAGAACCATGTCACAAAAACAGATCAGTGATGATGTCCTTATTTCACATTTAAATTTGTCCTTTGCCATATGAAACGAAAAATTGTTCTCTCGCGAAAAAATTCCATAGCTTAAAACTTCACTCCAAATTGTGTATTTCGTCTGGTACGACAATTTCCGGTTTGCTTTCACTTCAAACTTTATTGTTGGATGATGCTTATGGTTTGTTTTGTCAGATTGAAACCTTGGAAAGGCATATATATCTATCCAACTGCCTTGTTTGGTTTCCATCTACGGCTGCAGATCTGGAAGTAGCAAAAAAAAATATGGCGAAAATGTATTTATCTACACTTCTATGAACACTGTCATTATAAAGAGTTAAAGTTTGCAGGTTTGGTCGTAGGGGGTCAAATGCTAAAGCTATATTACCGCCGAAAATATTATATGATATTTTCCGTTTCGATAGAAGTATTTACTTCGAGAAAAAAGAGCTTTATCATAAAGCTTTATTTATTGAAGTCGGAAACTTACAAAATTCATTTAAGGGGGCACCCGAGCAAAGCGAGGGTAAGTTGCTAGTAATTTATTAACTGTGTTAATTAAATTGCTAGTTATAAAACAAACTCATCATAAAGTATTTAGTAATTTTGGCCCATATTGCTCCAGTAAAAGCTTCGTTAAACTTTAACTTCTGGACTGTGGTACTGAAATGCACGTGCTCAAAATATAACAAGGAACATCAAGACTTTGTTATTTTATTAGATTTTGCAATGATTCCTTCAAATATATAAGTCCAATAATGGAAAGTAGCTTTTAGATTTTATAATTAACTCACGTTACTAAATAATATTTAATATATAATAAATAATATTTGAGCGGAAGATACTAAGACGCATTTTCGGAGCTGTGATGGAAAATGAGAGATGGCGAACGCGTTATAACCACGAGCTATACCAAATGTACGATGAGCCAAACGTAATTAAGACCATAAAGATCGGGCGCCTGCGTTGGGCAGGGCACGTGTTGCGAATGGACGAGGCCAGAGTACCCAAGCGCCTTTTAGAAGGCCGACCGGAGGGCCGCAGAAGTAGAGGCAGGCCCAAGCTCAGATGGTTGGACGGCGTCGAACAAGATATCAAGATCTTGGGAGTAACAAGTTGGAGAAGGAAAGCCTATAACAGATCGGACTGGAGAGCTTTGCTGGACCAGGCTAAGGCCCACCCGGGGCTGTAATGCCTCAGATGATGATACTAAATAATACTATTAGTACAATATGATCGCAGTGGTTCGGGACATGGTTAATTGAAACGGAAACGAAATGTATAAAACATTTAAAATGCTAAAATACGTATATTGTAATGTCTAAATTTAAAGAAAAACCCTGTAAATTCGAAAAATCCTATAAAGGAATAAAAGCGCTTATCACACGTGGATTTATTTTTTACTTACTCAAGGGTAAAGATTGATTGATAATATTGAAATTTTACCTTAAAACTATATATTGTGTAGATATAGAAGTGATTATATTATATTAAATATAATATTTATCATTCTATTGATGAATTCAATATTTAAGATACATTACAGATCGAAAATGACGAGATTATGATATATAATGATGTATGATATGCGATGTGTTTGACATAACATGAATAACATTACCTCTTTTTTCTTTAATTAAATGCTCTCTCTCAAACTCGTACATGTACTCGCACAAAAAAATCTAAATACGCGTTTAAACTAGGTTTTGGTGAAATCTTAATAATGTATTGAAATAGTAAGGAAACTAGAACTAGTACTATATAATATGGCATATTACAGAATATCTAGCAACTAATTATGCAGAGCAGTGCCTATTAAGACGGGTGTGTAATTATTTGCGAATGTGTTGTGTGGTAGATCATTAGGCTCAGGATAAACGTTTTGTGGTCACAGAGAAGTTAACAGACAGTATTGTAAGTTTATCAATGTCTAAGTCTATATGTGGATTATAACGATAAAAAATATTTCATGTAACTTTGTAAATACATATTACATTGTGCAGGCATTGTCGTTTATTTAGATTTTTATTCCGTGAGCATTAACTTTACACAGTCTTGTATTACTTTCTTCAGCAAACTCTATATTTGATGAATATTGAAAACCTATTATTATGTGGTCCATATTCTCATAATGTATACTAATATTATAAGGAGAAAAAATATTTTTGTTTTGTAGGTTTTTCTGTAATGGATAAACTAAAAATTCACTTAGCCGATTTACATGGAATTTAGTACGGCGATAGTTCGAGACGCTGAAAAGTGAAAATGGGCTTTGAAAGTTTGTATGGGGAATAAATAATTTTAAATACCTAGAGATATACTCATCATACTTATATACGAGTATAATATATATATATATATATATATATATATATATATATATATATATATATAGTCTATCTATTCCATACTAACCATTAAAACATACCTAATTTTACGACACGTTTGGCTCAGTTTGTAGTGACTCTACTTTCTGTGCCAGCGGTCGTGGTTGCTAGTCCCGCTGGGGGCATTCATTTGTGTGATGAACGCGAATGCTTATACTCCAATCATGGGTGTTTATATTTATAACTAGCATTGCCCGCGGCTCCACCCGCGTTCAGATGACCGAAAACCAAATTCTTAGGTTTTACATATTAGTATACTCTTACATTGCAGTTCTTGTATTTTTTCTCAGAAATGAGATATTTTCCCGCGGTAAAAAGTATCGTATATGTTGACCCGGATAACCAGCTATCACCATACCAAATTTCATAAAAATCCCTCCAGTGGTTTTTCTGTGATGCGGTAACAGATAGACAGACAGACAGACAGACAGACAAAAATTCTATAAACTTAACTCTTCTATAAACTATAGATTCGGCCTCTGTATCGATAATAATGTCTATTTCAATAAGATTTTCCAAAAAAATATTTTAATATTTGTACACATTCGATTCAGAATTTTATTATATGTATAGATTTAATAACGTACGTGGCTACATAATTGTTTTGGACTTTACAATAGTTGCGTATGTAATTTTACAAGTTTCCTGCGCGGGCTTTCCCTGGTTAGTTAGCGTCTAGCGAGCGCTGAACTTGCGCGGACAAAGTTCGAATAAACTTTGTCGATGTGATTGCTTCGGGAACATTATAATTTGTTTAGCTTATTTACCGAATTATATTAGTTTTAACCGACTTTAAAAGAGAAAATCTATGGAATTGTATTTTTTTGTGTATATACTGAGATATCTTGGCAAATTGTGATTCGATTTTCATAGTCATTTTTTAATGAATAGGTTCTAGCAGTAAAGGCAGGCCTTGCAGTAGGATGTTGAAAACGATATACTAATAGAGTCTCCCTAAATAAATAATAAACAAATATATTGTATCTCTTTATTATTGTAAAATATCCATTACGCCGACAACTTTAAATTCATTTAAGATTTATATTGGGAAAATCATAAGAAATATTTGTTGCCTGTAGGAATTAAAGTAGTGACGTTTAAAGTGAAGACCAATTAAAAAGGAATAAGCAGACCTCCTCCGAATCGACCTAATTACCATGCGAGCGAAAATAAAAGAAAAAACCCCACTGATATATTACATATTTCATGTTAATATCATATTAGAATAAAAACTTAAAAAAAAATTAAACTGACTTCCAGGCACTAAAATGTAAAAAATAACTAAACGGGGGTTTTCATTTAGAATAGATACCTAATCAGATATTTTCGAAGTCTAATATAAATCTAATATATTTTGATACGTAAAATACATATTTACCTATTAGATATTCATATCTTAAAATATTGTTCGCTAGCACCGACTTCGAAAATATCTGATTAGGTATCTATTCTAAATGAAAACCCCCGTTTAGTTATTTTGTACATTTTAGTGCCTGGAAGTCGGTTTTATTATTTTCTAAAGTTTTAATTTTTATATTTTTAGCGTAGATGTAATAAGCACGTTATTTGTAGAAAGAAAGTTTTTAATAAAATATTCTATTAAACAAATTGCTTAAAAAAATATTTATTGTTGATTTTTTTAAAAACCACTCAACTGATTTCGATAAAATTTATGTAGGACCACCTGAAGTATACCCTTTCAAATAAAAAACTACAATTTTCCAAATCGGTTTAGGCGTCTTCGAGTAATCGTTGAACATACATAAAAAAAAAGATTCCGGCGAATTGAGAACCTCCTCGTTTTTGGAAGTCGGTTAAAAACATCAACATTTTGAAACAAACCGATGATTTATTAATAGCAATTTAATATAATAAAAGTTGTTAGTAATTAAAGCATAAGAAAAGGGAGAGCTTATTAAGATTATAGTGATTTTAAAGTTAGATAATATTGTTAGTCCTTTCCAAGTTTTTTCAGAAGCATTCTTTAACAATTCTTCGACAAAGCGGTCGATACGTAACCATTGTTATTCAAAAAATCCCCAACAACAATAGAAAGTATATTCAGCGCTTAAATTAAATTCCACTTCACATTCCGGCAACTTTAAGTTATTGATTCTCGTAACCCTTGGAAAAATACCAGGTTGTGGCTCATCCTAACGGTATTTCCATAATTAAAATGGGCTTCTTAGAGATTACATGTTGTCGATACAGCCTTTTCTGAAGGCTGAATATATAATTTGAAAAATGTTTTTGACGAGGAAAATTTTTAAATCTAAAAATGTCAAAAAAGCAAATTCTGGGTGTTACATATGATTGTTTTTGGATTGCGAACTTATTAGTTATATTAAACGAAGCACTTTGTATAAACTAAAGTTATATATGCAATGCTCAGAGTATTTAACAGTATGAATTGCAAAAACAGAATAGCTAATGTTCAGAGCGCGTTAAAACATTTCAATAGCATTCATGAAAGCCACAATGCGAGTGAGGTATTGTGGCCTTTTTGAGTTTGCCAAAATGTAGTAATATAAATTTTTCAATCAATTTGATCAATCCTACAAAACAGTGAGCTTTACGTAGTCGTAATAAAATCGCATTAGCTTGAAAATGAATCACCGTAAACAATAAGCTGGTAGCATCTGCGTCGTGTCGTTTTCCTTCCGTTTTTCTCCTGGCAATTAATTTGGAACTTCAGTCAAGCTTATAAAGTCCATCTGTCAAAAGATAAATGTAATCTGTAGCTTAACGAGCGCATTAAACGCTTTTACGTTTTTAATTTTCCTTAACGTCGAAGTATGATTAAGATTCTTTCTTTTCAAAATATATTTTTATTGTCAAAAGGAGATTCTGTCTTGCCTTATTTATATGCGTGCTAGCTTTTGCCTAAGACTTTACGTCAATGAAGATGAAGAAGGAAGAAAAAGAAGCGATAGCATATTTCGAAAAGATTTTGTATTTTTTGTTATTTGTTTTAAAATTGGCAAAATATATTGTAATATCATTAATAAAATATTGGCGAAATAAGGCGTGAAACTTTTAACTAATCGCGGTGAAAACTATCACGGATCTTGAAGACATTACTGGTAAATTCAATAGCCTTAAATTAAATATACCGTATTAAGTAATTTACTTTAAATATATAGTTAGTAGCATTATGTATGTATATTGTATGTATATACATTAGAGCAACAAAATATAATTAACATAACTATAAGACAAGAGCGCAATGTTACACAAATATATGTATGTACAATACGATGCCAATATAGAACCTTTTTCATCGGCGCTTAAAACATCGAAGACCACAATATTTAAGCTTATATAATTTACATTATGTAATATATAATAAGTGCAGGTAATTTTGTCACAAATCTCAACTTGTTACAGATCATAAAACAAGAAATGACAATTCCTCTCATATCAGTATGTCGTAAAATTGTGACTCTTCGCGTCGTAGAGACGGACGACCTTCATACGCCAAAGGGCAAATATAACAAAGATAAGTACATATGTATGTTCTAGACTGTATGTAATTGGCTGGGATCTGCTAACTTTTTCGATCATATTACACGTGTTTTATACGTACTTTACTTGCATGTTACTATCATTATGTTCTATACTTGCGGCTTTGCTCGCACAATTTGAAAATATTTTTTACTCATCAATACATTTTATAGGGAACCAATAACCAAAATAAATCCGCGAAAAAAACCAAAAAGATAGTTTTATTTAAAATGTCAAATATTCGCGTAAATCTAAGAAAGTATTACAGCAATAAATTATTAATAAACCAACCAGCTCGGAAAGAAAAGTCTTGGTCCTGAGGAAAACTAGCTAAACAAACTCAGTGAAATTTCTATATACATATACACGATGCACAGTTCACACGAGATAGAATACACATAATATTATTGTATGATGTTTAACATTATTTAGTTGATTAAATTAAAATTTGCGTAATCATTTAGTTTAGATTACCAATTACTTGTACGAAAAGAAATAATAATATTGAAATTCATACAGTACTCTTTATATGAAAAATAGCAAAACAGAAATATTATAAAATATTAATGTTAATATAAATCAACTTCTTTTACATCCTTTGTATTATTCATACATACAAATCATACAAATACATATCATTCATACAAAATAAAGACAATTGAAATGCACTTTACCTAGTTTTAATTTCGTATGTACAGTAAGCATATAACGTAACTTTACATATTGCAGAGTAAACACCGTTTTCCGCTAATTGTCGACAAAATCACCACTAGCTATCGAATTCGCAACACCCATATCCATTACCAAGCAAATACGTCGCATATGCCAAAAATGGGCGCACATTATAGTTAGTTTTTATAATAAAAGTAATTATTTCCCGAACGAAATGTTGCTATATCTAAATTAACAACATATTATTATTAGTAAATAGATCAGTCTGTAAAGAAATCTTGGCGGAATACGGTTTGAGAATAATAAAATTAAGAGCAAGCGTGATAGCGCTGAGTGGGAACTAACCAGCGACATCGAATCGCACTCAAGCTCTAAATAAATACTATAACAATTACAAAGATATTTGGAAAATAGATGGATGAGTAACTTCATGAGTTACAAATAGCCTCAGTCTTAGTCAGAGGTCAGTTTCACTTATACCCCAAATATTGATGAACAAAAATGAAGATATTGTGTTAAGATAAAAATTAACATAACCGTATATTAAGTAAAAAAAGTATACGTTTTTATTATAATATCTACCTTAGCTATATACCTAAATAAAATCGACATGTATGTTATTCTCAAAGAGAATAATTTAACTTTCTCGCTTATAATAATAAGAGGAACCAATATAGTAACTTCTAGCGTTCTTTTGTAACCTACTTTTTTAGATCTCAAATGTGAAGTATTTGAAGGTATAGACATGAGCAAGAAAATAATTTGCAAATAAACGAGTAAGTTATGTAATACATAAGTATCTCATATACTCTACATATTTCATTATATGGATCCGTTGCCAAGGTTTATATAAACACGTTTTTAGATTTAGGCTTACAAACGTCAGAAATATATTATGTACTAATTTATATACGAATTGTATATATTTTCTTCAAGGTGAAAGATTCTTACATTATATTTTGTAGAGCACATTCTATAATATTTGGAATGCCTTTTAATACCTGCAGAAATGACCTTGTACGAATATATAAAACTTTTTAACTAAAAAGTAAAAACCGACTTCAAAAAAAGCACTAAAAAGTAAAAAATAACTGATTGGTAGTTTTCATTTACTATACATATCTAATCAAATATTTTTGAAGTTTCTGTGCTTTGCTTTGGCTATCGGCTGGCCTTAATTCATTGATGTTTAGGCAAAATCAAACCAATACTCGTCAACTTTGACTTACAGAAGAGCTCGCTACAGCAGATTGAAAACAAAACACAATGAATATAAACATAATATTTCATAATTACGTTCACGACAGAGACGGGAGACACAGATTAACTGTCTTCAGTGTATAATTGCCAAGAATAATTTACTACCTACCGGATCTCATTTGCCTGATAAATTATATTATTAAACAAAGCCATATATGTTTATTTAGTTTAATGAACGGTTAATAAATAAAATAAATAAATATGTTGGGACATTAACATCGACGTTATAACGAAGACACCATCTAGTTTCATGGTAAGCTACGAGGTTTGTGTTATGGATACCAGATAGTTGATACCCTACACATATATAACTTTAAATACATACATATTATAAATATGAACATCCATGACTGGAGTACAAACATTCGTGCTCATCACACAAATGAATTCCATCAGCGGGATTCAAACCCGCGACCGTTGCCACAGCAAGTAGGTTCACTACAAACTGAGCCAAACTTATCGTCAAATTAATAGGAGTCTCATTTATATGTTAATATTTAACTACTTGTAGAATGATTTATGAAAGCTTGTTGTTTGAATAGTAGCTGCCACACACTATGCTACTTTATTATAAATTACTTTTACCAATGAAATAGATGTTATACTTATATAATTTATGTGTGTATGTTTGTTGCTTCTTCACTCTATAAAAGCTAAACGGATTTGAATGGCATTTAGTGCACACACAGACCTGAAGTAACATAATATATTTTGATATATATATATATATTCTGTTAGATACCTAGGGATAAAGCCGAGGGAAGTAAGGGTAATTCGCTAGTTTAAATATTTATAGATTCATTTTAAAAGATTTCCAAAACCAAAAATCAAACCGGAATCTTTCGTTGTAGAAATGAGTACCTACTTGGTTAGATCGATCTCGATAATACATAATTTGAAAACGATGACAAAATAATATGAAGGGAACAGGTTTGAAGTTTGTAGGTACTCGTATTACGGTTTTAACAATACCGCAAAAACCATAATATATTTTTTTATACTTGTTTTTTTTTTTTAACTTTTTACTTTCTTATTTGTTTAGAAACTGGCACCTTATTACAAGCTACACATTCACCATTGTAATTATATATATAGAAAATACTTACAGTTATGTTTAGTGTGAGCTTAATAATACGGTACCTCAAGAACCATTGGATAGGGAACCCTAAAAGCTTATCTTTTTCAAATTTTAAATATTACATTCGTATTGATCATAACGTAATCGCAACGAAGTCGTATAAAAAGCTGCATGTCAATACTTAATTGCTTATATATTCGATCCATTCCATCCATTCAATCTTTTTATAAAGTAAGTACATATAAAAGTGAATTTATTTTGTTTACAGTTTACACTAACATTTACAATCGATTGTAAAAAAGAGGCTGGTTATGTCATATCTTTGCCTATGAATTATCAATTGACGTAAAAAGTCAGGTATTTCTAATAAGTATTATATACTTCGAAGGTGATCTTATAAGCATACTAAAAAACCAACCCCTAATAGTGGAAGAACTTTTATCTATATACTCTACGTAAATAAAATAATTAATGTTCCTAGGTTTGTCATCTATGCATTACTAAACCACTGATCCGATTGTGATCAAATTGTAAGTAGTAAATTCTAGTTATTCCGTATTCACCTGCGAAGGTTTTTGGCGCAAAAAAAGAATTTTTCTTTGGACGTTTTACTTTTATGTGTTCCTAAACCATTTAAGCTTAGTGACGCAAAGTGAGGGTATGTTGCTAGTATTATATGAATATACCACTGATATGTATATTTTGTGTTGTAAGGAATTACATGCAAGGTTTTTATTATGTGATATATAATAATATAATTCGTATCTATCTGATATCGACTTGAATGCTAATATAATTTAATAATATTAGCAATTTAGTTAACTTGCTATGTAAATATATAATTCTGATAAATACATTTACAAGTTAAATTAGCTAAATTGAATAATTTATTATATTTTCTAAAATCTAGAAATAGAAAAAAAAGTATACAACTAGGTTTCACCCGCCACTCTACTCTGTTAGGCTATGATGACAATTATATATCTATTTATTTTAGTCCATTTCTGACGAAAATTAATATGTCATTTATCCTGGCGAAATATTGGCAATAACACAACACTCGTAATAGTTTTTCGAACTTTGTCTTCTGCAATATCCATATAACTAAAGAATATTATGAAATAGCAAATAGAAATCATCTGTATAAACAATACAGAATTTAGCTAACATGAATTTCAGGTCACAGGGGCAATATTAGCGTTGGGTTCGGTGACCCGAATTAATTGTAGCGAAGGCAACATGACATCAACAATTCGGCTGGTCGGACCGGTCGCGACCAGTTTGGCGGCTTGCTAAACCGTAGCTCTGGGTGCAGACGCTAGGCACTTGCAGTCTCGAGCCGCGAGTGTTATGTGCGGGAGTGTGAGTGCGCGGGAGATGCGGTGGGCCCATGCACCATGCTGGCCGTACGGCACGCCAAGGTAAAAGATTAAGCTCATTTGTATAAAGCTCTTACGGAATTAGTCTAATTTCCTCGGAGGAAGCTTTATTTTGGTTACAAGAAAGGCATCGGAAGCCAGCTTTTGTGGAATAACATTTTTATGTAATAAATAATTGTAAAAATCACAATCGGATCTCAATACTGTTTGTTATTAGGATAGATATATATTTGGTGAAACTTTCTAACTATATTCATATTTGTTGCATAAAAAATTCATTGGAAATAATGTTGGAGTTCGTTACTCCATACATTTATACCTACAGAGTGTAAGTTACGGATAAGTCATCATTTTAAGAAGATGCCAAACAAATAAACTTATTTCCTGTTGATATATCCTCCTGATATAATACAAATCCTAATACCTATAATATAGATCCTTTTGATATAATACAAATTAACCCAGAGCTCACCATAGTTGTTTATTACAAAAGATTTATTTAACTTCCAGTATAAATTGTAGCGATTTACTCTATCCATGAATTTGAAATACATAGAATATTATTGTTTGAAAGTGTTTGAACTTTCTACCACCAATGTGTTGTTTATTACATTATTTGATTATTATTAAAAACTATTCAGCTGTACCGAGAGATGATGACACATTATCTATATATACTCGTTTAATAAAATTCTGAGTCGAATTTGTACATTAAATATTTTTTGGAAAATCTTATTGAAATAGTCGTTATTATCGATACAGAGGTCGAATCTATAGTTTTTAGAATTTTTGTCTCTCTGTATGTCTGGGGATGCATCAGAAGAAAACCACTGGACAGATTTTGATGAAATTTGTTATGATGATAGTTCATTATCTATATCAATATATAAAATACTTTTTACTGCTAGAAAATATCTCATCTCTGAGAAATCTATACTTATTACGTTAAAACGTAACTAGAGACGAACCCGAGTGGAACGAGGGTGAGTCACTAGTATTTTATAAAATCCAAATGGGTCGTACAATATGCTATTAGAATTTAAAAAAATAGTTTAACCTTTGCGGGAGAAAATACGTACGTACTAAGAGTAAAGAAATATAAGTAAAAGTAATAGTTCACTCCATCATACAATTATATTTGCTCATAGTGCAAGAAAACAGGTCATATGAGTAATTTAATTTTCCAGACTTAATTTTTTTTAAGAACTGTAAAGAAAATCATTGCTATATCATTTTATAATTGGCGTATTTCAGTTTATTTAAAGTAATCTATACATATAATAAAATTCTAACTAAGTCAAATCTGTACATTAAATATTTTTTGGGAAATCTAATTGAAATAGATATTATTATCGATACAGAGTCCGAATCTATAGTTTTTAGAATTTTTGTCTGTCTATCTGTGTGTCTGTCTGTTACCGCATCACGAGAAAACCGCTGGACAGATTTTGATAAAATTTGGTATGATAACAACTGGTTATCCGGGTCATCATATAGGCTACTTTTTACCGCGGGAAAATATCTCATTTCTGAGAAAAAATACAAAAACACAAAAACTGCATTGTAAGAGTATACTAATATGTAAACCTAAAAATTAGGTTTTTGGTCATCTGAACGCGGGCGAAGCCGCGGACAATGCTAGTTTATTATATAGTTGACTTATTATATATTATTTAGAACGTATGATGAGACGAAGTCAGTTTTCAAAGATTACATATTAATTAATAAGCATATTTAGCCTTCAAATTGTGTTTACCCTATCTATATATTCAAAGACTAAACAGTTCAGTATATTTTTCTCTTCTGTTTGTTAAAAGATTTTTTTATGCTTATAGCTATTGACGAGTTAGTGTTACCAATAAAAAAAATATTGAAAACAGGTATGTTTCCCTCAAATTTTCAATAATGACTAAGGATTATTCAAATATTCGCGTAAATGTAAAGAAGTATAACGCCAATTATAACTTCAAACAAAATTTATGATCAAACAAACAAACAGAACAAAAAGAAATGTGCTTTTAAAACGATATATTTTACCTGATTTGCCCTCGTCGTACATAATATCTATAAAATCTTCGTTTAATTTGTGCACTGGAGTGCGCCGGCGTTCTCTAGCCTCAGCGGTGTTCAGTTACCGACGGGATTGTACAAACGAGTATAGGCAGGTGTATGTACTTCATTGAGCAGAGAGTACTAACAATTGTGCAGACTTGGACTGGTGAGAAAGTTTGAAAAAAATATATTTCACTACATTTTGTTCATGTCTTCACTCGCGTGAAAGGTTCATAGGAAGCAATAGTCCATTCCAAATGTAGCTGATATTGAAAATTAGCAACAAGTAGAAACTAAGTCATATAATAATTATTAATTCACATAATTCACAAACTTTGGTATTTCCAGTGTAAGTAGTAACCCGCCTCCGCATTTAATAAGCAATCGTAGTTAAATTTTTATAGCAAAACTTGTTAGGTTTATAGGGTTCAAGAAGAGCGTTAGTAACATTCAGTCTTATAAATTACAAGCAAAACACTTCATCGATCCATTACTGTGTTGCTGCATTAAAGATAGCCAATAAACATACTTTCATATTTATACATAAAAATTATAAAGAGAAAAAAAAAGTATTTTTGTTTGAAATGGATAAACTTAATTCCGCTAAACCTATTTAGATGAAATTTGGTATGAAGATAGTTTGAGATCCATAGGATAGTTTTCATCCCGGAAATCATCTCTTAAGGGGTTGAAAAGGGAGACGAAAGTCTGTATGGGGAATCAATCATTTCTTAAGTACGATATAAAACTCATCATACCTACATATTTAAGTGTTTTTTTTTGAAGTCGGTTTTTTTATATAGATAAGAAAAAAGAAATAATTAAAAAAAATATATAATATATATTATATATATATATATACTAAAATATAGTCTATATATTCCATACTAATCGTTAAAACGTACCTAGGGACGAACCCGAGCGAAGCGAGAGTGAGTCGCTAGTTTATAATATTTACAGAGGTGACTTAAATAAAACGATGCATGTTTGTATTTCCAACGTTAGATACATTGTAAAAGAAGCAAGAGTTGTTCTTTTACTACCGAGGCTTAATTACAATGTATGCGAACACATATTGTTCAAAATAAACCAGATCCATTTATTTAATATTTTCAAACTAAGGTAAAGCTTGTTTTGATATAGATAAAGGTATTGGAATACTATTAATAACATTAGGTTTAGATGAAAATTTGAAACTCAGTAAATTTATAAAACAACTAGCATTCCCTGCGGCTCTGCCCGCGTTCAGGTGACCAAAAATCAAATTCTTAGGTTTTACATATTAATTAGTATACGCCTACACCGCAGTTTTTTAATTTTCTCAAAAAGAGATATTTTCCCGCGGTAAAAAGTATTCTATATGTTGACCCGGATAACCAGGTATCACCATACCAAATTTCATCAAAATCCCTCCAGTGGTTTTTTTATGTTGCGGTAACAGACAGACAGACAAAAATTCTAAATACTATAGATTCATCCTCTGTATCGAAAATAATGTCTATTTCAATAAGATTTTCCAAAAAATATTTACTGTATAGATTCGGCTTAGTTATAATTTTATTATATGTATAGATATCTCACATGTAAATAAATGCCATTACATATCTTACTTAAAATACCTAATAGTTTTTAAGTTTAAATTTTACAAGAAAAATTTCAAGAATTTTCAACTTCAAGAAGATTCAAGAATCTTTAGTTTCTAGAAAATAAATAAATGGCTATAACTAACTGTAGCATCCCACGTACTGCTCAAAACAAATCATTACATGAGCCCAAATTCAAAAGTTTTACTAGAAGCCATTGAAAAGTTCTACTCCAACGCTTGCCTCGATTATCAAAACGGCCCAATACTATAAACTTATTGTATCATCTGGGTTTCACATAACATAACCCAAAGTTTTCAATCAATAAAACTATAATTAGAACTTAGAAGTATTTACTACTTAGAACTTCCAAAATTGTATTACATACATAATTTTTCGAAAATATGATAACGTTTTAATGAAGTCAGTGCAGTGCATGACTACTCTTAGTTAGATTAGTATTCAGTCCTTCTTCATCCCACGGCCTCTGACGACGACGGGCCTCCCTTCAATACAAGGGGGATTAGGCCATAAACAAAAACTTGCCAGGTTCTCTCAGACATGCAGGTTTCCTCACAGTGTTTTCCTTCACCGTAAATCGTCGAAAATGATTCGCACATGAAGATATCAGATGTGCGAGACCAGGATTTTAACCTGCTTTATTCGGTTTCTCAAGCAATCGAATTATTATACTAGTTATTCTTAGAAAGTTACTTTTCTCAGTCAGTAGATACATACATAGTTCTGTGCGTAAATCTTTTATTTTAAAATAAAAACTGTATTGAAATTCGGAACAAATACTCAATTGTTGATTCTGTTAAACGAACAAATGTGTTAAATAAATAAAAGCTTTCTGCATGTCGTATTTGCGAAATATCGTTCAGAGCTGTGCGAACAATGCTTATGTCAATTAAAATTTAAAACCCACCAATCAAAAATATTCTTTTAAAATGTATAATAAATCTTTTGGGCTTTATATAAGATCCATATTTATTTTGCTTATAAAAACTCAAAATTATGTTTTTTTAATTGGAATAATTGGCAAAAATTTAAAATCATAGCCCCTTAAATATTTTTGATGTATAAAATTTAAAAATCTTATCTACGTAAAATGTATTAAATAACAAGATATAAATATATAAATGTATTTAGACTGGCCTTAACATAAGATCCTGCCTAGAAGTAGAGAGAGCATGATGAGAGTATGAGAGTAGAGTATGAAACTGAAACTATCGGATTTAGGTCTTGCCGTATAGGAGACGGCTTAGAATGACTCTAAAGGAGACTACGACCCTTACATGCCTAACCGTGGTCGGACCGTCACATACAACGGACCTCATTCTCGATATATATAAGAGTGTCCTTTCTGAGAAGGAATATTTTTTCTAAAACAGAGTTATTCAAGTATGAGCATATTAGATTATATTTAAAATATTAAAAACACAATTTGTCTAATATAACTATTCTCCAAAGGCTACTTTTTAACTCGATTAAAGAAGATTTTTAAACTAATACTCTACAAATAGAAATTCATTTTAACAATTATTTGTAATCTTGTATCAATTGAAATAGTAAACAGGTCTTATAATGGCTGTGGTTTGTTGAAATAAATTACATCTAGGATAAGGTATGAGTCTAGATTAGAAGCGATCAGAACCGACGAGATGTCGACCCTTTAGAATATTGACATAAAGGGATATAAATTAAACTTTCTACAGGATAAGGACATAAAAATCTTCGATAACATCAGTTTAAATATACGAAGTCACGTTCCCTCACGATTTACGACTTGAACATATTGGCTTAGAGAAAAATACGTTGAAGATTCGGCTTTCGCGCCAGGTGTATCCAAGTGTGGACGTGTCGCGACGTGCGGCTGTTACTTACGAGGAGAGCACGGTGTCGATTATATGAAAAACGTGGTAGAGTTAGCTCTATTGTTGACTACACCGTGTGTAATGCGAGGCACGTGATAGTATTTCCAATATCACAAACATATTATGTTAAGGCTATAAAATCAAAATAAGTTAGTTTTATTATGTATTTGTATGTACTATTTCATAGTGGAAAGACTGACATAGTACATACTTTCCGTTGTGTATCTGTCAGAGTAGTGACGTATTGGCCTAAGAGCCTGTGAACGCCAGACCTTCGTCATTTTATAAAAGCTGAAAGTTTGTCAGCGCATGCTCCCAACACAGATAAGAACGATGGACCATTATGAAGTTCAGGCTATGGTGGCTTTGGCAGGTACACGGTACTAAAGGTGTGTAATACCGATCTAAATTCGTCAAATAATAAAGTGTGATTTATTATACACCTTTAAGTACCTATTAAAAATAATGTATTACTTTAAAACCATACGCATACGGCATATGAATAATTATCATAATTTTCTTATGTATATAAAAACTTAAAAAATGAATAAAAACCGATTTAAAAAAATACACTAAAAAGTAAAAATATCTGGTAGTTTTCATTTACTATAGATACCTAATCAGATATTTTCGAAGTCGGTGTGATTTTATTTGTATCCGCTGGCAAAAACATAAAAAAAATAAACAGCCGAATTGAAAACCTCCTCCCTTTTGAAGAAGTCGGTTGAAAAATAGAGTAGATACTAAATTAGAACAAATTAGATCTATCCACAGTCATCCTGCTGTCTAGCTTTTATTCCATTTGCAAATAATTTGATCAGTTCTGAGCATGTTGCTTATTCATGTATCTTTTTATTTTCCTTGACAAGTTATATAAGTACTATATTCTTCTCATCCCTAACATGGCACGGACTGTTCAATGTATAAGAAGCGAAGTTAGTAATTTAAGTTTATTTCAAATAAAATTATTTGTTTTTTGCTAATAATAAAATTTCTCAATAACTTAGGTATTACTATATTTTAATTAAAAAAATTATCGACAAAGACATTTTCAAAAAAAAAAAATTAAGAAAGTCTTGGCGCTCCTAACTCTCGATGGACCCCAATATATATTGTTTCTTTCTATTTGTGTGTTTATCTTTGGACACCGTTCCAAAACTGCTAAATTAATTTTAAATAATATTTCACAATTCATTAACTTTATTTGAATTAATCCATACATATAATAAAATTGTAGCTAAGTCGAATCTGTACATTAAATATTTTTTGGGAAATCTAATTGAAATAGACATTATTATCGATACAGAGTCCGAATCTATAGTTTTTAGAATTTTTGTCTGTCTGTCTTTCTGTCTGTCTGTCTGTCTGTCTGTGTGTTACCGCATCACGAGAAAACCACTAGACAGATTTTGATGAAATTTGGTATGATGATAGCTGGTTTTCCGGATCAACATATAGGCTACTTTTTACCGCTGGAAAATATCTCATTTCTGAGAAAAAAATACAAAAACTGCATTGTAAGAGTATACTAATATGTAAAACCTTATTTTGGTAATCTGAACGCGGGCGGAGCCGCGGGCAGTGCTAGTTAGAATAATAAAGTTGTTTAAAATGTTATAAAATACTATATTTCATCTCATTTTTTCGATAGCTTTCGATAGATGTACAATAAAATGGCACATTATACTGAGATACGTATTACGTTAAGCTGTTATTCATATTATTAAAATATTTATATTTTTAATACATACTAGTATAATAAATAATTTTTCATATGTTTCTGGATATTCCAGCTAATGCCCGTATTTTCGCCAACCAACGTGAATAACAAAGCGCTGTCAGCGCCACTTTAAGCGCGTATTTGTCTTGTTTCGTAAAAACAAGGAGCTTAGCAACGCTCTTTAAACATACGACTTCGCTTTCTGCTTACTAATAGATGAGATTACGTTTTTATTTCACTTCGGTAGACTTATCTATGAATGTAACAAACAATGTTGCTGAGTCATTTAAAAACTGTATTTAAAATTAGTAAAAATTCGAGTACTTATGTTATTTTATTTAAGAAACAGTGTCAATTCTCATTGTTATAAAAATCAAGGATTTTTTGTTTGTTTGTTTGACCGCTCTTATCTCTGGTACTACTTTTCGATTTGGAAAAGTCTTTCTAGGAGAGCCTATATATAGGTTACCTAATATAGAAAGGTTTGATGAACTATAATGAAAATTGTTGCTTGTGCCACTATTTGGTTAGTAATTAATATAAATTAATTTATACTAGTGACTCATCCTTCCTCACACAAACTTTAATCCCCATTTTCACTCCCATAAGGAATAAATCATCCCTTAAGGGATGATTTGCGAGATAAATACTATCCTATGTCCTTTCCAGGGTTTCAAACTATCTTCTTACCAAATTTCATCTAAATCGATTCAGTAGTTTCTAAGCTTATTCGGTACAAATAAACAAAAATATTTCCTCTTTTTAATATTAGTATAGATAAATACGGGTAAAATAACCTAAATTGCAGCTTGAGTTATCCGTGCTATTTCCTTGCAAAGAAAGTGGTTGTGTTCAATTTTATAATAAAATTAACAAGTCTTGTTCCCCAATATTTTCTCATAATTTAAGCTCTGGTATAGTCATATAATATGAAATGTTTAGAAAGTTTAAATCAATTTTAGTACTAAATATTGTTTGTAACTAGCATTCACCACATTTGCAGTAATTATAATATATTCAGTACAATCACAGCAGACGATAAATTATTGTAAAACCTCCAAATGAAATGACACCGTGCTCTCAATTAATTCATACAATTTCGATAATGGCCACCGACATTACTCCAATAAATTCAATGAATAATAATATTATATTAAAAATTATTTTATATTCCTTTACAAATAATAATTATTGTTCATATTTATAGCAAAAAATCCTTTTTGTCATTATTCGAAGAGACTTATCTAGATATATTATATTAATATAAATATTAAACATAATATGTATGTACGTCTTGCGTCTGGCTAGAGAATCCATTTTTATGCCGACTTCAAACAGCACGAGGTACTTATTTCGTCTGTATGTCTTTGTGGGTATGTTACATGATCTTCGCTAATTTTTGAACTTCGATTTTTATATTATATACCTAAAGGAAGTTTGACAATAAAATTAAATAAAACTTTCTTTTCGAACTTTTTCGCAGATTTATTAAGACTTTTGGTTTCTAACGTTTCGAATGCTTTAAATCAATCATAGTCAAGGGAAAGGCGTACAGGAAGAAATATACCGAGGAGATTTTTATTTAAAAAGTTTAAATTAACAATTCAAATATTTAAACTTATTAAAATGATACTCTTATACAGTATAAGAGACTTTGTTAAAGATAGCAAAGTTTATTTTGTTGTAAGATACGACGACAAATATTGTCTTTATACAATGTAATATGTAAATCGTAGAGCGCAGAGCTGAAACAAAGAATCATCTATTTATTACACAAGCTTATTTATTACTCCATTATTCACTACTTAAAATCTCTAGATCTCTAATAAACTGCTGTCATTACAATAAAACGAGCTTTCATTGTTGCACAGCGGAGTATAAGAAGTTACTTTACTATTAATTCATTGTCAAATCTTTTGTCCTACATATTATAAAGTAGAACTATTATTCTAACTTGAAGAGAAATTGTTTCCATCACTCGTACTTCTATAATCAAATTTCTGCTTTCAGACATTTACAACTCGTCGCCTTAGTGTTTATTTGTTCATACCACTAACACTTCTTGTCCTTTACACAGAGTTTTTTTTCCTTCTATTTTAAAACCAAAGCTATAATTCTAAGATTTATTTACATATGACATGAGTATTTAATACCGATATAATTCGCATTTAAAAGGTATTGAAAACTTTTTCGGCAAATTGGTCGTTTCGACAAAATAAGCACTGACACGAACTATTACAATAGTACGTATCTTTTGTCTGTATTTTAAAACACTTTTATTAGATCGATCTAAATCAATCACTCGCACAGCAAGCAGGGTCACTACAAACTGAGCCAAACGTGTCGTCTATAGACGACACGTTTGGCTCAGTTTGTAGACGACGTCAAATCGAAAATATAGAACTCTACTATAGTAGAATTCTATATTTTCGATTTGACGAGTGAAATAAGTTAAACCCTCAAGGACCGCGGACACACCGGCGTTACAGTTAACAATAGATTTCTTAGAAATTTAAATAATTTCTTAGAAATTTACCTGTAGGTACATTGGTCAAAAGCGCAGTTGATAAAATAAATCCCAATCATATAATATCATATTCTTTACAAACATTTTTTATAAACATAAGCATATAGTCGTTTTTAATACTTTAAGTCTATACTAATACATCATAAAGCTCGGTGATAAATCACAATAAAATTTCACTCCACCGCTCGTTCTAACGTAAAATCTGAGTGGTTTACGATTACACTGGAACTAGATTTGATAGTCTGCATAATATAAAGTTTCACTTACCTCTTTGTATGTACTGGGAAAAAGAAAGCTTAAATACGGTTATTTTTACCAGTGTTACTGGGAAAAGTTAAGTGGGTTTAACACATTTTATGACCATTTGATATACCCGTCAGATCTTTTATCTTTTCTCTTATATTATAAATTTAAAAATTATTTTTTTTTTCATTCTTTTGATGCTTTAATGTGCGATAACTATGTGTTGTGGGATTCGTAGTGTAAGGTTGCATTTTTATATATTGAGTTTTTTAATAGAAAATAATATATTTGATTAATTTTTAATGATTTATGTATATGGCATTTACTTATGTGACCTTGGTCGATAGGAATGTGTTTAAAAAAAATAAAAAAAGGGCGCGGATATTCATTTGTTTTCCCGCGCTTTTGCACAGAGATGTCGGTATAACTCGCGTCATCTAAAAAGAACGCTGGCTGTCATGCTGCGCAAAAGCGATTTATCGGTCAAATTGGTGGTAAGAGGTGGGGCGCAGGGCAGCGCGGGGCGGCGGGGCACGCGCCGAATGCTTGCCGGCGCGCTATTGGTTCGTTAGTTCGAAATACCATCGCGCACACAAAAGTTTTTAATTACGAAATGGTTTTATATATAGAAAAGAGAGTAAAAGTATTTTTGACGTATATCGTTTTATAAAGAGAGAGTGTGATAATAATTCAGTTAATAATTTAAAAAGTAATAAACGTATTAATTTAATTTTTTCTAAGTAGATTTAACATTCTACACTGAATCAAACATATTTTAATAATAAATAGGATTCTATTTAATGACAAAGGGTGATGATTCTATTTAAAATAAAATGAAAAAATAATATTTTTATATAATATATTTTTCAATGTCGCTACCAATAACTAATATATGAAACCGCGAGCGAAATGCTATGAAAAATAAAATAATAGGCTTAGTACCTTTGTGCGTTAGTATACCCATGCGCAAACATACCCCCTCCACTTTCTTCCAGCGTTCTTTTTAGATGACGCGAGTTATACCACCATGTAGTGACTAGGCACGAATTGTTTCTAATACTGAAAATAATGATTATAAATTATGTAACTCACTGACGATTATAAAAGTACTGAGTATAAGAACATAAGCAAGGAATATCTCGAAGTTTTATTTGGGACCTAACACTATTTATAATAAATAATCTAGAAAAGAAAAAAACTGTAAGTTTGTTTTTCTAGCAAAGTGAGGTCACTTGTAATAATAAATATATTACTAGAAATAATACATGCAATACATAATAATTTATTTATTTTTTAATCGATTTCAGCTGCGACGGCAAATCTCATTGAGACTTTTCATCTGCGCAGGAATATTATAGTGCACAAGTGTGACTCTCAAATTTCAGTAGGACAAAACACTTTACAACTTCAGACTATTGCTAATTTATTGATAGAAAACCTCCATCACTTTACTTGGGCCATAGCCCCCCCCCCCTCCCACCTGCGTTCACCTTGTCGTGAAGGGGGGGGGGTCATTAACTTCCGGCAATCCAGCCAGGCCGTGTCGCACACTTAAAGGCGGTCCACCTCGGTGGGCTATGTGCGTATGTAGTATGTATGTGTATGTAGACCATTGGAGCAACCATACAGCTGTTATAGTCTGCATTGACAGGCCTACCGTCTGAGCATCGTGGTTGAGTGTGTAAGTGATCCTGCAATACCCCATTAAGACGGGGGAGGTTTTGTTGGGTTTAGTGGGTAGGTAGTCAGGTGGTATGCGTAAATGCATTTCCCAACCTTAAAAAAGGACGTCCGGATCTGCAGTCATATATGCTAGCCACCGTGACATACATATTTAGATAAGTTTATTTAAATAACATTAAAAGTTTCACTTTAATTATTCTCATGAATATATAAATTTAATCAAAGTGGTTCAGATAAGCTTTCTTCTTTCTAAAGCACGCATCAGGTCGTTGAACACAGCGGGACATTCTTGAAGGGATCGCAATAATTTGGTCGGGCGCTAATTACACTGCGCCCGCCTTCTCGCTTGTGATGCAAGGATTGTTAAGCGGACTGCACAATATAGCAGTTATGAAAAAAACTATATATGTAATACAATAATTGTATTGCCAGACCTCAAATTAAGATATATCCAAAATATATATTAATAATAAATAATTCTGAGTTAAATTATACTGAAGAAATAATTTGATATTAAAAGTTTATTTAACAGATAATCTTAGAAAAAATATGGAAAAATTAATTATAATAATCTTACGTCCTTATCTAGCAAAAAATCCCTTTTGAGGATGTATCTATCTGATTTTCAAAAAAATAATGTATCCTTGTCTAAAAATCATTCCATGAGGGCTGAATCAACGAAAACTAAGCACGCGTCGTATTTGCTCATTATCATAAAGTATTATTATCGAATATAAATATTTCACGATGTGGATGCTTTTTTCGCCCTTTTTTAATTATTAGTAGAGGGATGGAGTACGAGGCTTTTGCAAACTTTTGAAATTTGTTTTGTTTTTTGGCAACTTCATGTGAAAGCCAAGATAAAAGCACCAACGACCAATCACAAGAAATTATGCAAAAATTCTGCTTAGAAATTTTGTTATGTTACATATTATATATACTTCGTTTCTGCATGATGTTATTTTTATACCTACTAATATTTTAAATAACAACAAAAGCAAATATAACAGACCAGTAGAAGTAGTTAGTTCATACTGTGTGGATCGCAATAATGACAGTAATTCTGATTAATATTTTTTTGTCTATAAAGATAGCAACAGTGTTGCTCAATATTTCAACTTTAAATAATAGCAATGTAAATTAATATTTTAACTTCTTTTAAATTATATATAAAACAATAATATTGCTTAGATAAATAATTAATATTTTTGATATTTTTTATGTTTTTATATAATATAATAATAGCAACACTAAATAATATTAGTAATTACTAAGGTTTTTTTTTAAATTGTAATATTTATATTAATAACAGCAAAAATTATATAAATAATAGTGCTATATTTAATTATAAAATTTATTATTATTTTTTAAATGTTTAGAAATATAATAAAATAAAAATCAAAATAAATCCGCGAATCCGAAAAGATAGTTTTATGTAAAATGTCAAATATTCACGTAAATCTAAGAAAATATTACCTACTAATATTATTAATAATGTTCTGTATCTATAACAAAATGTATTAAATTATTTTGACATATTTAAAGGGAACCCCTTGAGATAAGAAATCCCCTAAAGATAATAAGTTATCCTTCGTCCACATAACGTTAATTAAAAGTAATTTTGATAAAACAAATTATTCTAACTATTATACATAAATGTATAGTGTATACATATTATGTATGTATAATAAAATTGTTAGTAAACCGAATCAGTACATTAAATATTTTTTTGGAAAATTTTATTGAAATAGTCATTATTATCGATAAAGAGACCGAATCTATAGTTTGTAGAAATTTGTCTGCCTGTCTGGGAACGCATCACGAAAAAACCACTGGACAGATTTTGATGACATTTGGTATGATGATAGCTCGTTATCTGGGTCAATATATAGGATACTTTTTACTGCGGAAAAATATCTCGTCTCTGAGAAATCAATATTTAACGTTAAAATAATATTTATATAAAAAATAGTATTTTATTAGGATTAAATTATTTATTTATTAGGATAATTTTTTATTTTTAGTATTTTTTTTTATTTTTAGTATTTTTTTTATTTATCTATTGATTTTTTATTTATTTGTAGTTTTTATTTATT
Source organism: Brenthis daphne (assembly GCA_947093115.1). Classification (NCBI taxonomy): domain Eukaryota; kingdom Metazoa; phylum Arthropoda; class Insecta; order Lepidoptera; family Nymphalidae; genus Brenthis; species Brenthis daphne. The sequence goes on from OX352473.1 coordinate 24,148,221, forward strand.
TTTAATTAATGTGCACGTGGCTTTATGTACATCGCCGATCTCTCAGCATTTTGGATTTCGTCGCAGGTTCGAATCGGTAACAAGGTACAGTATGCGTATAATTTTAAATTAGCTCTTAGAGATAATACGAGGAACGAAATCAATATTTTTAATCTCAGCACGTCCTTTATTCATAAAATATTAATGTTAAAGGCTTCTAAAATATTAAGTCTTAAAGTAGTTTTATGGGCGCTCCCTTTCCATAAATTTCAGTATTATCGAAGTGCTTGATAAATGACTTCAGAAAATCGTGCGTGTTAAATATTTTATGTTTTCATTTTTCTCTGTTTTACGTATAATTAATGTGCACACTAAGTTGGTCTGACGCTTACTTACTTATTACAATATCTCTACAACTTTGATTTGTTTATTTCAGTTATTTGTAGAGAAGATATTCCCATGAATAATATACATATATAACGCGTTTGTTAGTGTTTTGTTTTGTTGCTATCCTTCTTTAATGATGTTTTGTATAAAATTAGTTTTTGAACTGAGAATTGACAGCGGCAATGTAAGAGTTTTCTCGGTAAATCGACTACCTGTGCACATTACTCTATTGTAGAGATGGTCAGCTCGTCTGAATGGAGCGAGAACATGTTAGAAATAAAACATATATTTTGAATATCAAGACGTACCGTGGTATACTCGTATTATATAATTTAACTAATTTTGACGTCCCACTGATAGGCAGTGGACCTTTCTTTAATGTAAAGAGGGGTCAGGCCTCAGGCCATATAGGTCACGCGTCTTTTGAAAACGAAGATTATTAAACATGCAGGTTTTCTCATGCTATTTTCTTTAACTGAAAGGTAAACACGTTGAAAACCAGAAGAAAAAATATGAGAAGTGCGAGAACCGGGTTTTGAATCCACTAGAGTAAATTTTCCAATCGAGCACATTATCACTTGGCTGTTACTGCCTCTGTAACATTATTACAGTTTTTTTTATTCAGACACGTCAATTACAAACTATCTATATGTATAAAGATAGCTCAAGCATATCACAGGTCAAGCATATGCATAAAGGGAGGGTTTGGGCAAGATACGGCTCAAATTGCGCCATAAGAGGTGTCAAGAAATTAAAAATTATAATTATCTCCCTTAGTAACCTTGACGAAACATGTTAGTTTTATCTATAGGCATAGATACATGTACGCCTACACATGTATATATAGTATACCTTATAGCGAAACCTACGATTAAATTTTGCAGTAAATTCTTTATATGTGTATTACATATCTATATATATAAAAGAAAGTCGTGTTAGTTACTTCGCTTATAACTCAAGAACGGCTGAACCGATTTAGCTGAAAATTGGCAGGGAGGTAGTTTAGAGCCAGGAGAAGGACATAGGATACTTTTTATCCCGTTCGACCGCGTTCCAATTTTTATGATATTTTAATTTTTGGATTTCTCTTAGTCCGGAATAGGTAAGTATTAAAACATATAATTAAAATGTGAGAAAGAAAGATTTTTTCTTTTTATATCTATTTAAAACGTACCTAGCGACGAACCCGAGCGAAGCGAGGGTGAGCCGCTAGTATAGGATTATATTGATGATATAGATGTACCACTATCGGATTTACACGGATTGTCTGGATAATAGCTAATACTGCAGAATAGAGAGCGGAAAATCTATTATCTCAAACTACTTTCCGGATCCTCTGAAGAAAAATGTGGAAAATGACACTAGAATAATAAAGATAAGATGTCATATTGTTGCTTGTACGTATGAAGTTTATAATTTACTTGATACCTGCCCACACTTTAAGGCTTAAATGAAACTTTCTTTTCGAATTATTTATAGAATTTATTTAAATTTTTGGTTCCCGACGTTTCAAATACTTTACAACAATTATGGTCACGGGAGAGACTAAGGCTTTAGACGTATCAAAGGTGTTATACACTTGTTACAGACAGTGCCTATTGAAAGAAATTAAATTCGCTGAACGAACAAGGCTTGATTTAATTAACTACAAAATTCGAGATACTGTCTCGCACTCACAGCGTTATCGACGCTCGAACACTATTGTATTGCTCTGAATAAGTACTAGAAACTTCAATTAAGTTTTTAGACGACTAATGTGATAAGATTGAAGTGTCTACACACACTACAGTGCAGTGTGTGCGCTTCAGTTTCTACTTCGATACTTATTTCAATTTGTACTGTTGAAAGGTTTGTTTAATTACTCTAGTTTCTGTCACCAGTTCCGTTTAGCTAGCAATAGTTAATGTCACTCACTTTAATCCTCTTCCTTCCAGAGAAAATCCAGTTAAGGTTGGATTATATGCCTAGTACTGTGTAGGTAATGGGTTTGACTACCGTGTCGAGTGATATACTGATATAGTGTTAGTCTAGTTTGGTTTAATTAAGCCGTGCTGTTGGGCATCGCCACTCTTAAGTTTAACACTATGTCTCAAAAACAACCGTAAATGTAAAGGTAGAAATAAGACATACTATTGTTAACGGTCTACGAGGTACAGGACAAAAATAAAAGGTATACAATTTAAAAAAGATGATAAAATTAGGATATCGGTAAGTATTTACCAAAAGTAGTAGATAAAAAGTAAAATACGAACTTCCTTTGAACTTTGAACCTTCATTTCCGAGAGAAGCAATCTATAGTTTAAAATGTAAAGTAGGCTTCAGGGTATATTTTAAATTTAATCTCGTTGCAGCGATCAATATGAATAATATATGCACAAAAGATAACTAGGGCGGTATGGAGTGCATTATTTTCGGGTTCGTTACCCGGTGGAGTAATTCTGGCATGAAATCGGCTATCGATATGGCCATTTTGGCAAATATCATTGCAAGAATAACCCGCATTCATTTAATTGTTTTGTTCATCGCATTCATTTGTGTTAATCCCGTTATATAACATACGCTGTTGCAACGCAACGAGAGGAAAATATTATATAGGCTGTACCTCAGTATAGTAATTTCCGAATGTACGTACCTATACATAATAGATAAAATATTTCAGATCAGTCAAGAAATAGATCTTTATAGTCATACTTTATTCAATTGTGTCTCATTTAACAAAAAAAAAACCAGAGTCGATGATTTCATTAAAGATAAAAAATATCATTTACTTTTACAGCAAACATAACACAACACAAAAGTTACGATCTGGAGGATATAATTCCTAGCAATGATAGAGGCTCTGTATCAATTTACTCGAGTAATATATTATATACATTGTATTTAAGATAAAAACTTAAATATTTAGTTTGTAATAAATATATTATATTTATTCAACATTAGTATAAATAACCAAAAATCGCATTGAATTTCAAAAATCTCAGCCGCTAAAAAAATACCTCCGTCCAGAGAAGAATCACTGCCGAGAGAAGTTCAACGGCACTATGGTTCCTTTTTTAATTTTTATATAAAATTTATAAATAAATAAACATAAATATTCGTATGTTTGTCTACCTAACCTTTTTTTCCTTAACCATTGATCCGATTGTGATGAGGCTCTGTTGGATTATTCTATTTATATCTGCAAAGGTTCCTGGCGCAAAAAAAGTTTTTTTCTTTGAATATTTGTCTTTTATGTATTCCTAAGCAATTTAAGTTTAGGGACTGACCCGAGCGAAGCGAGAGTAAATCGCTAGTTATAAATAAAATCTTTTGTTCAATATATAAACCATAAATTTTGAGAGATAATCAGGATATCAGGACCGGCCAATGGTAATCACATAAAGTAATTCTATTCTCTATAACATAATCTACGGCTAAAAAAAGCGAGGTCCGATTTCTAGTCCGGGACCCCTGGTCCATTTTTACAAGTGATTACTAATTTTTCGTGAGTAGTTTAATTTTGATGAGATGCCCAACTTTTTCTCTTACAAAAATTCTCGATTGTGGTAGCAATCCCTGACTATTCGTTTAGTTAATATAGCTTTATTATCCGCAAAAGGAGAATACTATGTAAGTATATACTAGACGACATGTTTAGTTCAGTTTGTAGTGACCATACTTGCTGAGTCAACGGTCGCGGGTTCGAGTCCCTCTGGGGGCATTCATTTGTGTAATAAGCACGAATGCTTGTGCTCCAGTCATGGGTGTTTATATTTATAATATGTATGTATTTAAAGTTATATATGTGTAGTGTATCAACTATTTGTTATCCATAACACAAGCCTCGTAGTTATTTTGTATATCATATTAAGTTATTTTATTTATTTATTATGATATGTTTTAAATAAATACTTTGCTTAATTGTACATTCATGGCGCTCAGTAAAATATGTAATAATTTAACGCTCTTACAAGCCATTAACAAGAAAATTGAATTGAATTTAATGTTGAATTAAATATAAATATAAAATAATTCTTCCAAAGCTATTCAGATAAGAAAAACGCGAATATGAATAATAATTATGTTTAAGAATCACTAGTTCTTTTATTTTATGAAGCTATAATAAAAATTAAATTATTAATTTATTTTATATTATAGGAAATACATTTTTTCATTGGCATTGTTATTTATTTAAATTATATTGGAAAATTTAATAACCTCGTGTACATTTTGATTGCCTCTATGATGTTTTATGTATACTCGCATGTAATCGAGTAAGTGACATAACTTGATTTACGTGACTTTATAATAGATTTATTTTGTACCTACACTTTGTTCATATAAATTGTGTAGCATCGAGGTGACGTAATTACAATATACAGGAATTAATTTTGTGGATTCTATTATTAAATCATGTTATTTATTATGTATTGTTCGAGATAGAATGTAAAGACTAGCGCTTGTAAAGTATAAAGATTTTTTTGTTTAAAATTGTTCCGTTTTTAAATAAATAGGTTATAGTGTTTTTTTTTATATTGTACTGGCAACTGTAGAGACTAGCATGTTCAAACAAAAAAGCAAATAAACTCTTCGGCTTTAATAAAGACTAGCGACTTATCCTCGCTTCGCTCGGGGTCGTCCCTAGCTTGATTCCCCATACAAACTTTCATCACCATTTTCTCCCCCTTAAGGGATGATTTCTGGAATTAAAAGTATCCTATGTCCTTCCCAAGGTCTCAAACTATCTTCTTACCAAATTTTATCTAAATCGGTTTAGTAGATCCAGAGATTACCCTCTACAACGTCACAAACTCACAATCTCACAAACTATACCTTTTTATAATATTAGTATAGATGGCCCACTATTATAGTATCGCTTCCAGCAATATTGGATACAAAATTTAATAATATTATACTAGCGACTCACCCTCGCTTCGCTCGGGTTCACACACAGGCACACAACAGATCTATCCCACGGAAACCATTCGTTTTTCTGGAATAAAAAGTAACCTATTGTTTGGCCGGCAATATAAGGTATGAGTATGCCAAATACTAAATTAGGTCCATAAGTTGTTGTGTACTAAGGTGTATAAGTTACTATAGTTTTTTAAATATCCCACGGGAACTTTTTAATTTTCCGGGATGAAAATTATCTTATACGTTGACCGGGGATATAAGGTACCACCATGAAAAATTGAATTTAGCCGATACAAACAGACAAACAGACAGAGAAACAAAAAAATTGAAAAAATAAAGTGGATTTGTTCTATTTCTCTTTTTACATCCCCCTTACTTGATTATTAGCAATTTTTTCTCTATGTACAGACATTTTATCTCTAAAGTTTAGCTATACACCTGCATAAAAAACAAAAAGTTGAAATAAAAAAGTTTTATAATTTTCATAAGCATTTTAATATTATTTAAGCTTTTTGTATTATAGAAATTAGACTATTGCAAATACAAAAGTTTGTTTTTATTTATGTTTATTTTTATTACGTGTATGTTTGTTACTCTATTATATATATTTTTTTAAATATATAAATTATAATAAAAAATATTCATTATTTTAAAATACACCGATCTCTTTGAAGTTGTTGTATTAAAATTTAATAATATGATGATTATAATTATGAAATCTTAAACGTACAGTGTGTAGCTTTTTAAGAAATTCGATATTACTTTATGTTCTTTCTTATTACTTTTGTTTACTTAATGAGGTTCTATCAAATAGAAATAATGAATAAGATAATAATAAATTTGACTTCTTAATTCGTTATAAGAGTATTTTAACGATCCCACGTACATAAATATTGTTATTTGATGTGGTTTTTCGTACGCGAGCGTCGACAGCACTCGATAGAGATAATTGTTTTGACAAATCTAAACTACAGACAATTCGAGTGCGTGCGTATTTGCCTTTTAATTAAGCTTCGAGTGTCGAGCTGCGGCTGTGGCAGCTCGAAACCGATTGAAATATTGAATTATTCGTGGTTTTCGCTAACTAGATGGGAATAGTTAGTTTAGTTGAAGGGCGCTTTGTATGGAGAGAAGAGGGCGAATAAAATGTCGCTTTAAATCTAAAAGAATTTGTAAATGAACTACTGCACAAACTGTTGGTAAATTAATGATTTAAAAAATTATACTTCCTAGTTTTAAGCTAAAGTTGTATCATTTTTAACCATTTATCTAGGCAATATCTAAGTGAAGCAAACCAGTACCCAATATCTTGTTTCATTATAATACTAGTAAATAAAAATGCAAGGAATATTTTTAATTGCTAACTCAACAGATAATTTATGCTTATTCTGTTATTTACACATATATAAATATCTCATACAATTGGTGTTCACTAATTTAATACATATTGTCTTTTTCCAAATGTAAAGATATCATACTTTTCATGTAATAATGTCCTCCCGACCAATTCCGGCCACGGCGGCCAATCTCACTGCGACTAGCCAGATGTGCAGGAGATGTTATAGTGCACAAGTTTGCACACAAGCAACAGTGCACTCTCTATTACTTAACTCCGGCCTACTACTGAGAATTTCGTAACAAAAAAACTCAGTAATTAAAAGTGGCCCGATCCGGGGCTCAAACCCGAGAACCTTAGGATCTGAAGCCATGCTAGCCACTAGACCACCGAAGCAGTCAACTTTGCATCTACATACATACATAGTTAAGTATTTTCAAATGAATTTATTACAGCGCCACTTGGGCTTAATATCATTTATAATTGAAATGGATTTCAATGCCAGTTAAAGCTTTAATCCCACTTGAATTATCTTAGTATGAGTACCCAAAGTCGTTAAAATTAGACCTATAAAATTTGTATTGTAATAGCATCGTAAAAACGATTAAGAGCGTTTGCACATGATCGTTAATAAATTATAGAATAAACACTAAATTTTATATCAATAATACGATAGCTCGGATAGTACAACTACAGCTCTGGGGGTCCTGGGGTCGAGTTTCGGATCAGGTCGAGTATAGTTTAATATTTATTGAGTTTTTGGTATAGAAGTGTGTATACACCACTGTACCTTCAGAGAACGTTTACGCTCTTAGAAGTCTTGCGAATGATATCTTCAATTCAATTTTCTTGTTAATGCTAAAGCTTTAAAAAGCATGCCAGTTTAGCACAGATTACTTCGCCAATGTCACGTAGAATGAAGAAGACGAATAATCTCTTTGCCACTGATAGTATCAAATTGTGATTGTGGAGAATCAAAGGAGTAGAGCGCGAGTGTGCGCACACACTGTCACACGCTAAAGTATAATGTCTTCTGTATAGATAGCTAGTTTCAGTGAGATAGACCGCCGTGATCGGAATCGGTCAGAAGAACGATAAAACAATAAAAATAATATAAACGATAACGAACAAAGAAAAAAGGACGGTATTATTAACAATTGATATTAGTGAGAATATTAATATAAAAAAATCATTACTAAAAACGACACCCGTAGGGTAAAAAAGTAAAATAAGATGGCATAGAAATTCAAGATTTATATACAGACAGACTCTTGATTAAAAAGTATATAGAAAGATATTTATATTTAAACTATGTCTATAAAAATACAATTTATGATTTAAATTGGCCCTATTCATAAAGTACCAAGATCTATCGCCGCATGTTCGCTCGTAACGCCGCTGATTTTATTATGAAACTTGAACCCTTCGAGTTGGAAACTCTATTGAAATTCAAGAGTTGTTTCTAAGTTATCGTAATAACAAATGTCGTTATCGGTTGCAGCGAGTAGATGAGTGGGCCGCTGTTGACAAGTTGTGCATCAATGTCGCCGACAACGTGGTCCTGATTGATACGTAGGAACTACAAAGATGAGATTTAGCAAGTTTTATAATGTTTTATAACGACGCGGACGATAGAATACTTATGGCCTATTTGATTTAGGAAACTTTTTAGTCACGCGAGGTCAACTTGTAAATTCCAAAAGTATATTATGTATATGTAGACTTTCCTTCTATATATAATACATCCTGAATATCTTTTCTTTCTATTATGTAAATATTATATATATGAAATGATAAAAACAAATCACAAAATTGCGACGTATCCCAGTATCATAATGATATAAAAACCTGTTGTAATTACTACGTCTGTATTTATTTATCTACTTATGTATTTATTTATTTGATTTAACTAACTCGGTGGTGTAGTGGCTAGCATGTACGGCTGCACATCCGGAGGTCCTGGGTTCGAGTCCTGGGACTCGAGCCAAGTTTAGTTATTGAGTCCTTCTGTTTAGTAAGTCTCAGTAACGGCTCGGAGTTTGGAAGTTGGCGGTGTTTCACCCCCGTGCTCCAGAGAGCACGTAAAGCCGTCGGTCCTGCGCCTCAATTCTCATCGGTCGTGTCGAGCAGTCGTCCCACCGGAGTATGAGAGTGAAAGGAATAGAGAGTGCACGTGTGTCTGCGCGCACACGCGCTGCACTATAATAACTTCTGCGTAGATGGATGTCGCAATGAGATTGGCCACAATGGCCGCAATCGGTCGGGAGAACATTATTATTATTTATTTATACTTTTTGCTATGAAACTTAAGGACTTAGATAATATTTCATTCGACAATGGTTGAAGAATAGAAATAATAAGACAAACGACTAAGCAGGCTTTGAAGCTATAAAAACAAATTAATTGAATTGAAAATGACGAAATTTGACATTTTATTGATTTTTTTAAATATTTGTCATTGTCGAGCAACATTTACATGACAATCAAATAATGCATTTTATGTAAAATAGATATTTTATTTCTTTTGGCAGTTTTAAATGATATACTGATAAAAAAATAGGCAAAATTTCCTTGTTTAATCTAAGTAAGAGTATTGCTATAATTTTATTTCACTAAACTTTTATACAGCGCCATCTAGCTATACGTATATACTTCGCTTTATCAGAGGAGTTGGGTCTTTGAAGGTATTACTTGATATTATTATGTATCTAACATTCATTTGGACGTAATTCGACCACCACCCGATAGATGGCGTAGCTATATTTAGAAGGTAGTTTTTTGATATAAAATTCTGTCATAGATGTCGCACTTCACTATCTTATATAAATTTAGTCGAATTTTTATTATGAAGGGCAATAAGTTTTTAATTCTTATATTTAACCACAAGCGACCCAACCTCGCTCCGCTCGGGTACATCCCTAGTTACGTTTTACCGTTTAGTATAGATTTCTCAGAGATGAGATATTTTCCTGCAGTAAAAAGTATAAATACCATATGTTGACGCGGATAACCAGCTATCATCATACCAAATTTCATCAAAATCTGTCCAGTGGTTTTTCCGTGATGCGTTCCCAGACAGACCATCAGACAAAAATTCTAAAAACTATAGATTCGGCCTCTGTATCGATAATAATGACTATTTTAATAAGGTTTTTTTAAATTTAATATACAGATTTGACTGTGTTAGAATTTTATTATGTTATATAACCTGTACGATTTCAATCAGTGTCTTATCGTCTTAGATCCCAAGAACTCATCTGTTTCTTTAACGCAGATCACTATCATAGTACCAATCAAATTGTAGATAGGTACTAAGTTATAATTGAAGCTATTTCTAGGAAATGTGGAAAGAGAGTTTTTTTAAATGTGGAAAAATCGCATAAATCTAAGAATCTTTTAGTTTTTTTTCCTGGTATATTCGCTTAATTTTACACATATTGTCAAATCTCAGTAACACGAGCCGCTGCGGTCAGCTGATACGTCTCGTGTGGCCACTAAGCTTTGAAATTTGCCATTTATAAGTTTTCAGACAGTGAAGGGTTGCGTAATAGGCTTTCTTCGAGGGCTAAACCTGAGATTGTCTTACATATTGATTAGTTTGCATTAGGAATGTTAAAGTTGACAACTGTGAGACGTATTGAGCTCTGGTTTATTTTGCTTTTTTGGCTTCACTTTTGTGTATCAGAAATCTACTCGTAGTCATATCTAGGAATTAAAGATTTAAAGCGTTATGATACCTCAATAGATTAAATAATAGAATTCGTTATGATGAATGCAATTTTTTCTTATAATTTCAAAATAGATAAATTAAATATAAAAATAAATGTATGAAAATTGTGCAATCTTATCTCTGTAGTTACCGATCGATATATAATTAATCAATTTTACTTTATTTTTCTTCGGGTGAAATTCTAAATTAATATATTTGTATAAAATTAGGACCAATAAGGTATAATATTATAAATATTTTATAATTTTTGCATTAAAATGTTTCACCGACTCCATTATAATAGTAATTAAGTAAAAAAAAGAGGAATACGTGTTTTTTGATGTAATTTTTATGAATTATTCTGAAAAAATAATTAATATACACGTAATATACACATACAATTAATTTTGGTTTTAGACATATTAAGTTATTATTTAATTACTTAGTGTTGATAAATAAAAATATTCATTTTCATAATACACTTAGTATGTAAATTTTTTACAATACCACGACGAAAATTGTAGTTTCAACTTTAATAAGCAAGCTTTAATTAAACCGTATCATTTTGTGTTCAATCAGTTCAATGGCGGCACGTAATAGAATATCCTCGCCATGAACTACTATATCGGTTTGGCTTTCGACTGGAATGTCGCATAGTGCAAGAGCATGACTTAATCAACAATTACCTTTCTTCTATATGCTGATATAAACGCATTTTCTTTTTCATTTCTGTATAGTTTAGGGATCGGTGAGTACACCATATTACATCGGACCCTTTTTTTTGGAATGGCACTAGAGACGTGTCACTAGTAATATAATTATTATACTTACAATTATAGTTACGGATGAAAATAATTATAATTAATAACTTTTCATGCAATTGAAGACATAAGTTTTATTACATTCAAAGTTATGTTCATTGTACTAAACCTAATAGTACAATAATATATCTTATGCATACTAAGAAATGTTGTCTTGTACATAATTTTACTTTTTTTTCGTATACATTAATTCAAGGAACTTTCAATTGAAACTTTTAATGTAACACATATAACACATTATCTTTATCCTTTTTTAAATTCTTAGAGAAATCGTGGCATATTTTCAATCTAAAATTAAAATACTCTCAATTCTTAAATCTTCCTTTATAACTATATAATACGTATAAAATAATAATTTAAAGAATACCTCCATAATTCTCGTGCGCGATCCTCGACTACAAATAGCAGTGTGCACTCAGCTGAGCACATGCACGATGATCCTGGTATGTGGATCACAGAATTAATTAAACATTTCTAGGCTAACATTCGTGATTAAGGCTTTATCATTTTATGTACTCAGTTTAATTTATATTTGAAGGTTTTTAAAGTTTTAGTTTTTAAGGTTCCGTACCCGAAGGGTGCCATCGCAACCCTATTACGAAGCCTCCGCTGTCCGTCTGTCCGTCCGTCCGTCCGTCCGTCTGTCAGAGAACTGTATCTCATGTACCATAATAAGTAGTTAACATTTCCATAGAGTGTGTATTTCTATTGCCGCTATTACAAAACATAATAAAAAACTAAGATGGCGAATTTCAAAAAGGCTGCTGTACAAATAAAAAAAATCTATTCTGGTACGGAACCCTTCGTGTGCGAGTGCGATTCGCACTTGATCGATTTATTGTGTACAGGTTATGTCATGTGCCCACGAATTATGTACTTAATTAAAGAATGAATCATAAAAAAAAAATTAAGGGCGGATAATTATTGTAAGTATGATTTTTATACTTTTAAAGTGATATAGTTATTGCAATATGTTAGTAGAAAATTATTCAATATTAAATTAATAATAATGTTCTTAAAATATTATCGGTCGACAGTATTTTCTCTTCACTTTAAGAAAAAATTGAAGAAATAATAAAAGCAATGAAACTCAGGAGTTCATAAAAAACACAGACTTAAGTAAAAGTTCTGAGTCTTGTTAGAAAGAGATCAAATATTAATAGCCCGTAGCCTCGTGATTGGTCTCTCTGGTTATGTTTTAACGCAATACTTTAACTAAAGAAATTAATATATTATGAATGAAATATTTTCTTAACTTTAAATGAAAGCTTTTATCTGTATCATTCTGAATACATCAGATTATAATGATAAAGAGTGTCAAATAGTATATGCATAAATAATATACTTATTGACAACACGTTTGGCTCAGTTTATAGTGACTCTACTTACTATGGTAGCAGTCGCGGGTTTGAGATCCTCTAGGGGCATTCATTTTTGTGATGAGCAAGAATGTTTGTACTCCAGTCATGGGTGTTTATATTTCTAATATGTATGTATTTAAAGTAATATATGTGTAGTTTATCAACTATCTAGGATCCATAACACAAGCCTCGTAAATAACCATGGAACTAGATGGTGCTGCATGTTAATGTCCCAACCTATTTATATTTATTTATATGTACATACAATGTACGTATTTAATAGTTGTCGAGTTATTTAACTTAATATAACGATGGAGTATATCTATTTTAATTTGCTATAATCGATGCCAGCCAGACAATAGCGATCGCCATCTGCGCTAATTGATACAAAATCGCCAGATATGCCACTCACCGCAGTGACAACCCCTCACATAACTATTACCCTGCAATCTGTCGACTTTATGTATATATCGTAAAAATGTAATAAAACGCTTGCGTTTTCGAAAATTGCTTGCTGATTTTGATAAAAACGTAATTTTCCTTTATTTCAGTGTCTCCCATAAAGATAAAAATTATTGCCACGTTAATATCAGTCTATCAGTTTTTGTTCCTATTTAAAATATTACTAGGACGCATTATGGATTAGTATTGTCTTCTTTTGTAGAATTTGTAGGTTTGATCCCCGCTTAGAGACATTATTTATATAAAAAATGATTGTCACTCAACAATCATGCCTTTATACGAGCTTAAGTCAAACGCGTCAGGAGATATTGTCTCGATCTATCCTACCGTTCCAATAAGAATTAATAAATGCTAATAATTATAATCCACATTTCACTTTATTTTATTTATTCACACAAATGTGGCATGGCTTCTCTTTATAAAGTTTGAATTTTTCAAATTGTACATAATTATATGTCATTTTCAAACCGGGAAGGGCTTCCCACTTTATGTGAGCTGAAAGCGACAAGATGCTCAAACAATATAATTTACAACGATTGTACGTTTAGATATGATATGAAATGAATGAAATTAAATTTTATTCAATTACATTTTTTACAAGCACTTTTGAATCATTAATTTAATTTATAGAGCATCAGTATATACCAGTGTGCGTGGAAGCTACCAACTTGAAGCTACTAATCAAAAAATTCTACAGTTACTCTTTTAAATATCGAGTTACATTTTATTTATTTTATTAATATAACATTATAAATATACTGCATATGAATTAATATTTCTCAGTTCCACACATTTCCATATACAATAGATTAGATTCTACTCTTATATTTTAACAAAACAAACCTATCCCACAGGAACCGTACATTTTTCCGGGATAAAAGGTAGCCTATGTATTTTTCCAGATTATAATCTATTTCGATGCCAAATTTCATCCAGATCCATTGAGCCGTTCTGGTGTGAAAGAGTAACAAACATCCATATATAATATTAATATATAACATTTTATTTTATTATAAAATCTAACAACAAAAATAAATATAACAAACCAGTAGATGTAGTTAGTTCATACTGTGTGGATCGCAATAATGACAGTAATTCTGATTAATATATTTTTTGTCTATAAAGGTAGCAATAGTGTTGCTCAATATTTGAACTTTTAATAATAGCAATCTAAATTAATATTTTAACTTCTTTTAAATTATATATAAAATAATAATATTGCTTAGATAAATAGTTAATTTTCTTTATGTAACCATAATGGTTATACACAATATAATAATAGCAACACTAAATAATATTAACAACTACTAAAGTTTTCTTAAAAATTGTAATATTTATAATAATAATAGCAAAAATTAAATAAATAATATTGCTATATTTAATTTTTTTTTTAAATGTTTAGAATCATTTTTATAAAATTGTGGGTAGGCACTGTCTGTAACAAGTATGTGTTTGAGACATCTATAACCTTAGTCTCTCCCGTGACCATGAATGCTGTAAAACATTCGAAACGTCGGGAATCAAAAATCAAAATAAATTCGCGAAATAATCCGAAAAGATAGGTTTTATATATTTAAAATATAAGATTTATTATTTATTTAAAATATACTACTACCAACTTTCTGGTTAAACTTAGAGATTAGTGTCTAGAAAAGTAATAAGTTACCTGTGTAGTTAGTTATAAAATAGTCTGTGGATAGAACTTAATCAATGCCCTACCTATGCTCAGTTAATTAAAATAATTTGTGTTTCACTGAAGACATCACAGATACAAAGATAGATTGTGACGTATAGTAACAGTATGTAGCGTACCCGCATGAAGTGAGGCTATGTGCCTAATATTTAAATAATTTTTATTTATATAGAAATATTGACAAAAATTGAAATAAACAAATTAATTGTAATATTAGCTATACGGGCCAAACTATAAAAGCTTGGAATTAATGGGCATCCGGCGTGCTGGATATACTTTTACTAATCGACTAAGGGGTCCTTCACGTGAAGAGCAATCGACCATATGATGGTTTCATGGGAACAAGGGGCAGAGGCCTTAATTACATTAGAATGCAATAATAATTAAGACTGCAAAAACCATTAGGGTGATAATAATATGATTCGTTATTGGTGTCATCTGAAAAAGCAATTGAAATTCAAATTGTTTTGAATTTTTAATTCATTCACTGTCTCAATGGCAAATAATAATATAAAAAACTCTTTTGTTCCATGCTATATAAGATATTCATTTTACATAATAATATTTATGAATGTACTACTCGTATATGCGGTTTATGTTAATTTATATTTCCATTGTTTTACAAAAAAAAACTTATAATTGTTAAGATATATTAAAAAAAATATATATTAAATATAAAAACAGTGGCAGCATTAAGAGCATAGTCGCTTTGGGATCATAATGATAGTGGTTCAAACATTTGAGATATGATTTATTACATACATTGATCTATATTATGATAAATCATAATCGGGTATTACATTTGAGGTTTTTATATGCGTACTCGTATCTCAATTTCGACATGATTACCACTTGCTATGATAATCGCACATCTGGTAGAATCTTAACTCGTGTTCGTTATATAAGTCCGCCATATTTGGCTAGCAAGGTGGACTAAGGCTCGTCTCCCTCCGTCCAGCAGTGAAACCTTAAAATGGCTAAATTATTATCGTACTATTATTATAAATGCCTGTTTCTATGTGTATGTGTGTATGTGTACGTGTTTTAGTTACTTATCCACGCTGAAAAAAATGAACCGATTTGAATGCAACTTAGTACACATATAGACTGAATTGGGAGACCTGGAGTATCATTTACCTTATAAGTACCAAGGGACACACCCGAGTGAAGTGAGATTAATAAGTATTATTTTTTTCACAGTACCTGGGTTCCTTCCCGGCGGGCGGCGGCGAGCACGCGGCGCGCGTCGACACCGTCTCTCGCAGGCTACATCTTATGAAGGTGAGATGGTTATTTATAGGTGGATATTAAACTAGCTATAATTTACATATGAGACTTTATGAATAGCTGTGCTCTGAGGCTCGAAACTTTATTAATTTGAGCACCACGAGATATTGAAAGCTCTTGTAAACGTAAAGTTAGTTCAGTTAGGCAAATACATATATAATATTCGTATGACGTACATATACTTATAGTTGATTGAGATATTGAATTTTTAATCAAAAGAATTTTTATATATGAAATATATATTTATTTACTTTTGTACATGCATTTACTCTATAATTGAGTTTTTTTAGATAGCAATCACTTGCAACGGGCGAGGCCGTAATTGACGACTGTCCACGCCTCAGTTTTGCAGAAATATTACTCAGTTGTTAACTGTTTCACAGAAATTGTTAAGCACGCTCGTAATTCCAGCTACACAGTACATTACTGTATTTCTCATACTAGTTACTGCTTCTTTTATACAGAAAATGAAAAAACATATATTTGCAATCCGTTATTTCATAATTATTAGATATACTTCGAACATCCCCTAAGTATTTTTTTTATTATTCAATATTAATACAACTTTAAGTTTATTAAGATTTATTTTAATATGTATGTATATATGTATATTGATCTACTGGTCGTGATTACGTGCCAGCGGTTTCAGTTCGATAAAGTAATAGACATACTCATATACCCTCTTGGGAACCAGAGTATCATATTTGATACTTGAATTAAAAACATCGTGAAAGCGTCGTCTGTTATTTTTTCCTATTTTTTTTTTATTTAAGACATAGAGTAGACCTCTAATGATTCATAACTACAATTTTCGTACTTCAAAGTGCTTAAAGTTTAAGCGGGTAGGACAGCTATTTTTCACAAATTCAAAGTTTTCGCCATGTCAACTTTAAGTAAGGGTAAGTAAGTATTAAATTATGGATTCCTAAGTAATTTGCTATTGTTTATAAAGGGTAAGCTCTCTTCTTTGAATTTTCCGTAAGTAAATAACGTAAAATTTTATTTTAACGTGAACACCATACGATAAATTGAGCATATCAAATGTGATACTTTGGGCACTATTGGAAATAATATTAACTATTTACAATGATTTCCGGTATATCTGACGAAACAATTCACCATGAATTAATGGACTCCAACGTCTCCGATGATGAAAAGGATGACTCTGACGTAGACGAGGATGGCATACAGAACAACGATATAGATAAGATTGAGGAACAGCCAAGGTTGCAGGGACCAAATAGTGATTGCGATTCCTCTGATGATGAGCCACTTCAACTAATGCCCCGTTCAACGAGGCATGTTTCTACAGGTAGGCCAGTAATTTGGAAGCATACAACTGATTTTAGAGCCATTTTTATCGCATCCACATCAGGTGCAGTGAAAATCTCTCAGAGAACAACCTGAAGCCTGATTTCTAAAAAGATATTGGAATATTTTGAGTGGTACTTAAATGCTGAATTCTTTACAAACATGGATTTTTGTCCAAATGTCATGTCCAAATCCATGTGCGCACAGAAAAATCAATGAACTCTGCTGCTGCAGAAATTTAACGTTTTTTGGGTGTAGCATGGTTACTGGACTGTTAGGTATGCCAAGGATAAAATAATTCTGGCTTTTAGATACAAGTGCGACTTAATGGCACCTGCAATGACTAAAAGACGTTATTCGTTCGTACTTAAAAGTCGTAAATGAAGCTGATGTTTTAGAACCTACGCAATCTAATGACTGCTTCTGGAAAATACGATCAATAGTTTTAGAGATTGAGAGAGCGTGCAGTAAAAATGTTCGCGACAAAAATGTCTCCATCGAAATTCCTCGAAGTCTCCATCGAAACTCCATCGAAGATCTTACCTTACACAAAAAGATGGGTCCAAAAGCAACTGGTGAAAGGTAAACCAAACCCAGAAGGAATAAAACTTTATATCGCAGTGAATTCTGACGATTTACCATTGGATTTATACCTAAAGGTCTAGTAATATCTAAAGTAAAGGTAAAGTGGAATCGGCTTTGTACCCAACACCTGAAAAATTAGTAAGATAGTAGGATAGCATTTGCAGGATACCATTTTAATTTATATGGATTTTACCTCTTCACCACTTTTGGATATCGTAAAAGAAAGAGTATGTAACGGAATAGCCATTTTAATGAAAAATAAGGTACCAAAGGTTGTATAGCTTCGACTTTTATATGTTAGGAGTGTGATGTATATTTATTATTTATGTTTTAATTTCACTAGGAATTGTTATAAAACTTATCATTAGCATTAAATGTGAAAATTATACTGATTTAAAAAAAAACTAACATTGAAATAAAATAGTTTTTTTTCTTATGTGTCCCAAAGTAAGGTGTGTTAAGATAGCAGTGAAAGGTTAGCAGAATCGTTCGAAACATATATGGTATTTTGTGGCTAATTTGTTGCTAATTAGTTGCTAAAACCCCGATTTTGTTGCTTTGTCCGATTTCGAAAAAAAGGAGTTACTGCTATCTTAACGTTAAGCTAGCAGTAAACTCAGCGGGACCGGCATGAATTAAATGCAATTATACATCAGTATTTGTTGCTAATTTGTTGCTGAAAAATAGTGTAAAAATTTTTTAAAACACCCTAGAATTGGCTAGACCTGGAGACCTGTAGCCGTATCCATGCTATCTTAACATGCAGTTTTTTTAACAAGACGATGGCATGGATTTTGTTGCTGGACGCAAATAACATCAGGACACCCTAGAGAGCCAGCAACAAAATAGAAACTAAAATTCTGCTACACCTGGAGACCTGTAGCCATGTCCATGCTACCTTAACATGCACTTTTTTTAACAAGACGGCGGCATGGATTTTGTTGCTCATCGTAAATAGCACCAGGACACCCCAGAGAGCCAGCAACAAAATAGAAACTAAAAATCTGCTACACCTGGAGACCTGTAGCCGTGTTCATGCTATCTTAACATGTACATTTTTTATGAAAACGATGACATATATTTTGTTGCTGGACGCAAATAACATCAGGACACCCCAGAGAGCCAGCAACAAAATAGAAACTGAAATTCTGTTACACCTGGAGACCTGTAGCCGTATTCATGCTATCTTAACATGCCCTTTTTCTATGAAAACGATGACATGGATTTTGTTGCTATTCACAAATAATATCAGAACACCCCAGAGAGCCAGCAACAAAATAGAAACTAAAAATCTGCTACACCTGGAAACCTGTAGCCGACTACAAGTGTTCGTGCTAACTTAACGTGCACTTTTTTTAACTAGACGGGGGCATTGATTTTGTTGCTCATCGTAAATAACACCAGGATACCCCAAAGAGCCAGCAACAAAATAGAAACTAAAAATCTGCTACACCTGGAGACCTGTAGCCGTGATCATGCTATCTTAACATGCAGTTTTTTTAAGAAAACCATGACATGGATTTTGTTGCTCATCGTAAATAACACCAGGACACCCCAGAGAGCCAGCAACAAAATAGAAACTAAAAATCTGCTACACCTGGAAACCTGTAGTCGACTACAAGTGTTCATGCTAACTTAGCGTGCACTTTTTTTAACAAGACGGTAGCATGGATTTTGTTGCTCATCGTAAATAGCACCAGGACACCCCAGAGAGCCAGCAACAAAATAGAAACTAAAAATCTGCTACACCTGGAGACCTGTAGCCGTGTTCATGCTATCTTAACATGTACATTTTTTATGAAAACGATGACATAGATTTTGTTGCTGGACGCAAATAACATCAGGACACCCCAGAGAGCCAGCAACAAAATAGAAACTAAAATTCTGCTACACCTGGAGACCTGTAGCCGTATCCATGCTATCTTAACATGCAGTTTTTTTAACAAGACGATGGCATGGATTTTGTTGCTGGACGCAAATAACATCAGGACACCCCAGAGAGCCAGCAACAAAATAGAAACTAAAATTCTGCTACACCTGGAGACCTGTAGCCGTATCCATGCTATCTTAACATGCAGTTTTTTTAACAAGACGATGGCATGGATTTTGTTGCTGGACGCAAATAACATCAGGACACCCCAGAGAGCCAGCAACAAAATAGAAACTAAAATTCTGCTACACCTGGAGACCTGTAGCCATGTCCATGCTACCTTAACGTGCACTTTTTTTAACAAGACGGCGGCATGGATTTTGGTGCTCATCGTAAATAACACCAGGACACCCCAGAGAGCCAGCAACAAAATAGAAACTAAAAATCTGCTACACCTGGAAACCTGTAGTCGACTACAAGTGTTCATGCTAACTTAGCGTGCACTTTTTTAACAAGATGGTAGCATGGATTTTGTTGCTCATCGTAAATAGCACCAGGACACCCCAGAGAGCCAGCAACAAAATAGAAACTGAAATTCTGTTACACCTGGAGACCTGTAGCCGTATTCATGCTATCTTAACATGCCCTTTTTCTATGAAAACGATGACATGGATTTTGTTGCTATTCACAAATAATATCAGAACACCCCAGAGAGCCAGCAACAAAATAGAAACTAAAAATCTGCTACACCTGGAAACCTGTAGCCGACTACAAGTGTTCGTGCTAACTTAACGTGCACTTTTTTTAACTAGACGGGGGCATTGATTTTGTTGCTCATCGTAAATAACACCAGGATACCCCAAAGAGCCAGCAACAAAATAGAAACTAAAAATCTGCTACACCTGGAGACCTGTAGCCGTATCCATGCTAT
This sequence comes from Brenthis daphne, assembly GCA_947093115.1. NCBI lineage: Eukaryota > Metazoa > Arthropoda > Insecta > Lepidoptera > Nymphalidae > Brenthis > Brenthis daphne. The sequence goes on from OX352473.1 coordinate 24,168,849, forward strand.
CTTAACATGCAGTTTTTTTAAGAAAACCATGACATGGATTTTGTTGCTGGGTGGAAATCACATAAAAAGACCCCAGAGAGCCAGCAACAAAATAGATATTATTTGAGAATAGCAACAAAATCCATGTCATCGTTTTCATGGAAAAAGGGCATGTTAAGATAGCATGAATACGGCTACAGGTCTCCAGGTGTAGCAGAATTTCAGTTTCTATTTTGTTGCTGGCTCTCTGGGGTGTCCTGATGTTATTTGCGTCCAGCAACAAAATATATGTCATCGTTTTCATAAAAAATGTACATGTTAAGATAGCATGAACACGGCTACAGGTCTCCAGGTGTAGCAGATTTTTAGTTTCTATTTTGTTGCTGGCTCTCTGGGGTGTCCTGGTGCTATTTACGATGAGCAACAAAATCCATGCCGCCGTCTTGTTAAAAAAAGTGCATGTTAAGGTAGCATGGACATGGCTACAGGTCTCCAGGTGTAGCAGAATTTTAGTTTCTATTTTGTTGCTGGCTCTCTGGGGTGTCCTGGTGCTATTTACGATGAGCAACAAAATCCATGCTACCATCTTGTTAAAAAAAGTGCACGCTAAGTTAGCATGAACACTTGTAGTCGACTACAGGTTTCCAGGTGTAGCAGATTTTTAGTTTCTATTTTGTTGCTGGCTCTCTGGGGTGTCCTGGTGTTATTTACGATGAGCAACAAAATCCATGCCGCCGTCTTGTTAAAAAAAGTGCACGTTAAGGTAGCATGGACATGGCTACAGGTCTCCAGGTGTAGCAGAATTTTAGTTTCTATTTTGTTGCTGGCTCTCTGGGGTGTCCTGATGTTATTTGCGTCCAGCAACAAAATCCATGCCATCGTCTTGTTAAAAAAACTGCATGTTAAGATAGCATGGATACGGCTACAGGTCTCCAGGTGTAGCAGAATTTTAGTTTCTATTTTGTTGCTGGCTCTCTGGGGTGTCCTGATGTTATTTGCGTCCAGCAACAAAATCTATGTCATCGTTTTCATAAAAAATGTACATGTTAAGATAGCATGAACACGGCTACAGGTCTCCAGGTGTAGCAGATTTTTAGTTTCTATTTTGTTGCTGGCTCTCTGGGGTGTCCTGGTGCTATTTACGATGAGCAACAAAATCCATGCCGCCGTCTTGTTAAAAAAAGTGCACGCTAAGTTAGCATGAACACTTGTAGTCGACTACAGGTTTCCAGGTGTAGCAGATTTTTAGTTTCTATTTTGTTGCTGGCTCTCTGGGGTGTCCTGGTGTTATTTACGATGAGCAACAAAATCCATGTCATGGTTTTCTTAAAAAAACTGCATGTTAAGATAGCATGATCACGGCTACAGGTCTCCAGGTGTAGCAGATTTTTAGTTTCTATTTTGTTGCTGGCTCTTTGGGGTATCCTGGTGTTATTTACGATGAGCAACAAAATCAATACCCCCGTCTAGTTAAAAAAAGTGCACGTTAAGTTAGCACGAACACTTGTAGTCGGCTACAGGTTTCCAGGTGTAGCAGATTTTTAGTTTCTATTTTGTTGCTGGCTCTCTGGGGTGTTCTGATATTATTTGTGAATAGCAACAAAATCCATGTCATCGTTTTCATAGAAAAAGGGCATGTTAAGATAGCATGAATACGGCTACAGGTCTCCAGGTGTAGCAGAATTTCAGTTTCTATTTTGTTGCTGGCTCTCTGGGGTGTCCTGATGTTATTTGCGTCCAGCAACAAAATCTATGTCATCGTTTTCATAAAAAATGTACATGTTAAGATAGCATGAACACGGCTACAGGTCTCCAGGTGTAGCAGATTTTTAGTTTCTATTTTGTTGCTGGCTCTCTGGGGTGTCCTGGTGCTATTTACGATGAGCAACAAAATCCATGCTGCCGTCTTGTTAAAAAAAGTACATGTTAAGGTAGCATGGACATGGCTACAGGTCTCCAGGTGTAGCAGAATTTTAGTTTCTATTTTGTTGCTGGCTCTCTGGGGTGTCCTGATGTTATTTGCGTCCAGCAACAAAATCCATGCCATCGTCTTGTTAAAAAAACTGCATGTTAAGATAGCATGGATACGGCTACAGGTCTCCAGGTCTAGCCAATTCTAGGGTTTTTTCAATTTTTTTTACACTATTTGTCAGCAACAAATTAGCAACAAATACTGATGTATAATTGCATTTAATCCATGCCGGTCCCGCTGAGTTTACTGCTAGCTTAACGTTAAGATAGCAGTAACTCCTTTTTTTCGAAATCGGACAAAGCAACAAAATCGGGGTTTTAGCAACTAATTAGCAACAAATTAGCCACAAAATACCGTATATGTTTCGAACGATTCTGCTAACCTTTCACTGCTATCTTAACACACCTCCCAAAGTATCATATTTGATACCACCTGAAAATCCTGAAATAGATATTTGTGTAACATTTAATTGATAGTTTTGCATTAGTGTAACGTCAATTAGCCCAGTAAATAGAAAAACACTGCTTAAATTCAATAATTTATAGTTCGGGTCCCAGGAGGATACACACACTTTAGCATATATAATAGTATTATTGTCGAGATCGGAAATCGAAGCTGTTACCCATTGCTTAATTAATAAGAAAATTACATGGCGTATTTAATTTTTTTAAAGTAAACGATATCCAGTAATTGCGTACGTGCACCGTAATGTATGACGCAGCAGTCGTTTGCGACAATCCCTTTGCTGTCGTCACACGTACCCTTGCCGGTGTAGCCTGAGGGGTAATTGGACTGTCTGTAGTTTAGATATGAAAAAGCACTACAGGCTCTCCATTTAACAAATTAATTAAGGGTGGTAAAATAGGTAGTTTTCTGCATATTATAATAAAAACTTATTTTATACTTTGACCGACTTCAAAGAGAATTACAAAAAGAGGAAAGAGTACGTGACTTGGTTGTGTTTTTTGTTTTTCTTTCTGTTTGTTTGTGTGTAACGTGATATCTGTAACAGTTGTAATTTAATAAGGAAATTGTAAGTTAAATAAGACAAAAGTAAAATGTTATTTTGCTTAAATTTTGAATGTTTATTATTATACTATAGTTAATACTATTAGTATTAAATTACCATTAGAAGGTTAAATGTTAGTGAATGTTGTAGGAAAAGCAAATGGCTATAAGTTACAAAGCTACAGCATCCTATCGGCAGATAAGATCTGCGATGTGGGTCACGTGACGTTATCTGATGGCGGGTCGACGCTTGATTGACGGGCATCATCACCCTCACTGTTGAGGCGATGTTGTTACGAATGGCGTGGATTTTGACACTTATATTATAATTTAATATGAAAGTTTAGATGAATGTTTTGATGTTTGTTACTCAATCACGCCAGAACGGCTGAAAGGATCTAGATGAAATTTGGCATAGAGATTGATTATAGTCTGGAATAGTACATTTACATTTTATCCCGAAAAAATGTATAGTTCCCGTGGGATAGATTAGTTCTGTGTTTTTCTAGAGGCGAATCTAATAATTATTTAATTATTAAAATATATTCGAAGTTCTAACTGTAAACATTAAATAATAGTATCAAATAAAAGAAGAAAATTATATTTTTTAAATTGTATAAGTGGAATCTGACTATTGTTGTAATTGAAAAAATTGTTATTATTAAATTTAGTATTGAAAAGACTAGGACCTGGAGTAACATATAGTACTGTGTGACGGTAAGTCAATTGCCATATATATAAGAACTTTATGAATTGGAGAACTTTCATGGTTATGTTTATGTTTGCTGTATTGATGCCGAATTTTTATTATAAATAGTATTTGTTTGTAGTTTTTGATACATTGGGGTCGATTTAAAAAAAGTTATATATATATATTTTAAATAGCCTAGTTCTACAATATTTAGGAATAGATATTGATCACACACCAATCTAAGTATTCAAACATATACTAAATCTATCCTAAATCTATCTAAGGAAAAATGTAGTAAAAATGTTTTTAAATGCCCACAACATACATATATCACCACTTGGATGTCAGTAGTTAACAACAACCCGAAACTAATACTTTGCTAGATTTACCAAATATTTTATATTTTAAATAAAACTATATTTTCTGATTTTTTTGCGAATTTATGTTGATTTTTGATTCCCGGCGTTTCGCATACTTCACAGCAATCATGGTCACGAGAGAGAATTGGGAACCTGAAACAAACCCAAGTGGACTCGATGACCCAGAACCAAAACATGTGGCAAAGAATGACGGGACGACCCTAAATGTAATGGGATAATGTTAAGCAAAGAAAGAGAGAGAGATAATCACCAATTTTTGTAATTAATTTTCTTGTTAAACTTTCATCCTTTTCGTACTTACAAAGTTACAATTCAAATCACATTTGCAATAAACTTCATGATGACGACTTCTACCCGACAATAAAGATAAGCCTTTCTAATCGCGATCTGCGTTTTACGATCGGTTCTGAACTGAATTCAAAGTTTATTGACACCGTCGTGCTATATCTACTGTGCCATCAGTTGGTATCCGCTAACCGCTAGCGAGTATCGTGATATACATGTTCGAAGTAGTCCACGCTAATGAGATGATTACGATAGCTATGTTATAATCATATCATAGATTTACACGAGTATTAGAAATTTTAAATAAAATTGTTAAAAACTAAAATTAATCCACGAAAAACCTCTAAGTAAACTTACAACAAAAAACTTAAAGTATAAGTATATATTGCATATTATATCCTTTAGGATATTATTTATTACTAGCATTGTCGTGGCTCCGCCCGCGTTCAGATGATAAAATACCAAATTCTTAGGTTTTACATATTAGTATACTCTTATATTGCAGTTTTTGTATTTTTTCTCAGATATGAGATATTTTCCTACGGTAAAAATTATCCTTTATGTTGACCCGGATAAGCAGCTACCAACATACCAAATTTTATTAAAATCCCTCGAGTAGTTTTTCTGTGATGCGGTAACAGACAGACAAACAGACAAAAATTCTAAAAACTATAGATTCAGCCTCTGTGTCGATAATAATGTCTATTTCAACAAGAATTTCCAAAAAAATATTTCATGTACAGATTCGGCTTAGTTACAATTTTATTATATGTGTAGATTAATCGTAGCAATATATGTATATGTATATATATATATATATATATAATATCAGTAAAGAAAACTGGTGGTTTTATAAAAACATAACAACCATATTTCATATTGTAGTAACGTTGCATCGGATGCGAAGAAAACTAAGCTGTTCTTTCAATTATCACCGCTCATGTATCATTCATTATAACCATCTACACTCGTTAGGGTAAGGGTTTATTGTTGAACCGATTTGGGAATAAAATAAATAATTTAACTCGTGAAATTTAGTAACACTATCCAATAAAATAGAGGTCTGAATATTTCATACTGTTATGTGAGCACAATATTTTGATTCGTACGTAGAGTCAAATCCCTTACTTCGAAAAAATACGATCTAACTAACATCCCAAGAAAGCCGTTACGATTAACAGTGCCCTATATCACACAGGCAATACATTTATTCTTTGATACATAAAAACAAATAATCAAAAAACCTACTTTTGTATTTATTGGTAAGGATATAAACAAGCTATACACTCTCTTCATAGTCAAATACTCAGGCGCTTTGACCAATTATACTTTATGTTATCTTATATTTGAATAATCCATATTAGTATTATGAATTCGAAAGTAAATCTGTCTGTCTGTATGTGTATCTGTTACGTTTCCACACTTAACCCGCTGAACCAATTTTGATAAAATTTGGTATAGAGAGCGATGGGAAATCGGGAGAAAGACATGGGATACTTTTTGTGGCAAAACCTAATAGGGTTGAAATAAGGGTTAAAGGTTTGTATTGGGAACAGATCATTTCTAAAGTTAATGAAAACAAATCATTACATCCTATAATTTTGGTAAGAAATAAATAATATTTCGGCGTTTATAACGAATCAAGGGGAAAATAGGGGATTATTTGAGGTTTTTTATTTACCTACTTTTCTATACCTATATATATAATCTATCTATTTCATACTAACAATTAAAAGGTACTTAGTGCACACTTAAGTCGTTAGTATATTAAACAGCAATATTTTGAATAAAACTAATTTTCTATATGAAAATTTAAAATATTTTACTAATATTATATGGTGAAATTATACAATGCTTTTCCATAAATTAATTTTGATATTAAACATTTTAAATATGTGAGTATTCGAAAAACTACTTTGCTAATTTCAATAGGGCAACTAACCAGTACTGCACAAACAAATGTAATACATTCATATTTCATTGTTAGTGTGGTACATTCGTGTAATCAGACGCGCGTTCGTATGCATCATTCATTAGGGTAGAGCTCGCGAGAGCAGACTAGTGGCTCTCACCACTTGAAGCCTCGTTCTTGACCTAGCGCTAGCTCCCTCTCAAACATTATCTACTGAGGTTTTTGTATTCAAAATTTTCCTTTGTTATTTTATGAACCAATTCTTTTAGATTTAGTAAAACAGGCAAGCTATGATGTGGAGTTGTCAGTGTACTCGTATTTTAGCTGACTGCTTTAACAACACTATCAAAAATATACAAAGCTTTAAAAGTGTTTTTTATAGTATAACAACTTTAAATTTTTAACGTTTTAATTAAAGTTTAGTGTAATATTTAAATCTTACCGCTACATTTTATATCATAGAGTATATTGCTACATATATAAATTTTATATGTTGCTGTAACTAAAAAGGGGGTCTATAAGTTTTTAATTATATAAACTTAACTGTTTCGTACAAAACCATTTTATGTTATATGTTAAATATTTACTTTTTATTATTATCATCAACTTTCAATGATGACGTTGAATATAGCGACTTATTATAGCGTCACTGACAGGTCTACCTAAAAATGTAATTAATAAAATTAAATTAATAGAATAAAAATTTTAATATTTCACAGTTTTTTTTTATATTTCAAATAAAAATATTTATTGAAATCGACTTTTACAAGCGATTTTTAATAGTTTTAATTAAATATCAGTATTGCAAATCCTCGAGGAATCTACCGTCGACTCCGAAGGCTGTTCTGCTGGGAAGAGAAGAAGAAACCCCCACAATCGTAGTTTTAGTAACAATATTTATTTACAAATGGTAGTTGTATATGAAGTTGTGGTAGTAGAAGTAAGAGAATTGAATGTACTCGTAATTAAATGTTTGTCTACTTTAATATCTTTAGTAGTATGGTATTACAGCAGGTTTTCCTCATTATTAAATGCATTATTATGTGATAAACAAATAAAGCCATAAGGTTTATTGACAATTAAGTATAATCTGAAACTGATTTCTATGGTAACAACTTTCGTTCAACGACCTCTAAGGCAAGTCAAGATCGCTCGCATCAGACGGATTGTCATTACGTTTCATGGAACTCTTGACCGCATCCCATTTCCTTTGAGAACGTTTAGCCACTATTTAGGCCTCTACCATAAGAACTAATCAATGAATGCAAACTAAAATATACTCTAACAGACATGCATATAGAAGTCAAAATTAATTTTTCACTCAATATATGCCTGCTACGAAAAGTTCATCAGAAATATAAAAGCTACAAAAAAGGTTAGAGTATTTCGAACTTTATGAGGTTTTAATAAAGTTTAAAATATAATATTACGCTAGAAGAACCTAATTCACACTGAAATAAGCTGTGAGGTGCACGAAGCTTATTATAATAAACACAAACGTGTTGTTTTGAAATATTCACGATTAAGTCTACTTAGCTCTGAAAGCTTATGCCTATATAGGTGAAAATTTAAATACATATAATAAATTCTAAGCTTTATAATATCTGCATCATGATTTTGTAAATGCGCTAGTACCGTTGTGTAGAAATAGAGCCACATCTCGCACAATATTTGATTAGGTTTTTATTGAGAGAATTAAGAGTGTTTCTCTTCATATTGCCAATTTCCCAAATTACTTAGGATCGGCGCTGGATACTTAAAATAAGAACAAAAAATGTTTGTAAAACTATAGATTCGCTCTTGCTTTCTTCATCCAACTACTACCAAAACTCCGATAGAAATCTTATGTCCCTTATTCTGCGGAATCCTTTTCTTATCCCGGAAAAATACTCTATCCGCTAAATGCTGTATGAGAAGACTGCTAAATCGCAAGTGAAATTCCCTATAAAATTGACTTAATCATGTTTATCTACTCCTTAGGAATCCGTTTTTCCGAGATAAAAAATATATTCTTATCACCTAAACCGTCACTCTACATTGTGTTTTAAGTTTTACTTTATCGTGCACAAAACTCAATATGGGGATTATATTTTAAATAACAGCAAGATATTTCTATTTTTATCAATTATATGTTGCTATATGTACTAGACGTCTATATACACTGTATAGTATAGATAATGTACAGGCAATAACAAATTGCTAGAGATAGCGGAAAACGGAAGAAACATAAACGCGTCGCAAATTACGCTTAGGAGATAAACCCTCATTTTCTAGCCTTTCGCTACTTTCATCAAACCGCTGCTTCATTATTTACAAGCATATAGTTTTCCTTGTATAATAATATAATGCAATATATACATATATTGTAAAAAGTTACAACACCTGAACCGCGGTCACAGGTTCAATTTTCACCAGTGATTTTTTTCATTGATTATACAGCAGTTTGTTGAACTAAAACTCACTGACTACTAGCAACATTCTGGTTTTAATAAAAATGAAAAGAATGGGATATAGTATATCAGTAGAATTTTTCTGTTCACAGATGAGAATTTGTTTTATTTTCACTTGCCTGTCGTGTTTCAAAGGTAATATACCGCCACATTGTATTTGTGTTAAAAGGAAAAGATGGAGCTTATATTGCATAGTGGTAAAACTCTAACAAGAACTCGACTCACCCAATTCAATTAAAATTCAAATGTAAATGAAAGAGTCTTTGCAAGCACTTTTAGATCGCCAATATTTAGACTTATGTAAATTAAACGTGTTTATTGCAAGTTCACTAGAAACCACCATTGATAGAGTTTTTGTATATCAAGCTTACCGCAGTTTAAAATCCATCGTCTTTTTTTAACGTTGGGACATGTATTTACGCATATATGGTGGTGTTGAAAATATAGGACTCATCGGCTATAATAGCCAGTATTCCCCACTAAAATTTAACGGAACCTGCTCCGTCTTAATGAGGCGTCGCAAAATCGTTCACGTACTCAACCACGATATCCCGATAGCAGGTCTGCTGAGGCAGACTACAACAAACCATGGGGTTGCTCCCACGGTCCACTCTGCTATGAAAGAAAAACCAGAAGCAACCTGTATGATACTCTGCCCAACAAAGTGAGCCATCTAGCAGCGTTTTTCTTGGTTTCACACCCTGTTGGTATACAAAATAATAATAGAAATATATTATAAAAAGTAATACGTATACACGGTGTCACTGAACCCTCGATGTGCATCAGACTCACTCGTGAGCAACCTTAACTAAAACTTACAAGGATTTTTCTCAAATGAACGATGTCTTAAAGGTTTTTGCGGCTAAGAACTATATTTATAGAAAATTCAATCGAAAAGGAACATTTTCTTAACTACCCATATCAACCCTTCTTGCTCATTTCTATTTTATCGCACATAATATTATATTGGGAATTATAGTGAATCAAAAAATTCAAGTAAAATAGGTTTTTACGATATACTATTCGAAGTAAGCTCAAACTATATTGCAAAGTCATATAGAGCCATTTATCTCGAAACGTCCTTATAAAGTTTTAATATATTATCTATGGAATCAACTTTACTGCATTTAGTTTTAAAAGTTTTAACGCAAAGTTTTAAAAGACTAACATTAATATTCCTATTTAATATAAAACTAATAAGCTACTGCCCGTGTGTCTGTCCCTGCTAGAATTTCTATAAAGTCCACAACTTGCAGTACGAGTATGTAACGATGATCATACTTTGTATAGTAATTGAAAGGCAGTGTCCTGTTAATGTAATTATATTTTAATTTAAACTATAACTTTTTCTTCTTTGAGATCAATAATTTATTTTAACAAAAGAGTTACAATTTTAAAATTATTTTAATTACTTTACCAATACTCCATTCATGGCATGGTGTTTGTAATAACTATGTATATATGTAATTTTTGAGACGTCAAAAACCTTAGTCTCTCTAGGAACCTAAAATGAAAATAAAACCGCGAAAAAACTAAAAAAATAAGAAAATCAGTTCAAACACACACACACACACACACACAATTCGTTCACAATTATCGTAGCTATTTCAAAGCTGGAAACGAAATTGTTAAGTTTCTCTCTTTTTGAACTTTTAAAAAAGATGTCGGTTTATTTACTATCAATGCAGGTAGGTTTTTTTATTATAAAAATATTTTTATAAGCATTGAGACCTTTACAAAGATATAGTTCCATACATTTAGACTACAAGTCTGGAATGTTTTCCAATGTATCATTTCAGGAATAAGATCTAGCTGTAAAAGTATCGGTTTGAGAAAGTTTTAAAAGCTCGATCTCTTAACATCCGCTTCGACGTTGGTTATCTCGCAAACAGGCTACAAACTTTCAAATGCGTTTTATGATTCTGCCTTTTGGAAACTCCAAGCATCTGGACTGAAGTACTATATATTTTTGTTGGCTATAACTGTATTAAAACTGACTTTGTTTATTTTAAAAATAGGATTACATGTAAGAAAATTTTACTTTTGCTCTAGTCTTTAAGTAATATTGTCACACCTTAGGTATCTAATAAGTCTAAATATCTTTACATAAAACAGCATTTAGCTGTTTTATTGATAAATACAAAGTTATTGGCCAAAACTAATAGATTTAATCTTTTTTTTTCCTTTTTATTAGTGTAATAATTCAATATTATATTATACTATTAATAAAAATATATTAAATAATATTAATAAAAAATGAATAATTAAATTATTGACGAAACTACATAACGGTTGAAAAGTAATCAACATTAAAAACACTAGATGACATAAGAAGTAAACAAAAACAAGGCAAATCTTAGGGAACAGCGCCGCCGATAGAACTTGCAATATTCCGTAGTACGTTACTTTCATCTGCGACGATTAGTTTGCGAGTAAATAGCAAAGCGCCAAGTGTAAGTATAGAGACAAACAAAACATTAAAGGGAGTATCAAAGCGTAGCTCCGAACTATAGAGGGGGATGTACCTAGTATTTATTATTAGGATCCTAAAGCACTAGCCGGTATTAAAATTGAAAGAACAAAAAAATTAAAAATCTTTTGAGTTGTTTCTCTTTTATTTTTTATCATGAGGCAATGAGTCTGGGGACTGACTGGACTCGGCTTGTTTATTTATTTCTGGCATTCGAATTAAGATTCTCGTGTCACTCCTGTTGTGGTTCTCTCGTTGCGTACTCGAATTCAAAGCTACTGTAATAAACATTGATGTACATAAAATTATGTTAAACATATTTTTTTCAAATTGCGTTATACAGTTAAATATGGATTTAATATTATTGTAATAAGTAAGTTAAAATATACTAATACGGTAAAGGAAACCATCACGAGGAAATTTTCTTTATATTAATATAATATTTACAACAAATCCTTTTAAGCAAAGCAATTATTGCTTACTTTAGTAGTCATAACTATAGTAGCAAACCAAACATCTACAACGAGAGCGCACAGCTCGCGGCTACATCGAGATTAATCCGTTGTGCGCAGACGAGTCGGCCGAATTAAAGTGAAACGACACCGGACCCATCAAAAGAAACCCTTTGTACGTCTAGAATATTGCGTGCTGCCTAGCTGCCTCCAGCTCCTGTGTCAGTCCTCTGTCGCATGCCAGCCTTTACTAGCCTTCTGCTATAATAAAATATTGTATTGGATAACTTTAAGCGTTTAAGTCTAAGGCATATATTTATTATTAACATTAAATACGAAGTATTATTTTAAATATTATTTTTTCATTTTAAGTATCTATACACATAAAATAAATCTTGTACCACTATATTAATTACAAGTTTTTTGTGTTATTAATATTATGTTGACGTCCATGTAGTCAGATTGAATAAATCTATACAAATAAACAATATTGTAGTGCTTATTCGTAAAGTCAAAATAACTGCTTACTACTAAATGCAAATAAAAGTGTATACGGTACTTACAAAAAAAAAATTTTTGGCTGTTTGTCTGTTTATTCCGGCTAATCTCCGAAACGACTGGATTGATAAGGGAGTAACTTTGGCTACTATTATTTTATAAAAAGAGTTAGAGTTCCGCACAAAAAAATTAAAACCCATGAAATTGTGAACAAAATCCGCTTACATGGTGACGCACCCGAGTGAAGCGAGAGTATGTCGCTAGTTTTTAACTAAAATAGTTAACTACCTTAGTCCAAAATGTAGCTCTAATTTATACCGCACATTTAATAAAACGATATATATATATATATATATATATATATATATATATATATATATATATATATATTATGCGCCTCTGTTTACATATTTAAGATCTTTTTGTGAATATTGCCTAAAATAAATGATTAAATTAAATTTAAAAAATTATTTAAAGAAGTTGGTTAAATAATATATTCAGTTTTAGTATATTATTAGATAATATTTTTAGTCTAAATAACAGCAAACTAATTCACTAAAAAAGTCTGAATTAAGCAAAAGAATCCTCGCACCAATTTACTTTGAAGCCCTCAATGCGTATTACACTACAAGCCAGGCCTTTCAGCGACCTTGAGACGAGACTATGGAGCGAATCCAATCTGCGAGATGTGCGACACGACCACTGCGCCCAGGAGACCATTCTGTTAAATAGATAGGTCAGCTCTTTAACTATTGACTTATCGATATATTTCACTAATACTATTTTTTTTATTTTCATATTAAACTACCGACTCACCCTCGCCTTGCTCGGGTTTGTCCCTAGGTTGATTCCCCATACAAAATTTCATCCCCATTTTCACCCCCTTAAGGGATGATTTCCGGAATAAAAAATATCAGTTGTCCTTTCCAGGATCTCAAAAATCTTCTTACTAAATTTCATCTAAATCGGTTCAATAGATCCAGAGATTACCCCAACAACCTCACAAATTCACAAGCTTTACCTCTTTATAATTTAGATATATTAATTACTCTTAAAATAATTCGTAACAATTTGTTTTTTTTTGTGATAAAGCGCACAGATAATTAATTTACATCTGAATTGGTTCCTCATTTTTACCTATTTTTTTCATAATACGCTTATAATACACTAACCTCATTTGGGTGGACTCTTAAAGTCGACGCGACTCCATACTTTTGTTTCGATTTTCTTTTTTTTTGTACATAAAATCTTTTGATTCTAAGAATTATACACGCACGAATCCATCTCAAATAAAATGAAAATAACAACAAAATATAAAAAGTCTGTGGGTCTTAGACTTACTAAAAAAAAAACTTTATAATGAATATTTTGTTATGTATAATTTCATTTTTATGTTAAACTTCATTGCTGGTACATTCAATGACAAAACTGTACGTATGTTACGAAACGAGGAAGTTAGTCCAATTTCGGTGAGTTCAAAGATATATGGAATAATTAGTACCCAGTCCTCTACAGTATTTAATTTAGGCTCAAAATAAAAGCTAATGTAACATAAGTAAAACAATAAAGGTATAAGGAAACTTCTTGTAAAAAATTAAACATATCCTCCATCGATGCACATCACTAGGTACCTCGATCGACACGCAAATTGCAAACGACTGTTTCACGGTTGCCCGCGTCCGGCGCCCAAATGAGACTCCCACGAATGCCATCGCACTGCCAATACGATATAGATTGCCTCCAGTTACAAATTACGGAACTATCTTTTTGCACACAACATACGAATGCATATATACACATAAATACAATAATTATGAAGTATATGTTTGTATGAAATAATAGGATTTTTAAGACTTTTCATGATTTTTTTTCTTATTTCTCTTACGATATAAAATGTATGAGATATAACACTAGTTATTAATCCTCTTTTTGTTCGGGTCTATTATTGCGTGTCTCAAAGTAACTTATCCGTCTGCTTATCCTATGTTGCTCCAAGTAAATAGGTCTATCTGTGTACAAAATTTCATCCAAATCCGTTCATCCGTTGCAGCAAAAATTACAAACTAGTGAACGTGAGGTTTTAGATATGATTACTACGATCGTTTGGAGAATTTCATCTAGAAGTTTTACATGTATTAATAAATTAAATATAAATTTGTGTTAATAAAATAAAGAAAAGTCAATCAAAACATTAGTTTTGCAATTAATTCGTTATGTGAATGCAACGGCAAAAATTTAGAAATTCATGAAAAGCTGTAATTAACTATGGTTTCGATTATAAGGAAGATAACTTTTACTTCTATAAAATAATTAAAAATGTAGGCTATTAAATAAACCTGTAAATTATACAACTTCACTGATCTTCTCCTCGAAGTCATAAAATAAGTGAATTATCACCCACGTAAACATCGCTTAATGCATATAGATAAGTAACAAATAAGGCTTTAATGTGCTACGATTGTTTGTTCAGCCGCACTCCCCACGTAATAGTCACATATACACATATTCATATATTATTCATATACAGAGTTGATCGCGACCACGTTTTTATTGTTCAGTTCAAATTTTATCCGTAATTATACATACGTAATGTACTATACCAGTATAAATGCAAAAAAATAGTATGTGTGTTTGTGTTGTTGTGAGTTTTTCTATTTCAGAAGTGCTTACTGAATATCTAAATTAAGATAAGGGTATATGTGGAGGAACGTAACGACAAAGACACTTCAGCTTCACCGCACATTACTATGGGTATACAAATTGTGAGGGGTGTTAATCGAACTCGCACCCCTTGGAGAAGGCATTGAACCCGGACGCAGGCAGTGCCTGTTTCTGATGCTGCAGATTAGTTAGGGATGTAATGATTGAAACTTGTCTTAATAAATGAATATTAAAAAACAGTTTTAAAACAAGCTTTTATAGGTTTATTTTTTTCTTTTAAGCGCTTTAAAATAAAAGCTTTTGGTTAATTATTAATTTATTTATCTAATTTGTTATTTTACAAGTCATAGTGCAAGTGCACTATATAAGTTAACTGAATCAAAATTGGATGCGGAAATTTCATATCTGTACCGTTGACTGCTGAGGAGATCTCTCTTACCCTGCAAAAACAACCAGGCCATGGTGAACGGGCTACTATATTTGAATAGATATAAAAAATGTACGTATACTCTTGACCGCTGAGAAAATCTCTCATTTGGAGCCAACCCAGAATGCAACATCTAAATCATGATCTAGACTTCAGAAAGGGCTATGATAATTATTGATTGCATATTTAAAATGCGTATAATATAAAGGATTTAGTTCTTCTGGAGCCAATCCTAGACATCAAAGACAATGAGGTCATAATTATCAATAAAAACTTTTTAACAAAAAAATAAAAACCGACTTCAAACAAAAGCACTAAAAAGTTAAAAATAACTGATTGGTAGTTTTCATTTACTATACATACCTAATCAAATATTTTCGAAGTCGGTGTGCTTTGGCTAAGTAATTACCTACCTATTAAATACATACCTAATCAAATATTTTCGAAATCGGTGCCAGCCCATACAAAGCAAAGCACACCGACTTCGAAAATATTTGATTAGGTATGTATAGTAAATGAAAACTACCAATCAGTTATTTTTAACTTTTTAGTGCTTTTGTTTGAAGTCGGTTTTTATTTTTTTGTTAAAAAGTTTTTATTTTTACCTTTTTAGTGTAGACAGTAGTAGCAAAGTACGAATTCTAAAGTGTTAGGCTTGTCGAATCAAACAAAATAAGCCCAAACGCAAAGTATCTACTATTAGCCGTTGAAGAGTTCCACCTATCCACCTTCTGGCCTTACCATCAAATCAGGTCAACAATACCGAACCACTGTACTATCAACGGAAATAGAAACACTTGCAAAGTTTCAAGTCAATATGACAATTAGAAGTAGGTTAAATTCATTATTAGCTATTTTTCCACCCTTAGGGGTGGTATTTTTTTTTTAAATTTAAATGGGACCAATCTGGAAGTATACTCTTTCAAACAAAACAAAAATTGTCCAAATCGGTTCATAAATGACGAAGTTCTGAGGTAACAAACATAAAAAAAAAAAAAAAAATACAGTCGAATTGAGAACCTCCTCCTTTTTGAAGTCGGTTGAAAAAAAAAACATTGTCATTGGAACTGAAACAACATGTAAAATTTTCTCATTCAGCTTGCAAGCAACTCATACAAACATACCAACTAACAAACATTGCAAATTTAAGAAAAGCTTTTAAATATCTTAAATAATATAAACAAGTGATAAGTTTTCATGTTTATTTGTTCTATATAAAAAGGTCCTGTAATAATATATCACTACATATTACTTGAATGAAAACACAACTTAAAAATTAATGATTGTTCGTTTTCAGATGAAGAATGAATACTTCTTTTTTATTATTTCAGCCAGATACATGCTTTATGTTCCAATTAAAGAAAATTTAGTACTTAACTCTTTATTAAATTTATTTTTATTTATAGATTTCTCAGAGATGAGATATTTTCCCGCAGTAAAAAGTATTCTTTATGTTGACCCGGAATACCAACTATATCTACAAATCTGAGTAATGGAAGCAGAATCATATTACAATACTATAAGCTCATTTCGTATTTAGGAATCGTTTAATTGACTACATTAGGGTAATACCAATCTGATGTTTTACCACTTTTCTAGACGGCCATGTAATACTTAATTATGATAGATACACCTTCAACTGCACAGTGGTAAAATTAATTTTAATTTAAAACTAAATTTTCACGTTCCTACAGGAAGCTCAGTTAAAATGTTTATAAGGTCATGCATAAAACCAACCACACACGATGAAAGTTTGATTACTTTTTTACGACCATCCCTCCCGAGTTACCCTCGCGAAGAGCAGAATTAATTATGAGTGTCAACACGTACGTATTGTGTACAACGTATGATGATAAAATGAGAAATTTTCACTTCACTTGTAATTATATAATTTAATGTAATTAAATCTAAATTATATAAGGAAATCGATTTTAAACAACTTCCTAACAGATATCGATTTGAAATGTTAACGCAATAATTTGGTACAGTGACGATAATGATAGAGCCGGGTGGTGGATAGTGGCACTCTTCAATAGTTATTAGTATATCGAATTCTAGTTTACTAGATTTGTGGTAGATAAGGGTTATGTTAAGACAAAGTGCAGCGTTGAGTAGATGAAATATCTATAATGTACCGTGAAAGTGTGTTCGTTTGTTTTTCTTTCACGTCCAAATGGAGTGACGAATTTTTGTGTGGAGATAGTTGGAGGGCTGGAGAGTGACATATGCTACTTTTTACCGCGAGAGATTATCTCATTCCCACGGGAAAACACGTTATAATAAAAACCACAACAACTCATCATACCTAAATATATCCATATATATCTATATATAATATATCTATACATATAATAAAATTGTAACTAAGTCAAATCTGTATATTAAGTATTTGTTGGAAAATCTTATTGAAATAGACATTGTTATCGATACAGAGGCCGAATCTATAGTTTTTAGATTTTTTTTCTGTCTGTCTGTTACCGCATCACGGAAAACCACTAAAGGGATTTTGATGAAATTTGGTATGACAATAGCTGGTCATCTGGGTCAACATATAGGATACTTATTGGAAAATATCTCATCTCTGAGAAATCTATACTAAGCGTTAAAACATAACTAAGGAACGAACCCAAGTGGAGCGAGGGTGAGTTGCTAGTAGTCTATATATTTCATACTGGCTTGCTTCCTCATACAAATTTTAATCCTCATTCTCACCCCCTTAAGGGATGTTTTCCGGGATGAAAACTATCCTATGTCCTTCGTATGGTCTCAAACTATTACCAAATCTCATCTAAATCAGTCCAGTAGATGCAGAGATTACCCCCTACAACGTCACAAACTCACAAACTTTACCTCTTTATAATATTAGTATAGACTAACCGTTAAAACGTACCCAGGGACGAACCTGAACGAAGCGAGAGTGAGTTGGTAGTTTATTATAGTCATTGTTTGGGAATATAATAATTCTAGATCTATTCTAATCACGTGATTTAATTCCTAGATAATTAAGTAATTAAGATACATATTTATTTAGATTTCTATTAGCAAAACTTTTAAAGCATAATTGGTTTTAAATATTTAACCTTTATAATAAGCACTTTTTATTCATTTATTGACGGTGATTAGATTTCCCTACTGACTATTATCGGAGCTAACTGCTGCGGTTTACTGTACTACTTCCTTAACAGTAATAGTTCTATTTACTTTATTGTCTATACAGATGGTTCGAATTAAGTTTTGCAATTAGTTACCGATGGAAAATATGCTCTTCGAAAACATTTGAACTTCTTGTTACATTAAGCGAGCAATTCTTGTATGTATATAAATTTATATCATGTATCTCGGAAACTGCTCTAACAATTTAGATCTTATTTTGTATTTCGATAAGCTTTTGCTTTTTAACTTTATCTATATAGGTGTCTTTTCTGAGGCCGAGGTACTTTATATTTATACAGCATTGGTATCAATTTTAAATGGCCATTCAAAATGTTTATATCAAACTTTGTTATCCAGTAATATATATTTAGTAAAAAGGGTTACATACTCTATGATATTTAGTAGAAAAAATATATATCATTAAATTATATAACTTTCTCAAGTATCTGTGAGTACCGGTAGCTGGCTGCGGCCGCATTTCTTGGATTCGAACAAAATTTACTCTCGAATGAAATTGATCCGGCCAATCACATTCAGAAAGCTCTATTGTAGTACTGGCGAGGTAACCGTGGGTATGTGTATCTGTATATATATTTATATAAAGATAGTTTCCTTATTTTATATATTTATTTTGTTTCCAATTGTTTGTTAATAACTCTACTCTTTTATATAATGACATCTTTTCACAAATTGTCATTAATTGTATACCACAGTTAACAAATTATTGAGTTTAATTAAATTTTATTTTGTTTTCATGTTTGTTTCATATATAATAGGTATACTATTTACATAGGTGTGATGGGTTTTGTGGTTTGTATTATAACTTGTTTTCACGTGGTAATAAGATGATCTTCCGTGGTAAAAAGTAGCCACTCTCCGGCCGTCCAACTATTTCCACACAATCGCGCCATTCCGTCACTCTTTCGATGTAAAATAGAGACAAATAAACAAACAAACAAACAAACACTTTAATATTTATAATATTAATATGAATACAACATGTCTCCAAGAGAGAAAAACAAATAATAGCAAAGAAATATTGAGATTAGGGAGTGTGAGTGAGAGCATGTGTATTCAACTAGTAAAAACATAGTATTTCCTTCATCAAAATAACTTCCTTAGGTATTTTTATTTAACAACAGTACATACATTTTACAGAAGTACCCTTTATTCTAGAAGCCACTGGTTTGCGAGGAAGTGTGTCTATGAATAAATAAGCTCGCCAACTTGAATGCTTCTTAGAACGATGTAGACACTTTTGTAAATGCAGGCGGCTCTTTTAACACTAAAAATTCAAGAAATGTTATACAAGTGTATGGAAAGAATAATTATTTTTTATATAACCTTGTTTTGGATAAAAATTGGCGAATGCAAACAGACGAATTCATTTATTTTTAATTGTATGGGCTTTGGCCAAGCCTTTAGTTTTGTATAATAGTACATAATTGATAAAATTATACGTTATTATCAGGCTGTAGCTTTCAAAAGGTGCAGGAGAAAAAAAGTCCTTCTCAAAAATAAAAAGTTCTGTAGTCCATCTCCATATAACCTTTATTAATGCCAAAACTCGCACTCTTCTATATGCGCAATATGTTTAAGACGGCACAAAGCTTCCATTATTAATATATAGATTTATCTTATTTTTACACTTTATTTTTATACGTAAGACGTATAAGTTTAATCTTGAAAGTTATAGTGTCCGTTTTACATTCAAAGTACGAGCACTCGATACTCGGAACAATTCGTCTCAACTCTGTCACCTGCTTTGCCTCAAGGTACTTTGCCAAATAGAATACTATAGCAGATTGCGTAACACGAGTACTAAAGAGTATACGTAAGCCTGGTGAAACATGTTTGTAGATTGCTACCGCTAGTAGAATTACTAGAAATATTAAGAAACGGTATGGTCGGTGCATGAGTTTAATTGAATATTTTACTCCCTCGAGGTTTACTTTTCAATAATTTTGAATAACTTTGTTCTTCTTCGGGAATTTCTTTTAAAATCATTACTTATTTCTTAAATAATATTGACAATATTTATAAATAAAATAGAAATATCTGTGTTTCTTCGACACAAAAAAAAAATTAAACAGATTTTATTAACAAAATGATCATGAATCAATGTCATCATTATCGTACGTTTAAAGTATTGCGAATTACTGACTCTATATGCTATGGATTATTTCAAAATAAATTATTTCATTATAATTATAATAAAATTATTACAGCTCTATAAAAAAGCCTATTGCTGAAAAAGAAAAAGCTAAAGCTGGAGTTTTTTTATTTCAACTTACATTTAATACTTACGTTTTATTTTTTTTGAGCGGAATCCTGATTCTTCTTTAAAATAAAAGTAGCCTAAGTTACTTTTTATAACATCAGCTATCTGCCAGTGAAAATTTCGTCAAAATCAGTCCAGCCGTTTTGGAGATTACCTGGAACAAACACACAGACAAACAGACAAAAATTTAAAAAAAAAAATGTGTTTTTCTTATAAGTACCATATATAATTTCAAGTTCATTTAGTAAGATTCTATTTCGATATTACAGACAGACACTTCAATTTTATTTAACTGCAGAGATAACCTTACACTAAGTTAGCGTTAACATTTTACAGTAAAAGAAATATAGGCTTTATTCTCTTTAAAATACCAGTAAAATTGATTAGCGAAAAATAATCTTATCTGAAAGTTAAACAAGATTATAATTAACTTTAATTGAAGAGTTTAAAGTTAATACTTGTCTAGTACCTAAGTACATGTACTGCCTTCTTTAAGTAATTTTCTACAACATTAAGATCGAGTTAACAGAAGTAACTTCATTAAAAACGTGCTCAGATACTCGCGAAGTTCCACTACACGCTGGCTGGAGTTAAATCCTCGTTAAGACACTGTTTCATTTTATGTGAGATTTATGTGTTCCATCTACTTGTGAAACTTTGGATATCAGACCATTTTGAATTATTTCTTTATAGATGTGGCACTTTAACAATTAAAGCTTTTGAGTAAATTTTGTTTTTTGACCTAATACTTTCTTAGATCGACGCGAATATTTGACATTTTAAATAATTACCTTTTCGGATTATTTCGCGGATTTTTTTGAGTTTTAGTTTTCGTTTCGAATGCTTTACAGTAATCATGGTCACGGGAGAGACTGAGGTTTTAGACTAAAAAATCAAAATATATCCGCGTAATAATCGGAAAAGGCAGATTTATTTAAAATGTTTATTGACCTGTTAAAAATGTTCTCTTCTTTATAGAGATATATTGAGCACGTACAATTTAAGCTTTTAGCTCTGAGCTTAACTAAATATTTTTGAATAAGTTTGATATTTTGTAACATTATTAAATAAATTTAGTAACACAACACACAACAAAAAGCTAATTATTCGAAAGCAAACAAATAATCTATTATAATATGCATATATAAGTAACAACGTAAAAATATCTGACGAAACTGTTAATAAAAACTTAGAAAAAATATAACGAATTAATATTAGTCCCGCTGAGTTCCTTTCACGAGTTCTTCTCAGGTCTGAGGTTTCTTCTTTCCGAACTGGTAGTAGACTCATGGCGTTCAATAAAAAATTGTAATAATTTAATGCTGAATAAAATATTTCGAACTTGAATATCTAATGATCTTTCTACATACATACTTGTAAAGGTACGAGAAATCCAAGGCGAAATAGGGCCGATGAAGTAATTCCAACAGCTATGAAGGAAGTAAGGTACTCGTATTATGAGAACGGTTAGTACTGAGTCGAGGCTGCCTCCAAGTAGCGTGCCTAAATTATTACTAATCCCACCTAACTTTAATGTGCATAAGTTTTTGCTTTAAGAGTTTCTTGTCTCCTTATCTTATATAATACTAGCGACTCACGATCGCTTTGCTCGGGTTCTTCGCTAGGTACGTTTTAGCGGTTAGTGATTCTCATACAAAATAAACATCTCTAAATTTTTTGAATTTCCAGCTGTATTATTCCCTATTTTTTTATTTTTGAACCACCCCTGACACACCCCCAACAAAACAAAAAAAGAATTATTCAAATTGGTCCAGCCGTTTTTGAGTTTTAGCGAGACTAACGAACAGCAATTGATTTTTATATATTATATATATAGATTGCAGCGAAACTTTCTACTTAATTAGTGTAAATTGATGGTACATTTATATTTTTATTTTTATTTGAAACTAACGACTCACCCTAGCTTCGCTCGAGTTCATCCAGTTTTAACAGTTAGTATGGAATAGATAGACTATATATTATATGAAATCGAAAATAATAAAAGAAATGTACAAAGAATATAAACAATCAAAATCATAAATGTATGTGTGTAAAATGTATTTTTGAAATGCTAATGGAAATGTGGGCCATTCCAAAAACCAGGATATCCAAAGAGTGCCATAACGAACGGCCTTTAACCCCAGGCAGTTTGTTCCAGTGCAGATGTGCAGAAATCGTCCTACTTAATTTACTTGTTATCCACTCGAAATAGCGCTAAACAAAGCTATTTGATAATATCCAATATAAAACTATAAACAGATATTTGATTATGTAATTAGCTCTTCAGTAGTAAGACATCGCGAAGTTTAAGCTTAACAAAGATTTTATTTAATTCATTATTAAAGGTTTACAAGCACATTTTAATTGTTAAAAGAAGTGTTTTGGTGAACATTTAGAAAATTTATATTCTTTTATCTTCGCCATATTACGAGTATGACAAAATGGGGTCACATTATTAATGCACATCATGTTTGTGTATTTTAAATAAATTATTATAGACAGGCGAGTTCGTTTTTAGGGTTCGGTACCCTAAGGGTGCAATGAAAGGGTGAAATTTTCACAGAGTGTATTTCTATTGCCGCTATAACAACAAATGATGTGGTATGGAACCCGTCGTGTGCGAGTCCAATTGACACTTGGCCGATTTTTTTCTTTTCGAGGACAAAATTCAGGAACTCAAAATTAAGTAAATACATTAAACAGCCAATAAATGCTTTAAGCTTGTGGATGGGAGCTTTATCTCAACGGATATTGTTACAAGTTTATTCTGGTTTGCGCTTTAGTTTTTGTTTGTCGAAGCAAGATTTATTGAATTGCCACAAAGACACAGGCGCAGTGCTAAGGAACAAATAAATGGAATGCGAATTAAAATTCAAGGCGAAGGATTCTTAGTTCTTATTGTGCGTACATATTGTATGAATTTATATGAACCAGTATAATCTATGTGTTATTACGCGAGCTTTTTCGAAATAATTGGCATTTAATTGCTTAACATGTTTTGTATGGGGAAATGTAGGCCTAATATAGTAGAATATTGTCAATTCAATTCAATTTTCTTCATAATGGATTTAAATTTCGATTCCTTGATATTATTTTTGACCTATTTTTGCCTAAATGCATCTTTATGTAACAGACTGTGCTAAAATTAAATCATGATATTTTCGTAAAAAATATCTGAAGTTGAGGAACTTTTGAAATAAGATAGTCGTTTCGTCCAAGGTTACGATCATAATTTCTTTTATAAAAGTATTAGAAGTTTGCGAGAGGGATGAAATCGCGTCAACTTATTGTGGAAGTTCGCGAGCTGCGATGCGGTGATATAACGAGACCGTGTAGTTACTGGGCGTGTGGGTTAATTAACTTTATTACGTTACTAGCTTATGCCTACGACTTTCCCTGTACTTCTTAGTTGGCAAGTCATTAAAATAAACTACCTCATTTTATATGCAGTCGTCAATGAGTTTAGTTATAACATATTTAATATGACACCCACTTCATATGAGCCCTCATAATACGTGAAAATCAAGCCACGCTTACTAAAATGATTAAAATAAACAGATTTTTAAATTTTAATTCAGTCTCACGTCATATACAATGTAAAAACTTCAATCAAAACAAAAAGAAAAAGAAAAAATATATTCCTAAACATTTCAAAAGTAATATTTTCTTAGATTTACGCGAATATTCTACATTTTAAATAAAGCTATCTTTTCAGATTATTTCGTGGATATATTTTGATTTTTGGTTTCCGACGTGGTCACGTGAGAGATTATTGTTTATTTAAAAAACATATTTTTATAAACATTTTTTTTATCATGTCACAATAAAAAAACTTACGTAAAAATCAACTGACATGAAAAAAGGAATCAGCAATTTGTGAATTCAATTACAATCGCGATACAGTAGATGGCACACATATTCTGGACACAACCCTCTCTTATCAATACAGCCTTTATCTATAGCTATAAAGCTTTGAACTAGACGTCGTTCGCCGATATCTGAAAAGTTGGCATTCGCTCAGAATTTCTTCGAGCTTTTCCTGAAATATGTGACGAGTAAAAGGTTGGGCGAGAGGCTCAAATTGCAAGGAATAAAGTATTTTACATTTTTAAAGTATTCGTACCTACAGTTTACTAAGAAAATATTTGGTGAACAATATGGTAAGAAAATAAGGTTGGCAACACGTTTGGCTTAGTTTGTAGTGAGGATCACTACAAACTGAGCCAAACTTGTTGTGCAGCGGTTGCGGGTTCGAGTCCCGCTAGGGGCATTGATTTGTATTATGAGCTCGAATGTTTGTACTCCAACCATGGGTGTATGTATTTGAAGTTATATAATATGTATAGTGTATCAACTATCTGGTATCCATAACGCAAGACTCGTAGCTTACCACGAAACTAGATTGTGTTGTGTGTTAATGTTCCAACAACGATATAAAATGAGGTAAAAATTTGATACGAAAAATATATGTAGATCATTATCAATATAAGATAATATTATTAAATTTATTTCTGGTCTTACTAAATTACCATCTAGGCTGAGCTAATTATTGGATTAAGTCGGCTTAAATTTTAGTAGCATATTCTTATAATGACATAAGTAACAAACAAGAAAGGATTTTTAGAAGTTCAAACCTAAAATAAGTTTTTTTTCGGTTTGGTAATTAATATTTTTCGAGTGTCAATTAAAACGTGTGTGGCAAAACAGAAGCCGGAACTTTATTAAATTAAGATCACCGCCTGATAATAAAAAGCTCAAACTATAAGTTAGATCCCAAACCTTAGAACTAACTTATATTACTAGTTATTCCTTTTTAACGGCTCTTCTCGTAAACGATAAAATATATGCATCCTTAAAATACAGGTTTTAAAGCTATTTATATGGGTTTTGATATCGGAAGATACTCTTAAATATGTATGTATAAATACACGCATATTATATATTTTATAGAAAGTACATAAAAGTCAATATTTCTAATCAAGTGTCAGAGCAAAGCATGGGTCGTAATATTGTAAATACAAAAGGCACCCAAGCAAAGCGAGAATATGCCACTAGTTTATTACATATTATCTTTTATGTTAACATATTAAACTCAGTATAGTAGCTAAAAATACAGCCTTTGTTCATATGTTTATCTTTAAAAATGAAAAGTTGCATAATACTCACTTAAATGTATGAAGGTAATTATTTTTCGTTCCAAACAAAACTTTCTCTTTGTCCGATGCAATTTTATTATATTTATTATAGTATCCACTTTTACTTTGTATAATCTCTTTGAAATTACTTTCTGACTAAAATATAGGTTATTACTTTTTTAAATTAAAAGTCACACACGGACTTAAAAAAAAAATATTATTCCACTTATAAGGATTTCTTTATATTCTAGGACATAATATGTAGAACCCTTTTGTTGAATTTTTAAGCATAAACTATTAGAATATTATTTTTCCAAAACTTTGATTTAAATATATAATAATTTTCATACAATTATTAATTAATGAAAACCGAATTATTTTTATTTTTACTATATTTTATTTGAAATTATATTGTTTCTAATTCTAAATCTTATTAATTTTGTATTTTTCATCAACTACTATAAAAATTTATTATTATTATGAACGCTATGTACTTCTTGTAATAGATATGCTTGTCTGTTTTTTTTACTTTAATTATTGCATTGATTTTTTTTAACAAGTGTATTGTAATAATGAATAAATAAATTTAGTATCTACATACTTTTATTTTGAGTTAGTCAATAAGAAAAAAAATAGCAATAAGTAATTTATAATTGTTTTTTTGAGACATTCTCTCTATACATATAATAAAATTGTTATAAAATTCGAGTATGAAGTAAATCATAGTGTGTGTGTGTTTTTTTTAAATTATCTCTGATTACACGTTCATCCTGGCACCACGAGTGATTCCCGAGGGAATCACACTACCATAGTAAATTTTTCGAAAGTTTGTATACGACATGTGTGTTATTCCTTCACGCCGAAATAAAATAATGTATGAAAAGACACACATACCCACAGGCACACATTTACATACAAACACACATACACGCACAAAACTTTCACATAAATAATATGAGCTTGATTACAAAAAAGCTATCTGTATAATAATTAATAGAAAATTCCAACGGAATAAAATAGTTGCAATAATACTCTGAAATAAAACAAACTTCTCTCTAGTAAGTGTATTTTTGAAGCTGATAAAATGAAATAATTTTAACCTTTTCGTATTTGCAGTCCTTTACCAAATATAATTCATTAAAACATTCGCTAAAGCTTTGTACTTTCAATAACAATTAAACACGTTTTCGTGGAACTCATTACTGTCTAAACTGTGCCTTAATTATGATACGAGGATGCTCGTCCAGCCGGTCGGGATTAAAGTTATCCGTGTACGCTACAGCAAGTTGCGGGACTACATACTGTTCATTAAAATATCGAGTAATTATTTTAAATTTATTGGCTGCCTCAACTTCAAATTGTTTAATTTGAATAAATTTATTTGTCATTCTTAAGGTAATACAAAATTCTAAAAAATGCTCTTAAAGTTTCTCCTGAATCTTATTACTATTTTTCGATTTTTTTTATTGCTAAAAGTCTTATTCGAATCATAACAAATATTTATTATTTATCAATGTCCTCCCGACCGACTTCGGCCACGGCGGCCAATCGCATTGGGACTAGTAATCTGCGCAGCAGATATTATAGTGCAGTGGGTATGCGCGCAAATACAAGTGCACTCTCTATTCCTTTTCCTCTCAAAAGCCTGATGCGACGATACTTCGACACGATTGGTTAGAGTGAACGACCGACGCGAAAAGTGCTCTTCGGAAGCATGGGAGTGCAACACCGCTAACTTCCCAACTCCGGGCTACTACTGAGAAAATATCTTAACAGAAAGACTCAGCAATTAAACTTGACCCGACTCGGGACTCGAACCCTGGATCTCTGGATCTGCAGCCGTAAATGCTAGCCATTAGACCACCGAGGCAGTAAACAAAAAAATATACGATTGAAGACAATTGAATAAATATGTAGAGAATTAACATTGAAGCGTAGGTTACTTATAATTATCATTATTGGCGTACTTACGAAGTAGACAGAGTCATGGGAAAAAGTAATATCCATTTATTGACCCCTACGACGACGACGTGTTATAAGTTTGATGTGTCTGTGTGTGCGTGTGTCTGTCAGCTCCCGAACGGATGAATTTGAAAAACGGATGATTTTGATTTTGTTTTTTTTTTTGTTTGTAAGGTGAATTAGTCGGGAGCGTTCTTAGCTATCTTTTAAGGAAATTGGTCTAAAATTGTCGGTTCTTTTTTTAATTTTTAATTTATACTTGTGCTACGATATTAATATTAGATAAATAAATATAATGAACAGCTATAGGTTTAGATGGTACAAAAATTTGATTAAATATATTTTCAAAACAACACACAGTCAGAAAAATTTCAACGAAATATATTCATTATTATTTATCCCGAGCAAAAAATAAAATTTGAATATTTTATTTTTTGAAAAAGACGCTAGCAATTTTGCAGTTTTCTTCGTTTATTTTCAGGCATATTTTATAAAAAACTACAAGCACATACACATTGTGTGATAATATATAAGTTAGAATGTACTATCCATTTTCATTGTATACGTACAGGTAAGAAGTTGTACCTCTTTGTCGTAACAGAACAAAAATAGCTAAAGATTTCATCCCGTATGTCACAACTCTCTGTTTGTAAAAGGAATACAGCTAACTTCATGTCGCTTTCTGGCTATCGGTGTGCGCGTGCATCATAAAAATGTTACTCTCATATTTTTATCCCAACGTGCCAAAAGAAGTATAACTTCAATAATCCGTACTTTTTTATTACCTGTCTCTAATAGCCGGGTTGGATATAAATTAAAAGAAAAACTCTAAGCTTAGACAATAAACAAAGAAAACAACATTCGCTTTTTCAGCGGTTTAATTAAAGCATCGATTGTAGGTCTGAATTATGCATGGGCCGTTATTTGGACGCCCAGGGTTTTCTGCGGCTTCACAGATCCAAATGTTCTAATATAAAATGCAAATCAGTGAGCTTACTTGAGACATTACGCAAATATAGTTATTAAAGTAGTTATATATAACAGATACACATAATTGAAAGGTGAAAGAATTATAATATTTTAAATACAAGTTTTGCCTGTTAGTCCCTTTTTTGGGCTATATTACTAAACAAACCTAGTACGTACGCAATATAATATGTTTAAAATGTTGATTATAAATAAATTTTGCAAATATTTAATTCCTGTCACGTCCTTTCCTTTTGGATCCTATCCGATTGAGCAGATGTTTGTTCTAACATCTTATTCATTTCGCATCGGTACGGCCGCTTATTGCGGTCAGTTGGGTGCGGCCACGAATTATACAAGTAAAGCTGTTTTTCAAATCAAATGATATATGGTTTTTAGTTTATGTGTATGTTACGCGATATCTTTACTTATTTTGAATAGATTTTTATAATACTTTTTAAATAAATAGGCTATAACTCTGTGTGTGTTTCTTAAATTTTGTACATGTTTATCTGATCTTTCTTTAGGGATGCAGTGCGACGATAATATGTAGAGGGTTGATGCGCGTTTCTAATCTGGAATAAAAATCGTGATGAAAACCGTAAGAAGAGGGAATATTTTTACTGTACAATATTTTACACGGGCATATAATATTTTCATAATATATTTTAACAATATATGAATTTTTGCCCAATACTAAATATATACTAATATTATAGCTAATACGAATTATTATATAATAACTGCTAACCAGATATTTAATACTATAGAAGAACCTTAACGATAAGTTAAGAAAATAATACTTGAAGTCACTTTTTGTTTAGAGCCGGTCGCGATGAATATTATTCAAAATGTTTCTCAATAAATGGGCATCGACAGTTTATTATCAATCGGTCCCAGTGGATTGTTTGAAACTTCTGTGTTCCATCTACAAAGTATGACGGCTTCGCTTTGCTTGGATGCGTCCCTAAGTATGATTTTGTGCACAATTTTATGAGTTTTGCGCGGAACTCTGATTATTTTTCTAAAATAAAAGTAGTCTAAGTTACTCCTAATAACATCAGTTATTGCCAGTGATGTCCCGTCAAAAATCGGTCCAGCCGTTTTGGAAATTAATCAGAAAAACAGATAGACAACGGACAGTCAGACAAAAATCTTAAAAATTGTTTTTTTCTTATTAGTGCCGTATATACTCGTACTTAAATATGCATATAGTAAAAAGCTGTTAAATTGACATTACAAACAGACACTTCAATTTTATTTATTGTATAGATAACTATGTTGATACGACTATTATATTTTTTTCAAAACCTGAATGTATAAATAAAGAAATAGCCCATGTCACTCTAACTCGAAGCCTCAGTTACATCTATAATCGGCTGTTCTGGAGATTAAATGGTACAAACAGAACAACAGATAATATTTTTAATACACAATTTAAAAAGTTGACAATACCCAATATCAGCTTTATTTGATAGCAAAAACTAGTTAGTTTTAACATATTAGTAGCCAACATGTAAAAAATATACTACTTTTTATTCTAATTGGCACACATTGTCGCACTAAGAACAAAGTCATTGGAGAAGAGACAACATTGACCAATTTAATTATTTTCGACTACAGGCATAATATGTACATCTACTCAATACTACATTATATATTTGTAAGTAATAATATTAGTGTAGGTATATTATTATGTATCAACTTACTTGAGCTCGACAATAGATAGTGCATAATCCTTTATAAATCACGAGCTTTTCCTTATGTATGACCGTATAGTGTACAATTATGCTGATGTTGACTAAACTATGTATAATAGCATTGGTCAAATGTTTGGTAAGAAAATATAAAGGATAAATTAAAAAGTATAATTATTTAGTACATACTGGGAAATTATTTTTTACTTTCAATTAAATGTTAAGTCGGTAAGACGGTTTCATATACCTAATATGTTTATAAAAGAGATCATTCAAGCTTTCACACAAACTGTTACACAAACTGTCTCGGAGACTCTAAATTTCGTATAGTTTTCAACAAAGCTGCAAGAGAGCTTTATTTATATGTAAAAAACTTTTGATTAAACCGATCACTTTTTAATTGACATATAAAAGACATTGTTTATTTTTTTATTTACTAAACCCATTATTCCCTAATGAGTTGAATTTTGAAGACTCCCCAAATACGTATTCCATTTAGTTTTATCGATAACTTTGAAAGAAACATAAGTAGATAGAGTTAGAAAGTAGAGACTTTATTATCGTTTATCATATTTTAAGATGAAATTCAAAAATTGTTTCCAGTCATCCATGCCATTAAAGGAATAGCTTTCAAATATTCAGCGTTTTAAATTCACTGGTGGGGTCTAAGCTTTGTAATCTGAGCAAAGACATGTAACTTTATATGTATAGAAAGGAAAACCTTTCAAATACATATGAAAATACAAAATTCAAGGGCATAGGGTTTTTAAATAAAACTATCGGATGCTGTAAAGCATTCGAAACGTCGGGAACCAAAAATCAAAATAAATCCGCGAAATTATTCGAAAAGATAGTTTTATTTAAAAATGTAAGCGTAAATCTAAGAAGGCATAGGGTTTCATAGATGCAGGGCTTAGTGAAATATAGTCGGTATGGTTTAGCGTACATTCATAGTTCAGTCGCGGTCGGACGTGACGGGGAGTGCACGTGACGCGGAAAGTGCTACTAACTTGTTTATTGGATACGCGAACTTAACTGAAGGTTAGTTATCTTAACCGTCTTATTTAAATATTACAGTTTGTTATATTGTATGGGTGTGAATGGAGTTAAAGGATGATTGCGTGTTTTATTTAACTTTGAACGTTTAATTTGGTTTATTATTAAATCAATTATGATTTTTTTTTTAAATAATAGTCGTAATAACAGGGTCAATTAAAATTATTGTTTGAAGTATGTTATTTAAAAAATATATACTACTGTACAAGTCTTTAATTTGTAAGTTCAACTAGCAAATTGAGTTGCAAACTTTATTATCCATTTGAGTTACTTTGAAGCTTTTAAATATATAAACTTTGACAATAATTATTATTATTTTTTTTTTTTAATTCTATTCCCAAAACAGTTAAAACAATTTCTAAAATGTATATAATAAAAGCTAAATTAAAAATGTAATATTCATAAAAATATCATGCCGGTTTATACACAGTTGCTGACATTTGATTTTATGTTTTGAACGTAAATCGCAGTGACATGAAATGTACGTGATAGCGTGACTCAAAGTTTTGTTTCTATGTACTGAAACTATACGGTGATTTTATATCATAGATATTCTTTACAATTACAAAAAACTATACTTTATAATAATTTATTATGCTGTCTTGGATATTAATTATATAGCACTAATGACTTTATTAAATTAGTTTTTGCTTGCTGCTTCACTCACGTTGTAGGTGCGTAGATAAAAAAGCTCATATGTTACGATAGTAAATAAATATAAATAAATATGTTGGGACATTAACACACAGCACCATCTAGTTCCATGGTAAGCTACGAGACTTGTGTTATGGATGCCAGGAAGTTGATACATTACACATATATAACTTTAAATAAATACATATTATAAATATAAACATCCATGACTGGAATATAAACATTCGTGCTAATCACACAAATGAATGCTCCCAGCGGGATTATAACTCGCGACCGTTGGCACAGCAAGTAGAGTTACTACAGACTGAGCCAAACGTGTCTTCAAATATACGATATATGTAATATATTTTCATTCTAAATTGGACTCAAACGTATTAAAATTACCCAAAAACTTTTACATTTATAGTAATAATAAAAAACTGTATATTGCCAAAGAAATCGGACCGCGATTGCAAGATCATTAATCGAAATATATGCTTCCTAAATGAGCAGGCATATTTTATTATTTCCTACATACACAATACTACCAGAGTTGTATTTGAAATTAAAAATTAAATGAAAGCCCTTGTAAGTTATGACTGTGGACGTCCACATTAGCATGATATAAAGATTAGAACCACCCTATTATATTTACATTCGTTTTGTACCCGTTTAGAGTTTTTGAGGCCAAGCCTTCATACACCAACCCCATATGTCGTAAATAATTTGTAGGGCATTACAAACGTAGAGGCTTTCGTTTAATTTTCAAGGAATGTTAAAATATAACTTTTTGTAAATCTGCAACTACGTTCTACTAATATTAAAGCATAAAAAATTGTGAGGATGGATGTATAGATTTATTATGTTTACTCTTCACGCAAAAACTACTGAACTGATTTTGATAAAACTTTGCAGTAATATAACTTATACATCAGAATAATAAATAAGCTATAATCTATACATATAAAATATTTTTTTGAAAAATCTTATTGAAATAGACATTATTATCGATGCAGAGGCCGAATCTATAGTTTTTAGAATTTTTGTTGTGTTTTGTTGACAAGAAAACCACTGGACAGATTTTGATATGATATGATTATAGCTGGTTATCCGGGCAACATATTAGACACTTATACTGCGGGAAAATATCTGATCTCTGAGAAATCTATACTAAATCTTAAAACGTTAGTAGTGACGAAGCCGAGCGGAGCGAGGGTGAATCGCTAGTTCATAAATATATAGTAATACATAATTAAGGTACGCGAATAGGACCGCGAGAAAGCGTAAGAGAAATAATATTGTAACAAAGTTAAAAAAATGCCACTATTGTATGAGTTCGAATTTAGTCGTAGATTCGATTCCTGCACACAACAAAATAACTAAAAAGGTGAATATTCTTAATATGTATAAACAAAAGTAATTATTTTCCTTGGTATCTTGCGAAAGCGTGTCTTGAGGGAGGAACGCATAATTAACCCCTCAAGGGCGGACATAACTCACTCTGCAGGGCTCTTACTTTTTTGTAATTTATGAGAAACAAACTTTTCCACTTATTTGGTAGTCGACTGAAACTGTCGCTTCAGACGGTTTTGAAATATATATGTTACGAGTTTGATGCTGAATCTTATCTTTTTAACTATATTATCTGATAAAGTTTATTTTGTACAGTTACATTATACATTACAGTCATTCAAATAAACCTGTATTTCTGTGAAAGATCACAAAAGTATACGATATGAATCTCTCTCTACCTTTTTAATTTTGTGACGACACGTTTGGCTCAGTTTGGAGTGACCATACTTGCCATGACAGCTCATGTTTGTACTCCAGTCAAATTTTTATATTTGTAATATGTATGTATAGGGTAATGAAAACTTCTCGTTATTAATTACATCGGCCTTTGTTTCAATTCTTTAAGAATGATTTTGAATAGAACAGTTTAGCACAATTACTTTTGTAAATGTCATCTATATAATAAAATTTAATTGTAAGTAGCCGAATCTGTACATTAAATATTTTTTTTGGAAAATCTTATTGAAATAGTCATTATTATCTGCACAGAGGCCGAATCTATACTTTATAGAATTTTTATCTGTCTGTTACCATCACGCATCACGGAAGAACCAATGGAGGGATATTAATGTTTGGTATGGTGATAGCTGGTTATCCGGGTCAACATATAGGATACTTTTTACTACGGGAAAATATCTAATCTCTGAGAAATCTATACTAAACTTTAAAACGTAAGTGGGGACATGTAAGAGGGTAGTAGGAGTCGCTAGTATTAAGATAAAACATTTATATGACCATTATGCAAGTAAAGTTTTGTGGGATAGACTTCGTAAAGCTTTGAAGTGACTTAAATGCAACTATTATCATTATTGAAAATTGACGGAAAATATAATAGAATAGAATTTAATTATCTACAATATCAATTTTTTTATCAATATCACTAAAACTCGTCAATGGCTACTAAACAAAAAAATAGTTGACAAACAGAGAAGAAAATGATATTGAACTGTTTTGTCTTTGCGTACTTACAAATAGATTATTTTTAGCGGAGCTAAACTTTAGGTTTAAAACTGTTTTGGCTATTATTAAAAACTATAGCTAATGTTTCACTTGGGATGCCTAGTGAAGAGGATTAAAACCCAAATCTCGCATCTCTGGGGCTTTCATGATATTGCAAATCATTTGCAATACGATTACCATTTTCTTATATGATGAAGGAAAATGTTTTTAGGAAAGTTTCTATATCTTAACAAACTAATTAGATTTTTCTACTTCATAGTTCCGAAAACACAAAATGCGTCAATCTATATTTGACCAGCGTGGTGGGCTACTACCTGTTTTCCATTGAATTGTAGTTGGTTTTGTTGCTCACAGTAAAATTTTAAAGAACTAAATTGTAAAAACATCATCCACTCGTTTAATCGCTCACTTTTTTAAGATATCTGGAATTTTCAAATGATAATCTCATATAAGGTGGGATTATGGACATTGTACAGTGGTAATGGACCAAATAATCATACATACACAAACAGAGCCGCAGGCAATAACTTGTTCATATAAAGTGTACTTCCAGGTCTGGATACACAAATCGGACAGAATTGTGTGTCTGGCTTACCCTAGGTGGTATTTTTTCATTTCTTGCTTTCCCATTTTTCATTTTCATTCTTTATCCCTTGTCTGTGATGTGAAAAATAAAAACAGCTATGGAGTTTGAAATATTGACGTCTAAACCAGATGGCGTTTAATTAAAAAATTGATAGCTGGAAAAATGTATCAAATATTATTTATTAAAGTAATATTACATTCATAGAAATGCGAAATTTACGAAATACGAGTATAAATGCAAAAATATGTTTGTTGAGATTTCCTTCTATCACGCAATAATTTTGTGATATGTATAATTTGTTATATTGTCAAAATATTTTTAAGGTTAGATCCCGGTACATTGAGTATTCGCATCTATCTATACATATAATAAAACTGTAGAGGTCAAATGTCTATACATAGAAAAAAAATGCCAAAAACTAATTCAGGGGGAGGTAAGAATAGACAAATACCTAAGAAAATATTGAAAAATATTTTTCAACTTTTTTGTGTGTCTGCATTATGGAAAAACCACTGGAAGGATTTTGATGAAATTTGGTATGATGATAGATGGTTATCCGGGTCAACATATAGGATACTTTTTACTGCGGGAACATATCTCATCTCTGAAAAATCTATACTAAGCCTAAAGTAAAGACAAACCCGAATGGAGGTAGGGTGAGTCACTAGTAAGATATAAGTTTGTTGCAGTTAAAGGAACTTTTTTAATACTACGACTTTTTTTATTTATCTTGAAGTTTAGTGAAAGTTCTTATAAACATCTAATTGAATAAAGTAAAATTTAATTTTACTTTACATAAAACCAGAATAGATTTCTCAATATTTGTAATAATTATTATTGATTGTTTCTAAGTTTTTTAAACAAAGTCGACTAAAAACATTTGTATTATATAACTATACAAATATTACTCAAACTTAAAACTAATTACTCTCATCCGGCCCTTACGGATAGATTTTTACTTTAAATTTTTAATGACACGATTAATTATTTAAAACATTGTTCATAAAACCGAACGTACACACATAAAAAATTTTAGTCAGTATACAATTATTGTGAATCCAAAAGCTCCATTTCGTAACTTAAAAGTAAAAAGCACTCGAAACACTCAACTTAAATGCGAAACAAACAGATTGAAAGCTCTCGACGCAATTGTTAAATGTAAGCAAGATAATTGGATACGCAAATACTTGTATACCTCTCGAATTAATTTCGAAATGCGAAGCGAAAAGCTCATAACGTCTAATAAAAATATGCACTCTCTACTTTAAAACAAGCTATGTCGGTGTTGTTCAAAATTGTCTTATATTTAAATAGCATTTAATATATTTTATAGAATTTTAATCAATTATCATCATTTAAGATAAATCAGGAACTTATCAATTTAATCACTACATAGTATAAAACAAAATGGCTGCCCGCTGTCTGTCTGTCCCTATGTATGCTTAGATCTTTAAAATTACGCAACGGATTTCGATGCGCTTTATTTAATAGATAGAGTGATTCAAGAGGAAGGCTTTAGTATATAATTTGTTAAGTTTTTGTCTACATTGGTTAAAATATAACGATAGTTGTTGGAGGTGTCGGAAAAAATACCCTAAACCCTTTAAGATATAACAAAATAATGTATGGTGGAATTGTGTATCTTATATAAGTCTACAGAAAAGTCCGAATGGCATATCTCTTTCTCTTAAGAATAACATACTATATCCATTTTAATTTAAAACGTACCAACCCGAGAGAAGCGAGGGTGAGTTGCTAGTTTATACTAAACTTTAAAACGTAACGAGGGGCGAACTCAAGCGGAACGAGGGTGATTCTCTAGCCTCTAATATATTATTTAGCACCAAAAACGCTGGACGTTCTCGTAAACTTGTGGTTGTTTTCATTAAGCGGTGCATCAATACAGAAAAAATCATCTAGATGATTTTTCATAAAAATTTAAACAGTAACACTAGAAAAGGTAGCCGTGTCCTATTCAAGGCTCGATTTATCTATACATCAAAATTCGAAAATTGACTCAGTGGCTTGGGCGCGAAAACGTAACTAACAAATAGACAGACAGACAGTACTTTCGCATTTATAACTTTAGTGGTCTATTCCTCATAAGAATAATAATATTATGTCCGAAAGTGAGGGTGAAAACTTAAAAAGTCAAAACTTTTTATTAAATTATTCGATTCCAATCTATCCAAATACTTCTGTTGAAACACAAAGGTTTTTCCAAATGTATGATATCCTTAGGATTAATCTTATTAGGCTTAATTACGTTTGGGACGAACTTCATTGTTCTAAGTTGGACCTTTGTCGATGAAATCTTAATTATGTAATTAGGATTAGGTGATTGTGTTCTAAATAATCCAAGCTTTAAGTTAAATGAGAAAGTTGTTAGCAATTAACGAAAATATTTTATATTTTTTATTTTAACTGATGTTCTAGAAGGCTTTTAAGCTCAATTCTTATATATTTTATCGAGGAGCTGTGTATCATTACATAGTTAGTAGATGTGCA
The DNA here is from genome assembly GCA_947093115.1 of Brenthis daphne. Classification (NCBI taxonomy): domain Eukaryota; kingdom Metazoa; phylum Arthropoda; class Insecta; order Lepidoptera; family Nymphalidae; genus Brenthis; species Brenthis daphne. The sequence goes on from OX352473.1 coordinate 24,206,543, forward strand.
TTGAATATTGTTTATAAATAAACTTTCTAAACAATATTATCCTTTTTTAAACATAATATCTATTCATACATATTATAAAATTCTGAGACGAATCTGTTCATTAAATATTTTTTGGGAATTCTTATTGAAATAGTCATTATTTTCGATACAGAAACCGAATCTATAGTTTTTAGAATTTTTATCTGTCTTTCTGTCAGCCTGTCGAAGAACGCATCACGAGTTTTCTCGTGACTAAAACGATTTTGATGAAATTTGGTATGAATGTAGCTGGTTATCCGGGTACAGGATACATATAGAATACTTTTTACTGCAGGAAAATATCTCCTCTCTGAGAAATCTATACTAAGTGTTAAACGCACTAAGGAACGAACCCGAGCAAACCAAGGGTACCAAAGCTTTTCAAATAAGGCTGTAATTGAAATAAATATATGCTTGCGCTTGTATTATACGACTGTAAGAGCACAATCTGAAATAATAGTTGCAGAATATATTTGAAATTGCAAAAAGAAAGAATATTTAAGTATGACAAAAGAGTACAATATGAATTGAATGAACTAAAAATTTATTTCGTTATAACAAAATGAAATTTATAAAATTTCAAGCTTTTATTCATTTCAAAGAAAAGCTGTCATAAAATTTTAGAACTGGGTCGCAAAAGTATAACTATAAAAATACATAAAATTAAAATAAACGTAGAAGAATATTAAAAATGTTTATAGGTTGACGCATAATACACAATTGCGTACTTGAACCAAATAGACGCAAACTTAGGCCGCGTGGTCGCGCTAATGGACTCGCGCACTCGCTACATGCACGAGATATACGCTTTGCGCGTTTATGTTTCTAGCGACACTAATTATATTACAAATGCCTTTGTGAGTAAGGTATTTGTTACTGAATCTCTCTGTAATGGCTTAACAGGTTTTAATTGAAATTTGAAATAGAAATAACTCATATCTTGGAACAAAGAATAGGCCCCGCGGTACCGGATGCAAAAACTATTATAAAACTAATGTATACACTATGTGACACCTAATTGTGACCCAAAAATCTAGTCAACCGTAATCACATAAAATTCATAAAAATGTCTCTTAAAATAGAAAAATCACTTTTTTTTAATTTTGGACCTTTTTAGTTAAAAAGAAATGTACTCATATTAAAGTTATATATATGAAGTGCATCAACTATCTGGTATCAATAACACAAGCCTCGTGGCTTACCATGGAACTAGATGGTGCTGTGTGTTAATGTCCCTAAATTTTTATTTATTTATGAAAAATATATACATAAAAATATCAAAATTTTGTTGTAAATACGCTACCGTGTATGACACAATAGAAATATAACTCTTGAGAAAATGGTTTTCAATGTACTCCCCGTCCCCAGCGAGCGCCACTCGTTTGCACTCGCTTTGAGCACTGTGGAGCAACGCGGTCGTTACAAACTACAAACTACTACTCGAACTCTGTATTAATCTTTGAAACTAAAACATCTCACTCGAAAAATGTAAATTACGTGGAGATTTTGTAGGAATATGAGAACAAAAAATATTTCAAAAATGTCTGACAAAATGGGAAAATGAAAGAAATAAAATGTTTAGGTTTTAAATTCAGTACTTACCATTTCCCACTGAAATATTACGATATATAAAAAAAATACATGCAGGGAACTAGCAATTGAGTACTTCTAAAATTCAAGTCACCTGTATTTTTGTGGTTATTCGATTGTTTTTATGTTAATTAATTGATATACCTAAACATCAGATCCATACAAATTAAAAAAATCCGTCTCCAAACATGAATTTTGAAATTACTTTTAAGTGATTTTGAAGTTGGCGTATTTTTTTAAGTTATTATTTTATACAAGCAAAACGAAAAATCAGAAAAAATCGGAACTAACAACTTTTTAATCTATATAAAAACTAAAAAAAAACCGACGTTTTTATTTTTCCATTTTTAGTGTAGACATAATAAGCAGGTAATTTGTAAGAATGAAGTTTTTTAATAACATATTCGATTAAACAATTTATTTAAAAAATATATTTATTGTTGATTTTTTTTAAAAACCGCTCGACCGATTTCGATAAAATTTATATGGGACTACTCGGGAAGTATACCCTTTGAATCAAAACAAAAATGTTCCAAATTGGTGAATCGGTAATCGGTGAACATACATAAAAAAAAGATTCCGACGAATTGAGAACCTCCTCCTTTTTGGTTTTAAAATAGTTGGAATTCATAGTAAAAATAGCATATTTGGCTCCGACTAAATTTGCAAGTAACACTCTACATACGTTTCGTATAAGTCATGACTCTAGTGTATGGGCTTGCGAAATATTACTTTTAATTAAAAATTCACTTTACCCCGTGTTCAAAGTGAGCTACTTTGAGCCTTTGTTGTGAAGTTCGGCTTAAGTGAAATTATGTCTCTATATAAACCACTCGAGGACGCTTTAGCTAGCTAGCTTATTAGTCATCAATATGAATTTTCTAAACATTCATTTTTGTACACTATGTTTTGTCTGAGGCTTTCCATTTTTTTTTTTAGTTTATTATAACTAAATCTGATTTCATATTATTTGTAAGTGACTGCCATTTAAAGGCACTCAAGCTGTATGATTTTTATATAAGTTAAAAATATAAAGAACTATCTTAGATTTACGGGAATATTTGCGTTTTAAATAAAACTATCTTCTCAGGTTTTGTCACGGCTTTTTGAATGACTAAAATGATTAAATGACTAAAATAGCAACCCAAAATCCCTCGTATAAACTAAATCAGAAACAAGTGCGATTCGGACTCGCACACGAATGGTTCCATATGATAATCGATATTTTTTTTAAATTTCCATGGCAGCCTTTTTGAAATTTGCCATCTTATAATAATAATAGGAAAAGTGAAGGAAATAAAAAAAATTTTTTTGACAATATGTATGAATTTGGGTTAACAAGATGCTCGAAGGATGCAAGATGCAAGATACTCATACATACTGAAAAAATTTCCAAAAAGCTCCAACCGTTTGTCTGTAAAACTTGTGTGACAGACGACGGACAGACGGATATGTGAGTGACAGCAATAGGGCTCCGCTAGGACCAGGAGCCCCACATCACCACCTGGGGGATCAGGTGGCATGCGTAAATGCATTTGTCGACAATAAAAAAAAAGGATTTGGGCTCGGAACGCTAAAAACACCCTTTATGATTAAGATATCTTTGTCATAAATTTTAGTTTCCTGGCTTAAATGTTAACGGCTGTTCAGACTTTGAAGTTAATTTGTCTCTTGGTACATATTTCACAAAATTAGTTATTTTATATTTTACCTCGCATTTTGAGGAAAATTCTTGCTACAAACTTTTGCTATTTTCAACCAGGCTTTTAAGGCTAAGAGCTAGGAGCTGAGGTGGTGGACCATTTTTTGCTTAGTTGAAGTAAACTTTACTTTTAATAAAGGTACAGTTTGGAAAGTTCTTATTAACTGAGCAGGCTATGAATTTTTTTTAAGTTTTTTAACCACAGAATTAAAATTTGTCTGGAAGAAAACTAACTAAACTTGTTAATGTAAAGATATGAAACTGAATAGTTTTAAGTTTGAATTCATAACGTTAAAAATATAATACATAAAGGAAGTTTAATTTTTGTTGGTGAAACAATTATAAATGCTCGAAAATACAATTTATCTTTCATAGTAAGTGGTACGTAAATAGTTTTTAAAAGTTATGTACATTGTATAAGGGACTTTATACACAATATGATGACGAAACCATTGTATAAAGAAATTGCTCCAATTTTGTGTAGCTATAAATTGTTCTGCATATATACTTAGGTATAGAAAAACATATTTAGCTACTCACTTCAAATAATAGGTACTCACTTTAAGTAAAGGGTATCTGTCAAATTCAAATTTAAAATCTTAAATGATCTAATACAATTGGCGTGTCTCCTATGAAATCGTAGCTGCCTTACGCATTAAAACCCACCAAAACTTCATCGCAGTCAGATTTACACTATGATGAAACACATGAAAAAAATCATACCAAAAAATTTTCGAATCAATAATTTAATAAGAATTTGTATATTTATATTATATACAAAAATCAATGTGTGAATAAGTTTGAACGTGGGCGAAGCCGCGGGTACTACAAGTTATATGTACATATATTTACTAGCGAATCATCCTCGCTTCACTTCGGGTTCGTCTCTAGACAAAAACAAATCTATCCCACGGGAACCGTACATTTTTTTTAGGTGTTAGATTAGTATATCCTTACATTGTAGTTTTTGCATTTTTTCTCAGAAATAAAATATTTTCCCGTGGTATATATAGTATCCTATATGTTGACCCGGATAACCAGCTATCACCATACCAAATTTCATCAAAATCCCTCCAGTGGTTTTTCTGTGATGCGGTAACAGACAGACAGACTAAAATTCTAAAAACTATAGATTCAGCCTCTGTATCGATAATAATGTTTATTTCAATAAGATTTTTCAAAAAATATCTAATGTATAGATTAGTATAGATTAATCTTGATGGTATAAATTCTCTCAACTGAGTTCTAGAGGCAGTCAAAACTGACGCTAGCTTTTATTACGGCTTACAATGGACTGATGGCCTAGTTTTAAACATTGAAATGAAAATTATTAAAGATGAAATGCAAAATCATTTTCATGTCCGTCTGTTAATTAAAATTCAAGCTTTCTGACACCATGGCATTTCGTTTATTCTCAGCTTACCGTAGCGGATACTACTGGTTTGAATGAAATGACAAAAATACATATTTAATTTGTATGGGTCATATTGTATTGTGTGAATATCACTGCCATTAATCAATAGTACATGTCTATCTTGAATACATGCATATATTGTCTTAGTTGAGCATGGCTAATATTTATGTTTTTAATTCAGAAAAATGGCCAAATATTTTTTTATTTTTATAAAGATAAGCTATATAATTACAGGTCGTTCAATAACATAATACTCATACAGTATAATAATTATGTCTCCGACAGAAATAATAATTATTTCTGTCGGAGACATAAATAATATATTTATTAACTAAATTATAAATCAATAGAGACATGTTGCCGTTGAAAAAATATTGCAATTTTTTTATTAACGAGCATTACCTTATATATGAAGTAAATATAAATATTGTGGTGAGTTGTGTTTGTTATAAGGTGTACAGCATTTTTTTGTCATTTATTTAGTTAATGTAATTGTTAAGTTTAATTTAATTGTTACTAGTCTTGTTTTTTAATTGTATTCATTTTTTGTGTATTTTATTAGTAATTTTAAGCATTCTAAAACACTGTTTTTAATATGACATAGCGAATGATGTGTTCTCCTGTAATAGGTAATACATATAAATATTAATTAGATTTAAGCAAATGTAAAATAAGTATACTGTTTGAGATCCGTATAAATAAATAAATTTAAGGATCTAGTAAATATGTGTATATACAGTACTTATACAGTTGCTACGATAAATAGTCCAGCATAAGGAAAATCATAGTGGCCTCAAGTAACGGTAATGAGTCTACGACCAACGCTTGTTAGTCGACGGAACTGCAGTCACTCACTGTGTTATAGCTTACAATAGACGGCCTAGTTTTAAAATGTGTCAAAATTCAAAAGTGAAGCGAATATTTGTGCGGCCTTTGTTTATAATTTTAATTGGTACAGTATAACTACTTGCAGAAGTTCCTCTGTTTTAAGGTTGGCTTGGACAAACAGAAAAAAAGTATTGTATATAGTCATCTTTTAGGTTGGTAGGGGATTTTCTTCAATATCACCTCCAGGTAAATTTCTGAGAAATCTATTGTTAACTGTAACGTCGGCGTGTCCACGGTCGTTGAGGTATTATTTTATATATTATTTTTAAAATTTTCGTTTTATAAAATAAATTAATTTTGTTATTTTAAATGACTGATAAAATAATTGAAATCGTTCTTCAAAAGCTTGTACAATCACATATATCCAAGATAAACTGAACTAGATAGCGACCGTTACTCCACATCCGCCGAACCATCCCTCAGTGAATTTTATTTAAAATTATCATTCTTATTCTATGCTATAAAAAATAACACATTATGAATTTAAAACTAAAACAATTAACTAAGATATATACTAGCAGAACCACTAAAAAAAATCTCTAAAAAGGTATAGGTTTTTCGAACAAATTTTCATTTCCTATTTTACCTCCTTATGGGATGAGTTTCGAAAAATGCTAAATCACGTATTTATCTATATATATAAAAGTTTAATTATATTGAATAGCATTGATACCAAGTTTCAAGTAATCTTGATCATAAATATTTTTTGGGTTGTAATATAACGTATTTTGTTGGAATGAGATAATCTCTCACGGTGGCCTATGTCACTCTCCAGCCATCCACTTATCTCCACACAAAAAAATTACGTTAAGCCGTCACGGTTTCGACGTGAAAGAAGAACAAACGAACAAACAAACACACAAATAAACAAACAAACACACTTTCACGTCATATATTAATATGTAAACTAATTTTTATATTCCATTAATAAACAAATTGCTTAATTCAAAAATATGTATAAAATAATAAAATATTGAAACGATTCCAAATTATACATTTTGAGCCGCTTCACAGCTTGACCCCGCGAGTGTTGTCCCGAGGGGTATTTTCATTGTCTGCTTATTTCAGTTGTTTGACCTCCCCTTTTGATATTAAATTCACTTATCATAATATTATAATATCCTGGTCGTAGCTTAAGCCTAATAAGCTTTGGATTTACTTTATTAAATTCTTACAAAAATAATAATTTACAAATAGAATATTAATTTACCAGTAGCCGCAGGCAAAATGCCGACAGTTCTGGTAAAATGTAAAATATCCTAAGTGGCATATCCTATTAATCCTTAAAACTACTTCTGTTTCGATTCTTCCTTTTCCGTTAAAACGTAAGAGCATTTAGTAGTAACAAACTTAATCACTCACTTTCATTTTTACGTTTAATAATATTAATGTGATTTTGCACTTCTATCCCTACACGCATGTATCTGGAACTCGAGTAATCAAATCAATAGACAATAATCTCGTCATTATTAAATAAAATCTCGTCATTTTAAATATTTATAGTCATCACTTATATTATTATTTTTATGTTTATAGTCGTCTTAAAAATAAATACATTGACTTGTAAGTAATTTTTAAGGTTATTATTTCGAAAAAAAAAGAAGTTAACTATTTTCGAAGATATCTCGTAACATAACATACAAAAAAAATAACAAAATTGTGTACCACCTTCGTTTTCTATTTTTAAAGTCCATCAATGAATATCTATTTAAAGTAACAAGCGTATACAGACAAAAGCTTAAAGCTTTTAAAATGAAAAGTAACATTTACACCCCACGTATTGTACTATTCGCTTAAGTTCTGCGTCGAGACTACACAATGAGCTTGCAATATCGCCAAACGTCGATTTGCATACAAACAGACCGCCACTATAACTTCAATGTTAGATATAAATAAGTTGTATTTGTCGAAATGTAACTTAATCATAGATTTTCAAAGTTTTACAATGTTTTGAACTTTGGAAACTCTTAGTGATAAACACTCTAAAGACCATTATATAAGTACGTATTAATTTTTAATATTCAATATCTGTACATACACAGTGATGATAAATGATCCATGTTCATACTAATATCTATATATAAATAGGCAAAGACAAGATCCTTTTTTTCCGCTATTTGTCAACCGATTTTCTTTTTTTTTGTTTATTAAAAGTTATCAATAAAATAAATTACTTTTTTGTAAATAGTAAAGGTGTAAGTAGGCTCTATTCATAAATGTATGTTTTCTTCAAATTTTCAATAATAATTATGGTCGTATTTCGACCACGTTTCGTTTTAAGAGATTAAATATTTGTGTTTGTTTACCCGTTATTGTATATTCACGTAGTAAAGCCTAAGCTAACTTAAATGAAATTCCTATTTAAAATGGCTTGTATCCCACTGTAATAGGCTTCTTTTTTTTAATTTATTTATGTACCAGAAAAAAAACATACAAGTTAAAACAGATACCATATGTACCAAGAATGACTTATCTCTTTAAGAGATCTCTACCAGAAACCCTCAAGCGTGAGAAAATATAAAAATAATAATGCGGTGCGGTGTAGGTACAAACTACAAACATCAATTATAATATAAATATACACATGTACAAACATACTTTTTATTTACTAGTGCTAGCAATAATATCATAATAATAATCATAAATAATAGGCAACAACATAAACAAAACCATAGGAAGTAACTAACTTATTAAAACACCTACAATAAAGCAGAGTGGTCTGTAGCGGACGAGACAGGAGGGAAAGAGAACAAGGCACTCTCATTAGACATTTTAATTAAGGCAGATCTGTCAGCTCTACGGTATACCTGAGCTCTATATAAAGCTGTAATAAAAAAAGGCTAAACTCTATTGTTCAGAGTTAAATTTTAAAACGTTATTAAATGTCGATCGTTGTTTCGTGTCTCGGATTAATAGCACTCGCTAGTTGAGCGCCACGTCTGTATATTACAAGATTTTATTTAACTTACTTCGGTCATGTTACTTTCCTTCTGGGTTTTTTTAAACTGCTGATACAGTTCTTGACAAACTATAAACGATTGTTTAAAATATAAGGGATTATATTGAATTTATTTAATTCGTAATACCAAAATGGATTCAAATATATGTAATCCTTAATTAAACTAATAACAATTATTGTGTAGGAAAACTTGGGCAATGGAGTTTTGAGACGCACGCACTAGGGTACCCTGTGTCGCGTACGTCTAACCTTCCGCAGGACGCTTTAATGTAATTTAAGATTATAGAATGTTTGATTTTTAATTATATAATTGAAAGTATAAATAAAAAATTTGCTGGTAACTGGATAAAACTAGAATTTGGTACATCGATGTAACTTCAGTTGTAATGTGATGTGGCCCAGGAGATTATGTGACAAACCGAAAAGCTCATAAAAAAATTATAATATCGCTTTGGTAGGTATATTTTAAATAATCACATTATGGATTTAATCATACATTTGGAAATTACAGGCAATTCTTTTTTATATATTTTATAATATACAAGCGACTCACCCTCGCTCCGGTCGGGTTCGACCTTTGTTACGTTTTAACGTTTAGTATAGATTTCTCAGAGATGAGATATTTTATAGTTTTTAAAAGTATCCTATATTTTAACCTGGATACCCAGCTACTATCATATCAAATTTCATCAAAATCTATTTAGCAGTTTTCTCGTGATGCGTTCCCAAACAGTAAGACAGACAGATAAAAATTCTAAAAAATATAGATTCGGCCTCTGTATCGATAATAATGACTGTTTCAATAAGATTTTCCAAAAAATATTTAATATACAGATTCGACTCAATTAGAATTTTATTACATGTACTATAGATAGAATTTTAAATAAGGACTAACAGAGAATAATGTAGAAACAAAAGAGGGCTGGCTATATTAAAGGTTTCATCGAAGGGAGCTGTGGACAAAATGCCAGTGGCCTTAATCACTGCCATTGTTGGCTTATGGATTAGCAGATTTGCTGTTGTGGCACTAAATAAAAGAAATAATCGCTTCTATTTGTTACCCTTTGTAGGGTTGTGCTTAGCTATTACTTTCTTTACACTAACTTAGGGAAGGTTTTGTATTATTTTTGATATTTATATTTTAAGTTAATATTATTCAGAAGACTGATATTTTGAAGATATCGGATTACTATAATAAATGCGAGTTTGTATGTGTGTATGTTTGTTATTCACTTACATTGAAATGAGAAGACGGATTTGGATGAAATTTAGTGATCTAGAATAAGAAACACATAGGCTACTGTAAAATGTACTTGTCATACTCAAGCAAATCAAGGGTAACTCGCTAGTTTTAAAAAGTATATACATACAGACTACACATGTATATTTATAAATAATGTGCACACTATAGATATAAATCAAATTAAAATAAATTTTGCCTTCTAATTGAGGGTCGATGAAGATAATTTAAAACCTTTTATCAAAAATATCACGTAAGTAGAAAAAATAAAAATTTGCCTTTTTTTTAATACTATACTAGCGGCTCACCCTCGCTCCGCTCGGGTTCGTCCCGTTATGTTTTACAGTTTAGCTCAGAGATTAGATATATTCCTGCAGTAAAAAGTATCCTATATGTTGACCCGGATAAACAGCTCATACCTCATCAGAATCTGTCCAGTGGTTTTCCTGTGATGTGGTAACAAATAGACGGATAGAAAAAAAAACTAATAACTATAGATTCGGCCTCAGTATTGATAATAATGTCTATTTCAATAAGATTTTCCAAAAAATATTTAATGTACAGGTTTGGCTTAGTTAGAATTTTATTATATGTATAGATTAAAGAAATATTATATTAAAATTATGTATCTATACAGAACCATCTTTTAAGTATTTCTTCAAGTGCGTACATCACAGTGGTCTAGAACATTAATCAGATGTGAAAGTATAAGTCTGTTTATTCTTCGGTTTTAAACAAACTTAAGCCCGCCCTTGCAGATTAAGAGCGATTAATCCTCAAAGAATTTATGTTTCTTTGTCTTGTGGAGTTTAGCAACTCGAGTGCTATTTATAAATTGATACTTTAGATAGTAAAATGAGTGTCAGAATGATTATGTGTAATTTTTTCTTCGGTATTCATATTTACGCCTACAGTATAAGTATATTTATGTACGTACTACGTATAGATTCAAATGTCTAAATATTAGACTTACGATGTTGCATAATAAATATATTGATGTACATTAACACACAGCACCATCTAGTCCCATGGTAAGCTATGAGACTTATGTAATGGATACCAGATAGTTGATGCACTACACATACACCTATAACTTTAAATATTTACATATTATTATAAATATAAACACCCATGACTGGAGTACAACCATTCCGTTCATCACACAAATGTATACCCCCAGCGGGACTCGAACCCGTGACCGCTGTCACAGCAAGTAGGGTTACTACGAACTGAGCCAAACGTCATAATATAAAAAGCCATAATATATGTAGTCTTGATTGTCGCCAATAAAATCCTGAATCGAATTTTATGACTTTTTCCAGGTGGTCTTATAAAAATTCAACAAAAATAGCACATTTTTAATAAGACTATCTTTTCAGATTTTTTCGCGAAATTATTTTGATTTTTGGTTCCCGACGTTTCGAATGCCTTACAGCAATCATGGTCACGGGAGAGACTTAGGTGTTAGGTGTCTCTAAGGTATTATATAGTTGTTACAGACAGCCTACCCACAAATAACAAAATGAATTCAAAAAATTGAAAAATGGCACTAAACTACGTTACAATATTTTTTAACTTTAAACATTTTTATAATTTTAATTAGTTTTATAATTGAATATGGAATATTATTACTTTAATTTGAGCTGTTATTATTATAATTATTACAATTCTAAAAATATTTATTAGTAATCTATATTTTTAGTATTGCCATTATTATATTAATAACCATAAAGAAAAACTCATAATATATATGTGTAATATATTATGTTTGTTTGTGAGCAGGAGAGCGGGCACGCGGTGCCGGTACTAGTGGTGGTCGCTCTCTCGGGGGTCAAAGTATGCGACCCCGAAGATCAGGTGAGTATATTTATATAAACTATGTATATAGCATAATTTTATAAATAATTAATTGTTAATATGGCTTCTACTACGTTTCGACAATTATTCTAATCTTATTTAAGCCAAAAAAAATCAATTTTGTAAATTAACTTAATTTAGGCAATAAAAGAAAGGTTTAGCTGGATAAGTATGATGTGTTGACCTCCTAATAGAAACCTGAATCAACTGATGTTTTAATATCAACTTGATGTACAAATATGACTTAGTAATACCAATATCTGCATAATTCCTGAATTTACTCGAATAATGGATGATTGAAATAAAACTGTCATCAAAAGGTTTCTGGTTCTCGACGTTTCGAATGCTTTATATCAATCACGATCACGGAAGAGACTAAGGTTTTTGACTCTTCTTACAGGTTTCCATTTGGCAGCTGATTCTTCTACTTATGCTAAATTCTTTACTTAATTTCATAAGGTTTACATTATTCTTGCAGAGTGTACGCATGTCCCACGCGTTACGTCGCATTTCGTACGCGACATGTGAGTCGGCGCGGGCGTTGTTCGCTTTTGTAGCGCGCGAGCCTCGGTCCGAACACACCCACCAGTACTGCCACGCCTTCGAGACTGATACGCCTGACCAGGTGAGATTGAAACCATTCCATGTTATTTGTATTCAGCCCTTATAACATTCCAATGCTTGGGGTAGGCTTCCCAATACGAAGGGGATCAGGCCATAGTCCACCACGCTGATCAAGTGCGGGATGGCGAACTTCACATGCCTTTTGAAAACTAGGTTCTCTCAAACAAACATGTAAGTTTCCTTACGATCTTTTACTTCACCGTAAGACGAGTGGTAATAATCTTGAAAAGCCTCACATGTACGCACACAAAAATATCAGAGGTGCGAGACCCGGGATATGAACTGGCTTCTAAGCTTACTAGTAACATAGCTGTAGTCAGAATATTACACATGAGTATATATAAGAGAACATTATTTATCATGTACAAATTTTAAATATTATTAAAGATAAATATTTGTACAATATTTAACGTTTGGCCGTAATTTGATCAATACGAAAACGGACGGATTTAATGATTTTTTGTTTGTTTGTACCGAATAGTCTCCGAAACTAATTAACAGAATTAGGTGAAATTTGGTATAAAGATAATTTGAGACCCTGGAAAGGACATAGGATAGTTTTTATCCCGGAAACCATCACTTAAGAGGGTAAAAATGGGGATCAAAATTTGTATGAGGAAGCAACCTAGAGACGCACCTGAGCGAAACGAGGGTGAGTCGCTAGTTTTAAGATAAACCGATACAATTAAATTTTAAATATTTTGTACAAACAAGCGCTCCAACTAAATTAATACCAATACTGAAAACGGAAGTTAGTACGATTGAAATATTGTGCCAAATTCAATGCAGCAAAGAGATTGAAAGTGGATATCTATGTTAGCGTGTCCTGAGCCCCGATTTATTCGAGCGGCACCCAATGTGTATCCTACCGTGAAGTCGGAGGCGATCTGTATCCTGTTTGGAGGTTAATCTTTTTGACCTGACAAAGGACATTCGTTATTATACTCTTGCATTTGCTTTTTTATATATAATCACATAATATAATTTTAATGTAATCTAATAATATTATGTTGAACACTTGTTATGTTTAAACGAGCAAAATCTCTGGAACTGATAGAGTCCATTTCAATTTTGTTGCATTTGGTAGATTTTGTATATCTACTTAAAAAAACTCTGAATCTAACTAAATGATATATGTACATCCCACAGTCTAAACTACTGAATTACTGACTCTAGAAGCTTTTAATTATGCACAAGTTTATAAAATAGATAGGTAAATTCTATTCATATATTTTTTCTTCAAGTTTTCAATAATGATTATCGCCGAATTGCGATCATTGGGCGAATATTACTATAATTTTATAAATGAGATCGTAGATACTAAAACACTCATGTGTGTTGTTTCTTTATGTTCTTATGGCTCAATGAATTTAAATGAAATTTGAAGTGTTTGTGTACAAATACTCTCGTATATTAAATAAAAATTATTAGGGGACACCTGGGTTTGAACCGGGGACCTCTCGATCTGCAGTCTAATGCTCTACCACTGAATTATATCCCCGCTGTGATTCAATAATAAATTTTCATTCATAAGTTACTTTTAAATTAATCTTATTTAGAAATCACATTCGTCATGGGTATTTTCTGAATTCTAAATCATTATATATGAGTTAAGAGATAACTTGACCCTAAATACATACATAGCTACCTGTATTTATACGATATACTAGTGATCTGCTCTGACTTCGCCCAAGTTTAACGTGATTTGTATGTAAGTACATAGTACTTATATTTATGTATGTGTTTACTTGCATACATACATACGTACATTACTACAAGCTACATACATAATATCTACTAAGACTTATTTCATATTTAGAAAAATAAATATTTAACTATCTAATGCAATTTTATCGTCACGCATCGTAAGTATGGCAGAAAAAAGCTAGAGCAGTTTATTTAAAAAAAAACATGGTCCTTTTTATGAAAATTGCATAATAATCGCAAAGTGCTTATATTACCTGAACACCGTATATTCTGCTTATGAAATATTTCGTTACAAAATTTTAATATTAATATAATGTTGAATATTAAAGAAGGTGAGCACTAAAGAAGGATTTTAGAACATTCTTCCTTATTGCATCATCGTCCACTGGAAACTTTGAATAGCGAGTAAAAAATTACGCGAGTTCATAATTTTTGAACTAACTTAGAAATAGATTTTCAAGATTCTATTCCTTTAATTTGCTGTTTATATTGCTAATGTCTCTGAAATACCATTATATATTCTTTATTGCACTAAACAAGTAATAAAAAAAATCATCGGAATTATGACAATATATTTCTGATAATTGGATAATTTATACACATCTCTAACGGTTTGGCGGATTTCTATGAGAAGGTTTATGTAGAGCCGGTATAGACAGGAGGACTTAGTAACAAAGCAAATTATTTAAAGTTTTTATCCCTATGGTTCAGTAATTTTATTATGTGTAAGCAGGTTCGATTTTTATTATTGAACAGAACTTTAAGTCTCTTCAAAAAAGGTCTAAAATATAAGTCAATTTTCCCGCTATTTATTATTTAATAATATTATCGATACTCTTATTTCTATGAAGTTAAGGTTCATTTAGTCCTATACAAAACTTTAGAAAAAATCTTACGTATTTTCGTTACGGACGGTTTTTTGCCGGTTAGTACCCCTCCGTATCGTCCCATAAAGAACTTCGATCCAACAGGTACATTTATTTTTATTCATACATATGCATATAATAATAATATTTATCTTATTTGAAAAATAAAGACTTAACTGCGTTTCTGTAATAATAAAAGATTTATTTCACTATTAGAATTTAAGTACAAAAAACATTTTAAAAATTACACTTATAATAAAATATTATCTCACCTGTAATAATAAAAGAAACAACATTTAAAGCCAATAATTCAATCTAAATAACAATAAACTAATAAATAAACTCTTCGAAGAAAATTTATAATTACACTATATCAATTATTTTATTAAATGTCAAAGTTAAAAAACTAAAAAAAAAAATAAAGTGAATTTGGAATCAGTTAAAAAGTATTTATGTAATAAAAATAAACTTAAAAAAAGCACTCGCATATGAAATGGTTTTCTTTACATGCATATAAAGATCCATCATCAATCGCATTGCAATTGAATTATTTGACTAAACAATCTTACAGACAAGCAAACCCAGCTTAAGAACAAAACAGTTTATTCTAACTTTATTACTGTGGAACCGTATTCTATTTATGGGAGAAAGCTTCAACGTTTAAAAGCAATATTAATCAAGTTGATACAAACGTTTGATAGAATGCATTTAAAGAGGGTAACCACGTAATGGCTGTGTGCTCGTGACCGTCTACTGATTTATTGGAAACTTCTGTGCAGTGCAAAATGAAAATTAAGAACTTACTTGAAGCTTTTGAGCTACAAAATCTAAGAATTAGATTATCAGTAAGTTGTTGATGGATACTGAATCAAAAATGACGTAATAGGTCCAAATTAAAGGAAATATTTGTTTTGGTTATTTAGTTAAAGTTACCAAAGTAGAGTTTAACGTGAAAATAAATATGTTATTATACTGCATATTATTACAAATTATCACTTGTCTTCTTTGACCTCTACGAAAAGCAGTCTAAAAGTGTTATATATTATGTGCTAAGCAATCTAGAAACTATTCCAATAAGCGAAACTCAATCAATAACTACTTAGACTAAAATAGTCACACCACGTAACCCCTAAGCGTCGATTTAGTAAATATCCCCCGCGTACTTGCCCCTTGCACCAAACCCCATCTTGCACTTGCAAACTTCTACGTGACTGGTTGGAACCGGTGCTTAGAAATTAGGTAACAGTCAGACTATGAGATGCAATCATGCGTATAGCTCAAATTATTATTATAAAGTAAATAACTTTTGTCAATACAAACATTTACGTATTTATTTATTTTGACTTAATATACAGAAAAGTATGACGTTACTATGTAATAAAATATTCTTCTTTCTCATATTATAATCATCAAAGAAACCTCATTAAATATAATACATACAATTTAAAACTATTTCTGTATCGTGTACATTTTTCTCTTAATCCATATTGATATTATAAATGCGAAAGTTTGTCTGTCTGTCTGTTATTTTTCATACTTAATTCACTGATCAATTTAGATGTTTGGTATGGAGATGGTTTGAGACCCTGGGAAAGACATAGGATAGTCTTTATCTCGGGAACCATCCCTTAAGGGGGTGAAAAGGGAGACGGAAGTTTGTATGGGGAACCAATCTTTCCTCAAGTAAGAGATATAAATTTTTATATTTTAAACCTTTTTTATATCTATTACTTTCTATACCTACTTACCTTATTTTCTATACCTATGTAATTACAATGTACATTGTACGTATATACATACGTATAGTATTCTATACGAACAGTTAAAACAGACCTATGGACGAATCCGAGCGAAGCGAGGGTGAGTCGCTAGTTATTACTATATTTAAGAACAGCCAGCCAATATCTAAAGTATAGCCCAGCCGATAATCAGACGGCATCCTTAGCAAAAGCTCGCAAGCGGCTCTTCAAACACGATTGCAAACATAGGCCGAAACTGACTTCTGCAATATTCGTGGAGCATTTAACTTCACGGACCCATTTCGTTTACAGACTGTTTACGTTTATTGATTTGTAAGATGCTATGTGTAATTGGTTTTGTAGAAAGAGGAGAATCTTTAGCTTAGTTACGAGTTATCACATAAATGTCACTGGTCCAAAGTATGTAGGTGTATTATTTTCATTTAAACTTAAAAAAATATCTTATATTATAATTACTTAAAAAGGTAAAAATAACGCCTAATTGTATAACATATATGTTTTTCTTTGAACGCGCTATATATGAAATTATCAGTTAGATTAAAAAAATCGTTTCCACCCTTTTTCCACTTGTATATTGTAGTCAGTATAAAATTAGAAAAATACAAACAACATGAAAGAAGCCAGGAAACATCATTAGTACTCGATAGATCTGAACCACTGTTATCATGTATATATGTAAGTATAAATGATATTTGATGAGGTTAGCGACCGCCGTTTCCCCTCATTTGGTTTAATTTAAAGCCGGAACCTAATCATTATAGATGATTGTACAAAAGACGCAAGTGTTATTTCAGCTTCCTCTATAAAATCATATTTTATATATTTTTGTTAAGTTCTCTAGCTTTGTGTTTTCTTGGAACATTCGAATGTTAATAACTTGATTCTATATTTTGTATGATTATGATACGTATCGGTAAAATTTGTCTGAGAGAAATGTTAGTCCGATTAATTATATTTTATTTTAATTAAAGTTCGTTTATACTAGCGACTTGCCCTCGCTTTGGTTTAGGAACGCATAAAAGACATAGATGTTTTTTTTGCGTCAGAAATCTCTGCAGGCGCTTACAGAATAATCAGAGTTTCATCACTATCGGATCAATGGTTCAAAAATGGCATATAGGACAAACTACGAACATTAATTGTTATGTATTTATATAGATGGATTTCTGTAGATTAAAATATATAAGTTAAAAGTCTATAATGACATAAGCCATTAAAATAATAAAAAATAATAGGTACCTAAATAATTTATGAAATAATGAACATATATTACATATAAAATAATATTTATATACTAGCATTGCCCGCGACTCCACCCGCGTTCAGATGACCAAAAACCCAATTCTTAGGTTTTACATATTAGTATACTCTTACATTGCAGTTTTTGTATTTTTTCTCAGAAATGAGACATTTTCCAGCGGTAAAAAGTATCCTATATGTTGACCCGGATAACCAGCTATCATCATACCCGATTTCATCAAAATCCTTCCAGTAGTTTTTCTGTGATGCGGTAACAGACAGACAGACAGAAAGACAGACAAAAATTCTAAAAACTATAGATTCGGCCTCTGTATCGATAATAATGTTTATTTCAATAAGATTTTCCAAAAAATATTTAATGTACAGCTTCGGCTTAGTTACAATTTTATTATACCTATATCAGTTTTTCGTTAGGACGGTAAAGACAACTTACACCATTCTTACACAAACTCATGTAAGCTTCGGTAAAATCATTATGGAGATTATCTTATATTACCAAATATTTATTTATTTGTTTGTTTGTTTATATATTTATTATGCAATATCCATAGGTAAATCCTTACTATAAGTAATACAAAGAGATAGTATCTTAACAGAAGCCATAAATTGGATTTACTAATGTAAATCCAATTTATGGCTTCTTAACACTAAGTTTACCACTCAATATGCTTAAATAAATAATTTTATTGAAGCATATTGAGTGGTAAACTTAGTGTTAACATTGATAGAAAAAATAAAAATAATAACAGCAAAAAATATACACATTTTTTAATATCTATTTGGTATCTTACAAATAATAACTAACATACAAGATAATTATTACTTTTTTTGCTTCATAGAAATATTTTAATTCTAATTAGATGTACATATATATAAACTTAATATTGTTTTAATAATGTGTAGTCCAAAAGATATAATAAATAAAAATTCATTTTTTTTTATTAAAAAAAATATTATATTACGCTTATAAAGTACAGTGCTTGAGTATGTATAAAACTGCACGGACTAGTGGAGTAAATGAATTTGTAACGCGGATGGCAAAGTCGTTCCCGTTAATATAAGGCGATTAGAGCCACGCGATGATAGCTGTGGCTGAGAAACATCGTAATCTGGCTTAGTCTAAGAGCTAACTGTTGAAATCTTCACGTGTGCTACATAATATGTTATTAATTCAGCACATCAACAAATTACAAAGCTGAAAACCATGGGATACCAGGGAATTCTTTAAAAATAATATTTATAAGTACTTTATATATAAATTACGAGTATATTATACTCGTTTCGTGTTCATTGAAAATGTTAAGAAAATTATATATTCGTACATTTCAATTAAATATAATCAGACGTCCGGCGTAATTGAGTAAATACAATTAGTATTGAAGTTTTACAGAGGAGAGTTATAATTATTTTTACGTGTACATAATTATTATTCACATGAAATGTAATTTCTCGCTTTTACATCACTATAAAAATATTTTGATTGAACGTATAAGATAGCATCTGCCTCTTAGACTTCAAGAGGCAATTTTTTTTAAATGTTCTTTTTTCTGAACTATTTATGAATATTTTTTGTAATAAAATGGTTATAATAAAATAGTTACTTGACGACACGTTTGGTTCAGTTTATAGTGTCAGCTACTTGCTGTGTCAGTCTTGGGTTCGAGTCCCGCTGGGGACATTCATTTGCGTGATGAGCACGCATGATTGTACTGTCATGGGTGTTTATATTAACAATATGTATATTGTATGTATTTAAAGTTATGTACGTGTAGTGTATCAACTATCTGGTATCCATAACACAAACCTCGTAGCTTACCATGGAACTAGATGGTGCTGTGTGTTAATGTCCCAACATATTTTTATTTTTTTAGTGTACATTCTAACGGAAGTTTTAAATTTTTAGAGGAATATGTTTCCATCATTATTAAAAAAATACTTTATCTAAGGAAATGTAATATAAAATTATTTTAATATTACTTCCACATCTCTAGCTTACTTTTCTTAAGGTATTATCAGAACTAATTATAATGTCAATTTCATATGAACGTCAATCGGATTTAAGGGCCCTCGTTGCGAGGAGCGCTTCTTTCGTTACGACATTTAATAATTGCTTAGGATTAACATCGCTTACAGTGACATGTAAGTTGTTTATTTTTAAACATATCGGAATGTCAACTATCACGTTGTCTCTACGAGGTCGTGGGTTCGATAAACGTATTAGTGTATATTTTGTTTCTATAATTATTATGTAAGTTATTAGTGATTGTTTGAATAAAAAGAAAGTTGTAAATAATATTAATTAAATTACTGTCTGTCTGTATGAACGCAATAAACTCAAACTAGCGAACGGATTTACGGTTTTCACCAATAGACGGAATGATTCTTAAGGAAGTTTATAATTTATTAACTCTTCCTGTAAATTGGCTGAAATATAACGATGAAGATTGAAGACGTTGAAGATGTCGTAAAAAATCATACTGACTGGAAGCTTTAATAAAGTACGTGCGCCGCGTAAACCAACAACGTTACATGAAAAAAAAAAATATTACGGAATTATACTAAAAAGATCTTTTAAACTGTAGCAACGCTATATGTACGTATCTACGGTTGCAATCAAGCGTAGCGCGGGTAAGTCACTAGTAAAATATAAATTTAGCTGTTTTTAAACACAAAATATAGGCATATCAGATAGTTTTTTTTATATTTTATACAGTTAAATAAAATTGGAATATCTGTTTGTAATGTCAAAATAATAGATTTTTACTAATTACATTCATATGCATTTAGAAATTATACACGGTACTTATAAGAAAAACAAATGCGTGTCTGTCTATTTGTTACGGCTAATCTCCGAAACAACTCTGCTAATTTTGATGGGAATTTCACTTGCAGATAGCTGATGTTATAAGGAGTAACTTAGGCTACTTATATTTAAGTAGAAGAATTAGGGTTCCGCTGAAAAAATTAAAACGAACGTAGGGACGCACCCGAGCGAAACACGGGTATGTCGCTAGTATAAGAATAAAAGGAAACTTTTAGAAACTTGAAAACGAAATGAAATGTGAACTTCGGAACAATAAAAGTTGAGAGTGCATTGTTAGTGTGTAGGGTGCGCGTAAGTTGGAGTAAGCGCATGCCGACGCGTGACCTTTTGGCGAGGAAGCACGCTGCTGCATTACTGAGTCTAAGTGTAACTAGCCTGACGAGAATCTTTCTTATATATAGAGTTGATATGAAAATTGTATTATAAAATGTATTTCTAAATTATACATTATGTAAATTATCATAATTTTGTAAGTTTTACTACTAAACGCACCGACATTATAATCTATATTATTTAAATAAAAATCGCTGTGTCTATGTATGTTTCGTAAGGACTCCGAAACGGCTGGAGCGTTTTTGATGTAATTTTCAGGCAATATTTAGATTAGTCCAGCGGGTGATCTTGTGAAGTTTGGTAGCGATCAGAAGTTTGAACGCGGGCGAAGCCGCTTGTACTGCTAGTGTTATATATTATTGTTTCCTCTCCTTTTTCGCGATAACGAAGAAATAGATACAGTTTATTTTAAAGATAGTTTTTAGCTAAAAGGTTTCTTTAGATGTTAGCTTATTATATACAGATAAATAAAATTGAAATGTTTGTTTGTAATATCAAAATAAAAGCTTTTTTAATTTTTTATTAAATGCATATGAAATTATAAACGGTAGGTACTTATCAGAAAAACAGAATTTTTAATTTTGTTTTCTATGTCTGTCTGTTTGTTCTGGCTAATCTCCGAAACAGCTGGACTTATTTTGATCGGACTTTCACTGGCAGTTAGCTGTTGCAAGGAGTATCTAGGCTATTTCTATTTTAGAAGAAGATTTGGATTCCTTTCAAAGAACTCGAACTTACCTAGGGACGCACATTAATAAAAAATTAACTTAATTAAAATTAAAAAAAAATTAACTATTTAAAAGTGATTCTATGCTCATTAATTACAAGGTAGGTAGTCTGGGTATATTAGAAGTTGATATACATATTGTTATGTATGTATGATATGAATCTTAACATTACGAAGTCGTGTAGTAGATTCCATATCAAATAATCACTTAACTAAACATAAAACTGCGATTTCGAAGCTCATAATATCATCTGAATAATTCATTAAGATTTTCGGTATAACAATTCAATAATAAATAAATTATTTAATATATATAATTTAAGTAAATTATTTAATTTGTTTGAAATAACCATAGCTTAAGGTGCTTAAAACGACAGATATTAATTCTAAAATATCATTGTAAGCAATAATATATTCAGAATAAGGTAATAATCGTAATCGAAGTGCTACAGCCATCGGCGCAGGTAACATGCGCACACGCAGGCATGCCAAGTTGCGTCATCCACCTAATGGATTATAAATACCTACCTATATAAAGTTTATTTTTCTAAGTATATATATATTATGTATGTAAATGACATTTCATATTTAAAAAAATAATGTTTCATGTGTGTTGAAAATCCTTTCATGATCTTAAAATGTGCTAATTGCAAAATATAAAATGCCATTTTTTTCTCATATATTTTATATCTTATTCATACGTCGCATTGATACTTTGATGAATTAAAACTATCCCATTTTGGTTTAAAATATGTGGTATTGAATGTAAATTGGATATTTGAGCGGGTCATCAAACTCGCAGAAAAGTCGACGCCTTGCCGGTAAAAATAAAAAAAAATATCCACACAGGTGCGCTTGCGCCTCTCATTGTGGTTGGAGGCTTTTCGAAACAAGTTTTAGCAGTCGAAGCTCAGCTCTCGAGCGGTGCGGACGTGTTGTGTGTGATCTGTGAGTGTCTACAGTGTAGTGTTAGTGAATTCTGTACCTGGTATGCGATACACGTAAGCAATTTATTAATTATTAAACTTATAATTTAATTATTACCTTATGTAGACATTTAATTAGAGATTAAATGAAATAAATAGTTAAATTTCTTGCGATTTATGTAAAATGACAGATATAGCTTTTTCTTATATTCTATAATTAATCGAATTTAATTATAAGAAGAACCTTTTATAGCTTCGAACATAAATAAAATCTTTTTGTGCAAAGTTTATTATATTATAAATCTTAACTTTAATATATTGTCTTGGAGCTTTCTCACGGATATGAAATACTTTATATTGTAAGGAATTCGAAAGCTTTCAGCTATTGTTATTGGCGTTAACTGTTAATTTGAATAATTTATCACTGACATAGAGTTATAAAAATTAAAATTAATAGTAGTGTAGGGTTACACGAGTTTTGACATCGTCAATAAATAAAAATTACGAGTCATTTATTTTACTGTCATTTTGACTCTCAACTGTTTTCTTGATACATTTAAATATAAATAATAAAAATAGAAGATTCAGAGTTTTTAGTAAAAAGTTATTCAATAATATTTTTTATGTCATTATAAGTACATTATTCATAATGTAGAATGCATACGCAATTGTTAATGAAAGCTCGTTAATTATGCTATTCACTAAGGCTTCATTCAGTGCGCTCACTCATGTTTTCTTTAGCTTTTGTAAGTTAAATGTCAAACCCTTGTTAAAATGACGCAGGTACTACGAGTAGTTCTATATCTTAATAAGAGTTTTTGAAATAGTGCTGTTTCTAATCAATTACAATGGATTTTTTTAGCGATAAGTGAATTAGAACAATCTCTTTAGTAGTAAATTATCATTAAACTAGCGACCCACTCTCGCTCCGCTCGGGTCGACCCCTGGGTACGTTTTGACGGTTAGTATAGAGATGAAATTGTCCCGCAGTAAAAACTACGCTATATGTTGACCCGTATAACTAGCTATCATTATACCAAATTTCATTAAAATCTGTCTCGTGGTTTTCACGTGATGCGTTCCCAGGCAGAAAGACAGACAAAAATTCTAAAAACGGTAATTCGGCTCTGTATCGATATTGAATAATATATCAATTAGATTTTCCAAAAAATAGATAATGTACATATTTCACTCAGTAAGAATTTTATTATATGTACATATTTATTTAAGAGATTTGAGTTCCTTACACATTTACGTTGTACAAAATATTTTTTTAATGTGGTAAGTCAAATCGTGAACCCTTCCATATAACAAATAAAATATGTTATTTATAATACTATTATATATACCAAAACTTGTATTTTTCTAACTCTGTCAAGCTGAACAGATTAGAAATTACATAGGTAGATTCCAGGTCGCACCTGGAGTAACACATATGCTATTATTAGACATCTAGGTATTCACGAAGCAAGAGCAAGTTGTTAACTTAAAACATGGTATACCTTCAAAATTAGTCTGAGACATACGATGTATAATATGAAACGTAACGTGTCATTAGGCCAGTAATAAACGAACCTTGAATAAGAGAGAGCATCTTTCACCAGTAAGAAACAACATTACAGGGATATCGCCTAACACACAAACAAACGCACACCAAAATTTACTAATTACTTCTTTTTTGATATAGGTCAATTTATTATGCAGGTAAATATATTTGTAATGGTCAGTTCAAGCTTAGACTTTACTTAGGATATATCCTCGGGCCCCCCGCGACGCCGGGTCGTCGCAGAACACTACCTGCTTCTTATTACTATTAGTTATTGCCTTCGTTTCGTAACAATACAACTTACATTTCAATGCTCTTTTATTTTGTTTCCAGTGTTTGTTTAACTTTATTGTATCATTTAAGTGTAAGATAAAGATTTGGTCACATCTGTTTAGAATTTAACTCTATTATATCTTTCTAGACGAGTATATGACATAATATGACTACCATCTGTACTAGGGTCTTATGTATATATATATATTAGAAAGAGCTGTAACAGGATACTGCTTAAACAAGCAGATGTTCAACCTAGGGCTGAGTAATACACATGCTCGCTGAAAATGTATGGAGGCATCTATATCATCTGTGAGATTGTAGACCTCTTATGCACAAGCGTAGTATTCATCTAGGGAAATAATTTTTAGGTCCTGATGTCATCATCTAGGGAAATAATTTTTAGGTCCTGATGACATCATCAGTTTGCTTAGGGGTACACCCCATGGGGTGTACCCCTAAGCAAACCCTACAGTTTATCAAAGCAAGATTCAGTTGACTCTAGTTCAACAGACATGGTAGCAGACACATCCTATATACACCACAAAGATAGAACCAAAAAATGTATACTAGGGCGGAATTGTTCATACATTAGAATACTAATAATATATTTAATTATATATGAATTTCCATTGTATTACTATTTTAGAGCATATGACGGTTAGAATCTTTACTGATTTAGCATATCAGCAACTTGTTTTAGTCTACTTTATTATAATCGAACTCTACCTATCTCACTATTATGCCAGTAATAAATAAATTGACAGTTTCAAATAGTTAAACAGACCAAAGTTAGTATTCTCATAATGTAAATTTCAAGCAAGAGACCTAATTTTTAGCCTACAGATACTTCATAATATACTCCGATACATACATTAGCACCTATTAGTCTACTACAAAAAATACTCATATAGAATATAAAATAGGAAAACATTTGTATTATAATAATTTTAATTATTTCATAATATATGCATGTTAGTTATTTTAATTAGTCCGCTCGTCGCTGACTCCAGCGGATGTGCGCGTTCTATTGCAACTCTGAATAATCTCAGAACATAGTTCAAAACAATGCTAAAGTACAACAAATACGTTTCCTACAAAATATTTATATCATCTTGACTACATATTTTTACTATATGAAAACTTATATAAAATACGGGGGTTTAAAGGTATAGATTTCTCAGAGATGAGATATTTTTCCACAATAAAAAAATATCCTATATGTTGATCCGTTAATTCCAGCTATCATCATCAAAATCTGTCCAGTGGTTTTCTCGTGATGCGTTCCCAAGCAGACAGACAGACAGATAAAGTAAGAGTATTTCAATAGTTAGCTTCACTACTATCCACTACTAACCGAAATCTTTCAAATGAACCTAAAAAAGAACAATTTTTGCAAAGTCGGGTGCCAAGTTCACACAGCCATTTCAATAAGATTTTCCAATATCTAATGTACAGATTCGATTAGAAATTTTATTATATGTATAGATTTAAATATTGAGTTGTATATTGAAGACTTGTCTAACTTATTAAAGCTTAGGTTTAAGCATAAATTATCAAAAGCTTTTTATTGTTATTTTGATCTGTCTATTTTACTTAAACACCAGATATATTGAGAGAATAAGGTTAAGTTTGTTAGAGTTGAAATAATAAAATTACTTGAAAATAATAAACTTTGATATTTAGGGGTGTTTTTTTTATATTTGTACATATCGTAGGTATGGGATATTGAGCTTAATTGGATACCTTTTCTTATTTATATTCTTTTAAAAATGATTGTATTATTTTAAAATTAACTTTTTTACTAACCAGTAGCGGAGATATGCGTTGTGTTGCTTTAAACTATTAATTTCAAATAAAAATTTAATGATATCTACTTGTGAAATCAACCGGAATTTTTCTAACAGTTTAAACGACGATTTTCAATTAGAATATAAAATGTAAAATCATAACGTAACTGCTTTAATGCAGTTTTGAATAGTACTTAATGGCTTGTGTGTTATGTTACTTTTGTCTTAACGCTGTATGGCCTGAGTTTTGCCAAACCATGCTGCCTTTGACGTATTGTGTATCTACACGCCTTATGCACATCTGTGTATTGACCTACCACCGCGCCCTCCCCTCTCACCCCTCCATCCCCTCCACCCAACCGACACTCGACAGCTAATCACAGCTATTGTTTCAAAGTTCGAACAATGGTCGCATGGTTTGTCAGAAAAATACTTTGTTGATGTTTGTTAAAGGGATACTGTTTAATATATGAAAGGGGTTCTTTATAACTTAACTGATTTTGTTAAATGCTTTCAAAAATTAGTATTTGATTGTGTATTTGGTTATTTTTTCTTTTAATTTGTAAGTTTTAATCAAAAAATAATGTTCAATGTTTCGAGTAGTCGATGAAGCCATAGAAACAATCAAAAATAATTAAATTAAAATCGGTTAATTTAACTCAATTCTACTCTAAATATTACCTGAAAAATATTTCCGTTGCTCTTGTTAGAATGTATCGTTATATAGATTTTATATACTTAAATTCCGAATAATATATATATAAAACGTCAGAAAAATTTACGAAAAAAAATTTTATATGGCTAATAACACTGGCTAATAACTATTTATATCTATTTAAAACGTACCTAGCGACGAACCCGAGCGAAGCGAGGGTGAGCCGCTAGTATTCCATAAATAAATGTTTTTCTCTACTAAAAGAGATTTTTTTACTGAAAAAGAATGAGTCGAGAGTTGCTTTTTGTACTCACTTATGGAACACTTGCTATTGATGGTTCTCAATAATCTATAGAATTAAAATTATTCTTACTAGAGATGAAAAGTTGACATAAGCTCCATACAAATTTTGTAAAATTGTTATCCTCAGATATGAACCACAGATTGATCCATCGTATGACCCTAATAACGTATAAAACGCCATTACTTTAATAACTTTAATAACTAAAGTAATGACGTAAGTGTAAGATATTACTTTAATAACTTACAATAACCATATTCCAAGTTAATCACTTAATGTACCACGATAAAATATCCAGATGGATCATTCCGGGGCATATAGTGTCTTGCTGCAAAAATCAAGCACAATCGACTCGTTCAAAATGCACTACAGCTTTTATGATATCCGTAAGAATTTTTAAGTATCGCTACGATTTATGTCAAGATCGATGCTACAACACAATATGTATAGTTTATAATACAGTTCTCATATGTCGTCTTGAAGTGAAACGCTGTTTCTAATCCTGTGCAGAGCCTTAAGTCTAGATGCCACTCCAGTTTGCTTATCTCTATCTGTGAGACATATAGTATTATATATTTTATTGTGGTACTTCCTTCATTTTATACTAGCGGCTCACCCTTGCTTCGCTCCGGTAATGTCAGGTGATGTTATGTAATGTACAGATTCGACTCAGTTAGAATTTTATTATTATATGTATAGATTTACATACATCCATACTAATATTATAAATGTGAAAATGTGTTCGTTTGTCCTTCTTTCACGTCAAAACGGGGTGATGGATTGGTGTGATTTTTTGTGTGGAGATAGTTGGAGGGCTGGAGAGTGACATAGGGTACTTTTCACCGTGAGAGATTATTTTCATTCCGACGGGAAAACACGTCATAATCAAAAAAATATATTTGTGATTAGAATTATTTGAAACTTGGTATGAATGCTCTTCAATACAATTAAATAAATATGTGTTTAAGCATTTTTCGTAATTCATTACATAAAGGGGTAAAAGAGATGAAAGTTTGTATGAAACCTACCTTTTTCGGGCTTTTTTTTGTAATTTTAGCGCGAGCGAAGCCGCGGGTTCTGCTAGTATGTATATATATGTTACGTCCATCTTAGGGATATTCGTCGTCCGTAATCCTTCAGAAGCTTAAGCTGGCATTTAGGGAGCTGTTTGCTTATCTCTATAGTCTAGACTCTAGACGCACGCCGTATCTAGGCGTTCTTGCGAGCGAGTTACTTTATTTTCAACTCTTCCACTTCATTCATAATAACAAATATGTGGGTTATAAAAGAATATGAAATTTATAAAAAAAACTGCCTATAACTTATATAGTAGTATTAATACTCGTAGTTTCTTAATTTTACGTAAATATTTGACATCTTTACATATAATAAAAATTTTACTGAACCGAATCTGTACATTAAATATTTTTTGGAAAATCTAATTGAAATAAACATAATTATCGATACCGGAGGCCGAATCTATAGTTTTTAGAATATTTGTCTGTCTGTACCGCATCACAGAAAAACCACTAGAGGGATTTTAATGAAATTTGGTGTGGTGATAGCTGTTTGTCCGGGTTAACATTTAGGAAACTTTTTACCGCGGGAAAATATCCCATTTCTGAGAAAAAATACAAAAACTGCAATGTAAGAGTAAAGTAATATGTAAAACCTAAGAATTTGGGTTTCGTCATCTGAACGCAGGCAGAGCCGCGGGCAATGCTAGTTACAAATAAAACTATCATAACGGATTTTTTCGCGGACTTATTTTGAACGAATCAAATCGAAAGATGTGGTTTGTTAATTTTGGCTGGAATGTGACAACAAACAGACCTCTAACTTCACATCACAGACGTTTTAGGTTACAGACTAAGGAACTTTGAGAAATTAAATATTGGTATAGCAATTAAACTTATAGTTTTGAATTCTCTAACTCTTATTGTGTCACTTTATTAAAATCACCTTTTCTATCAATATATTTATTTTTTACGCGCTAGTATCAGGATGTACTACTAATCCGATTAGAAAAAATCTTTTTGCATTAGATAGCCCTTTTATTGAGAAAGGCTATATAGGCTATATATATATATATATATATATATATATATATATATATATATATATATATATATATATATATATATATATATATATATATATATATATATCATCATGTTCAGCCTGTTTTCGTCCGTAGTCTGTCTATTACATACTAAACGTTAATTTATAAAATAGATCTTTAATTAAATAAATATTACTCTTATTTGATTATATTTAGTACTTTCATTTTGGTTTAATTCTAACCTACTTCCTGTTTTTCTACCAAGTTACCTTTACTTTTCTCTTTATTGACTTTAAAAGTAGCATATTCTTTTAGATTTCTCACTTTACAATATATTATAGCTATTGTCCAGTTCAATACGTAATTGTCTAAAGTAATAAGTCCAGTAATTGTAAAGTTAACGAATAGAAGCCATAACGCCCATAGCTTTAATAGTAAACTCTAATCAGGGTTAGAATATCACTCATGATAATATAACTTAGGTATATATAAAAAAATACGCTTGAGTGTACTTAGATTTTATCTTTTGATTTTATTTTTGCCGATATAAATCAATGAAAGAGAAAATTATTTTAACATATATATAACACATATTTTCTTAACATTATGTAAATATTAAACGACTAGTTCCCGTCGCAGCCGGTTCACGTCCGACTTTGTTTTTACAACATTGTCCTTGGCGACAGACCTTCCCTTGTTTTATTGCCTTATTTCTCTTTTATTTCAATTTGAAGGCCTTCGCAAAATGAATTTCGTCAATTTTATGTAAGTTATGAATTTGTTATCCTATACTGATATACAATAATTTTGGATATGATTGACATATTTTTTTTAAGATTAGATAGATTTTGTTAAGTTTCTCTTTACACTAGCGACTCACTCTCGCTCCGCTCGGGTTCGTCCCTACTTACGTTTTAACGTTTAGTATAGATTTCTCAGAGATGAGATATTTTCCCGCAGTAAAAAGTATACTAAATGTTGACCCGGATAACCAGCTATCATTATACCAATTTTCACCAAAATCTGTCCAGTGGTTTTCTAGTGATGCGTTCCCAGACAGACAGACAGACAGACAAAAATTCTAAAATCTATACATTCAGGCTTCAACCTAGGTATCGATAATAATAACTATTTTAATAAGGGTTTAAAAAAATATTTAATGTACAGATTTCACTCTGTTACAATTTTATTATATATATATATATATACTAGCGGCTCACCCTCGCTTCGCTCGGGTTCACCTCTAGGAGAGTACAAACAGATCTATCCCACGGGAACCGTTCATTTTTCCGGGATAAAAATAAGTAACCTGTTGTTCGACCGGCAATATAAGGTATCAGCATGCCTATATTACTCAATTAGGTGCATAAGTTGTTGTGTACTGAGCTGTATAAGTTACTATAGTTTTTTAACTATCCCACGGGAACTCTTTAATTTTCCGGAATGAAAAGTACCAAATTTCATTTAAATTGGTTCAATTGTATCGGAGATTAGCCCGTACAAACAGACAAACAGACAGAGAAAGAAAAAAATTGAAAAAAATCTGGATTTGTTCTATTTCTCTCCTTACGGGATGTAAGAAGAGAACTGACTCGTTTTTCAGCATTTTTTTCTACCATCTATGTACAGACATTCGACCTCTACAGTTTTATTATTCATATATATATATTCAGATAGAATAAATAACGTATAAAAAAACAGTAATATATAATAATGAAAATAGTTATAGCGAGTGTACCTTAGGAGATAGATATATACTATGTAGAACTTTTCTATAGACCTTTTTAAGACTTACAATTTTCTTGTACAATGTTTGATGAGCCAACGTTAGCCATATAAATTTCTAAGGACAATTCGATAGAACCAGTTATTGTGTTTTCCCGTGGGAATGAATAATTTGCCTGTCGTAAAAGGTATTCTAAATGTTAA
This sequence comes from Brenthis daphne, assembly GCA_947093115.1. Taxonomy (NCBI): domain Eukaryota; kingdom Metazoa; phylum Arthropoda; class Insecta; order Lepidoptera; family Nymphalidae; genus Brenthis; species Brenthis daphne. The sequence goes on from OX352473.1 coordinate 24,237,794, forward strand.
CCCGAGCACTAAGTTTTAACACTATACAAAATTAAGTTAAAATCGGTTGATTACTTTTTGCCTGAAACGCGCACATCGATTTGACTAAGTTTTATTATAGGTATAGCTAAGAATAAATATTGCGAGTGTAACTTAAGAGATAGACATATACTATTCAGAATTTTTCTGTAGGAGTTTTCAAGACCTACAATTTTTTAGTATATTGTTTTGATGTATGTAAGTCTTAAGGTTTAGCCAGCGGAAGGTTTCTAGGGAGGACTCGAAACCAGTTATTGTATTTTACCATGGCAAAGAAAGATTTTCTTTAAGTAAAAGGTATCTAGGCAGTGGTATCCCAGTGGTAACGCGCTCGCTTGAGAAACCGAGTGAAGCAAGTTGAAATCCCGGGTCTCGTACCTCTGATATTTTCATGTGCGAATCATTTATAACAAAATTACCACTTGTCTTAAAGGAAAACCTGCATATCTGACAGAACCTAGCAAGTTTTCGAAAGACATGTGAAGTCCACCAACCCGAACTTGGCCAGCGTGGTGGACTATGGCCTGATCAACCTCGTACTGAAAGGAGGCCCGTGTCCAGCAGTGGTACGTTAAAAAGGGCTGAATACAACAAACATACATACATACATACTACATACAAAAGGTACCCTAAATGTTGACTCGATTAATAAGTTATCATACAGGCAAACAGTCAAACAGACATTTTTTTTAATAACTATTGTTTTAGGGTTTATGTTGTGTACAAAATACGTTACAAATAAACAAAAACTTCTATCCCACGGGAAAAAAGCATTTTTCAGGGATAAAAAGTAACCTATTTGTTATTCTGATGTATGAACTATATTATTGTAAAGTTTCATCAAAATCCAATCAGTAGTTTTTATGTACTAAGCTGTATAAGTTACTATAGTTTTTTGACGATCCCACGAAAACTCTTTAATTTTCCGGGATGAAAAGTAGCTGATTTATTTTTGTCATGTATGAACTATATTATTATAACGTTTCATTAAAATCCAATCAGTAGTTTTTGTGTACTAAGCTGTATAAGTTGTTATAGTTTTTTAACTATCCCACGGGAACTCTTTAATTTTCCGAGATGAAAAGTATCTAATATGTTGCCCGGGGATATAAGGTACCACCATGCAAAATTTTATTTAAATAGGTCCAATAGATCCGGAGATTAGCCCGTACAAAGAAAAAAACAGACAAACAGCTCGCTCGGGTTCGTCCATACCTACGAATATGTTGTATTATCTCTTTAACCATTTGTCCAAATTATATGCAGTAAAAGGGAAAAGTCTTTTGTTTTAAACATTTTAGACGATTAATTTGCTTATTTTGATAAGAATTCATAATTGTTGATAATATGACCAATAAACATGACCTACCGATTTAAATTGTTTTTTTAATATAAAAAACTACTTTTTGTGACTTAAATATAAAAGTTAGACATATGCTGCCGCTGACTTTTTTGTAGGCATTATTAAGCTCTACAACTTTTCTCTAGAACACAATCATATATCTCTCATCGTTAAGGCAGCGTTCGTAAGAAACGTTTTCGTTCGACCGTTTTTTCTCCGACTTACTTTGCGAATCCGACTACCACGCAAAAGCCTTTTCATTTTTCGAGTTAATATATAGCCTATGACACTCAGATAGAACGTGGCTTTCAATTGGTAAAAGAATTTTGAAAATCGGTTCAGTAGATCCAGAGATTACCCCCTACAACGTCACAAACTCACAAACTCACAAGATCACAAACTTTACCTCTTTATAATATTAGTATAGATATATATATATATATATATATATATATATATATATATATATATATATATATAGATTTATTATAGTAGACACTTAATGTCAACGTCTTGAGCCAACGTTGACTTACGTGCATATAAATATGTAAGTATGTGCGTATATAATTTTTCTCTGTAAGTTTAGTTTTAGATGGACAAATAATACTGCTAAAATTCACAAGTCAGTCAAGTTCCAAAAATAAAAAACAGATGGAAAATCTAAAAAGCTGTTATTAAAGCTTCTACTTCTATTTGTTTAATATGTACATGTGATATCAGTTTGATTTCGTCTTTTTGCATAAAACTTCAGTAATATCATTTTAGTTATAAACGAGGTGGAACTAGGACACAAGTATTAAATTAAGATTTAAACCTTACCTAAAGCTACCTAGTACCTTTTTATACATATGGCGATATGAACAAAGCCACGAACATAAACTAGTATTCCTTAAGACTTAAAGCTAAATAAGTTTTTTAAAATATACGATATAGATTACTTAAAAATATCTACTCAGTTAAAAACTCTCTCTATACATTAACCAGCCTTTTAGAAACAACTGTATATTATCAAAGCATTTATTCTAAATGCATACTAAGTACAGATAGAGGTCGATTAAAATATGTAAAGAGCGTCGTAAATACTTTGAATTGAACCGAGTGAGATAAAACTAAAATGTAAATGATTTATTGATGCACCTTCACTTGTAGAGGAACAGTGACTAGAATAACAGTTAGAAAAAGTAATTTAGGAAAATATTTCAACATTCTTAAATTAATTTTCTCTACGTTTTAAGGTCAGTATAGATTTCTCAGAGATAAGATATTTTCTTGCAGTAAAAATTATCCTACATGTTAACCTGGATGAGCTATCAATATACCAAATTTAACCAAAAACTGTCCAGTGGCTTTCTCATGATGCATTCCCAGACAGATAGACAGGCAGACAAAAATCTAAAAACTATAGATTCGGCCTCTGTGTCGATAATAATGACTATTTCAATAAGATTTTCCGAAAAATATTTAATGTACAGATTCGACTCAGTTAGATTTAATTTTATGTACAGATAAGAGAAGGCTTCTTATAATTCTTGTTAGTAAGAGACAATATATATAGGATTCTTTCAGATATAAATAAATTGCTAGATGTAGGTATGTAGGTACAGATGGCCGGATGAAAAGGCCTTATTCAAAAAAAAAAGGTAATAAAATTCCGAACTTTTAGAAACTCAATATGTTTAATGAACCGTAGTGCGATATCGCGTGTATAGGGTTGATTTGTTCTTAGAAGAGGTCTGAGTTTTTCATTCGCGTGTAAAATATCTATAATTTCATTCTTATTCTCTTTCAGCCCTTTTAAAGTTCCACTTCTGGAAACGGACCTCCATTCGATGTGACGGAAATAGGATATAGTCCACCTCGCTGGCCGATTTAGATATATTCTCTCAGAATGCTCGCTGGTAGATTTTCTCAGACAAGCAAGTTTGTTCCCGATATATTTTTTTTCCTTATAAGACCAATGGTAATCATACTAAAAATGATTCACACGTGAAAATCTTTCAGAAGCTAGACCCAGGGTTTGAACACTTGGTTTTCTAAGCAAAAATAGCTTAATCTTATTAAGTTACAAAATTACTATTGAATAATGTGTGGTTGTGTCCGTGTGAAATAAATATATATGTATGAGAAAATTAATATACTTTTAGAATAAAAAGTGTTACATTGAAACTTACTTTTATTACAAACGCGTTTGATTCGATTTTCTTGCATTACAATTTAATTGCTGTGAAAACGTGAAAGAATCTCGAACTCAGCAATCCACATTAAAGGCAAGTATAACAAATGGGCATAATGACTTAATCGAGCCGAGCGTCGAACCTACTAATTGCTTACTACCGGACTGTGGCTGATTTGAATTAGTTACTTTTGTGCGGACGACGTTAATGATTTAGGTGAGGCACACGAGTAGGAAAAAGCTTTAGCTAACTTTGTAGCAAAAGCGTATGTGCTTTGGACGAAAGAGAAATTAAAATGTACAACCATTACTTTTGATTCTATAATATTATATTATAAAGTAATGAATCTTTCAGTAATTTTTAAAATAAGTACTTACTATTTAATCATTTTTCCTTACTAGGAATATTTATGTAGTTGATGTTGAAGTGTGTTTATGGATTTATTGTTTTTTCACATAGAGACAGGATACAAAGTTAACGGGATTCCTTGAATAGGTTACTTATTATCCCGGTATATTAGGTGAATCCCGTGGGATATTTTAATATTCAAAATCGCAAGAATGCTCAAATGATATAGAAGAATTATCAAATAATAAAAGGCATAGTGAACAAGGGTGATCTGGTAGAAGTAAATAACAGTGAAGCGATTGTATGAATATTTCAATACGGTAATAATTTGTTAGTTTCAAATATTTGTCAAACTATCTCGATATTCACTATAGCAGTACAATGCGCCGCCCACGCACAGTGTTTCCTCTTACTGGTTTGTTGTGAAATCGTTCGATGGTTTATTTTGACACACTGTTCAAACATGGTACCGTAGCTTTAGTGGCTGTAGTCTCTTTAAATGATGTGTTCCTCATGTTGTTATGTTTGTTATATTGTTATAGCCTAATAATAGTTTTGATTGATTTAAAATGCTTCAAATAAGTTTGTAGTCTTAGTGCTATATTACAATTTATTGTTACAGTTTCTTTATTACACAATCTCATAATGAAGTAGTACAAACATATTAGTATTACTTATAATGTAACTTCATATGTTTCAAGTTTATTAAAAACTTGATAAAAAAAATCAAATATATCCCACGAGAACCGTATATTTTTCTAGGATAAAAAGTAGCCTATGTGTTATTCTGATATATGAGCTATGTTATTGTAAAGTTTCATTAAAATCCATTTAGTAGTTTAGCGTGAAAGATTAACAAAAATCTTTAGACATCCATACATCCTCCTCACAATTTTTTGCATTTATAATATTAATAGGAAGTAGGAAGTTAACGCTTGCTAAATTAATTCATTAACTTGTGCTTAAAACTTGTGCTTTATAAAGTTTCTAGTTTTACTTCAAAAACGTAGCAGAGGTCAAATAACTTATCTATTATATATTTATAGAAAATAGAGAAACATATCACAGTCACGAAGGCGAGATCAAGACGATAAAAATAAATTTTATTGCCATGTAAATATCTGTTCAAACAAATATAAACGGACGATACGTCCCATGAGTTCTGAGCTTGAATGCATTCACTGACGTTTATGGTATTCTCAAATACAGTGTAGCATATAGGGAATTTAACTTATATGTGTAGTACATAACTGGTACCCGGCATCGCTCTTGGGCTATGTTATTTATATTTTTAATTTAATTATATAATAAATAATATTATATTCATAATGTCACCCTAATATTTTTATCATTTACGGAAACTTAATAAATTCTATTTTTTCCTTTTATTTTTTTAAATAATCCAAAGTTAAAAGATCAATATGACAAGAACAGAGGTTTTAAATCTAAAACGTCGTCACCAAAGACAGTCCGAACTAACTAATAAAATAAAGCAACTAATTTAAAAAAAAACTGATTTATAATATTTCGCCATTTTGATTTTTTAGCGAGAGTTATCTTAAAATAAATAAATATTTTGGGACATTAACACTCAGCACTACGAGGCTTGTGTTATGGATACTAGGTAGTTGATACACTACACATGTATGTATAACTTTAAACGTGTACATATTACAAATATTTCTTCTATTCACTACAAACTGAGCCAAACGTGTCGTCAAAATCTCTTATACATAAGCGAGAGGATTTATAGTTCATCATATATTTTATGAGATCGTTGTTGACATTAGGAAATTAATGGGATGGTGGCTTCTAAGAAAGTGGGACGCACCCGGCATATAATTTGTTCTAATCAAAATATGTACAAGTTATGTTTGTATGTGTGTGCGAACAGGAAACCGTTTACACGCGACCACCCGAGTATAAAACCGGATATATAAAATTTAATACTCTCCCTAAGAATGGACATGCTACGTTGTTTAAAGATCTAAAATTAAATAGATCTTTTATAGCAAGTGGCAGACGTGAACGATAGTTAACTATAATAAATGTGTCAAATTAATTATATTTAACGCGCTTCCATTAGCTTCATTTTGTAAGTGACAATGTAATTTAAAGCAAATCTTGGTATACGATTTTAACCTTCTATTCTCGTGTCGATTTGAAATTTTGTAAATATGTATAATCCAGATGGTACTACAAAAATTTAATACTCATGCCGATCTGATGATGGAGTCAAGAGATAGGTGGATAGTAGAAATCTTCACTTGCTAATAAAAAATCCTTTAAGGATTAAATGTATTGGTTGATTTTAAAGTTAGATGATACATACATATGTTTTTAAGAATCATTATAAAAATATACTCTTAACTTTATTTGAAGAAGATGGGTTGCATGGACCTAAAAAAATATCCTAAGATTCAAAAACCAATCCAAGATTTTCAGCTACGAAGCAAGTACATATGTGCAAGGCGCATCATTTCACTTAATAGTTTATGTAAGAAAGTTTGTTTTAAAAAGCATGAGCCCAACAGATATAGCTCTTAGCAGGAAACGGTTTGGATCGACCACCGGCGCATCGGTTACAGCTACCCTTAATTTATTTTCATGCTATTTTAGGGACCGTTGTTTAGAACGACAGATCCTGTTTACTTTACAATGGTTCTCTTATAATCAAATATGCGAAAACTTGATTAAGCCTGCTTATTATGTAAAACATTTTTATTAAATCTACATCTACACTACTATTATAAAGAGGAAAGATTTGTATTTTTGTATGTTTGTAACGAATAAACTAAAAAACTATTAGACCGATTTAGATGAAATTTGTTGCAAAGATAGTTTGAGACCCTGGGAAGCATATAGAATATTTTTTATTCCGGAAATCATCCTTTAACCGAACCTGAGCGAAGCAAGGGTGAGTCGCTAGTATCATATAAAGTATATTTTGATTTCTTTAATTTGTAACGAAAATGACGACTTGAAACTTAACTTACGGTGGTTTTCATTAATATATATAAAGTTTTCCTTATTAGAGGTAGAAATTTGATATAAACTGCATACAAATGATGTCAAATTTCTATCGCTAGTAAGAGAAACCACAACTAGATGCGAGTATGTTATTGAGATCCATCTTAAATAGAACACTTGCCATACTTCTCTTAGCCTAGTTTAAGAAACCACACAAGTCAATTCATACATATTCATAAAATGATGCAAAAAGATCATCAGAATTCCAGTCGTTTTCAATACGCAATGAACATAACACCTTGTGTCACACTCGTTCAAATTTCTTTGAATGTATCTGCGACGTGGGTTTCCTTATTAAGTCGCGCTATCGCATTAAATAACAGCATTCCTCGCTCTGCAAACAATGCGAAATAGAATCTATTACTTGACCCACTGTCGTATAGTTGGCTATATTTCTGGATGTTAACTATACTGAATAAAAATTAGGGTTTATTATTATAAGTTCGACAAGACTTCAATTTTTTTTTATAAATATTATCAAAATATCAACTTTAATAATTATTATATTACAATACTTTTTTTTTTAATTTTGATTATTTTCAACAAACTTACATATTACAATAGATGTATTAATTAATAAAATGAAACCTATTTTAGATCAACTTCTAAAAGTCGGTCTTATTCAATTCGTCTTTATTTTTTTTATTACGCGTTATCTTTGGCAATTGTTAATTAGTTTTCTTAATTCTTTTTTTAATGAAAAAGTGTAAACATAAAGATCATAGTCACTTAATAATGAAAAGAAAAAACACTCTTTAAGTGTGGAATATTACATTTTTATCTATAGTCTGTGTACCTTTTCCTACAAAAGTAATAATTTTTGGAAAACTCGATGACTAAGCCTTTTACTCTACTACACTAGCGACTTACCCTCGCGTCACTCGGATACGTCCTAGGTATGTTTTGATTTTTTTGAGGAAAACCCTAATTCTTTTCCTAAAACTAAAAGTATCCTAAGTTGCTCATTATAACATCAGCTATCTGCCAGTTAAAGTCCTGTCAAAACCGGTCTAGCCATTTTGGAGATAAGCCGGATCAAAGAGTCAGATAAACAGACATTTTTTTTATTGTGTTCTTCTTATAAGTACCGAATATAATTTCATATGCATTAAAAAGCTGTTATTTCGACATTACAAACAAACACCTTAAATTTATTTATCTGTATCGTACATTGTAAAGCTTCTACTCTAGCAGTAGCTTAAGCCATCAATTCGTACGCACACACGATTGAATTACACTGTTGCGGCTCCCTCCAGGAGAAAATGTAAATGAAACGATCGCAATCCTGTTACCGGGACGATGTCTTGTATCGAGTTTGTGGCGAATAGCTTGCCTCTATTTGTTTTTATATCGGCGGTTTCATAATTGTATCTTTATATGATAAACTTATCGCTTTTGTCTTAGTTTAGAGTTTTTCGTTGTTCTGAGAACTATTCCGATTAAACATTATTATAAAAAAATGCATTAAGATCGATCTAGTCTTTTTAAATTACAATTCTTCTTAAAGACAATTTACATTACATTTCAAAACATATTTACTTTACATCTCGTTACATATCAAAGCTTAAATGTTACTTAGTAGTTAGTTACTCGTCGCTAAAGAATTAACAATTAGGTTATTAAGCTTAAGCGCTGTCAATATGTACATACTGTTTTTATATACATATAAAATGTTTTGAGTTCTGAGTTATACTTAATATTAATATAATGAAGTATCTACGAGCCTTCTCCGCACTTTATCGCTGAATATAAGTACATAATTGAAATTATAATTAAAACAACCCCTATTGTGCATTTGATAACGGAGGTAGACGTTTAAAATTGTAGATGAAGATCAGAATATTTCATAATAATAATAAACAATTAATATCTGCATACTCTTTATTGAACATGACTAAGACTAGCGACTCAACCTTACTTCGCTCGGATCCATCTCTAGGTACGTTTTAACAGTTAGTATGGAATAGATAGACTATATATTAGTACATAAGTATGCTTAGTTTTATATCCCTTACTTGAGAAATGGTTGATTACCCATACAAAAATTCATTCCTCTTTTCTCCCCTTTAAAGGCCGATTACCAGAATTAAAACTATCCTATATCCTTTCCAGGGTCTCAAACTATCTTCATACCAAATTTCATCTAAATGGGATCAGGGGATTTTTAGTTTGTTCATTACAAACAAAGATACAAACACAGAAAAAGCGTTTTTTTTTCTTTTTATAATTTTAGTGTAGAAGACTTAAGTATGAAAAAAATATTAGACCACTGAATAAGGAATAATTGCCAGCTCTACTTCATTGATTAAAAATAATTTATGAGCTTCTAAAAGTATAAAAAGTGGATGTTCCTTGATGTCATAAGTGTGAAAGCTTCGTCATGAGTTTTTTTATTTTTACGAGGTGCTAAGATCGCGCGATTTCATTTCGCTGAGAGCTTTCCAGGTGTTTTAGCATCAGTCCCGTACACTAGCTATCTTCCTATCTGCCTTTGTGTCTATCGATTAGATTGTATGCTAATATATAGTTTTATATACACATATTGTGTAATAAAGTACTGGACATTTTGGGTTAAGAATTATCAAGTAATATAATTAAAGAAGCCATTAAGAATTTACTATGAAAGTGAAAAGTAGGTAATGCAATTCTTGTATATATATATTGTGACTTATAAAATTGAAAGCATGATTTTTAAAGTTATATTTTATAAAATTTTATGTTGTCCTTTTGTGTTAAAAGTTTACTCAAGTGATATTGGTTTCATATAAGAAAAAAATAACACCAACTTATACGTATGTGCATTGTTTTTTATGTCATATATAAAGTACCTAAGCTTTGAGTGGCAGTTTGTAGACTAAATTTTGTGATTTAAATATCTGCTTATTCAATAAAAAACTTATTATATATGCAATTTTTTGCTTGCTAGTTTGTCCTTCTGTCGGACACCAAACTTTTTTGCATAGAAGTAGTTTCTTATAGTAAGATATTAATCTTAACTACTTTGGGAACCTTAATTTAAATAATAAATTCAAATAAATCATAATACGCTTTATTATTAATAATTTTCAAGTAATTTGATTTTAATTTTATTACTCTTATTTTTAACAGATGTTCCTAATATGGACGTGCTGTAAAATCGTTAACTTGAAGCTTAAAGCTATTGGGAATGACATAAAGCTTCCATCACACATTCCGAAGAAACGGCGCGAAACGTTTGTTTTGACTGAAATAAAACCTACAAGATTTCTCCCACATACAAATATTTTGGTTGGAAAGTTTATATCGACTGAGCATTCTTAAACCAGTTGAGTTTAAAATACGAAAATAAATTCTTGCCCACTCCGGTACCGTTATACTGTAACTGTTCATACAATGACTTATAAATTTTAAAAGATTAATTAGTGAACTTCCAAAGTTCGATATAACACGGTATATAATTTGCGATTTGATTTCCTTTTATTCTATTAGTCATGTAGAGAACGTGAAGTCACGTGTTATTAACTTTTTAAACGCAGGTGTTAAAATTATATAAAAATGTACCTACAGTTTGTTTTTGCAATTTTTATGTATATACATAAAAATTGCAAAAACAAACTGAAGGTATACCTATATAGGTATAACTTTTTGGTTTTTCATTTCACGAAATGACAAGTCATGATTTTGTGTAATATTCTAGAAGCTATTTCCTTGCATGATTACAAATAAATACTTACATGTAAAAATTTATGAGAGTGAGAGTGTGTGTTTGGTTAATACTTATTAACCTTTTAAATGTTCAATGTGTTTGTATGGACACATGTAGCTATGAGGTTGTTAAAATGGTTATATTTTTCCCCGTCTACAATAACCAAGCGGTTGCTGTCTTTAAATGGTCTTTTGGGCTTGTCATAACGTGTAAATATGTAGACATATAAAGATTAGATAAGGACTAGGCTTCTCCCATTGGTTTCCATAAGATATTACGATAGTGATGAAAATGGAGCTTATAGAATACGCACAACTACAGGGCGTGCGTTGAGTTTTTAGGAGTTAACTAAGAAGTAAGTAAGACAGAAAGAACTTTTGAATCTATTAGTTCATTTAGCATAATAAACAAAAAACCTCACAAAAAGGGTCTAATCATGCAAAGGGCATTGAGAGAAAGCAGGGCCCTACAATGGGACATTAAAAGAACAGAATTGTTATCAATTCTTAAATCACAAAAAAAATCACTGAAGGTCATGTATGGTACAAAAAGGACCGATTCAAGTGCGGCTACTTTACTAAATCATAGTTAAGAATCTTATCAATGATTAAGCAATAAAACTTTATATGATTCTAATGCCTTTTAATGAAGTAGAACCGGTTATTAACTCTAGGTCACAGCTGCGTCCCTGACCCCGAGCTTTATGGCATATATTCATAAAAAAGCTATGAATACATTATGAAGAAACTAGTTTCAAAGCTCATAACGTTATACCAAGAGTTATTAAGAGAATCCGACAAGGTGTAGATCATTTTGTATAGTTTATAGTAATTTTTCTTTTTTATCCGTCTGGCTGCGCATGCGCATTACTTGAGCATAACTTGAAGGATGTCAATTCGTTTATTTTATTTTAAGAATTTCTTTTTCTTTTTTTTAAATCAATCAGCTTAAGATATTGGCTATAGATATCTCGCAATAGGGTCATTTATGTAAGTTTTTTATATAGATGACTGAAAGCGTACGATACTACTACTAGTTTTAAATTTTGATGATATTTTAAATAAAAAACACCATAAAATATGTCAATTTTTATTTAACATATAGAAAAATAGCGAGCAATGCCATAAAAAAACTATTTACATTGTAAGATGTCATAAGATAATAAATGAAGTCATTATAAATCGTCTAAGACCGTAACGGACGTCCCACGCGGTATCACACCGATGTGTAATGTTAATGAGAACATAGTGACGTGGGTTTCATTAAGCAGGCTATATATATTAATATGTATGTAAGTAGGATTGATGAAATTATTCTTTGCTAGTTCAAGAACTGTTGCTTTAATTATTTAATCAAATTCTAACTTAATATATAGGTAATATATTTAAAAATAGAATAGATTTTTTTTGTTGCAAGCACTTATGTATATATTTATGTTAAATTAGTGACCCAGTCTTGGAAAATCATTTGAAGCGAGTTCAAATCCCGGGTCTCACATATCTGATAATTTCATGTGCAATCATTCTCAATATGATTTGCCTTCGCCCTACGGTGAATGAAAACATCGTGAGGAAATCTGCATGTTTAAGAAAACCTAGCAAGTTTTCGAAATTCATGTAAAGTCCGCCGCGCACTTGGCCAGCATGGTGGACTATGTCCTGATACCTGTTGCACATTAAAAACAGAATAAGTTTATTTTTAAAATTTTATTTTGTACTTTACGTAAGCGCGTGTCTTTTAAGTGAACTAACTTTTTCAATATTCTAATACTTTACGATAATAACCTATGTAACATAACAAAGTCACATCCGAAGTCTCTGTCTCGCACAAATTATCTAAATAAAGGAAAAAAATATCTTTAAAGTTATATTGACTATTAAATCAATTAATCAAAGTAATTTATTCCACCCATATGAATCAGTTTCGATAAATTAATACAGAACTTTCAGATATAATATCGAGTAACATATACAAAAAACAAAAACAAGACTCCCAAATTAAGTACGGGTTCTATTTCGAAGTTAATCAAAAACCGTTCTAATCCATTACTCTTGCCACGGAAAAGACATACCCACATACTTTATTGAAAACACGTTTGGCTCAGTATGTAGTGACTCTGCTTGCTGTGCAAGCGGTCGCGGGTTCGAGTCCTGCTGGGGGCATTCATTTGTGTGATGAGCACGAATGTTTGTACGCCAATCGTGGGTAATTATATTTACAATATGTATGTATTTAAAGTTATATATGTGTAGTGTATCAACTTTCTGGTATCCATAGCACAAACCTCGTAGCTTACCATGGAACTAGATGGTGCTGTGTGTTAATGTCTCAACATATTTAAATCGCTGAGCCCTAGACTCCTTTCCCATCGAATATCCGCATTTAACAAACAATTTAGTGTATCCTTTAGATCTGTGAAACTAATATTTAACCCGTCGTCGGCTTCCTGTCTCAGCATAGAATTATCCTGTCGTACGAAAGCGCCGTCGCATGTTTATTTTTCTAATTACCACTTTCAACTAGCGAGAGGAGATTATAAATCTATTATAATTGAATTGCTGACAGTTTCCCTGCTTTAGATTAGATACGTAATTGAACAATAATTTTAAAGTAATTCAAGTATATGTTTGTTTATCTCTTTTTTATTTTAATTATATACTAGTTTTTCTGCGCAAATCTGCTCATGATAAATTATATATTATTCAGAGATAGTGGAACTTCTATGTATAAAAGAATTTATAGAATACTAGCGACTCGAGATACGTTTTAACAGTTAGTATAGATTTCTCAGAGATGAGATATTTTCTTGCACTAAAAAGTATCCTATATGCTAACCCGGATAACCAGCTATCATCATACCAAATTTCATAAAAACCTATCCAGTGGTTTTTTCGTGATGCGTTCCCAGACAGATAGAGAGGTAGACAGATAAAAATTCTAAAAACTATAGATTCGGCCTCTGATATCGATAATAATGACTATTTTGATAAGATTTTCCAAAAAAATATTAAATGTTTAGTTTCGACTCAGAATTTTATTATATGTATAGATATTGAGTAAATAGTATCAGAGATCACTACGAGTATGTTGTATTAGTTTATTTTATATTTTTATAAGACATATACAGACTTTGTGTTGCTACTATAAATTAGAGGAAACATAAAATGATGACATTACAAGATGAATTCTTAAGCTATCAAGTAGTTCATTTTAATTAATATAATATTAATTTAATATAACAACTAGCTTCATAAAAAAATAAATTTATCTTTGCGGCGGTAGAGAATATGAGAGGGAGATGTTTCATTTCAGCTAGAGAAAATTTAAATTATATCGTTAAAATGTTGTACTGTTTACTGCTATGGATATTATATATTGGTTATTGATTCAAGCAACCGAAAATAAAATTATAAGACCAGTACTCGATTTCGAGTATCGAGATCGAACATTGATTCCGTTATTAAGTTATTATATGTATTTAATATTTATTCTTTTAAATTTTTGTATTGTATTGTTTTATAAGTTGCATGTATTTTGTTGTAGGCGGAGGAACTAAACACGTTAGTGGGAGATGCGTTTCGAATGGCGTTCGCGTCGCAGCTACAACCTTCCGCCCCGCTCTGGGTAAGTTTACACGAGATTAAAGAATTGCTTAATTCGTTATATCTACATATCACTACATAGTATAAAACAAAGTCGCTTGCCGCTGTCTGTCTGTCCCTATGTATGCTTAGATCTTTAAAACTACACAACGAATTTTGATGCGGTTTTTTTTAATAGATAAAGTAATTCAATAAGAAGGTTTATATGTATAATACAAGCATATTATAGCACAGAAAAGCCGAGAAATTTAAAGATTTGAATTTTAAAACATCCGTTAAAACGTATCTATGGAATAACCCGAGCGAAACGAGGGTGAGTCGCTAGTATTTTGATATGAATTCGCTTTACTCGGATGCGTCTTCAGAAGTCTTGCAGTTACCTATATCTTGCTCTAAGTCACAGTATCTGTGTACTAAAAATTTGCCTTTTCAATTAATTGTTAGTGTTATAACGTATTCAATACATTCATATATCTTCTAGCGAGTGACTTCCGTAACTTATGATTTTATTCTGAAATTTTTCATGAATTTAATCGCACTAATTACTCTATATCGAGTGATTTTCGAGGTATTAGTATAAACCTAACTAAATCTGAGAAACGGACCATGTGAATCTTTTTACGTCTAAACCTAGTATACTATACGCCCCCCCCAACGTGCGTTCACCTTGTCGTGGTGGGGGGGCTCAGTAGCAGTAGCGAAGCTAAGAAACGCACAGGGAGGTTGCCCACTTCGGTGGGCGCTGGGAGGTGGCCCTCTTCGGAGGGCGGTGTACCATGCGGGTTGCTCCTGGTACTTCTCTGATAGCAGAGTGGACCGTGGAGCAACCCCATGGTTGTGATGGTCTGCTTCGGCGGACCTGCCGTCGGGGCGTCGTAGTTGAATGCGTAAGCGATCCTGCGACGCCCCATTAAGACGGGGGAAGGTTTTGTTGGGTTTTAGTGGGTAGTACTGGCTGTATTACGCCGGTGAGTCCCACACGTCGTGCGTAAATGCATTTCCCAACGTTAAAAAAAAAAAAAAAAAAGTATACTATACGCCAGTTCCCCATAATTCAATTTCACTCAACATAGGCCCATAGCTATAAATCATGGGAAAAAATAACAAGGTGTTGTTTGCACATCAAATGAGCCTACAAAAATGATGATCGCGGTATATATTTGAGATGATTTAATGGCTTATAATAGCGGTCGGGTAAAATTGTAGAGTGGTGCCAGCATGAATTGTATTAGCAACAATTTGATTTTTTTCCACGTAATTGTCCTTTTATTAATATTCATTTAAAGCCTTGTTTTTTCCTATTTTATTAATTAAAATACAAAATTATAAGTGTGGACACTAAAGTTACAAATGTAATTTTAAATAATTTAAATAAATATGCTTTACAGGGATGTTTTATTACTAAGAGGAAAACACAATAATTATACATGACATCCCGCCTAAACATACTTCAATAAAAAATATTAGTTTTAAATCTTTTCTAGACGCGTCAATCTTTAAATAATGTAAACGTTAATCGGCGCTTGTTCACACTTCGTTATAATAATATGCTAGCACCGTTTATAGGTCCGGCCTGTTAGCAACACTAGCAATTATATTAAACTGTGTCAAGACTCCGCCTAAAGGTATACTTATTATTTAATAACAATGTAGTCAATTATAATATTGGCTAACTTACCAATATAATATCTATTAAATTTAGAACAACGTCGATGCAATAGAAGGTCCTAAAGCAAAACTTTTGTTTTAATAAATATATGATTTTTGTAATAATATTATGTGCATTTAAAAGCAAACTACGTATAATTTGTAAATATAATATAAATAAATAAATACTACTAATATTATAAATGGGAATATTTGTATGTATGGATGTTTGTATTTATAAACGTATGGATTTGGAGATTGTTCTTTCACGCAAAAACTACTAAATGGATTTTAATGAAACTTTACAATAATATAGCTCATACATCAGAATAACACATAGACCAATTTTTATCCCGGAATAATGTACGGTTTCCGTGAGATAGATCTGTTTTTCTAGAGACGAACCCGAGCGTAGCGAAGGTGAGCCGTTAATCTATACTAATAATATTATAAAGAGATAAAATTTGTGAGTTTGTGACGTTGTAGGGCGTAATCTCTGGACCTACTGAACCGATTAAGATGATATTTGGTAAGAAGATTGTTTGAAACCCTGAAAAGGACATAGAATACTATTTATCCTGGAAATCATCCCTTAAGGGGGTGAAAATGGGGTTTAAAGTTTGTATGGGGAATCAAGCTAGGGACGAACCCGAGCTAAGCGAGGGTGAATCGCTAGTACTAAATAAATCATAATTAGTTTGTGACAGAAATGAAACAAAGTTTAGGTATTTTATCAACGAGTATGATAATATTATTATTAGCTTCTTTTATACAAAAGAAAAATGGCTTAAATATAAATATTGTTTAAAGAGATTGTACTACTTCAAAGAATATAAATTCTTTATTCTAACCACGCGTTGTTAGTTAACTGTCTTAAATAAATTTCAATGCACAAGGCAATTTACTAAAAGACTACTTTAAAATGCTTCTTAAATCGGTCTCTAGATGGATGCTGAGCCGTATAAAGTGGCAAGATGAGATGGAATTTAATGGCAATTTATGTCTAAACACTTTTCTTATTGAGAGCTAACAGTTGCTCTCAACTGTGGATGAAATATTACAAGATATTCTGAGGTTTTCAAAATATTTATCTAAAGTATTTATAAAGTGCCTTATAATTTTTACATTAGGTAGCTAATATTGTTTCAAATTTGGAATTATATACTAACTATTATATCCTTGCCTTACTCGAGTATACATGGCATTCCAAATATAACGACCCGAACTCACTTTGTTCAGAATAATTAATAAACATTTGATTTCAAAACATCGACTTTTCCTAGTTTCTTTAAATTCAGTATGTATATTTAATTAATATTATAATATGTATATGTTATACACATAAACCTTCCGAAAAAAACCTGGAAATTGTAGTGAAAATTGTTTCAAAAGCCTTGGAACAATTTATAAGAAATATAATAGAATATATTACTAGGTAATATTTTATCGTTTAAAATTAAGAAAATCTCATTGAAAAATAACAGAACAACATTAATTTCATTAAAAATTAAAACCCATCAAATGTTATAAATTATATGAAATGCAGTATTATTTTCTTGAAGTTGTAATGTCTAATCTTTAATTTATGGCGGACAGATTTATTGTTGTGATTCGTCTCAATATACGATACTATAATCAGATGTTCGAACTAGTTTGGCTCGTGTTTTTGTTAATGATTCGTCTATATCGTATTTATTGATCAATTTCTATATTTATTAGTTATTTAATTTATTAGGTTATTAGTGAGCTCACCTGGCTGCAGTGTGGTATTACACATATATACTTATATATACTTTATTTAGTCTTAGGAGTAATAAGTATGAAATTGTCCAATACATCTCGTGTATCATGTGTCCCACGTGGGTGGTGCTATTTGAGAACTCAGAAACCTTTGTAGGTGTATAAGAAACTAAAGTTTCATCGCAAGCAAAATTGACTATCCTTTTAAAGCTACATATATGTGTATTGTGAATGTATGTTTTATTAATATTCTGTCAGTATGATTTAAAAAAAAATATTTATTTCGTTTTACGTGTATTTGAAATAATACTTGGACGTTTTTTTAGTTTTTTTCGGAAGATATAAAAATTGCATTTTTTCAGGACAGATAGAAAAATATCTAGATATACTTAATAAACATAACCTTATCCACATACAAAATTTGATTCAAATCGTTAGATACGTTTCCGAGATTCACGAATTAAATTTATACATGTATAAAAATTGCTTATTCAATATTATAAGATTTTGTAGATTATTAAAATTTAACATATTAATAACATAACATAATCCTTATGGGGAGTGGCATTTTTATTTATACATATAATAAAATTTTAACTAAGCCGAATCTGTACATGAGATATTTTTTTGGAAAATGTTATTGAAATAAACATTATTATCATACAACGGCGAATCTATAGTTTTTATAATTTTTGTCTGTCTGTCTGTCTGTTATCGCATCACAGAAAAACCACTGGAGGGATTTTGATAAAATTTGGTATGGTGATAGGTGGTTATCTAGGATATTTTTTATTATATTGTAAGAGAATACTAATATGTAAAACCTAAGAATTTGGTTTTTGGTCATCTGAACGTGGGCGGAGCCGCGGGCAATGCTACTATACAATAGTAATGAAACAAAACCTTACATAATACAAATTAGAGACTATGCAAATGACTAATTCTTAACAAAGAATATGAAAAAAACATATTAAGTTTCCTTAAATACATTTACCGTATAGATCTTACTCAAACGCATCTGATTCAACTACCGTTGTACTACCAGTTTGTTCGAGATAGAGATCAGTCAATATGTAGGTTCACAACAGACCACAATTGCATGTAATGTAGAGTTATTTGATTTATGAGATGCTTTAACTGGAATACATATTATAATATTTACTTGGTGTTTTATTTTCGCTTCAGATTGTTAGATATAGATAAAACGTGCGTGTAAATTATAAGAAAAATCATCCAATTGCGCAAAACTTGTAAATCTGTACATATAATAAAATTCTAAGCCGAATCAGTACTTTAAATATTTTTTGAGAAATCTTATTGAAATAATTACCATTATCCATTCCGAGGCAGAATCTATAGTTGTAAAAATTTTTGTCTGTCTGTCTGTATGTGTTACTGTGTCTGGAAACGCATCACGAGAAAACCACTGTACAGATTTTGATCAAATTTGATATGATGATAGTTGGTTATCCGGGTCAACATATAAGATACTTCTTACTGCGAGAAAGTATCTCATCTTTGAGAAATATATACTAAATGTAAAACGTAACTAGGGACGAATCCGAGCGGAGCGAGGGTGAGTCGCTAGTGTTCATATATAACAGTTAGTAGGTATAAGAATGTTGTCATATACATTAATAAAATCCATAATTAATTTCAAATAATAAAAAAAAATCTAGTCTCATTTAATTCGTCGACGCCATATCAAGATTTCATAAGTTTAATTCATATCATTTCGAGGACTAAAATAAAATATCTAACGAAAATTCATTTTATATAAAAAAAGAAAGAAAAATATAAAATTTTCTATTTTGTGGCAATACAGCAACAAGAATTATTATATAATACTTTATTTAATAATAAAAATAATGTATACTCGTAAAATAAATTTTATTCAGATTTATTTATGAGTAAAGGTAGGCACCTACCTAGTGCTGCGCTCTTTTTAGTTAGACTAGGACTGATACTTAATATTTAACTTGAATATTACTTCCCACGGAATCGAACCTTTTACTCTGACGTAAAATACATATACATCTATGATTAATTGGAATAGTGCTTAGCATAATGCTTGCAATTGTTATGTTATTTCGTATTTTATTATCTTGTTTTCTCACTAAGCCAATTTTCACGTGGTCAGTTAGCCTACTTGATTTATTTCGTGCTTAATTGGAGCGTATAGAATGCAGAGCTCTAGCGGTAGCTTTTGATCAATTTTACCCATTCAAGATCAATTCAATTCTCATGTTAATGGCTTCAAAGTGTGCCAGTTGAGCACAGATTACTTTACATATTTAAGTTAAACTAAAGGTTACTTGTACTAAGTTTTAATTTGATTGCAATGTCCTAAATATGTTACGTTGCTTACTAAACGTCAAATTACACTGTTTGACATTTATTCAATAATTATCTATACAATCTATACAACTAATAAACTTAAAGACAGACTAACTATAACATTATATTAATATTAAAAGATATAGATACCATATTTATAGATAAGAACTTGTGTTCGACCAGTGCTCAAAACTCGACCATAATCATTTTATATATTGATAACACCCAAGCTCTTCAAAAGCTAATTTAACAAAAAAAAAGTGATTGACAAACAGAGGAGAAAAAGGAACTGCACTGTTGTGTCTTTATCTATTTATTAATACATATATATATAGATAAATAGCGGCTCACCCTCGCTCCGCTTCAGGTTCGTTCCTAGACAAAAACAAATCTCTCCTACGGGAACTGCACATTTTTCCGGGATAAAAAGTAATTTATGTGCTATACCAGACTATAATCTATATCTGTGCTAAATTTCATCCAGATCCGTTAAGTCATTCTGGCGTGAAAGAGTAGCAAACATCCATCCATCCATCCTAACAAATTTTCTTCACATTTACAATATGGATAGAGACGTATTTTCGCGTCACGCGGGTACATCTCTAGTACTTTTTGTATTTATAATACAAGCAGCGCCACCTTTTGGCGTTTTCGTTACTAACTGTAACATATGTCTTACTTAGTCAGCTCACCCGTTTCAGTATAAAATACAAACAAATATACATATACATATGTACAAACAAACATTCGCATTTATAATAAAAGTGATGTATGTAAATGTATGAAGAGTATAGTTTAACAAATATGACCATTAGCTAGCAGTTAGTACTGCAGTTAGCTAAGCCAAGATACAAGGCGAATTTACTTAATCCGTGTATTGGTTCTACACCACGTACCGATTGCAGACCACCGATAGCCGACCGACAGGTTTACTGCTAATTTATTATATTTACCTGATAAATTCATTCTATGTTGCTTTATTGCGATAATATATTATAAGTGAACATGCCTAATGATATGTCAATGAAATAGTATAACAAGTAAGATATTGGCGATTCGATTCTCTGTCAATTTTTTTGTTTTAGTACTAGCTTTCTGCAGTGCTGAGTCAAGTAATAAGCTTTTTAATGATACTACCTTTTAATATAATTGATAAACTCGTTTCTATATGTATATATTTATACAATTGAAATTTACTGTATACATAACAAAAAGTACTTAATAGACTAGATATAAAATAGCTTTCTTTTGAAAATAAACTTCTCTACTTCAATGGCTATAAATGAAAGATTTACAACATGATATTAAAACAAACACCAAACATAAACTTCACTAGTTAGGCCATTTTTTAATTGGTAGTATAATGCTTCTCGGGACTGTGGAACTTTAGGCGTAAAAAAATGAATATAAAATTGTTTATGTACAGGAACAACATGTCCTTGCAATAACTCACGTGGCCCGCGTAGCAATTTTTCTAATCCGAAAGGTGGCTTTTATCTATACATAATATAATAACATTCTAAATAAGTCGAATCTATACAATAAATATTTACTGGAAAATCTTATTGAAATAGACATTATTATAGATATAGAGGCCGAATTTATAGTTTTTAGAAATTTTGTATGTCTCTTTGTCTGTCTATCTGTCTGTCTGGAAACGCATCACGAGAAAACCACTGGAAGGATTTTGATGAAATTTTGATGAAATTTGGTATGATGATTGCTGGTTATCCGGTTTATCATATAGGATAATTTTTATTGCGCAAAAATACCTCATCTCTGAGTGTATTCTAACAGTTAAAACATAATAATACTAAATTTTTAAAGTAATAACTCATAAGTAATCTAGACTCATATTATAAAGCGCAAGAGATCGTGTATTTTATTTTGTTTGTTTTATCACGTTTTTCTCGGAAAGTCTAGTCGTCGTTTAAATTTTTTTATCAAGAAAGTTTCCAGACTATAAAACATACAATTTTAACTTTAAACATAAATACACTTGAGTGAAGTTACTGGAAAAACATAGTGTTATTATATTTATCATACCTGAGCAAAGTTATATCCTAAACTTGTACAGTTAAATCGTCCTGTGTCATAATTGCCGCCCACACGCTCTAATAACAATAAATTTGTGTTTTGATTATTATTGTTTGAGAATTATAGAATTTCAACAGTTATTGCAGCGAGACACGTAAGCCATTGCCTGTCCAAATTTGCAAGTTATTTTGTTCTAATTGTTCCTACATTGCCTTTAGGAAAAGAGACTAATTTACATCGAAGCGTATAAGGCAATGATTTGTAGAGTCAATAGAAATCTATGCTAATAATTTTAAAATAAATAAATATGTTGGAACATTAACACACAGCACCATCTAGTTCCATGGAATGCTACGAGACTTGTGTTATGGATACCAGATAGTTGATACACTACACATATTATGACTTTAAATACATATTATAAATATGAACACCCATGACTGGAGTACAAGGGGACTCGAATCCGCGACCGCTGGCATATCAAGTAGGGTTACTACAAACTGAGCCAAACGTGACGTCAAAAATAAAAAGTGAAAAAGAAAAAGGACCACGAATGGACATTTTTTGGATCGGATAAGAATTAAACAAGATAATAGATAAGATATCTATAATACTTTCTTAGATTTACGCAAATATTTGGCATTTTAAATAAAACTGTCTGTTCGGATTTTGTCGCGGATTTATTTGCGACAAAATCCGAAAAGATAGTTTTATTTAAAAAGATATCTATACTATAGCTAAAACACATAGAGATAGCTTATATGGCGAAAAGTGGTGAAAGCTATTTATTATTTCAGTAATCTCTTTGCCTCATCAATCTAGTCTTGGGTGCAAATTTAGTGTTGGTTGGTGCTCGGGCCATGTGTTGATAGTGGGTTCGTATTAAGCAGTTCTTAGGAACAGCCCGGAATTGGGAAATTGGGGTTGTTGCACACTCATGCCTCGGGGAGCACGTATCTGAATCGTTAATAAGCTTCATTCAGCTATTCAATCTAAATCTGATTTTTCACCGATCGTGTAGAATTTTCGTCCCATCTATCTTTGACTGTGAAAAGTATAGAGAGTGCAATTACGTTTCCGCTGAAATGCCTACACTAGCTATAATTATTATATCCTGTTAGTGAGGCAGCCATGACTGAAATTTATAATTAGTACATTGCCATATAAAAATGTACAGATCGTAATAAGCGACGTGGATGAAGTTACGGCGAGTCAATAGTATTTATAAATTCCAAAATTGGCTTATATAAGGACTTTTCTTTTTATGTACTTTCTGTCTCTATATGTAGCTGTGGATTTTAGTTTGAACAAAATAAATAAAGTTATTATCAAGTAATTACATAAATCAACGAAGCAAGGCTAATTTGAATTCGCTATTGTTCACATTTCCGAGTACGAGAGGACAAATAAAGTCGGAACATTAACTTTCTCACAGCCGCGAACTTAATTAAACGTGCAAATTAAAGATCTGCTATAGATTTAAGGCTTTGCTCTTAGATGCACGAAGTAGCTTTAATAGGCTTTTTATGTTAAATTTTGAAAGTTTATAAGCTTCACTTCTATGTATGTATATGCCCGTTGTATAGCTTCAAACCCCTGAAACTGATGGAAAGACGTTTGTCACTCTTTCACGCTAAAATTACTGAATGAATTTTTATGACACTTTACAGTAACATAACATATATCAGAGTGACATATAATTTATAAAGATACCTATAGAAATAGACAAATGAAATATGCAAGTGGAACCGCGGGAAAATTTCATCAAAATCGTCTTTTAATTCTTTTCTGGTGTTCAAAAGTTGTGAGCTTTTTCTCAAGTGGTATGAAGAATTTCATATACATACATATGTATGTATAAATAATACTAGCCGTCACCCGCTTGGCTTTTCTGGGCGTACATAAAAGTTTCTTTTGGACTTTAGAGCTCTTAATTTATATTTAAAGTTTTCGCTAATTAATTAAATATTTGGGTTAAAATTAAAAAAAAACACATGGTTAAGAAAATGCAACGTCATTTGCTTTTATTGGCGGGAAAAAATATTTATGAATAATAAAAAAAAGTAAAAACTTTATGAAATTAAACATAACAACACAATAACATTAAACACACAACAGTCCCACATCGATACGTTCAGTAGTTTAAATATGTGATGGCGTAGCAAAGGAAAAATCGTTTTCATTATAGATAATATCTTCATTTACCTTTAGGAAGTCCAGTACTTGTTTAATTAAATAACAAGTTCCATTCTAGCATAAAATAAATTAGTATATAGGTAAATATATTACCTTGAATAGGAGTTCTGGAAATGGGTAACTTTTGTTACGACCGTACTCATAAAGTTTGTTGAAGAGATTTTTTCGTTTTGAATTTTTTATTATAGCATAGAGATAGCTTTTTAGCTTTTAACGAATGGACAGAAATTAATTTTTCCAATAAATATAATCCAATATTTTGCCGTAACTTAAGAGTTTTTAAGAGAAAGAAACTACGACTAAAAATAAAAATAAGGCACCATACCAAAATTTCTTTTTTATTATCATGCACTTTTCTGCTCCGACCAAGTTATGTTTATCTTTTTCATTCTCATAGGTTGACTAGAAGAGATTTCTTTTAAAGACAAGTCCAACTTTACATTCGATTTCTCCTAATGACATAACTAAGTATGTATTTTTATAATCAGTAAAAATATATAACACGATACATATGAGAAAATTGGTTATTATTTTAATGCGCTGCATCATTAGAGCATTGTATGTAAACAATGCCAGCGTGTTAATTTAACTTAACATCAGAATAAATTCTCCACAGTGCACAGTGTTTCGATAAAGTTAGCAACACTGTAATAAAACCTCTTTTTCTAATAAAAATGTAACAATATGCGTTTCTCACGATTGTTTAGTTTATTGAACTCCGAGACATTGAATATAACAGTAAACAAAGTAAGCACTAAGCAGCGTTTAAGCTATAGTCTCCGTATTTCACCTTTTTGTTCATTTAAATCTGTATTTATTGATAAATATTGATAAAATAGAAAATCTACAAGTAATTAAAAAAAAAACCATGTTCTCATATATCCCACCATACCAAAGAGAGTCAAAAATAAAGCAAAAATTGCTCCTTTTACGTAAGCTACTTGATATCCCAGAATAAAGGGATCTGATGTGATTATTGGTACTAAAAACTATAATTTTTATTTTCTCTCATTGTTTTTGTATATATGTATGGTGTTGTCTGTAGAAGAACCTAATTTCGACCGTAATCAGATTAGTGTATTTTTTTCTCCTTTTTTACCGGTCATTCTATGTATAACGTGTCATTTCCATTCTACGCGACATTGTCGAAGTAAATTGTACCCATAGGCACTAGTAGAACCCGAGAAACTAAAGAATTGAATTTAATTGAATTAAATGGAATCGAATTGAATCGAATCGGATCGAATTGAATTGAATAAGGGCTTTGTAGGCTCTGTAGGCTCTACAAAATAAATAAAATTTAAGTGTCTGTTTGTAATGTCAAAATATCCGACTTTTAATAAATGCATATAAAATAATATACGGTACTTACCTATAAGAAAAACACGTTGTTTTTTAAATTATTGTGTCTGTCTGTTTGTTCCGGCTAATCTTCGAAACGGCTAGACTGATTGTTATAGGAATTTCACTATCAGATAGCTGAAGTTATAAAGAGTAACTTAGGTTACTTTTATTTTAGAAAAAAATATTGTTAAAATATTCCGCTCAAAAAAAATTAAATGGGGCCTAGAATGCAACCGAGCGAAGCGACGGTAAGTTGCTAGTATCTGTATTTATCGCGTAAGTTTGACGAATATAAAGAGAAGTTTTTATAAAAAAAAATATTGTTACTTTGCACCAGAAAGCTTCCATTTACACTTAACATCGTGTACAAAACCACATGCGCTTTATACACCACATCCTGTTTACACGTGAGTTAAAATTAAACTGACCTTTTATAAAACATCTCAAATATATATAAATAAATAGATAGATATAAATAAATATACCTACTAATAAGAATATTTATGAATAAAATATTATAGTGCTAGCGACTTACAGCGACCCTTACTTCACTTGAATGTCTTCCTAGATGCCTAACAACAAGGTGTTGCTCTATGTCAGAGTCTAAGTTACATCCATATCAGTCCAGCGTAACTGCAACGTAGACACATACAATTTTTGCATTAATAATTAGTATGGTGGGTTGCGTAGTGGTAAAAGCTTGTTTTCATAGCGCGATATAGAAAGGTATGCGTAAAGTTAGACGTATACACAACAGAGAGTATGCAAAGTTAGGACGAGTCACTAGTTTTGTATAAAATTGTCACGAGTGTGTAACGTCATAACACCAAAAATAATCTATATTTGAAATTATAAAGAGGCAGATTTTGTTTGTTTCTTTGTATTTTTGTTCGTTTGAACGATCCGATTTGTAAAATTCTTTTTGTATTAGACAACCCGTTTATTGAGGAAGACTTTAGGCTATATATCATATAATATATAGTCTGTATTTTCTATACTAACCGTCAAAACGTACCTAGGACCAACCGGAGCGAAGCGGGGTAGAGTCGCTAGTAATTGATAAAGGATTCTTGTGAATCAAAATTCCAGTACTCATAGAACGTAGGAATATAATTTATTTTTTCGAAAAAAAATATTAAATCCGCTTTGAATGAATGCCCACGTAAGCGTTGGCGGCGTCTAATTACTCATTTTCTGTTTATATCAAAGCCCGAATTAAAATAAAAGAATTCGCTTCTATCAATTACATTACATTCTATTTGCGTGTGGAAAGGTCAACGGCGGTTTGAAGGGAGCAGTCAGATTTCGTGTCGAAAGGCAATAAATAAAAGAACTAGCGATAAATACCCGCCCACTTTCCAGCGTCATTCGGCTAAAAATATGGATTAAATTATAACAGAAATCAAAATATAACTCACATAATTCAATATACTATAATTCCAATTTCAATATCTACATTCACGAGCAATTTTTTTTTATAATAAGTAATAATATTTCAATATTACTTGTTATTAATTCCTCCACGACCGCGGACACGCCGGCGTGTCAGTTAACAATAGATTTCTTAGAATTTTAATTAATTTCTTAGAAATTTACCTGGATGTGATATTAAAACTGTAACACCTATTTCAGTTTGTAGTATTAATTGAAAATCGTACTCTAAATTAAGTTAATCGAGTAAGTCTATCGTTGTTGAGCTTTCTGTGGTAGGTAGGTATATAGGCCCATAAAACGTGTTAATAAGTGGCAATTGTAAAACAACGAAAAGCTCCTGATTAAAGCTTGCCTTCCTTACTGCTACTATTTGTTTATACGTTGTGTAATTAATTGGTGGGTTTTTTTATTACAAAAATTTGTTGATTAAAAATTAACATACATATATTATTATTATTTCTCCAGATTAAAATAAAGATTTTGAAAATCGGTTCAGGACTATCGTTAAAACATCATATAACACACTAACAAAATAACGAACAGTCGAATTGAGTACCAAATTTTTTTCAATTCATATTTTCAACTAGCAACTGTAAATCATTGGTTTTAAATTTTTTGCGCGGAATCTTAATGCTTTTTCTAATATAAAATATAAGATAGTAACTTATTACTCCTTAAATAACATCAGCTATCTGTCAGTGAAATGCCCATCAAAATCGGTCCAGTTGTTTTGGAGATTAGCCGGAACAGACAAAAAGAAATACAAACAAAAAATTATTTCTTTTTTTTCTTATACATAAGTAGGTACCGAATATACTTTCATAATATGCATTTAGTAAAAAGGTGTTATTTTGACATTACAAACAGACACTTCCATTTTATTTATTTGTAAAGATACCATCGTTCTTTTTGAAATCGGTCGATTATTTTAACATTAACAAAGCATGAGTTCGCATGAGTAGCAACATATTAATGAGAATTAAAATCGGTATACATATAAGTATATATAATTGCAATTGCACTGTCTTGACACAACACAGCCTCGGATTACATCAGGTTTGCGTATGCGTGATTAAACATAAAGTGACAAGCGTTAAATCACATGTCAACTTTCGCCTTTAAAATAAATTGAATTAATTATTTTTTTAATATTATTGATATTTTAAATTTTGTAATACAAAGTTTCACATGTTGGTCAGCTTATGCAGTTCTATTTCATCTCGAACTATTGTAATTTCTCATGTATATAAGACTTACGAGTATTTTGGTCAGAGTCTTTATATACTTCTATAGGACACGATATTTTTCTTAATTTTCTTAACTTCATATCTATATGAAATAAATCATAAATAATAAAGAAACATACATTATAATATGAATTATCTAATTTTATACTACTTAATAATCACTACGCCACAACATTACTCAAGGTTATAGGGCAAAGAAAACAAATGTGTCATAAATAACCTAAAATTCAGTATTTTAATAATACTAGAATTAATTACGTTTCCTTTATTTTTACAATAATAAACGTAAGAGTTAAGTCAGTAATAACCTCAAAACAAAAGTTGAAATTAGAATAATAGCATTTGAGTCTTAAAAGCTAATAATAAATTAATGTAGGCAGACTAATGGCCAATCTTACTTTGCTGAAACGCGTCCCTAGATAACTTTTTAAGCAAAATAATATTCCATAAGGGTCAATTAATAATGTAGCGAGCCAAATACTAAATATCACTCTCCAAGCTATTCCTTTACAAAATCACATCATAGAGTCCCATAGACTAGAGTGTTAGAGCTAAAAGTTCAAATCGCAAGAAGATTGTATATTTTAAGTGGATAAAAATAGCTCAAATAAAAACTTAATTGATATCAAATATATCTTGCAATATTAAATAATTTCAAGCATCTGTTAGAACGTATTATTTGTTAGTCCAGGTAACTTTGAAGAGATTTTTTTATAAATTGCATTCGTAAGTTCTGTTCACATCCAAGCTCCTCACAATCCATGTTATGTCCAAAATGTCATCATCAATATGTATTTACTATGTACATTGTACAATGTTACGCAACTTTTTTGGTAAGTTAAAACTTTTTGTGGACACGCGAATAAAACTAAAACCATTCGTATATTCATAACGATTGTAAGTTTAATTTACAGTAAGAATTAAATATAAATTATTATGAATAAATATTTAAGTTGTATAAGCAACCCTCGCAATAAACACGCGCCGTGATCACTCGCCGATCCTGAACATTTAGGTAAATGGAAGTCTCTGATAGAAAACGTGCCTGTCGCTGATGGCTGAGATGTCGCGTCGTGGACATAATTGTACGCTAAATGATAGCTCCATTGATTTCTTACCGGTTCCCATTGGTACGCTACCTCCCATGTTGGGCTTAAAGAGCAGTCGATTGGTAGTTATTTTTATCTTATAATATTAAATGAGAAATTCTTGTATATTTATATTATATACATTTATTTCGTGTATCCTGGAAAAGCTCTAACTATTTGGATCAAACTTGCATTTAGATAAGGTTTTGATTTGTAAGTTTATCTACATTATGCGTATAGGTGTCTATGCTGAAAACGCAATTTTTTCACAAAAACATTATTTTTTATAATTATTAATAAAATATAAGAGCCTTTTTCTATCTGCTCTCATGCAGGCAATGTCATATGGCACCATCTCGTATATTTTTGTGGTACTTGCATCGTCGACAATACATATAGATATAGATAACCTACTGAACGATCGCGTACGCCTAGCGAAGATCCCTTAGGTAGTTTTTCTTAAATAGCAACCCCGAGCCCCTAATAGTATCGCCTATGTTAAAATGATATACAAACATACAAACCAATATGATGATTACTTAGTTGTTGCACTTGATTTTAGGCTATTAGATAGGCACTAACAACGTATTTCACGTTGATGTTGTAGTAGAACATATGAAGTAAAGTTTATATGATTCTTATTAAGTCGATCCTTTGACAACAGCTAAAATTGCAATATATAACCCTACATGGGTTGTACTCTCCGAAAATATAGAAAGAATGCGTCTTTCAAAACCATGCGCGTTACAAAACCATACATCAAATTTTAACTGGAGAAATATTTATATTGTAGTCAAAACACACAATTCCCCTCCATAAATCATATTATATAGTTTTATATAACCATAAATGTAATAATTATAAATTTTTTTAAATAAAGTAGTTGTTATTATTAAATTTGCTTTATTATAGGATTATTGAAGTAAAATAGAGTTTTATCATGCAAACGAAATAAATATTTTCTATTGTCTGTGCCCGACCCCGCGGCGGTATTTATATGCCGACGGTTGCAAGCTTAAAGCTAATTCACACGCAATGTGGCATCGATTTTGACAAATCCTTACTTACTTCTTTCTATATTAATAAATTGAAAATATGTAGGTTGGTTTGCCCTTTCTTATATAAACAGGGTTGTGTTTAGATGATTTGTTGTATAAGGGTCAAAGAGTGACAAACTAAAAATAGTTCTTTTCGGGAACATCACATAGTAAAATTGAGCATAGTAACAAAAAAAAGTTTTAAATATTTTAGACTCCAAAATAAACAAAATTTTACAGCATTTTCGTATCCACTGCTGCATGCAGTTACTCACACGAAGTGCCGCGGTCCCCGGGGCCCATAGTTCATCCTACATTGCATTATACAGTTAAATGGCTTAGTTTCAGAGTTATCTTTAAACCGTTTTATATTGAGAGTCATTTAGAAATATTTTTTTCAAAATCATTTTCAGTCAAAAGCAGTTCAAATCATTCAAATTGTCATACAAAGTGGGCTACTTAGAACTAGTAAGCGTTTGTTAAATAGATAAAAGTTGAATTATATACATTTTTTTAATAATAGCCGTTCTTTTAGCATTGCTTAGGCTTAGAGTGACAAAAATACACCTAAATAAATTTATTTTTAAGCTTCAACATAATATTATGTTGATATGTTGTATTATTGGAAGCCTTTGCATATTACATGTGACAACAATTGTAATACTCTGAAAGAACTAATTAATGTCCATGGCTCGTACACTTTATTGTTTTATTTGTATAAGAATTAAAGCGTTTGTTTGCATTTCCATCATAAATCTCACGCTTTATATGTATGTAACTTCTTTAAAATGTATCTTATTAACATGGCATTTTGCTTCTTTGTTATCAGAACCTCAAGTAAACGCTTTAATTAACTTTATTTTCTAGTATAAGTATACTACATACTTCGTGTATATAGAATAGGTTATTACTAACACCAATTAGTCTACACAATTGTGTATTCCAGGTTTAATTCAAGATTCCAATCAAATGAAAAATTTTGAAAGTATTAATAAATTTTGTGAGTAAAGTAAGAACATTCAAATACAAACGATGTACTTAAGCCATGACAATTGAAACAAAAATATAATCATTTTAATTATAAATTATAATAGATACGAGTACCATTGATAGAGACAACAAGTAAGAGTGTAAACAGTGCTAGCAAACATACATATAATTTTTAATTTTTATCATTCGGTTTTTTTTGATAAAAACATTTTATTTAAAAAAACTACTACGAGTTATTTAAACATAGAAAGCCATAATCAAAGTAGGTATTCCAATTTCACATGAAATAAATAAAATAGTTTTTGTCATTTTCCAACAAAATAAATTTACAGTATTATCTCCTCGTATTACCTCAGTAATCAAATGAAGGTTATGAGTAGTCGTAGATATCACAAACTACCCCTCTAAACTGTAGGCGGTTAAATATTTTATATGCACTGCCTCGCCCCGAGGGTCTCCAGCTCACTCATCATTGCGTTTTACGTACGTTTTAAACGGTTTAAACTCAAAAAAAAAATATTTAGTATACCTAAAATTCGGCTTAGTTACAATTTTATACATATAGATAAACAGAATTTTATACGTATAGATAAACAGATAACTTGTTAGAAAAGAACAACAAGTCACAAGCATGTTTGATTCACATAAAGTAATAAACGTTAATTGATAGAAATTAAATTGTAACTGAACTACGCGACTAACGCGAGACCGCGATTATACAAATATGTAGTTGGTCAAATAGGTTGCGATCGTGATTTCGGTCGCAATCATCTTTTCAACCGACTTCAAAAAGGAGGAGGTTCTCAATTCGACTGTATGTTTTTTTTTTTTTATGTTTGTTACCTCAGAACTCCGTCATTTATTAACCGATTTGGACAATTTTTGTTTTGTTTGAAAGGGTATATTTCCAGATTGGTCCCATTTAAATTTCAAAAAAAAATACCACCCCTAAGGGTGGAAAAACAACTAATGATGAATTTAACCTACTTCTAATTGTCATATTGACTTGAAACTTTGCACGTATTTCTATTTCCGTTGATAGTACAGTGGTTCGGTGTTGTTGACCTGATCTGATGGCAAGGCCAGAAGGTGGATAGGTGGAACTCTTCAACGGCTAATAGTAGATACTTTGAGTTTGGGCTTATTTTGTTTGATTTGACAAGCCTAACACGTTAGAATTCTTACTTTGCTACTACTGTCTACACTAAAAAGGGAAAAATAAAAACTTTTTAACAAAAAAATAAAAACCGACTTCAAACAAAAGCACTAAAAAGTAAAAAATAACTGATTGGTAGTTTTCATTTACTATACATACCTAATCAAATATTTTCGAAGTCGGTGTGCTTTGGCTAAGTAATTAAAGCCTACCTATTAAATACATACCTAATCAAATATTTTCGAAATCGGTGCCAGCCCATACAAAGCAAAGCACACCGACTTCGAATATATTTGATTAGGTATGTATAGTAAATGAAAACTACCAATCAGTTATTTTTTACTTTTTAGTGCTTTTGTTTGAAGTCGGTTTTTATTTTTTTGTTATGTCTTTGGAATTTTACGTGAACGCTCCATGATATATTTTTAAATTAAATGAAATTATACATGACTTCACGAAATCTCTTTTTATGAAATATTTTTAAAACGAAATCTTTTTTTAATGGAATCTTTGATGAGTTTTTTTAATGAAGTGTTTTTTGGTATTTTTTCATTTCTCAATTTTTTTTGAGTTTAACATAAAATATTAAAAACATAACAATATAAATAGTGCTACTATTGGTTTAACCGATTTAGTGGAAAGTTATCGACCAGTCGGCACCAGCAATGAGCAAACCTACCACACCTTTTTGTTGATTTCGATTAAAGCCGACTGTCGCGACTTGTTTTTTGTCCAGTGATTGATGACCCTGTACCCTTGAGGTCCTGTTGCGAAAATACATTTTAAATAAAAATTTTTAAACAAAAAAAATTGAAAATATATTTACGTAGAACATTTTAAATTATAACAGACTAGCGACTCACCCACGCTTCGCTCGGATTCGTCCCTAGCTACGCTTGAACGGTTAGTATGGCATAGATAGACTATATATTATATATATATATATATATATATATATATATATATGTATATATATATATATATATATAAATACATAGATGTGATGACTTGTTGTGGGTTGTATTATAACGGGTTTTCCTCTGGGACTGAGATAATATCTCCAACTATCTCCACACGAAAAAAAATCACGCCAATCCTTCACTTTGTTTCAACGTGAAAGAAGGACAAACAAACAAACACACTTTTACATTTATAAATATTAAGTATGGATTATGGTTTCTGTTAAACAATATATAATCTGTGACAAACAAAATGTTTGATTATAATAATATATTCTTTCCCGTGCTTATAATCAAATAAATACAATTCAAAATGTCTTGTTAAGTTATATAAATATTTAGTTCTTTAATTTCACAAAACCTTTCCCCGAGCACATGTGAAAGTATTGAATGGTGGGTTTACGAAGTTCATATGAACAAAAACAAAACTCAACGATTTGTCTGCCTCGCCGGATATTATTTTAAATGAATTCTGTCACGCGACACAACCCTCTGCCAGAATTTAGAAGAAAACGTTTTTGAACCTTAACTTGTTGTACTTAAAGTTTATTTTAGAAGACAATTTTCAAATTAATATTATGAGTAAAATTATTAAAATTTTTGAAAAATATCAATGGGATGTTGCATTTCTCCCAAAAACATATTTTATTTTTTTATTTTAGTTCACTAAATCTGTTAGCTTATAATATAAATATTTGCAAACTTGACTTCAAAATTACTAAAAAGTATCCTCGGAAGTACAGTAGTTTTTTTTTAAATTCATATGGCTTCCCTACCCTTGAGGTATAGTCTTCATTAAAAAAAATAAGAAAATCCAATTCTAACAATAGGTGAAGATATATATAGATATACTAACGACTCACCCTGGCTCTGCTTGGGTTCGTCCCTAGATACATTTTAACGGTTAGTTTAGAATTCTTAGAGATATTTTCTCGCAGTAAAAAGTATCCTATATGTTGACCTGGATAACCAGCTATCATTATAACAAATTTCATCAAAATTGGTGGAGTGGTTTTCTCGTAATGCGTTCCCAGACAAAACTTCTAAAAACTATGGATTAGGCTTCTGTATTGGTAATTTTGACTATTTCAATAAGATTTTCCAAAAAAATTTTTAATGTTCAGATTCAACCCAATTTATTATTTTTATATATATAGATAAGAAAAAAACATACAGCCGGATTGAGTATAGAGGATATCTTTTGTTATTGGTCAAAAGTTGTCCATGTCACACTACAGCTTCTAAGCTAATTTCTCTTAGGTACCTCAAGATATTAGTATATAATATATGTACATGCGTACTTATTTTACGTTTATCGAAATCTTACATTAAACAGCCATACAATGAGGTTTTATAACTATAGATAAACGTCATTAAATTTTGAACACGGTGCATAATGTTCATATATCATATTTGACCCGTATTACTAGCTAATAAGGGTCAATTTCCCATGATTTTCGCTTCACTACCTGAACTATTGATTCGATGATATTGTCTGTGGTCTATATAGTACAGGTCGTCGGTTCGCATTCCGACGCCGGAATGTGAGACTGATTTATAGCGCGGCTACGCTCGGAAGCGGACATGCGTCTATTAAGCAATTCATAAATACTCTAACTTATACGTATAATCTATTAAGTAGGTATGTAAGTTTGTTTGTAGGAGTTAATTTTGGGAATATTAATGAGATATTATGCACGTTTTGTACATACATATGTTTAACGTTGTTTAGATGGTTTTAGTGCTACAAAAATGAAAGTTGCTTAAATTCAAGCAAATAAATATGAGATTTTCAAACTCAAGTTTTTTTTTACTTTAAAGAAATTGTTTAATACGAAATTTCAATCACCGATTTCATCATACACAATTTTTTATAATGAATAATCTCCATTAATATAATTTTAAGGTGATTTTAAAGAAGTTGGGGCTTATAAAAATAATTATTTACGATTTATAATATTAATTTGATATTGATTATTTATATTTTATAATTTACTTTTTATAATATTAATATAGTATGAGTTTGTTATATTTTGAAATATTAATATTTTAAGAGTATTGTCAGCCACTGTGGGGTAATGTGTAATCTTTGTAAGATAGATGGCGCCACATTACGCCCAAAGGTGGGGACATAGTGTTTTAATAGTTGTAATAGCCATTTTTGATTTTGTAGGGCATTCTGTAGTAGTAATTAAATAAAGGAGGAATTGCTGAACCTCAGTAGCTTTACTTTACATCATTAATAACTAACTACCTACAATTTATGTTACAAATATATCTTTTTGCAGAAAGTAATATTAAGTTACGTGAGAATCGAACTCACTAAGATCGCAGATCTAAAATAATTTCTCAGAAATACAAGATACAAATGGGCACTTGTCACAAATATTACGAAGTATTAAGAAAAGCTTGCATTCCAAAGCGTTTTCAGTTTACGACGGGAAGCGCGATAAAATACGTTGTATTTTCTCTAAACATAATTTATATCAAAGGAAATAGAAATGTAACTCTAATAATACGCATTTAGTTATGTTTTTGAAGTTTATAGTATTGTTTTAATTTATAGGTACAATTAAAGGTCTTTATGAATAAGCGTAGGCATTACGTATAGAAACATCGACGTTATTTAATAGGATTTTATGAACGTTGCATGTTTCTGTTATTGTAGAAATGGAAATTATCAAATAATACCTACTTGTTTTATGATTTAGTTTAGCATTTTATTTTGGTATTATAATTATAGACCTAAGCTGTTTGTAACATCTGAATAATAAATATTTATAAGTTTGTAGTGACCTTACTTGCTATGCCATCGTTTGCGGGTTCGAGTCCCGCTGGGAGCATTCACTAGTGTGATGAGCAGGAACGTTTGTACTTCAGTGATGGGTGTATTTATAATATGTATATATTTATAGTTATATATTATGACGTGTAGTGTATTAACTACCTGGTACCTATAACACAAACCTGTAGCTTACCATGGAACTGAATGGTGTTGTGTGTTAATGTCCCAACATATTTATAAATCAACTAAATGATAACATTTCGCATACCCACAGTCTGTAGTAAAAAGAAATGACCAGACCGTCAATTGACTCTCGCGGGAAATTAAAAAAACTTCAGTAACTTTATGAAAGTTCAAATACAATTTCCATTGTTATATATCTGTTTAGAGATATCAGTCAAGTACAAATTAATGATATAGTTGAAGGTGCCCAGTTTTAATAATTTTAGTATAAACATATTAAAATTAATGTTATTTCAATTGCAGAGCAAAGAGTTAAGCGGTGCTTGTACGCGCGCTCCAGACACTCTCCCTGGACTGACGCATCACTACCCACATTGCTTGGACAGGTTAGAAATAATATGTATGTATGTACGTCACACTGTTGGGCACTGGCCTCCCTTCAATATGAGAGGGATCAGGCCATAGTCCACCACGCTGGCCAAGTGCGGGTTGGCGGACTTCACATTCTTTCGAAAACATGCTAGGTTCCCTCAGACATGCAGGTTTCTGCAAGATCTTTTCCTTCACCGTAATCATGTTGGAAATGATTTACACAAGATATCATAGATGCAAGACCCGGGATTTGACCCGTTTCACTTAGTTTCCCAAGCGAGCGCGTTGCCACAGAGCTACCGCTGCCTTCCAAGATATAATGCAATAAAATTAAAAAGAAAGGAAAAGATCAAACTGTAATTGTAATTGACATTAATATCGGATATTTGGGTATCCCAAATTATTTATGAAAGTATTTTTAAATCAATGAGCAAGTAATATATGTGCTCTGTAACTTTCACAACATCGCAATTTAGGCATTAAGATATAAAGATAACAAAAATTCGCATTCATAATTATTATAATATTATTTAATACTAACTGAACTACCCACGAAAATTTTCGCTAGCTATAAAAGAAAATACTTAATTGTGCTCCGAAAGGAAATACATTATATTTTCTTTCATCATTTTAGAATCTAGATGTTTTTGCTAAGGACAATGTTTCAAAAAACACACTTCTATATAGCGAAGATTAACGATAAAATTCTAGGTTTCTTATTTATTGTTCTTATTCACATCTTTTGCCTTACTCTCTACAAATATATAATCAAACCGAAAAATAAATTGAATTATGCAACATTACAGATCCCCATCACAATGCGACATAATGGGTGGTACAAACGAAGCAAGCGAGCCAAGCGAAGCGAGCGAGGCGAGTCCCACCTCTTCCGAAGACTGGAACTCGCCTACAGAACTCAGCTGTTACAGGCGACTCGGGGAGAGGTTAGAGAAGATGGAAAGACCTCCTCTGATGAAACGCCTGGCGTTAGGCCTTAGTGGAGCTTTGCTTCAACCGTCTGATGATGACGCTACCCCACTCGTCACAGACACTCCCACTACGTGAGTATAATTATATATTAATTTTTTAACTGATTTATTGATGTAGAAAGCCTGAGTGCTGCTAATGAATCTCGTGCTTTAGTTCTAAGTCGGGCTAGAGGGTTTATCATTATATGAAACCTGGTATAAGGAATTAAAAGTGCTCTTGATTTTTTTTGACTTTTTAATATTTCTGATTTGTAAACGTTTCTGCATTAAAATTTACACTGCTCGCCACGAACTTCTCATTAATGCGAGGGGAATTGGGTTATATTCCACCACGCTGGAACGCCAAAACCATTTATTTTTCTTTTACTTTATTATTAAGATATAAACAATCATTTTAAAATATTCGCTTATCCTCAAAGTTTTTCAATTCGGTTTACAAATCTTCCCAAGCTAACGCGCTACCACTGTGTAGTTTTTCTTGAAACTTATAAGTAATTATAAAATTCCAGCCCTACAAATGTCCCGCTTTGTCTCAACGGCGGGTACATTAATGAAGCGTCCGAGGCGGAAGCGCGCACGCGCGAGAGCAATCGTGTGAGAGACATGCTCTCTTGTGACGAAAACGACTTTATGAAATGCAATAACATTAGTAATGGGTAAGTGATAGTAAACAGAATAAACTAATCTCTATCTCAGGAAAAGAAAATCAAACTGATAAAAAAGTATTAAGGATATTAAAATACTAAAACAAAATGCCCTGCATGAAAAACAAATATATGTTCGTTTTTATAATATTAGCAAGAATAACATTACCGTGGTTTAATGCCTTTTTTATTATCCTATACTATATTACGCTATATTATACTATACTTAATGTTTAAACATTTTACACTGCATATTAATAAAGATTCAAACTATTCAGGCTTTGTCATCAGCTGCCTAAATATGATACAAAAAGCTCTTGAACTATCAAGTTTTTTAACTGAAATTACAGAATTACTCATCTCGTTTTCAGTAGACCAAGCACGGGTAGTGCGGCCACATCCTCGTCTTCGGGCGAGTCTTCCTGCGGGGCGTCTCGCACGTCCGGGAACAACAACTTGCGACCCCTTGAGCCTGAACTGAGACAAGCGCCTTGGTTCCAGCAGGGCATACCTAGAGAGGTAACTAATAATTCCATTGCAAGCATCCTATTCATAAATATTGTACAATATACACTTACTAAGAGTCAATCAGAAAGAAGAACTGATTTCTTCGGGAAGGTCGAACCCAATTTAATGAAACTTATGACTGGGTAGCGAATAAAAGATATGACGAACAATAATATAGGACACTGTCAATTCTTTGGAAACATAAAAAGCTACCATTATTATTATAAAGAACAGAAAGGACGAATTTTAATATGATACAAATAGCCTTGGATTGAATTTAATAATAATATGATGGCATAATTTTTATAGTATCTAATTTATGTCAGAAACGTAATTCGATGGGTATTCTTAGAATGCTATGATATCCTACGACGCTTTATTAAAACGGAGGAGGATCTGTTGGTTTTAATGGTTTTACTGGGAGTGAGTCCCATATCATCACCTGTATGTATACAGGCGGTATGCATAAATGCATTTTCTAAAATAGTTTCTTAGAATTACGCGAATAATTGACATTTTAAATAAAACTATCTTTTCGGATTTTTTCGCGGGTTTATTTGGATAAAAAAATGTGTATGTTATAACTATATAATGTACTACCATTGCCCGCGGTTCGGCCCGCGTTCAGATGACCAAATTCTTAGGTTTTACACATTAGTATACTTTTACATTGCAATTTTTGTATTTTTTCTCAGAAATTAGGTATTTTCTCGCGGTAAAAAGTATCCTATATGTTGACCCGGATAACCAGCTATGAACATACCAAATTTCATCAAAATCGAAAAGGTAAAAAAATCTAAAAACTATAGATTGGGCCTCTGTATCGATAATAATGTCTATTTCAATAAGATTTTACAAAAAATATTTAATGTACAGATTCGACTCAGAATTTTATTATATGTATAGATTTGAAACATCTAAAACTCTGTCTGGTCTCTCCCGCGACCATGATTGCTGTAAAGCATTCGAAACGTCGGGATCCAAAGATTAAAATGAATTCGCGAAAAATTTGGAAATGAAAATTTAATTAAAATGCATTTCCCAACTCAAAGTAAAACCGTGATCAGGGCAGACTGATTGTGACCTACCATGTCCAGATCGCGCTGGAGGTGCTGGGCGCGCAGGCGCCGGGCGCGTTCCTGGTGCGCGCGAGCACGACGCAGGCGGGCTGCCTGGCGCTGTCGCTGCGCGTGCCGCGCGACTTCGCGCCGCACGGCATCGCGCACTACCTCATCCTGCGGACGCCCAAGGGGTACAAGATTAAGGTGAGTGCGCGCGGATCGCTATATAGATAAAACAAAGGACATTATTCTTTTTGGTACAGCCCCACAACTGTATACCATAGGTCCGCACTGGCATCAGGACTATACTATATAATAATATTTTGTTGTGTACGGACAGAGTGGAATGTCTTCCCAATAGTCAATACATCTTTTTGTACCGGAATTCCAATTTATCTTTTTTCTTCTTAATGTGAGCTTTCCAGCGTAGCCTCGCGTCAAGCGTCATTTCCATCATCCATGGTAAGCTTGATACACTACACATATATAACTTTAAATACATACAAATTGTAAATATAAACACCCATGACTGGAGTACAAACATTCGTGCTCATCACACAGATGAATGCCCCCAGCGGGACTCAAACCCGCGACCGCTGGCACAGCAAGTAGGGTAACTACGAACAGAGCCAAATATGTCATCAAATGTGTGATTGTTTTGTAAAATGGGTTTCTTTTTTTATCATTTCTTCCTTATTTTGAGGTGAGAGTGTGAGCGACGTGCATTTTTCTTTTTGTTCTTGCCTTTGTTCTGATTCACTTTGGTTCTTTAGCGAATTCTTCCTCATCAGTGTCATATTCAGCAGGTTAAGAACAGGTATCCATATTTGACGAAGATGGAGTCGTAGTTTTTGTTTCAACAACGCATTTTAGCTGCACTTTGCAGTTTCTCCCGTTCTTGCCGTTCTTGTTTATATCGTGTATATTCATTTGTCAAATGATCATAAAACACATGTTTTGTTTTAGTTTTAAGCCTTATTGTTATATCTTGCGATGGCGTATCCATTGCTTAGGCAGGTGATAAGCTTCGCCTTACCATTATAATTCAACGCAAGTCCTAGACAAAGAGTATCTGGGGCATTGCACTTCGATCGTCACGACGGCTTGTTGTGATGCTCTAGCACTTTGCACTGTTGGTACTCGCGGTCACGGGTAATTTAACTGTTCTCAGTGAAAACCAAACGATCATTAATGAGTTATCTCTATTTTAAATGACTGTATGAATGAGAGAACAGTAATCACAGAACTCCGATCGTCTCCCGCAGGGCTTCACGAAGGAGTTCAGCTCGCTGTGCGCGCTGGTGACGCACCACAGCGTGATGCCGGAGCTGCTGCCGGTGCCGCTGCGGCTGCCGCGCGCGCCGCCGCGCCCGCGCGCCGGCCTCGAGCCGCTGGAGCGCCGCGCGCCGCCGCCCGCGCCCTACCGCGCGCAGCAGGACGTGTAGCCCTGGCCTTTGCTACAGTAGTGACCCTCCCTGGCTTTGCTCGGGTGTGTATTTTTTAAAAGATGAATACGATCTACTTGAAACAATTGAGAAAATAAAATACAAGTTAATATTAAATATCAACATACAGCGCCGCCCTACCGTACTCAGCTTGATGTGTATCGAACGAGTACTTATACTAGTGGCCCGCCCTAGCTTCGTTTGGTGAATTTGTGAACCGCCATAACTTTGATCGGGAGCGTATTTTTTAAAAGATGAATACAATTCTCTTTAAACAATTGAAAAAAAATGAAATACAACTTACTTCTATTTATTAACATACTGCGCCGCCCTATGCACAGCTAGATGGGTAGCAGACGAGAACTAATACTAATGACCCACCCTAACTTCGTTTGGTATACTTTAGAACTTTATCGATAGTTTATTTTCGTTATCTAATTCGTTTAAGTATATTATTGAATATGCAAAATATTTGTGTGTTTGTGTGCTTATTACCCCTTCATACTAACACAAATGAACAAATGTAAGTGTTTAGTACAAAGATAACTGTGTCCTGGATTAACAAGCTACTGTTTTACATCGAGCGAAGTCTGGGTGAGTCAATAGTATATCCATATATTAACCTATAACCTTTCTAGGTTCCCATATTCCATTGGTAAAAAATGTAAAAACACAAGTTTTTGAAATCATCACCAGTCTTCTTAAAAGATTTGAACTAGTTCGTTTTTCCCTTTTAATATTTTGTGGACGTAAAGTTTTCATTTTACATATTCCATGCCCACCTTATTTTTAATATATAATATATATATACATATGTAAGAAAAACACAATTCTTTGACATTTCATGAATTGAATAGTTCAAAACTTCATATTCTAGAACAATGTAAAAGTTCTGAAAAGTAATAACAAATAAAACCGAGAGTGTGGTATTTATAAGGCAAGAACTTAATAGCTTTTACCAGTTAATAATAATTTAGAATGACCTGTTTATCGCAAGAAAGTTTTACAAATGAAATATTTTCCAACTCAGTAAATATTCTTACTCGTAATTCAATTAAATTCAATTCAATTATTTTGCTTCGTGTCTCGTAGGATTGAAATTACTAATAATATTAAAATTGTTTTAAAATTAGGGTAAGTGTATGACTTTTACACTGCATTTGTAAACCGAGACCACTGACTTATTATGTACTATACGTTTAATTTTAATTAAGTTCGTATATTACTTGAAATATAAACATTGATTTTGGGCTTTATTCTTTCAAAGTGTCTGTTTTAGATAGAAAGTGAAAAAAGTAATAAATCTACGATTGATGATAACATACGTACCCAGTTATTTGTGATCCTTTTTATTACTATATAGCAGTACCCGCAGCTTCGCCCGCGTTTGTACTTCCGATATAAGCATCAGTTTTATAATAATGTATGGAAGTCTGCCCGATTTGTTGACATTTATGATTACTGCTCCGCTCCCTTGGGTAGTAGCATGATGATATATAGCCTATAGCCTTCCTCAATAAACGGGCTATCTAATGCAAAAACAATTTTTAAAATCGAATTAGTAGTTCCTGAGCTTAGCGTGTTCAAACAAACAAACTCTGCCTCTTATTAATATTAGTATTGATATGTATAGATTCCTTTAATATTATGAATATGACGATTGAATTGAATTATCACCACAATTATCAATCACACCACTATTCTACCGGTAGAGATTTTTTAAGATTGAGCCCAAAATAAAAACAAAAATGAATTTAATATAAAATAAAATATCTAAATATCAAAAAATTTGAATAATTCATTGATTTTAATATGGAAATATGTCGAAAAATAGATTACATTTAGTCGTTGCGAAGTCACTAAATTATTGTACGTTACTGTTAAAAATAGGTTTTATAAATAATGTGATAAATATAACTTAGGGAGTGTAATTATGTATAAATAAATGTGTATAAAGTGTAGTTTGTGTCATAATATAGTTTAGGAATTGCGATATTATTATTTTTTTCAGATATTTCTAGTCGTACATTTTGATTTTAAATTCGCTTCAAATGACTTTAACTTATGTATTAAAACTTTCAAACTTTGTTTTAATTTTTTTAATCCATTAAAGCAATTGCAAAAATATTGGAGTATTCCAGGGGTTTTTTTTTCAAATATAATTCATAATATAAATAGTTGTATCGACCACAGTGCTGTTTGCATCTTGTATAATCTATTAAAATAGTAATAAATTATTTTCATTTAATATACACAAGTGACTGAGTCTAAGAAAGATTGTCTTTCAACCTGGTCTGATTTCAACTAAAACTAAAAACTTCGTAGACCAAATAAAACATAAAGATTTCTTCTTAAAAATGCGAAATGAAATGAAAATTATATTAGAACTGGTATTGCTTTGATTTTTAAATAAAAAGAAATCCTTTATGTGATGTATGGTGCATTGAACATATTGTAATTGTTGCGAGTATCGAAATTATATTTTGGAATGAAGGTTTTGGTCAAAAGCTGTCGAATGCTTTGAAACCTTCAAATGGCTTGCAAAGTGCAGACAATAATAGCTTAAAAGTAAAAATATCCAGAATCTCTGTTATAACAATCGTGAACTTAGATTTAGTTTTAATATACAAGCAAATTATCCATCAAACAATGAAAATAGTTCAAAAAAGATCATTTGAATTAATGCTAAGTCGTTAAAATTTCTTATTTACCGAAGTCAGCTTAACTCTAAATGGAGAAAATACTCGAGTAAATGACTGGGAATATCAAATAATATTATATTGTGAAATATTATTAAAAAAAACGCGAGCTATTATTGTATTCACTTGTTAAAACGCTGCCTTAGTAAACATATTTATATGAAGTTACATTAGAATTAGCCTGTTGATGTTTGTAAGAATAATAATAATATATAAATATGTTATTATTGGGGCTTTCGTTTTAATGTACTGGAACAGCTATTCAAAAATAAAATTTTTCAATATGTAAAAAAGAAAATGGTCTAAGTGCCGGTTTTATAGGCGATTCTTTTCATTTGAAAGTATCAATTTAATGTATGAAGTCTAAATCAATTACTAATTGTACTGTAATAGAATATAATTTAATAATTTACAATAATATCCTAAAGGATTTAATAAAATAACTTTGATAGCGTCTCTTATGTTTATTATTCACTCTTTACCATTGCTTATTTAAAAAAA
This sequence comes from Brenthis daphne, assembly GCA_947093115.1. Lineage (NCBI taxonomy): Eukaryota > Metazoa > Arthropoda > Insecta > Lepidoptera > Nymphalidae > Brenthis > Brenthis daphne. Next base: position 24,282,391 of record OX352473.1, read on the forward strand.
TATAGCAGCCTAATAAAAAATGAGTTATAAGTTATTGAAAAGCTTTATTGTTTCTTTGGTGTCTAAAAATGTTAGTAACACTTTTGAGTCCGTTCAATTAATTTTTCTTTACTGAACTAAACTCAACTACTTGAGTTCAACTCATCTGATTTGAGTTGAAGTTGAAAAAAGATTAATTTTTATATTTAAATATACTTATCCTACTCAATATTATATTTAGTACATTACTGCTATCTATCTCATGTAATTTTTTGTTTGACAACTGTAACAATACTAGGTCCAGATAAATATGTATACATTATTTATTTTTTATTTTAGATACGTACGTATTAATTAAGAAAACAAAGTAGCTGAAGTTAATATTAAACACAAAATCCTGGATTTTTAAGTCAAAATATTTACTTAGTCTTTTACAGCAGATTATAAGTTACAGTTGTCAAACAATATCGCTCGGGCATTGTTGTGGAAAAACATCCTAAAATCTAAGTTAATTTGTAACCGAAAATAACTATATACATTTGCCATTAATTTATTCATTAATAAATGAGACGATGATTATTATAACTGATTTTTATTTTATCCAATCATTAACTTCTAATGTATAATGAAAACTAACATTAACTATATTATTATATACTACAATTAGTCTTTTTCTTAGGGTACGTTAAAGCATATAATTTAGTTATGAGCTGGTCGATTTCTTATTGAAATTCGTCAAAAAAATTTATAGTATAAATATTTTAGGTCTGCGCTGTGCACAGTTAATAAATAAAAAAGGAATGTTATATCCTTCCATACAAAATATGAGACTCAGGGAGCTGCACTAGAGGTTACAATTACTATTCTATAACTATATATACTAGAGACCATTTTCATTTGTAAATTTTATAAAACATAATATAATTCGTACCATCATACATATGAAGACCTTGGTACATGAATCCAACACGCATTTCCTCCTGCTATCTTACTAACTCGAGTATGGGGAAAGCGGCGATACGTATATAAAAAAAATGGAAATTAGAAATATCTAACATGTATCCAGTTCTTTTTAAGGTTTCGTACCCAAAGGGTAAAACGGGATTACCAGGACTCCGCTGTCCGTCCGTCCGTCCGTCCGTCCGTCCGTCTGTCACCAGACTGTATCTCATTAACCGTGATAGCTGAAATTTTCACAGATGATGTATTTCTGTTGCCGCTATTATAATGAATACTGAAAAACAGAATAAAATAAATATTTAAGGGAGCTCCCATACAACAAACGTGATTTTTTTGGTCGTTTTTGCTTGATATTCATAACGACTACAACTTGATATACCTATTCACAGAATAGTTAGTTACATATTTAATTTAAAAATAAATAATTAACTTAAAATAAAACAAATATTTAAGTGGGGCTCCCATACAACAGACATGATTTTTTTGCCGTTTTTATAGATAATGGTACGGAACCCTTCGTGCGCGTTTCCAACTCGCACTTATACGCAAAATAATCATATATTATTATTTTTACTAAATTATTAAATGAAAATACTTTAAAGAAAAAAATTATAGACTCTGCAATTTGCGGACTGAAAATACTACTTCTTTCACATGCAAAAAAAGGCCATACCTATATTTTACAGAGTTAGGTGATATTTCAGATTTTTAACGCAATTCCAAACAGCGCCATCTATCGATGCTTAGATTAGTTACGTTACCTGTATGAGAAAGTTGACTTTCGCAGAAAGCGAAAAGCGAAAGTTGGCATGCAATCTCCCGCTTACACCAAAGATGACGCTGAAAAATGTTTCAGGAAATAGAATATATTCTATTGCATATTATATTCGTGTATGTAACAAGTATGTAATCTCCTTTTTTATATTGTTTTATTGAATGATCAGAGTATGAACAGTAATATAAAAATGGAAATTGGAAAATTAATATGACTGAATTTTACTCTTCATTTTTTTTTCATTTAAATTCAAAATTCATTTTTTAACAAAATTTTATTATATACTTATTAGTTTTGAAATATTTATACGGAATATTTATTTCGTTGAAGTATAATGTCGAATAATTTAAAATACGTCATTTCCTCTCATATGAAAATTTACTCAAGGTCGAAATATAATAAACAGAAGCTTCATAATAGATAATATACTCGTAATTTATCTATAATACCGTAAACAAGGGTATGATAGGTTATTAATTCTGGCTGTTATTTTGAACCTGTCACCGCCCTCGAGATTTGTTTCCTTTAGATTGACAGGCTGTTGTATCTTTATTAGTCTAGCTGTCGTTTATCACGTATATTTATTGACGTATATTAACTGCCTCGGTGGTGTAGTGGCTAGCATGTACGGCTGCACACTCGGAGGTCCTGGGTTCGAGTCCCGGGTCGGGACAAGTTTAGTTATTGAGTCTTTCTATAGTAAGCCTCAGTAACAGGCCGGAGTTGGGAAGTTGGCGGTGTTTCACCCCCGTGCCTCGGAGAGCACGTAAAGCCGTCGGTCCTGCGCCTTAACTCTCACCGGTCGTGTCGAGCAGTCGTCCCACCGGAGTATGAGAGTGACAGGAATAGAGAGTGCACTTGTGTCTGCGTGTACACTTGTGCACTATAATATCTCCTGCGCAGTTGGCTAGTCTCAATAAGATTGGCCGCCGTAGCCGGAATCGGCTAGGAGAACATCATCATCATCATCATATTTATTGGATGTTTCTGACGATGAAATAGCTGTAATCCAGAAAGTAAGCTGTGCTATACTCTCATGATTCAAGAGCAGTGAGTCTTACGTCTGATATTACACCGGTGTGCGAACAGTTGTAAATCGAAGTTAGAAAGTAAAAGGAATAAAGAGTGCCTTTCTGTCTGTCTGTCTGTCTGTCTGTCTATCTGTCTGTCTGTCTGGGAAAGCATAACGAGAAAACCACTGAACAGATTTTTATAAAATTTGGTATTACAATAGCTGGCTATCCGGGTGAATATGTAGGATACTTTTTAGTGTGGGAAAATATATTATCTCTGAGAAATCTATACTAAACGTTAAAACTTACTTACGCATCTTCCAAATCTTAACTGTCACTGCTAGTTAAGTACTGGCTTTTAAATATGTAATGTGCATACCTTTGCGATCCGCACTACTAAGCTCGGAATATTCTCTTTGAAGAAAACTTAAATTCTAAGAATATTTAATTCGGCATGAAAATGTGTGCCTCCAGATCCAATTTTTGTGAAGAATTAGTTTAACTCTAACTGCAAGACTTCTAATTCTAAACGCATGGCAGGGTTAAGTAACATTTGTATGACTTATTCAAAGTTGACCTTTATACGATCGACCATCAGAATGACCATCTGCAACTTTTATTTATAATTTAAAAATGTTATAGTTATAAAAAATAAACGTATTAATTATATTATAAATTAAATAATTAAAAAAATAGTTTAAGGACGTTATTTTAGTAAATATAACCTATGTTTTAGTATATTATATTTAAATCTGTAAAATGTTTTTTTATTCTATAACAGTAGATATTTTTGAAGCAAAACTAACACTCAAGATATTTTAGTGCGATATGAAAATTTAGAATTCATAATGTAAAAGACACTATCTTCATTATTTATGGGATCGAGCAACTTGAAAATGAATCCGCTTCAAGATATACGAGAAAAATGCTTCATTTTACCCATCTATAGTACCTTATATAAATCTCATGTACCTAATAATTTTTACCTTTGTCGTATTCTTGTAAATTTCTCGTAAATGTATAATTTTATAATTTCATTAGTACTATTTAGTATAGTAGTCAGGCCAAATCTAGATACAGTAGTGATAATACACTGAGTTATATTTATGTTACAGCAAAACACATATTATAATATATACAGTGCGAATATAATCATAACTCTATATCTCTCTGCAGTTATTTTACCTAATGCTAACTTCCTTTAGTAACTTTTGCAATTAATGTCGGGCTCCGACCCATAACTACTTCCGTGCAAATAATCACGCTCATATATCCCTTTGCTGCATGAAAGAAGAATAAATCCACGAAACATTTACTATATTCACGAAGACATAAGAACTTCTTCTTAGTTTTGACGTATAGAAATCTATACTATAATAAAACTGTAGAGATCGAATGTCTGTACATAGAAAAAAAATGTTAAAAACCGAGTCAGGGGGATGTAAGTAGACAAATAAAACAAGTCCAGATTTTTTTCAAATTTTTTGTTTCTCTGTCTGTCTGTTTGTACGGGCGATTTAAATGAAATATTGCATAGTGGTACCTTATATCCCCCGGCAACATCTTAGATACTTTTTATCCCGGAAAATTAAAGAGTTCCCGTGGGATAGTTAAAAATTATAATAATGCACCTAATTTAGTAAAATTTTTCACGATGATACCTTATATTGCCGGTCAAATAACAGGTTACTTTTCATCCCGGAAAAATAAACGGTTCCCGTGGGATAGACCTGTTCGTGCTTTTCTAAAGGCGAACCCGAGCGAAGCGAGGGTGAGCCGCTAGTATCTAAATAATTTTCTATAACAGAAATTCCAAGCTCTCGTCAACATTAATAATGAATAGGAGCCATGTGAAATATCGTTGTAGTCTAGAACGTAGTTATGCTTCAGACTGCTATAATCGAGCAGCGTCTTAATGGACTACGTCCCAACACCATATGGCTTTAACTCACCAATCCTCTTAGGAATAGCAAGGGTAGTTCTGTAGGGGAAACACTTGGTGTAAATCATTTGACTTAGGATCTGAATAGGACCTTAAAGAGCAGTGCCCATGCAATGTGAAACGGTATGCGGCTTGGCCGCTCTAAATTTATAATAGATTGAACGTTCTTTGATAATAAATTCAGTAAAGGGGCAAGCAAGTTTGGTATTTAGATATCTGGGCCGGTTGATGCTTGATCCCAAGTTTAATAGAATCTTACGCACGACGGAGTTGGGTTGAAATTTGATTAGAGCAGACCTGAGGTCGTAATATCGTTTGAATTTGTAATATCGCCTGAAAACAATCCAATTCTACGGAGTACAAGGTGGAGTCTCCGCAGTAATTGTATCGCACTTGGAATTCAGATGAAAATTACTATTACTATCCTTTTCTTGTTCTTCTCTTGTTTTTGTTACGTGATAAAAATTTTAAAGCACTTGACTCGTAAATGAAATCTGAACTAACGTACAGTCAGATCGTGAGTTACATTAATTTTTGAGATCTTTTATTATTAAACAGATACTTCAGGTAATAGTAGTTTTTGATAATTGCCAAAAGCTTAAAGCAAGGTGCGAATTACCTAAAGTAATCTAAGCAATGATAAATGCAATTTTATTGTCATTTTCATGTACCCTATATCTTATAAATAACACAGTACACTTATAAGTAAAAAATAAATAAATATATATGATTTAAAAAGAGCTAAAAATATGGTTATGGTTTGTATAAAAACAATTATTCTTATTGGTTCTCGTTAATATACAATATATGTAAACTTCAAGCAAGAGGGACATAAAGCTTTTTTATCTGTGAATAAAAAGGGTTTTCACGGGTTAGTAAATAAAATTAACGATTTTGCGATAATAAAAATAACAGTTTAACCAAAACCGAAATATTTTTATGTGAAAATCTCATAAATCTCAATATTCAAAACTCACTTGATAATGAGTTGATTTTATCAAATATTAACATGGCGAGTAGCTAGACATTGCAAATGTGCTTTCGGCGTCGGCGTTAATGACGTCATCACCATCGAAGACCACTTGGCAAATGACATTTACATGCATAAGTTCATGGCATTGTGATGAAACTGCTACGTTCTACGAAATGGTAATAACAAACCACATTTTTTTAGTTTTATTTTAAGTGCAAGATACGCCGTGGGGATATATTTAGTGTAAATCTAGATTTTATAAAGATTTATTTTAAAGTTTATTTTATTTCTTTATATGTATATTATAATGAGAATAAAAAGTAAAGCTAAAGACTGAAACCAGACTATGAAAAAAACACCTCCAAATAGCTGTAAACTAATCTCCAATGTTATAATGTTTATCTGATGTTATTTCCTGGAGAGTTACAGGAGAAGAATAATTATTAATTTGCATTTTACACATTTTAATTTAATGTAATTAAATAATCTTATTTTACCGACTAGTCTCCTTCGTGTCTTCTTCATTCTACGTGACGTTGGCGAAGTAATCTGTGTTCCACTGGCATGCTTTGAAGCCATTAATAATATAATAATATATTAGGACATTAACACAGCACCATCTAGTTCCATGGTAAGCTACAACGCTTGTGTTATGGATACCAGATAGTTGATACACTACATATATATAACTTTAAATACATACATATTATAAATATAAACACACATGACTGGAGTACAAACATTCGTGCTCATCACACAAATGAATGTCCCCACCGGGACTCGAACCCGCGTCTGCTGGCGCAGCAAGTAGGATCACTACAAACTGAGCCAAACGTGTAATCAAATAAACAATTACAAAGTTAACAAGAGAATTGAATTGAATTAATTTGTAGAATAATGATTTGCTTCTATTTCTTTTATTCTTAAATTTACTTACACACATTATTCAAATCTATTGTAAGAATTAAAGAAGAAATTCATGTTAATTACAAGAAGTTCATCGTCTCGTCGTTCGAATTTTATCATTTTCTTGTTAGTCAGTATATATGATACTGAAGTCCTTAAAATATTTTTAAAGTTGCCACAGTCACTAAGCATTTTTTGAAATAAAATCATAAAACTATGTGATAATACTTTTATAATAATTTTTAATTAAACGTACTACAATCATTTCTGAGTTCCTTAGTTTTAACTATTATAAGTGAAAATTCGATGGATAAAGCTAGCTATATTATTTACAATTGCGAAACAGAAATGAAATATAATTAAAGGGCCATTGTTGAAAAACAATAAGATTTAATATCATTGTATAAGCAGATTGTTAAAAGTGTAAAGTGGGTTAACGAATCGGAAAGCCATTATCGGGAGGATTGGGGAAGGATGACACTTGGATGAATTAAAATAGAATTTCAGGCCACAAGAGAGAGCGAGATGTCATTTTTGGTTATATAATTTGAATAAGGAACAGGCTATAAGATGAACTAGTGACACGACCTTGATTGCTTAATCAAACTCGAAGGCACTAGGTAAGTTTTTTACGATGCTAATACCTATTTTCATAGGAATTGTATGTTAGATACATACAATTAATAAAAAAATCTGTGGTGCGTGCTAATAAACGTTATATCTATGTAAAATATATGTCGGCGCTGGGTCAAAGAACAAACCTACAAACACACTTTCCACATTTAGATATAAAGTATGTATTATGTACTCGTAAGTAAGCAATAACATCATATAATCGTTTAAGTTTTTATATTTTTATTGAGATTATTACTAAATATATTTAAAGAGACAGACAAATATTCTAAAAACCATAATTTAAATTAGTACAATCTATTCTGCATTTGTAGACTGACTGTAACCGTACGTATACTGTATTACGCTGTACTGCACAGCCTACATTAATGAAATAACGGTCCCAATAATTATGTATATAATTATCTAGGAATACATCAAAAACATTATTTAACACAGAATTAAATCGTAACTAATTTTAAACATAGCTAATTAGGAACCCTGTCCGTTTTCTTTTTACTATCCTTACTAGGTCTTGGTCCATCCCGTTTCATAACACTGGAACTACTTATAATGGGATAATAAGTAGTATTCACAACTCACCGGGCTAAAAACTATTTTTTGTAGTATCAATATCTCTGATATATGAAATAGAAAAACCGGCCAATTCACTTTAGCATCTTTTAAAATTTGTATGTTTTATGCGTAAATAAAATCTTTTCTTATATCTTAAGATAAAGCAAAACGTAGAGTCTAGTTTCTTGTAATTAATCCCATTATGCAGTAATTAGCGTGGCAAGTCGTTACCGTCACCTGCTCTCATATTAAAAGGCTATTATGAAATATGTTTCGTAATTCAATTTGATTGAGAACAAAGGAGCCGCAGTCTTAAGGAAGACTGGAATAATAGCTTTCGGCTGTTTTGTCAGTATACTCGTATAGCGATGGTTTGCTGTTGATGGAGAGTTAAATATTCATATCTCATTCTACTAATTGATTCGAAAATGTTGCATATTTTACTTTCCTCGTACAATATTTTAGACCTATTACTCATTTTGATAACTTAAAATTATATATTAGGATCAGCAGAACTTGATCGTTGATGATTTATAATAATTTAGCTGGAGAACAAAAAAGGGCGTGTGAGTGCAATTCATACAAGGTACTCGTAGAAGTGAAACTGCAGAAAAGTAACCTAAGAGAGAATGAGATGAATATAGAGTATCAGCAGTAGGATAATTATAAGGTTTTTTTTTATAATATTTTTACCGAGTTGTGTTATTTTACATTTTATTTCACATAAATATACATTACATATTATTCAGTCATTAATTTTATTATTTTTCACTTCCTGTGTAATGTATTCTATCTCAAATAATTAAATAAGGCATATTAGGCATAAAATCATACAAACATATATTTATAGGATATCATATACGGGGGAATATAATATTATATATTTGTCAGACAATGACAACGGTTACCATGGCAACATGGCAATGTATTCTATCTCATTCTCGTACCGGCTTAATCCTATATATTTATGTATTTGTCTCTTTTTAATGTTGCATTTCCGTTTTTCCGAGTTTCAAATCACAATGATTCTAAAGAAGTTCCACTTCAAAAAACTAAAATTGTTATAGCCAGTACTAAACTCCCACAATAGATCCTTTAGCAGATCGAAACCACCAGCTGCAAAAAGTCTTCGGTTATCAACTTAATGATGGATGTATGTACGTTTAACAGGTAAACTCCGCCTTTAGATCTCGAAACTCGTAAATCAAATCAAGTCAATCAAGTGCCGTAATCTAGCAAATAGCAACTAACTAAGGCATATTGAACGCTGGCATCCGCCCAAGTGCTTAATTAATGGTAATATTCTCTCACTTTGTTGCACTAAACTTAATGCTAAACTAAAATCTAACATAAATAATGTTTTGCTTTTTTGGCCGTATTTGATAAGGATACTCATCAGTCATGTATGATAAGACGTACGAAATTATTATATTTCGGTTTTGTGAGCAAATATTATTTTTAAAAAGCAGTTGTTGGGCTTCTAGCCATTTCTCTTCTTAGTAGAATAATCTTCTGAGCCGGTTGTAGCTTCTTCACGGATTGACAATATTGACGTAATATTTTAATCTACACGTATAATAAAATTTTAACTGAGTCAAATCTGTACCTTGAATATTTTTTGGTAAATCTTATTGAAATAGTCATCATTTTCGATACAGAGGCTGAATGAGACTATAGTTTTTAGAACTTTTATGTTGACATCTGGGAACGCGTCACGAGGAAACTACTAGACAGGTTTTGATGAAATTTGGTATGATGATAGCTGGATATCCGTTTCAACATATAGGATAGTTTTTACTGCGGGAAAATATAAAAGTTGACGATATAAAAGTTCAATAGTTTTTTTTAATATGTACATTTTAAAAATAAAAGGAAAATACGTCTTAGGAGGTACTCAATTAGATTGTTATCGTTTAACAAAAATAGGTTTATATTAAGGTGCCCATATGAATTTCGAAACCCAAATCCACCTGGGTGTCATAATTTTTTTTATTTTGTTGATTTATAATATCTGGCGAGAAATTCAACAGTACCTCAAATAATTTTAAACAAAACTATCTTTTCCGATTTTTTGAATCGATTTTTTTCGGAAGATAGTTTTTATTTAAAATGTGAAATATTCACATAAATCTAGGAAAGTATGAAGTAATTTTAATAAAATATAAATTGTACAATATTTATAATCATTTTTCCGGCTATCAGAAATATAGTTACTAAATATGAATTCAAAATTTATATCTATGTGTACAAACACTATCTGATAAAAGAATATAAGATGGAAAATAACAATATTATGTCCTTTCAATTTCTCGTTGGTGTATCATAAAATTATAAAAAAAATATTATTGCGTCCATTAAAATACTAGTTTAAGCCCTGTATTTTATGTTGGCAGCCTACATAGCTCTTTTGTATTCGTAATAAAACTAAGTCAAGGGTGTGTCAGTCGACTTGTAACGTAACGCCAAAAATACTTTGGCATGTATACAGATTTCGAAGATCAGGAACAATTTGTAGGCCTAGAATGCCAAGTAGTGTTTTTATTCTTTACTAGCCAAATTGAAAATCTTTAGATTAAAAGAAAACGGACTTAACATAATGTGCCTTTTTAATTTTATATTCTTTTTTATGCTTTATTTTGAAGAAAATGGACTTCCTACATTATATCTACTTTAACGCTAATACTGTAGACCGTGTCGACATCATCGACTATTAGTTCATTTAAAGACATGACTGCTTAACTTCCGCTTCAAAGTTTAATTCTGCTGGCGATGTCAGTGAATTTAGTTCTTTGGTTAATGACTTTATTCTCTATATGAAGGGATCCTAAGCATCTTGTACGCTTTTTGAACGATCTTGAATTAGTAGTTTTGTTGTAAGTACTTACAACAAACTATTCAAAGTCCCTTAGTCATTAAGAGCGGAGTTAATAAAGCCTCAAATATCAAATAATCAAAATTGAAAATCTCTTTTCTGTACGACAAAAATCATATTAACAGAATACATTTCCTCATACAAGTATGACGTTTGATATTATAGTAGTGACTAAAATGTACATCCATACTAATATTATAAATGTGAAAATATGTTTGTTTGTTTGTTGTTTTGTTTGTCTGTCTGTCTGTCTTTCTTTCACGTCAAAACGACTGGGCAGATTGTCGTGTTTTTTGTGTGGAGATAGTTGGAGGGTTGGAGAGTGACATAGGCTACTTTTTACTGCGGGAGATTATCTCTTTCCTACGGGAAAACCGGTTTTAATACAATCCAAAAAAATATTTATGATCAGAATTACTTGAAACTTGGTATTAATGTTCTTCAATACAATTAAATAAATACTAGCATTTTTTCAAAATTCATCCCACAAGTGGGTAAAATAGAGGATGAAAGTTTATATGAAACCTGCATTTTTAGAGTTTTTCTGTAATTTTAGCGTGAGCGAAGCCGCGGGTTCTGCTAGTAATATATATGTACTTAATATACATAGTTAAATATAGAAATAGTATAACAGTTAAGTTGTGGATGTAATCAAATGTAACTCTAAAGAGTACTTCCGAAGTTGTGACAGTTTATCCTTTGAATGACTTCGACTGTATTCGCATGTATTAAAGGCATTAAAGAGGATTTAGAAATAAAGTTTGTGAGATATTTCAGTGCTTGCATTACAATGAAGAAAGCTTTAGATTAAGTTTTTAGTCATGCTTTAAGATTTTAATTTACGACGATGACTTTTTAAATTTACCATGTCTAAGTCTATTCTAATATATATGTATGTATATTGTATATACTAGCAACTCACCCTCGCTCCGCTCGTGTTTGTCCCTAGGTACATAGTATAGATTTCTCAGAGATGAGATATTTTCCCGCAGTGAAAATTATCCTATATACCCTATATACCCGGATAACCAGCTATCATCATAGCAAACTTGATCAAAATCTGTCTAGTGGTTTTCTTGTGATGCGTTCCCAGACAGACAGACAGACAAAAATAAAAAAACTGTAGATTTGGTCTCTGTATGATCTCTGTATAATAATGACTATTTCAATAAGTAATGATGATGTCAAAAATTCGAAAGTATTATTTCAGTAAGAATTTTCAAAAAAAAAATAATGTACAGATTCGACTTAAAATGTTATTATATGTATAGATTTTTGTTTCTTTGACCGCGCTAATTTCTGGAATTTCTATCAAATTCAATCAATCAAAAATCAAATCAAATCAAATTGAATTATTATTTTTGGATTTCATAACATCTTTATTGAGGCAAGTTATATATACGCGTATATAGTGTTATATAAATATGACGCTACAGCTCTTAGACGCGGAGAAATTATACGTAAACAAATTGTACGAGCGAAGCTGGGGGCAAAAGCTGCTGAGTACAATAAAAAGCTTTATGACTTGTACAATACAATAGGATTATCTTAACTCTATTCTATTTTAGTGATTTATTCGAATTAATTATTAAATTAATTTTAGTAATAACAAAAATATGCTTATTAACTACTAAGTTTTAAACTCAAACCATACAATAAGTAATGATGTTGAATCATACCTGTCTCTAACATTTTTTTAATTAAAAAACAGTCAAAAACTCGATCAAAATAAAATCTACAATATAAATATATAAATATGTCGGGGACATTAACACACTCCACCATCTGGTTCCATGGTAAGTTACGAGGCTTGTGTTATGGATACGAGGTAGTAGATACACTACACATATATAACTTTTAAATACATACATATTATAAATATAAATAGCCATGACTAGAGTACAAACATTCGTGCTATTCACACAAATGAATGCGGGACTCGAACCCGCGACCGCTGGCACAGCAAGTAAGAACACTACAAACTAAACCAAACGAATATCATAATATAAATATAAAAGTAAGTTATAATTTTCAAAGAAAAACGTTTATTTTTAAGTAAAGTAAGTTCTCGCTTTAAATTGGAACTGTAGAACGACATTTAGAGATATAGCTGTAACTATTTAACATGTGAATGCACAATTTGTCGATACATCGCAAATATCGCACCGACAACTCAAGCTTCAGGCACTCTTAAGGCTACGAATTTCCTACATTTGTTTTGAACACGAACAATAGAAATGTTTTACATTTGAATATATGTACATAATATATATTTTTGTGTATTTCTTTATGTTTAGGATTTACATTTTGTAACTTATGCTCTATACCGTGAATTTATATGTGAAATGTTTATTTTGAAAATTTAGAACGGTATGTTCATGGAAGATGTAGTATATCCCATAAAAGATAACACAGCTTGTGACAGGACAGGAGGACTGACAGGAGGTCACTTCTATTGGTGACGGGAGAGCTGGCTCGTTTTTCGCCCTTTATAATATTAGTATAGATTACACGATATTTTTATTGAATCATATTTAAATAATTTCTAAAATAATAAATAAATAAATGTGTTGGGACATTAAAATGTTTTAACTTAATAAAATAATTTAACTTAGTGTTTTTTGAAGCAAAAGGAAGTAGGTCAGACGTCCTCATCGCTTTCCATTGCAAAGACAAAGGTAACAGAATCACAGCACTCGAATACAAAAAGACACGACCTAGGTAATGGAAAAAGCGAGCTCGGGAATGCTTTATTTTTAAACAATTATTATTTTATGGTATATTTTCTAACTTTCTACCTACGGCTTTTGTTCAAAATATTTCATATATGATAATACTTCCTTAGATTTATATGAATATCAAACATTTTAAATAAAACTATCTTTTCGGGGGAGATTCTCCCTTCAACATGATTGCTGTTAAACATTCGAAACGCTGGGAACCAAAAATCTAAATAAATCGGCAAAAAATCCAAAAACATAGCTTTATATCTTGTAGTTCCTGAGATTGGCGCTTTCAAACGAACAAAATACACAAACAAGAGCCGAATAAAGCTTCATAATATTATTATAAATGTATTAGATAGATTAAAGAATAATCCAGTATAGTGATTAGCGTGCATTATAATGTATAAATAAGCGACGTAATTGTCTTGATTCTTAAAAGCATCTGCGGTCCTTTGTACCATTAAATGTTAATTTCATTAAGGTTCGCGAGAACGACATGTTACAAGGGACGAATAATTCCATTTCTTTAATTAAAATAAGGATACAATATATTTAAAATATTATGCTTGTCTATACTTATTAGACTAGGAATTTGTTTTTTTTTTGTAGTAAAACTTCTTTAGAATCGTTGTGATTTCAAAATCGATGAAACGATAATGCGACACTGGAAAGAGACAAACACATAAATATATAGGATTAAGCCGACGAGAGAATGAGATAAAATACATTGCCATGTGTGATGTAGCCATGGTAACCGTTGTTATTGTCTGACGAATATATAATGTTAAGTTTCACTTCTAACATGTGTGAATTGCACACACGCTTACTTTTTTTGATTATATCAACTTAGACGTTACGTTTCATATATTTATTATCTTACTACTATATAAATGCGAAAGTTTGGATGGATGAATGCTTGTTACTCACCAGAATCACGCCAGAACAACTAAACGGATATGGATGAAACTTGGCACAGAGATACATTAAATCTAAAATATCACTTAGGTTTTTTGTCCCAGAAAAATGTACGATTCCCGTGGAATAGATTTGTTTTTATTTTTCACTTGCGACGAACCCGAGTGAAACACGGTTAATCCGCTAGTATAATATGAAAAATCTAAGTATAAAATATGTATTGCATTGTTTTTGTATTAGGTAGCCATACTTTCATATTAATTTTAATACTTTCATAATTATTTAATACTTTCATAATTATTTTAATATTAACTCTGTCCGTCTGTTATTTCCTTTTTATATTTAAACTAGCAATGCCCACGGCTTCGTCCGCGTTCAGGTGATCAAAAACCAAATTCTTAGGTTTTACATATTAGTATACTTTTACATTGCAGTTTTTGTATTTTTTCTCAGAAATAAGATATTTTCCCGCGGTAAAAAGGATGTTAACCCGGATAACCAGCTATCATCATACCAAATTTCATCAAAATCTGTCCACTGGTTTTCTCGTGATGCGGCAATAGACAGACAGACAGACAAAAATAAAATTACAGATTCGGACTCTGTATCGATAATAATGTCTATTTCAATTAGATTTTCCAAAAAATATTTAATGTACAGATTCGTATTAGTTACCATTTTATTATATGTATAGATTTCTGAACAGATTCCCATAAAATTTGACAAAGATAAATTATTATAGGGATTGCATATCTTTTTAAATCCTTCCTATATATAACCAGGAAAAGCATAAAATAAATCAGGCTTAGCATTCAATATTTATGGTTACATAAGTTTATACAAAACAGTTTCCATTTCATTTGATTGATGTTATTACTGAGTTTACTAACGCGTGTAAGCCTGTGGATTACTTAGGCCCATAGTTTTAATTTCATGTACATACATACATTATATAAGGATTTGATATTTGTGCATAAAAATTTGGTACATTTTCATACTAATTACGCCCTGACTATAGTACGATAGAAAATGTACAATATGTAGAGCCTCTAAGTAAATACGCCAAACACAGAAGATATAATTTTTCATTGACAATGTGGATCTATTTCCAATTCCACAAGATCTTACATCGCAAATTTAATATATTGATATATCGTCGGTACTATAAAGTTTGTTCGCAATTCTAGGGAACATCTCGATATGTGTGAAGTTGATACGAATATTTATCTTATTGTTGAAAGGAAAATTGAATTTAAACTGTACAAGAAATATTGTTATCTTTCATACATATATATTATATATTGTACAAGTTACTTTAAGCGGTATGGTCTGCGTGTTCGTGTACTAGTGACTAGCGATGAATTCGCCTATTCACTACGCTGCAAATTAGAAGCAAAAAAAATTTAAAGACTCCTTTCTTTGCTGAGACACAAAAAGAAATTACTTCGAGTAAATTTAGACCAAACGTGTACTTAAAACTTAGATAAACATAATAATGTGTGTTTGCTACCTGAATAATTTACAATAACTTTAACATTTAATATATACCGTAATACAGCTAGGTATTAAATGAAAAGACAGACATATTTTCCCCCAAAAAAAAAAAAGTTCTTAGACAATGCATGAGTTTTATATGTTAACTTAAGCATAAATAAAAGTTATAAATGGTATGTGAATTGAAGCAACCTTAGGGCACGCCCTCTGGGGTGTACGTCAGAGCATTATTACTTTTTATTATAAAAGTTTTTATACCACCTCTTCGAATTTCACACTTGTGAAAGAACTTCTAATCATTATCGCAAAAACCAGTCACGCGGGGTTTGAATTGGTGAAGCAATTTACATTGTTAAATCGTTTACTAGTAAATACACGAGATTTTGCTTGTCGCTTTTCCTTTATATTGTATGATATCGTAAGTTTTTCCATCGACACACAATTTTGATGTAAAGAAAAAAGACCTAGAGGGCTTTACTAGTACCTTTGTTCTATACTTTTTCCCATATAACTTAAATTTTAACTGATGATCTCTATTGAAAAAGTTATTGGCTGCAAGACTGTATGTAAAGAGTATACGGAACACGATGTTTAGAACATATTCTCTTGCATGTACTGATTTTGATTTAATATAATGGAGAATCTTAAACTCAAATAAGCCAATTCAAGTTCATGGCTTACCACAACGCTTTAATACCTTGGCTAGTTGCTGCACAAGTGAGCTTTACGTACTGACCAAACACGAGTAAATGTCGAATTTGATAATGAATTTATAAACTATATACTATATATATATATTTCATTTATTTACAAAGACTATTCAGATTTTATCCATTTTGAGTAAAAGGTGATATGAGCACATTTTCATATTACATAATAAAGTAAATTTCGTGTTTGTAACATCAGAATATGTAATAAGTACTGAATTTCCTTCAATAAATGCCAAGCCTAGGAATAATCCTATTATATCCTTGTGATACCTTATATTTGTAACAATATTTCATAAGTGAACGCATATTCCATACACATATATACATCGAGTCAGCGTATATAAATCATGTACATACAGTGTGAATTAATGTTATAAATTCAAATTTCATATATAAACGTGGGTAGCAAGTTATAACCAGTTCAAACTGTATATTTTAAATAATAAAACTATATAATTTTTAAAATACGTTAAGAAATAAAACAAGCGGGAACTCATAAAATATGGTGAAAATTTATTTTAACTTGTAGTTTCAACTTTTAAAGCGTCCTCACGAATGTAAGGCACGTTCGTTGCCTGCAATAACTTCCGACACCTTACCGTTTCTGTGCAAATGTATAAAATCATATCTATAATATCTTTGAATCTTAAACTTTTGTAAGTGTTAGTGCAATAAGAAATGAAATATTATATTTTAGTACAATTTCGCGCGAATCTGCCACGTTCTTTTAATTACATGTAGTAAAATGGAATTACTTTAATAATGCATTTTGTCTGAAGGAGCTTGAAACTTAGAATACTATGACGTTTCACGCGGTTTCACATTTTCTTAACAAAAATATAATATTATTGTCTATTATATTTGTAAAAAGAAAACATAACGAGTTAATATTAGTCCCGCTGAGTTTCTTTCGTCGGTTCTTCTCAGGTCTAAGGCTTCTTCTTTCCGAACTGATAGTAGACTCATGACGTTCAGTAAAAAATGTAATAATTTAATGCTGAATAAAATATTTTCAATTTGAATTTGAATTAGAGACACGTTTTTATTTTTATGTTAACTAAAAGTATCTGCTTATGGTTCACTAAATGATGACTTTGTTGACATTCACGCACATCCATACGCTTAAAAATAAAATGGAGATATAATTTATAAACCTCACAACGGTTTTATTAGAAGATACTTCTTTTAAAGAAAGTAAAGTAAATCAATAGAAAAGCTGCTACTTGCAAGAGAATGCGAGTAACATGAAGAAAACCTAGACAATGTTGACAGGTCCGAGTGTGTCTCAATTTTCGAAAGTTTGCGAGATTTTTCTAACAGCGCAGAAGTTTGGACAGACCGCTAACCATTCAGGAAGGTGACTTGAAAAATGGTGCCAGTTGAAACCATTTCTTAGTTGTAAGCTTGACTAATTGCTCGCAGATTCTTAAGAACGGTATAGAAAGCGTCAGTGAGTGGAAATTTTCAATTTAACTTGTACGAAGTTTGCATTGTTGTGAAACTTTTCGATACTGAAGAGATTTTTGAAACTTTTATTGTAATATATTATACGTGGATCGTTTTGAAATTGTAGCAATATTATAAAAAGATAAATGAACGTTAAACCCAATATGTGAAGAGATAATAAAATTGGACTTCTATTATTATAAATATGAAAGTTTGTCCATGGGCATATAAATAAATAAATATGTTGGGACATTAATACAAGCACCATTTAGTTCTATGGTAAGCTGCGAGGCCTATGTATTATAAATATATATAAATAGTATATTATAAATATGAACACCCATGCCTGGAGTATAAACATTCGTGCTCATCACACAAATGAATGCCCCTAGCGGGACTCGAACCCGCGACCACTGGCACAGGAAGTAGGATCACTAATAACGTTTCGTCAAAGATTATAGTATATTATTCATTCGGGCTGAAACTGCTCAACAGGTTTTGATGAAATCACAGTTAAATTAAGTACACAGATAGACTATGACCTGGAATAGAACATTGGCGTTTTATTAAGTACCTACTTTCATTCAAGTCTGTTGAGACTACAACTTTAAAAATACACGTGCACATAAACGTTCACATTATTTTTTATTAATATTATAATGCTAATTTTTCATGTTATTTTAACAAGTTAAAATTAAAAACAACTGTTCTTCAAGTAAAATTTTCTGAACAAAACTGTTAATGTTTAGCTAAAAGTTGTAAGCGGAAATATTTAAAAGTATTATTTATTTGGGGCGCATGTGCTGAGTTTCATCTGATTGTTTCCTCCCTTCTTTTAACAGCTGAGTTAGCTGAACTATCTAATATCACAAAAAATATCGTATTTGACTATACTTAAAATATTGACTAGGTAGATACATACGTTGAGATGTAAAATATGACTGAATTTTGTTCCCACAGTGCTCAGGTGAACGTATTTTTTGAGATGAATACTACTAAAAATACAATGACATTTAATTGCGTAATATAAACAGCTATCGTTGAAAGGATTATACAAAAAGTAGATAATATTTGTTTAAACAAAATTGTCTTCAGCAAATAGTATCATTTAGATGAACACTTTAATATTTTCTTACAAAATATATAGAATTTATTTTTATTCTAGTCTAAGTATTGCACGGGCGCAAGTAGGTCAAAAGTTCGTATATGCAAAGTAAAATAATATTTAACTTCAGTTTAAAACTTATAAGTTTCAAAATCAAAGACACACAATCGCACGAAGTGCAGAAATTAAACATACCGTTGGGTATCTCGTGTCTCGAACTTTAACTCTACAAAAGCTCTATATTTTTCTTTGCATTACAATTTAAATAATTTACTAAAAATTGCAATAAGCGTGCTCTGTAGTATGAAAGAGCAGTTTTGAAATAAAGAATATTTGTAATGTTTTCCAGGAAACTTTATTTTAGTTTCAACTATTAGAAATAATAAAATGTTACTTTTTTGCTTATATATATTCTGTGAGAAATCACAGAATATAAATAATATAAATAAATATAAAATACGTTGGAGCATTAACACACAGCACCATTTAATTCCATGGTAGGCTAGGAGGCTTGTGTTATGGATACTAGATAGTTGATACACTACACATGTATAACTTTAAATACATACACGTTAAAAATATAAACACCCGTGACTGGAGTACATACATTCGTGCTCATCACACACATTAATACCCCCAACGGGACTATAACCCGCGAACCCTGGCACAGCAAGTAGGGTCACCACAAAATGAGCCAAACGTGTCGTCAAATATTACAAATAATAGAATAATTACAAGTAAATAGTATCTACAAAAATATATTTTCACTTGCGCTCACCCTCGCTTTGCTCCGGTGAGCAAAAACAAACCTGTTCCAGGGGAACCGTACATTTTTCCGGGATGAACAGTATATACGGGAACAAAAAATTAGAATAAATTAGCGAAAAAATCCAAAAAGATAGTTTTATTTAAAATGTCAAATATTCGCGTAAATCTAAGAAAGTATTCAGTCAATACTACTTTTCCAATGTTGGAAAAATCACTGCTGTAAAAATATTTTTGTGAAAGCTCATTGGTACGACATTCTTTGATATTTTATGACAAACTGAAAATATATTAATTATAACCCAGACTCCATTTCACATTTTGGATATATTTCGTTTAGATATTATGGCTTAATCAAATAAAACAATTTTGTTAGTGAAACATGGAGTTTGTAACGTAGAAGAAATTTAATAACATATGTAGCTTAATTAGCGATTAATAAGTAAGAGAAAAATACTACACCAAAGGAAGTGTTGGTGCCAAGTAATGTCGTCAAGCGACATAAATACAGGGCTAATGTGCGTCCGGTCCGTCGCGCCAACTCGTGTATGTCTTGCGTTTGCTATTTTATTAATTTTATATGATAAGTTATTTTAATTAGAGATAATATTTTAACATGATCAAGTGTTGTATGATCAAGTGTGATAGAATTAGTCAATGTTTTCAGACTATTTTAACGTCTCATTGCTAGTTTCGGGCCATAACCCACCACGCTGGAAAAACTAGGAATGTCTAGGAAATGATTTTGAAACTATTACTAGGAATAAAATCAGCAGAAATTGAACGTTTTTTTGTAGTAATAAAATATGCCACTTAATGTACATATGTGCTGGTATAAGAGTAAGTATGTGCATATGTACTAGTATAAGATCTTACTAATAAAATTAGGGTATACAGCGGCTAATCTACTTTGGCCTAAGCATCTATCCATCGCGCGGTATAAACTACAGTACAAAATTGTATGAAAAAACATGAGCGCATTCTCCTGCGCCCGACTACGAACTGTATGTAAAGGAAATGAGAATTCTTGGAAAAAAAATTCTCGAGGTGGTTGTTTTTGCCGTTCTCGAAAAATACTCCGAATATGATTTATGATACACTGACGTCGTCAATAGAATCGGGTCAGTCGATAATCTTTAGGGACGTTGAGAGGATTCAACTTTGACAGGTCGTACGACGAATTTAATTTGTGTTATTGTCGCAATAGATACACAAACTATACGAAAGTTATAGGCTATTAACTTTTCCATATTACACTTTAGCTTTAAAAAGAAAACATTTTTTTTTAATATTATATCCATATCTAATCTAATGTACATATACATATATAATAAAATTGTAACTGATCGCTGTCTGTATACGGAAGATATTTGGGAAAAACGATTGTTAGGGGTTTTTATTAACGCAATAAAATTTGTCTGTGCGTTTGCGTGATTAAGAAACAGCTCAACCGATTTGGGTGCGGTTTCCACTAATGTATTGTGGCAAGCTTCACTTAACATGTAGTATTTGTTTTATTTCATCCGGTTTATAAACAAAAAAATTATGTTAATTTAAAGAATCACCGGAACCCAAGCGAAGCAAAGGTGAATCGCTAGTTTCTATATTAAATGTGAAAATTTGGTGGTATGTGTATATGTTTGTTATTTCTTCATGCTCAAAAGGCTCGACGGATTTTAATGAATTTTAGTACGAATATAGATTATGAATACAGGTTGTAGAACGGCATCTTGTTTACGCCCTTTAACACTTTTAATAATTGGACAGTTCAATTTTAAACCACATTTTTAATTTGGGTACGAATGAAAGATATTGTAGCGACTCGAGTCTTTCTGTTTGCGCAAAACATTCTATACATGCAGTGAAAAGACCTTTACTTCAGTGTCGCCATCATTATAGTGACAAAGCCATATCTAGTTATCTAGGAACGTTTTAATTAGCATCTTACGTAGCTCTAATTTATTCGAGGAATCTGATTTGCTTCAAAGCAGTTGGGAAAGTTTGTATTTCAAAGGAAAAAATAATTAATCTTAGTTTCGAGTTGTATCTTGCGTCTGTTAGTGAATGTTTTTTCTATTTAATTTACTTATTAATGAAAATATATTTTAATGCCATACTTCATATTTTAGTAGGACGTAAGTAGGCAATTTTAAAAAATATGCATTACGCAAATAGTGTGTACACAATAATACATGTAGTAATGATGGAATTGGAATTTTACATAAAATATTTGTTTTGGGACATGTTTAGTGTGGAGAGGAAACGAAATCAATATGTTCTAAATATTGTATTTAATCCGTTGAAATGTAGAAATTATTTGCATTGTAGCACCTTTTTGTGTATTTGTTATGCTATATCTTCTCTGATATTTATAATTATTGTTTAAATTAGTAGCTCACCCGCGCTTTGCTCTGGTTCGCCTCTAGGTAAACAAAAACAAACCTATCTCACGGAAACCGTACAATTTTCGGGGATAAAAAGCGGCCTATATGTTTTTCCTGACTATAATCTATCTTTGTGCCAAATTTCATCCAAATCGGTTCAGCCGTGGCATGAAAGAGTAACAAACATCCATACATCCATACAAACTTTCACATTTATAATATTAGTATAGATAAACACCATACTTGTAACTACCAAACAAACAAGAAATTGCCACTACTTAGTAATTATCAGATAGCTCTCGCACGTTTTATTTTAGACCATTATATTATAAACGATACGTACATATATCACTGCAATTTTTTCGAAAGGAAATCTATTTAATTTTTTTAAGACATATTAAGTGCTAACATACGGGAAAATAACCAAACAACAGCTATCCCGAACAATATGATAATACCCGGTCCTCTGATTGATCCCCGAAATAACTTCGTTAGCTCCGACAATAATCCTACAACTC
This sequence comes from Brenthis daphne, assembly GCA_947093115.1. Classification (NCBI taxonomy): domain Eukaryota; kingdom Metazoa; phylum Arthropoda; class Insecta; order Lepidoptera; family Nymphalidae; genus Brenthis; species Brenthis daphne. The sequence goes on from OX352473.1 coordinate 24,305,062, forward strand.
CTCACAACTTTTAATTTCGCAATCTCATGTTAGGGTCGGGTTTCTTTGTGTGCTACGTAATATTCCTTACGGCGATGTAAATGCAGGAAGCTTACGATATATTTTTGAATCTATTCAATAAATTATAACGAGCTTTGGTAAAGTTGGGAAGTGCTCCAAATTATAAAGGGAGTTATTGAAGTTGTTTTATATTTGAATTGAAACTTCGGGAACCATAAAATCAAAATAAATCTGCGGAAAAATCCGAAAGGACTTGAAAAGAATTTATTTTTCTGTGCTTTTGATCCTCTTTGTTGCAAGTGTAAAAATTTACACTCTTGCATTCTGTTTAAAATTTTAAAAGGTACTATTTTTTAGTAAAAGTCATAGTATAGCTCATTATGTGACCAATGACCATTGCCCTTATGTAACGAAGCCGCGGCAGAGGTGAAAGTTTCGAATTAGTTGCCGCCCTGCTCTGACTACTTTTCAAAGTTCTTTTTTAATTAAATCTTTTCTCTATGAAGCGCACTCATCAAGTAAAAAAGTTATGATAATTATATTAACTTTGTTCAATGTTCGTGTCTGTTGCGATGCTGTTGATCTTCTGTATTTTAATTAATTTTGCATATAATTCTCATTATACAATGTACATTTAATTGCTACATTTATAAGTTTCAATGTAAATTAACTAAATATATAATTGTTATCAGTCTATCTATTATACTCAGGTTTATATTATCACTCAAGGATAATCACTTGTTTTGACTGATGCTCTTTATGGTAGTTAACTCATGACGTTTAGTAAAAAAATTGTAATAATTTAATCTATACATATAATAAAATTGTAACTAAGTCGAATTTGTATATTAAATATTTTTTTGGAAAATCTAATTGAAATAGGCAGTATTATCGATACAGAGGCCGTATCCGTTTTTAGTTTTATGTTTCGTAGCCGTGTTATAGCCGTTTTTAGTTTTTGTCGGTCTGTCTGCGACCACATCACGAGAAGACCACTGGACAGATTTTGATTACATTTGTTATGATGATAGCTGGTTATTCGGTTCAACATATAGGATACTTTTTACAGCGGGAAAAAACTTAAAAAAACTAAAATGTAAAAAATAACTAAACGGAGGTTTTCATTTAGTGTAGGTACCTAATCAGATATTTTCTAAGTCGGTGCCAGCCGATGCAAAGCAAATCTAATATATTTCGATACGTAAAATACATATTTACCTAACTGCCTCGGTGGTGTAGTGGCTAGCATGTACGGCTGCACACCGGGAGGTCCTGGGTTCGAGTCCCGGGTCGGGCCAAGTTTAGTTATTGAGTCTTTTTGTATAGTAAGTCTCAGTAACAGCCCGGAGTTGGGAAGTTGGCGGTGTTTCACCCGCGTGCCTCGGAGAGCACGTAAAGCCGTCGGTCCTGCGCCTTAACTCTCACCGGTCGTGTCGAGTGGTCGTCCCACCGGAGTATGAGAGTGATAGGAATAGAGAGTGCACTTGTGTCTGCGCGTACACTTGAGCACTATAATATTTCCTGCGCAGTTGGCTAATCTCAATGAGATTGACCGCCGTAGCCGGAATCGGCTAGGAGAACATCATCACATATTTACCTATTAGATATTCATATCTTAAAATATTGTAGGCTGGCACCGACTTCGAAAATATCTGATTAGGTATCTATTCTAAATAAAAACCTCCGTTTGGCTACATTTTACATTTTACATTTTAGTGCCTGAAAGTCGGGTTTTTTAAATGTTTATTTTACCATTTTTAGTGTAGACGTAATAAGCAGGTAATTTGTAAGAAGAAAGTTTTTTAATAACATATTCGACTAAACAATTTATTTCAAAAATACATTTATTGTTGATTTTTTTTAAAACCGCTCGACCGATTTCGATAAAATTTATATAGGACCACCTGGGAATTATTCCAAATCGGTTCAGGCGTCTTCGAGTAATCGGTGAACATACATAAAAAAAAGAAAAAAAAGATTCCGACGAATTGAAAACCTCTTCCTTTTTTGGGAAGTCGGTTAAAAATATCACATCTCTGAGAAATCTATAGTAAACTTTAAAACTTAAGTAGGGACGAAACCGAGCGGAGCGAGGGTGAGTCGCTAGTTGATAATAATATTAAATAAAATTTGAAACGTTTACCATAATTTCAAAACGAATACATGACTAGAATTCGTTAAAAATACGTTATTCATGACATCAAATACATAAGCTAACAATGTTAATTACGATGAAAATTCCAATATTGTTACTTTATGTAAATTAATTATAGCGTGAGCGTTTTACTAAAATTTTGATATTTTAGAATTTAGAGCATAGATTTTAGAATATTCGGTTCTCGGTTAGCATTCTTTAATCATAACAAATATTTAATTATATTCAAAAGTGGAAACATAAAAAAACTAAAACACGCTTTTGACTATCTGTCGGGTAGGAAACCCGCTCAGATGAATCGAATGAGCCCAAACACGTAAGTTTTCCTCTATCCAACTTCTGACATCATCATCAGATCACATTTTTGGTATTAAATTACCACATTTCTTTGCTCCTGTGTGGACTTCACAAAATAGTGAAAACAACTTTCAAGATTTGAAAACATAGTAGAAGTACAAATAAAGCTTTATATGTAATTAGCCCGTTAACGTCCCACTGCTGGTCACGTGCCTCCTTTCAATACGAGTGGGATCAGGCTATTATTATACCGAGGACATCTGGGATTTGAACCTGCTTCACTCGGTTACCCGAGTGCGCGCTACCACCAGGCAGAGCTACCACTACCCTAGCTTTATATAAGCATACCTATTTAATATTTTCGTGTAACTTCTATCTTCTACTTATACACTGGAAGCTTTTCAGAGAGCAAGACTATTAAAGCAAAACATGTACCTAATGCAAATCGCTTCGTATCCCTAAAGCAATTTAGCCGTAACGACGTAACAAACAGACTAGCATACACTTACACGTTCTAGTATTAGTAAAAATACCTATTATACTAAACTACATGATATAACTAATCCCCGAGATATGTGACATGCAATAGAGACGAGGTGTAAATGCTAAAAGCTTACATCGCACTGCATGTCGGTCACGTGCGTGCGATATGCGCTCACGTAGAGTTAACAACGCTATCTGCCACTGAGCACGGCCGGACAGCGAGGGCTAGAAAGCGTATCTGACACTAGAAGGTGCACTCGACTGCGTGTAATAAGTATCTAATATATAAAAATGATATTTTAGGTACATAGATGGATATTATTTACAATAAAAAAGATAAAAATATTCAGCCCTTTTTAACGTCCCACTGTTAGGCACGTGCACGCCTTCAGTTAGAGGGGGATCAGGCCATAGTCAACCGCGCTGGATAAGTCTTTCCCAGCGTTTAAAAACAAAACAACAAATATGGTTATGGGAGAGACCTCTGTCTCAGCGTTTTCGAAAATGAAACTAAAACCGCGACAAAATCTGAACAATACTCGCGTAAGTAAAGCAAGGTATTTTATAGATATAAACTAATAATTGACCGTTTCTGTCAGAATATATTGCTACTATCAATGCAAGTTTTTTATAACTACTAAAATGAGTCAATAATACAGATATGTATGTATATGTATTTGAGCAAAGTTAGAGTAAGTTGCTTGTATATTATATGAAATACTATAGTGTCAATGAGTTCACCCACGTTTGTAAGTCTATTCAGTCCACAACTAAGCCCGCTTTACGTGTGGGCGACCTACCGATTGAAATGGAGCTTTAATACGATTCTATTTTTAAGTCAATACTAATAATATATAATTATCTTATTATATTCAACGAGCAATTTTTGTACAATTTTTAATCTATACATATAATAAAATTGTAACTAAGTCGAATCTGTACATTAAATACTTTTTCGAAAATCTTATTGAAACAGACATTATTATCGATACAGAGCCCGAATTTATAGGTTTTAGAATTTTTATCTGTCTGTCTGTCTGTTTGTTACTGCATCACAGAAAAACCAGTGGAGGGATTTTGACGAAATTTGGTATGGTGATAGCTGATCCGGGTCAACATATAGGATACTTTTTACCGCTTCCAAAACTTACTGAACCGATTCCAAAAAAATCTTTCATTAATAGAACGCTACACTATTCCTGATGGATATCGATACATATTATCATATTTTTTTTCTTTGAAAAATCTTATTGAAATAGTCATTACTATCGATACGGAGGCCGAATCTATAGTTTTTTAGAATTCTTGTCTGTCTGTCTGTGACCGCATCACGAGAAAACCACTGGATAGATTTTGATGAAATTTAGTATGATGATAGCTGGCCATTCTGGCCAATATATAGGATACTTTTTACTGCGGGAAAATATCTCATCCCTGAGAAATCTATACTAAACGTTAAAACATAACTAGGGCCAAATCCGAGTGGAGCAAGGGTGAGTCGCTAGTATTGTATATTTTATTTGATTTAAAAAAGTTTTCATTTACAAATACAAATTAAGTGAAAGTGAAATGCGCTAAATAGCCGCTTTATCGATGCGCTGGACAAATCGTTGCCTGTATATGAAAGTAATATTTATAATTAGGTATAAACCCGAACGAAGTGACGTGAAGTCGCTAGTATTTTATATAAAGGACGTTTCCCAAATATCGATTGGAGACAATCTAATCAAGAGTTCCAAATCCGATAAGCAGCAAGTTTTATCTTAACAGAGATAAAAACCTGTAATAAAATGAAAGCCCCGATGAGATCTGCATTTAAATTGAAAGGTGGTTGATTCGAATTACAGAAAGAACTCGCAACTTTTAGTTCGTTAGGAGTTTTTTTTTGTAGAAAAGAAAATATCAATGATTCACTTTAAAATTTTCCGTAGAGCCATTCTCTCTCTTAGCATAGTTTCAGGAACTCAATTTAATTTTAGTTTTAATCGACTGTGGCTATTGTTCATTAAAGTTTTTGGGATTGGGTCAGTTTTATTATTAAAAGACTATCTGCAGCGTTGAAATCGTAATAATTAATCGCTTTGAGTTTGCAAAGATTGTGTTATAATGGCGTATACTCTACACATTTTAAAAAGGTATACTATAAAATACAGAACCCAAACACAAATCTAAATTACACGTCACCAATTTTTCTATGTTTAAAACGAATTATTATTTAAGTAACAGTAAAGGAGAATATTCCCTATTAACAACGTTTCTATTCAACTGAATAGTACAATTAAAATCAATAATATGGCAGTAAATGGCCACTTAGAGGTTCACCGGGCAATAACAAAGATTGTGGTCAGACGAGACTGCGGTGACACGATGTTGATAGCAGAATTTACCTTCAGGGACCGTTATACGGTATATGTTTTCTGTTCTATACATTAAGTACTAATGAAACTTGTAATGATTATAATACATACTAATATCATAAATGGTAAAGTAACTATCTGATTGTCTGTTGCCTTTCACGCTTATTATTTCACACACCGATTTAGATAAAATTTGGTATGGAGATAGTTTGAGACCTTGGAAAGGATATAGGATAGTTTTTATCCCGGAAATTATCCTTTAAGGGGGGTGAAACCCTCAAGCTTGCTCTACTGTCTTTCTGCACGGTTTACCAGGCGGAGCTACTGGCGATATGCAGGGCGGCGCAGATGTCTGCGGAAAACTCGGCCAAAACGTTCGGACTATACTCTGATTCTACGTCAGCACTGCTAACAATTACCAACACTGAAGCCCTTCATCCCCTGGCCATCGAGGCGAGGGGCCACCTGAGGAGGGCCTTGCTCCAGAACAAACAGGTTAGTTTATTGTGGATCAAGGCCCACGCAGGCCTAGAAGGGAACGAGCGAGCCGACGTTTTGGCCAAGGAAGCCGCGCTAAAATTGAAGCGTGCCCCCGATTACGACAGCTGCCCGGTTTCATTCATCAAGCGGAGCATTCGCATGCGATCGCTTGATGTATGGAACCAGCGATACTAAGATGGTGAGACCACTAGCGTAACCAAGACGTTCTTCCCGGACGCGACGGCGGCGTATACGATAGTTGGAAAGATGGAGGTGGACAGGCTCGTCACCCAGATGTTGACGGGGCACGGCGGATTCTCCGATTACTTGCATTGCTTCAAGTGCAAGGAGAGTCCGTCGTGCGTCTGCGACCCTGGATGTCCAGAGTCTGCCCTCCACGTTCTTTTAGAGTGCCCGGTACACGATAGAGACAGATTTTATTTAGAAGCACAAATCGGATTAAAACTAGATAAAAATGCACTACCAAAAATTATGAAAGACAATAAAAAAAGAGATAAATTCCTGCAATACTGTAAAAAATTATGTAAAACTGTAAACAATAGAAATAAGAGTTAGTAATAATATGTTAAACAAATATAGTATAGTATATTAGTGGTAACATATATAATGTATAGTGTATAAATAGGATAAGTCTAATAATAAGAGCATATATAAATAAGCCTAAACTGTAAATAAAAATTACCGACTACCCCTAATTATTATCCCCGTGTTACATAGTATAAGAATAAAGAAACTAAATAAAATAGATAGATAGATAGTTAGGAACGAATGCGGATGAATGATAGAAAGACATAGTATGCGGAATGAAAGTGCGAGAAGCATAAAAGCGAGAACTGGTATGAAAGAAGTAGAAAACATAGACTCCTTCCCCCATGTTGGAGGTTTAGGAAAAAATAGAAAAAAAAAGAAAAAAAAAGGGGGGTGAAAAGAGGGGTGGAAGTTAGTATAGGGAATTAATCATTTGTAAATATATAGTATATCTATTCCATATTAAGAGTCAACACGTGCCTAGGGACAAATATGAGGAAAGTGGGGATGAATCGCTTGTACTAAATAAAAATGGCTATACTGTATCTATAATTACACCTTAAACTACTTATTCCTCTCTTGGTTTTTTTTTTCAATTTTGAGGAATATCGAATGAACGGAAAAGAGCTCATTTAAAAGAGAAAAGTCCATTCAAAAGAATCACAAACAGTACATAATTGGCAAAAAAGTTACGTAACAAGCAACAGGTGAAGAAAAATATACAATCCATTGAAAACTTCATCTCTTTTTAAAATTGGTCATCTCTCTGTAAAATTAAAATCTTAGTAATATAATAAAGGCTTTTATATTACTTTACTGACCATAAAATTAGTCCAGAATAAATCCTGCTTTTTGAACCACCATATATTACAAACTACATCTATAAGCATAGCATAGTAAAGTATACATATGTAGTTATAATATTATGTACATAGATAAACATCTGTCTATCTTATGTTTATAACCAAGTATTTAATTAATATTTAATCTTATTTGGCAAAAATTGCGCTCTTTGATTCGCTTTCTACGTATATACCATCATCTTTTTAGCGCTTATCTAATAACTTAAGTAGCTCAATAGATCTTAACACCATGTATTTACCACGTTAGCTAGGATTAATTGACTTCGTCCTGCAAACTGTAGAAGATGAATCCTCGTGACTTCCCTAGAGATTATCGACCCTCCCGATTCTATTAACAACATCAGTTTATCATAAATCATATTCGTTTTCCGAGAGCGTCAAAAACAACCATTTCCATACATATTGATATGGACCGCTATGCACTGACCTTTTCATATATGGTTAGTAAAATTTTAATATGACTGCTTTCTAGTATACATCAAAATCTACTTTAATTAAATAGATTTTTACTAGAAAGCGATATGGGAATCAAAGGGTAGGTACTTAAATTTTTGTGTGTTAAAATATAGGGTTTACAGGCTTTGGTAATTTTTTATACGAGTATTAGTACCTCCACGAATATAATAATTTATCATTATACTATCGGTGTGTCTTGACTTTTGTAAATGTCCTGATAAAATTCAAAATTACCTTTTTAGTGATTTCTAAGATAAGATTTTGCTCTATAAGTTTATGTAGGTGCCTTAAAAAAATTATAACTTTTCCCGAAAAAAAAACAAAAAAACGCCAGTTTTCAGTCAGCAAGTGAAAGTCAGTCACCCAGGTACGGTACTAGTAGATAATAAATTGTCAACATTTCAATCCTTTAGTGGGCTTAGATATTATGTTTAACAATCGTTTACAAATAAACCAAAATTTTAACCATGACATATTTAAGCCACGTCAAATAATCATAATAATAATCATTAATTTGTAAACGTAAACGATTGTTTGCTCATGTTTAAGCCCGTAGATCTAGTAGTTTGCTCTAGATGGTGTTGAATTAAATAGATAAAGTAATTAAATAATATATATAGATTAGCATAGCAGCTAAAAATAGAGACAGTAAGATTTTTGATTCCCGACATTTCGAATGTTTTACAGAAATCATGGTGATGGATGATTGCTGTAAAGCATTCGAAACGTCGGAAACCAAAAATCAAAAGAAATCCGCGACATAATCCGAGAAGATAGATTTTATTTAAAATGTCAAATATTCGCGTAAATCTAAGAAAGTATTAAACAGACAGTAAGATTTGAGATAATTCCTATTAATATTAGCTTAAGCTTTTATAAATGGATATTTAGTCGGTTTTTGGTTCTTTCACACGAACGATGCGAAGAGGGTCGTTAGTTCATAAATCATATCAAACGTATTTCCTACGAGTGGCAAAAACAGCACCTTCATTTATATCCGACCCTCTACGTAGGGATGGGCTTCGCAAGAAAAATGATTTGTTCGCTTTGGGCCTATTCCGCTTTCTATTACGCAAATAGAGGAATCCATTATATGTACGGAGTGGTTTTCGATTTAAGATCAGTACGGTCAGGAAAATATACCGATTAATTATGTGATGAAATATGCAGTAATTCTAAGCATTTTGTGATACTGAACTATTATTATTTTGTCTATGTCCAAAGCATTTTGCGATTTTCAGTCTGTACTGGTTCGCATAATACTTTCTTAGATTTACGCGAATATTTAACATTTTAAATAATACTATCTTTTCGATTTTTTTTCGCGGATTTATTTTGATTTTTGTTCCCCGATGTTGAGAACAAAAAAATTAAAATAATAACGTCGATTAAAATATTATATCAATACTAGTTGCATTTTCTAACATCGCACGTTTTTTTACAAACAATACAAGTATTCGTATTAGTATATTTCACAGGCTTACGTATCTATCCACAAAGTTATTCGAAAATTTGTATAAAAGAGAGAGGTAGCAACGAAATACTTTATATTGAAAAATGTGAATGTTTAAAAAAATATTGAAACGCACACAAAACGTTTGGAATCAAAAACTCAAAATAAATGCCGAAAAATTCCGTAAACATAATATGTAGTTTTACTTTATTGCCAGAAAAAAATTTACGATCTCCAGCAAAGCAGAATGCAAATCCTATAATACTTAATTTGTTAAATTTCAAAATTCTTCAATTGAATAATGTAATACATATGAGTTCTAATGTAGGCAGTACTTATCCAGAACTAAGCAAAAATTGATTTAAGAAAGGAAAGCTTTGGTGCCAAGTAACGTCATCAGGGGTCGTAAATATTGAGCCAATGTACGTCCGGTCTAACGTGCCAAGTTTTGTATCTGAAACTTCCTACAAACGGAGGAATTGGTTACGATTTGTACTACAATATGTGATCACATGTCTGAAGTTTGAAATACTTAGAGTCCAACGATTAACTAACTTACATAGAGGTCATGTTATGTTATATTTAGTAGCGTTCACATTACAGAAAGCTTTGGTCTTATAACAAAGAGTAATTGGACTAGCTTTTGCGACGCCGATCACGTACTATTTCGATATTACAAAGCTTATGACGCAGAAATAGTATAGGCTTATATTAATAAACAAATGTCTCATTGCACACAAATAAGTATCTATTGTGTTATTAATGAAAAGTGATTTTTTTTTACATTTCACGTAATATTTGTTCAAAATAAGAACTTAATACAAAAATATTCTAAGACATTCAGTAAAAGTCTAATATCTTTTGTATATAAACATTAACTTCAGCGCAATTACACCCAAAATTAATTCGAAAAAGGAAAAAAAGACTGAAATGTTAATGCTTTGCATAACTCCGCATCCAAATTGTTTTTAATATGAACATTATGTTTATTTTACATAAAAAGCGGTCATATATAAGAATTATATAGTAACATTTTATTTTTAAATGCATTTCTCTATGTAACAAACATTGTAAGGCTAGAATTCAACGTGGCTGAACATTTTCATTGTTATCTCTGCACTATCTCGGGTGATGTCGTTACCAAGTTATTATACACGGAAATTGCTAGATGTGATGACGTGACATTAATGTTTGACGAAAATGTAGCTTAGGCTGAAAATCCTATTTTTATTTTATGTAATATGAAGGAAATGCTTAAATTTAATATATAATATATTATATTTTGATATGTCGAAATCTATACCATCAAAGGGTCAACAAAATTACAAGTTACCATAATTTCAACCATTACAATACTGAATTGGACGCTATCTTAAAGAGAAATCTTTTAATTTCTTTTTATTTATCTGTCAATTTGCAACAACATATAGCTGAAAATTGTAAAAATAACTATATTACGAAAAAATATAAGTAGTTACTAAATGATCTTTTTAAATTTAAAATCGATATTTGCTGAGCTTAGGATTGGTTAGCGTAGCTTAGAATAACAAAAAATGTTTAATATTTTCTGGTACGGAACCCTGGGTGCACTTGTCCAGTTCGCACTTGGCGTATTTTTACTCATTTGCTAATATTTGAATAAATTCATTCAGACACATTAGGTTCGTGTAGGTCGTCAGGCTAATGTTGCAATAACAATAAACATAAAATGATAACAAAGCACTCTAAGACTAAACGGCCTCGTTACATTTTATTGCCTTTTATCTTTTCCCAGAATTAACTTTGCTTGTTGATGAAACATATTTACAGCACGCCGTTTACTTATTTTAACGCCCACGTAAAAGAGTAGTTTTTTATTTTATGTATGCAGGTCTGGTCTATTTCTTTGGCACTCTGTAGGCTAATCGGGTGGATTATGAGAGTTATATTGGGCTACATATATTTAAATACGAAGCCTGCGTAATTATATTAATATTATAAAGATTTAGAGATTTTTTTGTCCATTATTAATGTTAAAATAACAGTTTTTTTCTCAAAACATATGAAATTATACACGGTACTTATAAAAAAGATTTTTTTGTCTGTCTATATGTTTTTTCCGGCTATTCTCCGAAATGGCTGGAGCATTTTTTAATGTTATAAGGAGATTCCGCTATGAGATTGTGAAGAAAATCGTACCTGGGACGCATCCGAGTGAAACGAGGGTAAGTGACTACCTATACATAAGTACGCGAGTTGAGCTGGGAGCAAGAGCTAGTAAGCTAGTTAAAGGAGAACTTGCTAAGTGATACTAAATAATATATTATATTAACATAGAGTCGGTAATTCTTTTCTATGGACAATGTTACAACAGGATCACAGAAAACGCACCAAAAGCTTCTATTGCCGAAATCAAAAAGTTCCCAATAACATTAGTGTATCTTCTAAGGTACACTCAGATTAACTATTTTTATCTATTCAAAAAGGTACATACCTAGGGACGCACCCGAGCGAATCGAGGGCAAGTCACTAGTATGAATATAAAACTTGGTATCAATTTCATTTTTTTTTTTGAATTTTTTGAATTCATTTTGTTATTTTGTGGGTAGGCTATTTATAACAATTATATAATGCCTTTGAAACGTCTAAAACCTCAGTCTTTCCCATGACCATGATTGCTGTAAATTATACGAAACGTTGGAAACCAAAAATCAAAATGAACTCATGAACAAATCCGAAAACATACTTTTATTTACAACTAGGGACTCGCCCTCGTTTCGCTCGGGTTCGTCTCTAGGAAAACAAAAACAAACCTATCTCACGGGAACCGTTCATTTTTCCGGGATAAAAAGTAGAATATGTTTTATTCCAGACTATAATTTGGCTCTGTGCCAAATTTCATCCAGATCCATTCTGCGCTTCTGCCGTGAAAGAGTAACAAACATCCATACTCACAAACTTTCACATTTATAATATCAATAGGGATGTCAAATATTGGCGTAAATCTAAAAAAAAGTATTATGGTATCAACTACATGCAAATCACAGTATTTTCCATTTTAAACTCCAAATGTTCAAAGGGCCAGTGGCACATTTATTTACATTTAACCCTTCGAGAGATTTACATTGCAAACACCGGGAAATCATTAACATATTAGGCAGATGGGCCTAAATTGATTCTTGTTTGCCTTTCAGAGCTTCCGGATAAATTTCCACTTGTTATTTGATCGAGTGACTAAAATGGAATACTATCGGACAACTTTCATATGAATAAAATAGTACGTATTATTTAATTACGTATGTTTGACTTGTAAATGTGAAAATGAAATTTTGTATTTGTTTTGTTGTGACTTACATACTTACAGTAATAAATAAATAAATACATCGGTAGTTTAGATTTTTTTGTGAAATATTTGTCAATGATAATACAATGGAAATAGCGTAAAATAGTAATTAATCGTTTATTTATGTGGAAAATCTTGTTGTCTTAACTAATATAGTTAAAGTTAAAAATAAATTCACGTAAGGCTGTAAGAAAAACTAAGTATATATCTATGAAAAACGTCACGTCAGTCCATTACTTCATATGTGTGTAAGTCGTGTTAGTTACACCATTTATAACTCGAGAACGGCTGGACCAATTTTTATAATATTTGATTTATTGGACTTCTCTTAGTCTGGAATAGGATAATAAGTATTAAGACATTAGAAAAATTCACGATAGACAATTAAAATTTAAGTTTATGGCTAACGCTGGCTAATAAATATTTCTATCAATTTTAAACGTACCTAGTGACGAACCCGAGCGAAGCGAGGGTGAGCCGCTAGTAACTCTAATAAAGAAGAAAAAATCAATAAATAATTAGCTAATTGTTAGTAACTATGTAAAATATGAATAGAAATTAATATAAAATGTCTCTAATTGAACATTTACAATCTAATTTGTACAAAATTTGCTCGACTATTTCATTTAATGATGATAGCGATTAAAAAATACGATCTCTTACTAAAGAGATAACAATATTTTATAACAATTATTGTGTCTGGAAACTGAAAATGTGAGCAACTAAATTATTTTAATAGCCATCTTGTAGCTTTTATATTTTTGGGTATAAAAATATTAATTAACTTGTTCATTAGTTTCGATAGTAAAACAATAACTTTATATTTATGTGGTCAGAGGTTCGATATCACGTTGTTGAAAAAAAATTGTGAACAAACCATACTATCCTATTAGTATTTTACATGCTATTTTATTTTTATACATAAATATATTAGTAGAATTTATTCTTTTGAAATAGAAATAGAAACATTCGTGACGTGGGTCTTGGCATTGCGATGTGAGCTCAACATATCTTGACATAGGAAAATCCATATTTGTATATATTTCATTACTTCTCTATATTTGTTTTACTATATTACAACAAATTACATCTTGCTAATTATTACTAATGTTGAAAAATACAGAAGTTGGATTAATTTATTTTATACGTGTTTCAAAAAAGGACGTACTCAAATCGAGTGTGTTTTGGGAATCCATATACGTCCTAGAAGAACATATCTAGTTCTTCTAACTTCGTTATTAATTGTAAGCTGATTTTAAAAGAATAAGTTATATCTAAGTGGCCACATATATTTCAAGAAAAAAAATGTCGTCATGGAACTTTTCGTTGTATCGTTTCAATTGAAAATTAAATATAATAATAAAATATAATATATATTTGTCACTACAAATGGAAATGACCTTAATAAGGTTTCATATATTTGTACTAACTTCAGCGAAATATGAAATGGACAATATTGAGAAATAAATAAATTACTTAACTCCTATTTTTTAAATTACTTCAATTTCATAGAATTTCAACTGAAACCTCTTAAATTTCATATAAATAATGCAAATTTGGCATAAATCTTCCACAATCTGTTTCGAATTTCCACGTTGCTATTAAAGTAAACGAGTCTTCACGTGAACAAGCGTATCACACTGTGGAGTCCTGCTGCATACTCTGAGCTGTTAATTTATTCTGCATGAACAATAGATGCATCTTATGCTACGGCATTTTGCCAAAGCCCATTGTTTCCCAATTTAGTTAGAAATACTACTAACTTTTATATTCTAAAGGCATAAGGTCAAAGTTGTGCTTTGGTTTTACAATCTTTTAAGCTTTATTTCGAGAGTGCGTAGAGCGAGCATCTCTAGGGATATACATTTTTAAACGACTAAGCCAATTTAAAACAACGTAACTATGTTTTAGGATTGTATATCCAGGTACTATAAGGTACCTTTTATACACACACACGTTTGATTCAGTTTCTAGTGACCCTACTTGCTGTGTACAGCGGTCGCGGGTCCGAGTCCCGCTGGGGGCATTTTATATATATATATATATATATATATATATATATATATATATATATATATATATATATATATATGTGTGTGTATTTATTTAAAGTTATATACGTGTAGTTTATCAACTATCTGGTATCCGTAACACAAGCTCACCAAGGAACTAGATGGCACTGTGTGTTAATGATATTATTTATTATTTATACATCTTTCGATAATTCTTTTCAAGACTGAGGTGTTTTTTTTTTCCGAAATGCTGGTCAAGCTTATTATATGTAATTGGTGTATTTCTGAAATACCAAAATTAAATTAAGATTTTAAATTTAATTGGCATTGAAAAAATTGTGAGGATTTCAAAGGCTAGTTGTATGTTTTGGAACGTAACAAGTTGTCGAAATTTTAGTAGTAAACCAAGCCTAGGAAGTATCAGTAAATATATCAACAAAAATTCTAAACAAAAAAGGCCTCAAAAACATTTTTAACAAAATATTAATTCTCAACTTTTGTGTATAGCGCGGGAATGGATCCTGCGTCTACCGACAACGTTTTCTATTACTTGTATTTCTGTATTTACTTAATTTCCATTATTTCAATTAGACCAATCATTGTTTATCTAAAATTGTTCATTATTTCTGTTTATTTATGAAAATAAAGGTATCATTTACGTATTGCTTAACATTTGAATAATCGTTCAAAAACTTGCTATTTCTAAGTGAGATGCTTCGCCGGCTATTTTAAATAATTTCAATTGTAAATTAAAGTGAAAGCGCTTTTAAATTAATTTAACAAAATAGAGACTTTCATTTACTAAATACTAATTAATGACATGTATTCATTTAGTTAGTAAGTTGTGTAATTTACGATGATGAGCTACTGGTTCAGAGGTGGTTTCAGTATCACGGGTTCGAATCCCAATATATTTGTATTTTTAGTTAGGTTAAAAGTGTGTATTTAGTTTTGTACCTATAACCAAGTAGATAGTATACTATATATGTTAATAACAACGCACCCTCGCTCCGCTCGGACTCGTACCTTGGTACGTTTTAACGGTTAGTATAAATTTCTCAAGGATGAGATATTTTCCCGCAATAAAAAGTATCCTGTGTGATGTTGACTCGAATAACCAGCTATCATCATACCAAATTTCATCAAATCTGTTCAGTTGTTTTCTCGTGATGCGTTCCCAGACAGACAGATAGACAAATATTCTAAAAAGTATAGATTCGGCCTCTGCATAAATAATAAGAACTATTTCAATAAGATTTTCCAAAAAATATTTAATGTACAGGTTCAATTAAATTAGAATTTAATTATATTTTAAAACAAAATGAATTTAAAACTTATTTAAAATGAAATACAATCGAATCAACAATAAAAATGAAGAAGAAGAATGGCTGATTTTTTTTTATATTTTATATTATATTAAGTCAGTATTTTAAACAACCCTAAGTATAATAAGTCCATTTTTAAAACATTAAGACACTACATATATTCCCACTGTATGTACTCTAAAGATATCATACAGGCTCTGGTTCACCTAACCTAGCTTTTTAGTCATAATATGTTCATTAGTTAATCTAAAAAGCGGTTGAAGAAATCTGTATATATAAATTCCATACACAAAAGACCTAGAAAAGTCAGCATCGCAATTCATCGAAAAATACGGATAGCAACATTCTTGCTATAATTCCACGTGGACATGACTAATTAATGCATTAATTTTTATCTATAAAAATAAAATATGAATGTTTATTTGTATGTTTGTCCTCTATACTTTCCTAAACCAGCCAGATTGTGACAACACATTAGTAAATTGTTCTGCGTTCGCCCGCTTAGGTTTCTAGCTAAAAAAAAATTCTTTGTATGTTTGTCCTCCATTTGTTCGTAAACAATTAATCTCTAGGGATGCCACCCGAGCATAGCGAGGGTAAGCCGTTAGTATTATATTTTATAGGTTAAAAAGCGAAAATAATTTTAGTGATCGCAAATAACAATATAATTAGTATAGATTGGCAAAGCAAGATATATAACTATAGTATATACTACATGAAGCTATTACGCTTCAATAATATCAAGGCAAGTAATAAATAAGATTTTGTATGTCTAAGGCTGAAATACTGTCCGCCGATTTATGAACGATATCTAAGGCAATTTTGTAATTTTCAACAAATATTTAAGTTTTCTAATAACTTAGAAATATATTACTTTCTTAGATTTACGCGAATATTTGACATTTTAAATAAAACTATCTTTTCGGATTTCTTCGCGGATTTATTTGGATTTTTGCTTCCCGACATTTCGAATGCTTTACAGCAATCATGGTCACGGGAGAGACTGAGGTGTTAGATGTCTCGAAGGTATAGTTGTTACAGACAACCTACCCACAATTAACAAAATGAAATAATTGCACCAAGTACCTTACAATATTATATAACTTTAAACATTTTTATAATTTTAATTAGTTTTATAGTTGAATATGGAATATTATTTATTTAATTTTTGCTGTTATTATTATAATTATTACAATTTTAAAAATATTAATTAGTAATCTATATTTAGTGTTGCCATTATTATATTTATAACATTAAAGAAAGAAGGCAGCGGTAGCCCGGTGGTAACGCGCTCGCTTAGGAAACCGAGTGAAGCGGGTTCAAATCCCGGGTCTCGCACATGGGACATGTGAAGTCCGCCAACCCGCACTTGGCCAGCGTGGTGGACTATGGCCTGATTCCCCTCGTATAGAACGGAGGCCCGTGCCCAGCAGTGGGACGTTAAAAAGGGTTGAATACAATACATACAACCATAAAGAAAAAATATAAAATATAATATTAATTATTTAAGCCACATAATTGTTCTATGTGTAATATAAAAAGTTAAAATTAGTTAAGAATAATAATTTTAATTTAGTTTGCTATTATTTAAAAAGACAACTTACTAAGCAATACTATTACTATATACTTTTACAAATGAACAATATTAATCTGAAATGCTATCATAGCATGCTATGTTTTTTTTTGGAAAAACTGTGATACACGTGTCTCATAAATGAAAGAATATATGTTCCAATTTTTGAGTCAATCAATCCAGAGAACAAAAATTTTCAAAAAAAAACAACCTTCCATTTCACCCTCTTTGCGGTGCAATTTCAAGGAAACCATTTATTAGTGGATACCTACATTTCACAAAGAACATACCCTCCAAACTTCATGTCTCTTGGACCAGCAGTTGAGGCTGTGCGTTGATATATCAGTCAGTCAGTCAGGACTTTGAATTTTATATAAATAGATAAATAGGAACATATTTGGCAGACCTACTTCAAAGCATTACATAATATAATAAGAAAAGATAACATTATTTTTACTTTGTAGTTGTTTTTGTATTTATTTGTATCTTCTTAAGCATTTCAAATTTTCATTTTATATTTGTTTTTGACTTTTTGATTACTTTTTCTGATTTAATTTTGACTCCGCTACTGTATCATTGATATGAATATTTAAAAAGAAATTTAGAAAATATATGAACACTCCACTTATTGTGTGTAGAGCTTCCAAAGGTGCCGCACGTCTCATAAAATATCGGTCCCAAGGAACCAAAGAAAAATAAATACTCGGCTTAAAAAATCACCTTAAAAGCAATTTTTCTTTTCTCTAGAGACAACCGAATACCAAATGTCCTGATTTATACTTGATTTACTTAAAAGATTATGCATTTCATCATCTATCTTTCATTTTATCCTCACCACCGTTTGGAAATATTACCACCTTATAAATAAATATGTGTAGTAGTTGTTCAATTATCTATTATTGATCATTTATAATAATCTAAAAAACCTTAAAAATCTTTAGAGGTCAATCGTCTATGTGCGATATAAATTTTATTTACACACTAGCGGCTCACCCTCGCTTCGCTCGGGTCGCCTCTAGAAAAACAAAAACAAACCTATCCCTCGGGAACCGTATATTTTTCCGGGATAAAAAGTAGTCTAAATATTATTCGAGACTATAATCTATCGCTGTGCCAAATTTCATCCAGATCCGTTCAGCCGTAGTGGCTTGAAAGAGTAGCAAACATTCATACATACTCACATATTTTATATAGATTGTACAGACTAGCAACTCACCCTCGCTCTGCTCAGGTTCGTCCCAAGTTACATTTTAATGCTTAGTAGAGATTTCTCAGAGATGAGATATTTTCCTGCAGTTAAAATTATATAATACGTTGACCCCGATACTAGCTATTCATCAAAATCTGTCCAGTGGTTTTCTCGTGATCCCTTCCCAGACAAACTGACAGGCAGACAGACAAAAATTTTAAAAACTATAGATTTCAATAAGATATTCCATAAAAATATTGAATAAACAGATTCGATTCTGTTAGAATTTTATTGTATGTATAGATAGAAGAAGATAATAATATATTGAAAGTAATGTTATTAATTTTGTGGCACTTAATAAAACACTATTTGAAACAACTTATTTTAGTGGAAA
Source organism: Brenthis daphne (assembly GCA_947093115.1). Taxonomy (NCBI): domain Eukaryota; kingdom Metazoa; phylum Arthropoda; class Insecta; order Lepidoptera; family Nymphalidae; genus Brenthis; species Brenthis daphne. Next base: position 24,323,970 of record OX352473.1, read on the forward strand.
TTATGAATGGAAAATGGGTCAAAGCTGATATTTTGATATTAAAGTAATAATAATTTAATGAAGCAATTAAATATTCCGAAATGGTAACTGCTCTCCTTGTAAGCAGTTAGAAGTAATGAGTTTGTATTATCTCACCGTAATGCCTCTTCTTTAATTTATCTTACGAAACAAACGACACAGTGTAAATTATTCTAAGCTCGTAAAGTATTGCGGTATTTCCAACAAGGTGTATTCAACTAACAGAATAAAAGCGTATACATATTTTGTCGAAGAATCAACAAATATATAATTAGTACAAATACTAAGTAAAACTTTACTGAATATATCGGTTAGGTTAGTTAGTTAAATATCACCCTCCCACCTCCTCCCCCCTATTGTGCGTTCAGCTTGTCGTGGTGGGGGGGGGGGCTCATTAGCGCCCAGCAATCCAGCCAGACGTGAAGCCAAGAAAAACACTAGGAGGTGTACCACTTTGGGGGATGGTATGCCATGCGGGTTGCTCTTGGTACTTCTCTGATTGCAGAGTAGACCGTTGGGACATGAAGCCGTCGGGAGATCGTGGTTGAGTGAGTTCTGTTGGAGATTAGTTTGATTAGATTGTTAGATGTTTTTGTCGGTGTGTCCCACATAACTATCTGTATGCAAATGCATGCAGGTGGTATGTAAATGCATTTCACACATAAATTTCTCAACATTAAAAAAAGTTAGTATGTTTTTGTAAATATATTTTATATTTAACATGAAGCAACTATCGCAGTACAACCCAATAGATAATGTTTAATGGTTTAGAACTGCATTTATTTCTCTAAATCAGTCAATAGGTTTGTAGGTAGCCTGTTGGCTATTCTGAAACACAGATGTATTTCGTAGGCAATCATAGAAACTACAGAGTGTGCGAGTCGTTAGAGTAACAGTTCATGTACATGGAACTATTTAGAGATTGAATACACATCTAACCACATGACTATTCAAGGTGCAAAGCTCACTGTATAACTAGCGTATGCCCGCGGTTTCGTTTATGGATAACTGTCTTATTTCATCCATTTGAATTTTAGGCAGCATCTATTGATTAATTTAGAATAAAAGTGTTGTTAAAAACATTTAAGAGAACGTATTACTATTAAGAAAATAAAGGTGCGTGTAACCTTTAGGCGGGGTTGAAGTGAACCTTCTTTGGGAAATATCGAAATTAAATTAAAACAAATCTATAATTAAATAGGGCATATAACAATCATATATTTATAGAATATCATATACGGAAAGAATATATTTTTCTATTTGTCAGGTAATAACAACGGTCACCACGGCAACATGGCGATGTATTCTATTTTATTCTCTCGCCGGCTTAATCCTATATATTTACGTGTTTGCCTTTTTTTAGTGCCGCATTTCCGTTTCATCGAGTTTCAAATAACAACTATTCTAAAGAAGTTTCACTTCAAAAGTAGCGATGGAATGAATATAAAAATGAAATCGACCTATCTATAGACTAGGATATAGTGTAACAAGGCATAGAGAGTATGCTTTTTACGGTTAATTCAATCATAATTATTGATTTGGTTTTGTACCACATGAAAATGAAATAGTTTTCAAAATTGACGGCGAAATTAATATACTGCGGATAATAGATAGCTTAAGCTCAAAGCCAATTATAGTTTTCATTGCGTAAGCTTTATTAATTATAAAATAATTATATAGGTACTTTTGAAGCTCAACGTAAAAAGTAATACAGACTCGGTAAAAGCTAGTTTAAGTGAACTTAGTGAAACTAATTGAATTTTGTACATATTTTGTTACTTATATGTAATATGTTTGTACCAAAAGTAACCCGCCAGTTACTTCTAAATATCTAACTATATACGAATATAGAAACATTTTATCAAAATATGACCCATGTGACTTAAAAACTGACGTTTTAAATGAATTACATATTATAGGTGCGAGATATAGGGAGCTTATAGTGAATATGAAATTCCATGCATATTCATGAAGATCAAAAGGTTTGACGTCATCGGTGACGCTATCATTACTTAGGTATCACGTCTTAGATCGCGAACGTGACTAAACGTAATCTCTCCAATCGGCCAGCACTCCAGATAGCCGTGGTCGGTCACACTGTTAGTAGTACTTATCGAAAATAATACTAATTTAGGTGCATATACGTACATAATATTAATTAATATTAATATACATAGTTATATTGGCTACCATAAAGCTATGGCTAGTACCATAGCCATATGGCTAGTAACGCGGTCTCGAGGTACCAAGTGAAGCAGGTTCAAACGAAGCTCGAATTGTATTCAACATGATTAACACTTGTATTCGGTGAAGAAAAAACGAAGAAAATTGAAAGGCATTTTGAAGAAACCTGCATGTCTAAGAGATCTCTTACTTGGCCAGTATAATGAACTATGATCTAATCCTCTCGCAGGGAAGCTTCGTGCAATTCAGGGCGATTTTAAAGAGGGATTACCCACATGCAGTACTGTATGCAAAGATATATGTATAACATGTTTTTATATAAAAATATACAACAAACAAAAAATATATATAATAGAACGCGCTTTTGACTAATTGTATTCTATAATTATTAAAACGAAATAATAAAGCAGCTCAAACTCGAAGGTTTTAACTAGCAGTATTGGTTATTCTTCGCCTTAACATTTAGTCAGCTCAGTGCTAATAAATTATTCTATTGTCATCCACTTTCCACGTTCTCACAAGGTTTCAAAACAATACGACAGTTAGATATAGATTAAAATCATCTTCCAAAATTTAGTAAACTAGTTGAATAATGAAAAGAAGTGAAATAATTGAATTATAGATTATGAAATTTTGACAATTCAATTGAAGTAAAAGTTTTGAGCTTTTAAGTAATTATGTCGGCTTCACATCATATGCAATAATGCATATACAAAAAAATAAATACTTTACTTATTATAGAGTAGTACAGAATATTAAAAAGGGTTTTGCTTTATCTGAAATTTTAAGAGAGGAGCTACAAATGTTTGTAAACATAACATCAAAATGTCCAAACAGTATTCGGAGTTTCGCAGTCAGTTTACACAGGTTGATGAATGGTCAGCGTTTCTTCCACTCCAGTGAATGTTTGTTGTCCACCAATATTACTTGAATAATAAATTGCTTTCGTTAACTACTAAAACATTACGTGTTTGAAAGTTTACTAAGAATAATATATACAAAAACCGACTTCCTGGCACTAAAATCTAAAAAGTACTAAACAGGGGTTTTCATTTAGAATAGATATTATACTTAGATATTTTCGAAGTCGGTGCTAGCCGATGCAAAGCAAATCTAATATATTTCGATACGTAAAATACATCACAAATTGATGTATAATATTTTAAGCATAATTAAAGTTCATACCTAATCTAATATTTTTCCATTTTTAGTGTAGACGTAATAAGCAGGTAAATTGTAAGAAGAAAGTTTTTTAATAAAATATTCGATTAAACAATTTATTTAAAAAAATAATTTATTGTAGATTTTTAAATAAAACCGCTTGACCGATTTCGATAAAATTTATATGGGACCACCTGGGAAGTATACCTTTGTAACAAAAAAAAAAATATCCAAATCGGTTCAGGCATCTTCGAGTAATCGGTGAACATAAACAAAAAAAAAGATTCCGACGAATTGAGAACCTCCTCCTTTTTTGAAGTCGGTTAAAAAGTATTTTTATAATAGTTTTATTTTACATTTTTTTGTGATTTTATTTGTATATTGTTGGTAATATTAGAGGAAGGATCATAGTATATGACCGACAGTAACATCTAATTTTTACTTTTAGTTATGAACATATTTGGTCTTTATTCGCCAGCTCTAATAAAAACCAACAAATACTATGTAAATATTGAGTCGATTAATTATGATTAATGTTAAAAAAACCAATTGTTTGAAAATGAACTAAGAAGATGGGAACAAGTCGATAAAGGAATAAATCAAACAATAAGAACGAGATACATTCAGGTCAAACACATATCTATCCTATGGCAGTCAAATATTAGGTAATCAAATTTTTATCTCTGCCATCTTTTTTACTAATAAATAGAATGTTTAAACATAATTCTGTGCGTTCAAACTAAGCCACTGGATCCATAAAACTGAATCTATTTTTTATTATAATATAGAACTACTAAATATACATTAAAAAAGAAACCTATAAAATGCTTATACACCACATTTCGTAAAATATGACACCAAATAACAGAAACCGCTGACGACACGTGGGTGAGGGACTGTGTACAGAAGTGATGCCCGAAGAGCCACTGTCTGATTGTAACGTTTACATTGGTGTCACATTCGTTTTAGCTTCTCGATTTCATTTTTGTATTTTGTTAAACAATTAATTTTAACTCTGGCAATTTTCATTTTGTTTATTGTCATCTATGTACAAAATGTACGTATAATCAAACTCACCAATATTAGATATATAATAAAATTTTAATATGTAGTTCCATCATTATAAATATACATAATTATACATAAAATTATTTCTGATTCTCCACAGTTTTATCAATTTGACAGGAACATGAATCACTTGTAAACGGCAACGCAGACTGTGATGAAATTTGTTGCTTAATCCCTCCACGATCGCGGACACGCCGGCATTACAGTTAACAATAGATTTCTTAGAAATTTAATTAATTTCTTAGAAATTTACCTGGAGGTGTTAAATTCTAAGTCCCCAGAGAAAACTGGTAGTGGCAGTTAAGCACATTATGTATGAACGTTCTTAAATACCCTTCGCATTTATAATATTATGGTTGCTCTCAGAACAGACATAATTCACAATTTTCACGTTGTCGGCTTATTATCATAAAATAATTATAATTTGTTGGGCTCCGAGGGAGCATCTGAGCGAAGTGAGGGTAAGTGACTAGTACTATATTATTATTATAATATGTTACGTTTTGACGCTTAGTATAGATTTCTCAGATATGAGATATTTTCTCGCAGTATATAGTATCCTATATGTTGACCCGGATTGGAACCAGCTATCATCATACCAAATTTCATCAAAATCTATCTAGTAGTTTTCTCGTGATGCGATCATAGACAGACTGACAATAACTCTGACAGACTAACGAACTCTGTATCGATAATAATAACTGTTTCATTAAGATATTCCAAAAAATATTTAATGTGCGTTTGTTTTGTTGTTGTATGATTCAACTTAGTTATAAATTTATTATAATATGAATAGATATGAAATAGATAAGTAGCAACAATCAAAGTCTTTAAAGTAGTAAGTAGCAAATTAACAAACATACAGACGTTCGATCAGCAACGTAACGTATCGGATACGAGCCACGTATCTAATGTACCAACAGTAAGTCCCTATACGCTACGTAATTAATTGCGTGCATTATGTATGTCGATGTGTAAATAAATTTTAATGTTTCTTTGTCAAATTTACAAACATATTTTTATCATTAACAAAAAAAATATCCTGTGATATAATTTTTTTACTTAAACTTTCAATAGATCAATCTATTAGTAGAAACATTGTATTATACTTTTTAAGTATAGCCTGAAAGAACAGATAGGTATACTCGTAATGATAGATAAATACGGCGAGAGGTTTTAATTTATATTAGTTATTAATTTTTCGTTTAATCGACAAACACTAAGTTTGATACAAAGTTGAATTAGTTGTGACATAGTCTACCTTAAGAGTTATGACTAAAAATCCCTATCCCTACCTTCAATTCGAAATTTATAAGAAAAAAATAATATTTAAAGTTGTTGCCTGTCTGTATGTCTGTTTTAGTTTATATCTCTAAAAGCTGGATTAATTTTGACGGGACTTTCAATGGCAGACGGCTGATGTTATAGGGAGTAACTTAGGCTACTTTTATTATAGAGAAAAAATAGGGTTTCGCTCAAAAAATTCCAACGTACCTTTCATTTCTAATAAAAATTAATAGAAACAAAAAACAAGGCTGGGATTTTCATTTACTATTGATATCTAATCAGATATTTTCGAAGACGGTCAAACCATCTCCAAGAAATCAGTGAATATAACAAACAAATGTAAAAAACTAAGAAAAAAATATGTGAAAATAAAAGTAGCCTATGTTACTCCCTATAACATCAGCTATCTTCCAGTAAAAGTCCCGTCAAAATCAGTGCAGCTGTTTCAGAGATAATCCGGAATGAATAGACAGACAGTAAGTAACGTATATCATTTCACAATATGCATTTAGTAAAACGCTGTTATTTTAACAGACACTTCAATTTTGTTTATCTGTATAGAAGTACATACATACATGATACATGCAAACATAAAAACTCCTCCGTTTTGGAAATCGAAAAAAGAGGCTTAAAAATATATTTTCGTAATTCATGACGATATGTAATATACACAGATAAAACACCTTTTAAAGTTGGTTAAAACGAGCTTTTGGCTTCATCGACAAAGTAATAGCATATATTGTTAAAACATCGACTCGAAATAAAACGACAAAGTAATAGCTCATACTGTTAGTGTTAGTTGTACGATGCAGGTCACGAAGGAAAACTTATTATTAGTTGTGTCTCGAAGGCAAACAACATTAATGAACGTTGGTTATAGGATATATTGACCGCTACAACACCTTTATTGGCAAGAATTCTATGTACGCAGCTTATAGTTTTTTCATTTCATTTCGATTAGTTATTTCATGTGCTAGATAAGTTAAGCTTTTTTTGTTTATCTAAAATAAATGGATTTGACAGTGTTTTTGACACTATTCTTTGAGTAATAGTTGTGTGAAAGTTTTAAGCTTAACTTTTAATGAATGCAAAATGATTTCATAAAATACAAGTCTCTCCCAAGAATATGATTTCTGTAAAGCATTTGAAACGTCGGGAACCAAAAATCAAAATAACACCGTCAAAAAAATCCGAAAATTTTTTTTTTTAAATGTCAAATATTCGCGTAAATCTAAGAAAATATTATTTAACAACCAGTTTTTTAGTTTAGTTTAAAGACTTAATAATAAAATTCTGATTAGGTATTTACTATTTGTTGGAAGTAACTTTGCAACAGTAAACTTCTGACTCGCTACAATGTCGAGTAAGTTTCAATAATACGATATTTCATAAAAAGAACCAAAGTTCGCTGACGCAGTGCTTCGTCATTTGCAGCGACGACTTAGCTGCACAATGGTCCGTGTGATTGCTCTCACTGATTTTGTATTTCAAGATATAAGATCACAGCGTGATTAGAAAACTTTAATTATTTAGAACTAGCGATTTAGATGCCTAAGCGATAAAGTAACTAAAAGGTCTTTTTTCCGACTTCTTTAGAAGATATTATGATTTCTGATTTCTGTTAGAAAACATTTTTTTGCAAAAGAAACCAGAACCTAAAAGTAAAATAGTAAAAAAAATTCAATATATACTTCAATGAAATATTAATTTATAAAACAAATGTGTACTTAATATATAATTGAAATATCTATCTTTTCCTATCCGCCTATTTCCGCTTATACATACATAGTACGTACATATATTAGATTAAAAGTGACATAGGCTTTTTAATTATTGTCAAAATTATATTTTAGTATTGTAAACAAGTATTATAATATTTTATTTTTGTCAAAGTTCCCGATCTATGTGATGACCTTATCCTTTTTCCAGACGAAACATATTTTTTAAACCAAAAAAATAAAGCTTACCCTAACCTAACCTAACCTAACGAAAAGGCATGTTTATCCCAAACTACAGGCTCTCCATGAAAAAAACAATTAAACAAAAAAAAAATTTTTACCATGGCCTACAACTTTTGTATTAAATATTTTCCTCTAAAATCCCTAGCCTGCTGCAGCAGAAAACTCTAAAAGTTCTTTGTTGCATTCAAGGGCCTATATTAAGTTATATCTGACTAATTTTTTACTTTACAATTATTTTTATTATTACTTATATTTAAGTTATAAAAAATCTCTCTCGTTTATATCTTAAAGCATTCTCCAACAAAGCGTAAAGTCGCTGTCAATCAACGCTGAAGTCACCTCGAGAATTTATTGATGGGTTCTAATGGATTATCAATACTATAAATATCTTGAACTGTAAACGATTTCTTAATGACGCCCGTTGATACAAGTACGTGTAATGAAGTCGAGGTGAAACACGCTCTTTGTTTACTTTGAAGGAGGTATAGCTAAGTGAGTGGACACAGCAAAGACTCTAATAAATAAAAGAAAATCGACTATAAAATAACTTAAAAGTAATTATTTAAGACACGACGACGACGTCGACACGTTTGGCTCAGTTTGTGGTGACCCTTCTTACTGTGCCAGCGGTCGTGGGTTCAAATCTCGCTGGGGGCATTCATTTGTGTGATGAGCACGTTTATACTCCAGTCATGGGTGGTTATATTTATTACTAGCGGCTCACCCTCGCTTCGCTCGGGTTCACCTCTAGAAAAGCACAAAAAGATCTATCTCACGGGAACCGTTCATTTTTCCGGGATAAAAATAAAATAAATAAAATAAAATAAGTAACCTGTTGTTTGAGCTGCATTATAAGGTATAGGTATCAGCATGCCAAATTTTACTAAATTAGGTGCATAAGTTGTTGTGTACTGAGCTGTATAAGTTACTATAATTTTTTAACTATCCCACGGGAACTCTGTAACTTTCCGGAATGAAAAGTATCAAATTTCATTTAAATAGGTTCAATAGTATCGGAGATTAGCCCGTACGAACAGACAAACAGACAGAGAAAGAAAAAAATTGAAAAAATCTGGATTTGTGCTATTTCTCTCCTTACGGGATGTAAGAAGAGAACTGACTCGTTTTTTAGCAATTTTTTCTACCATCTATGTACAGACATTCGACCTCTACACTTTTATTATTCATATATGTACCTATATTCAGATAGAATAAATAACGTATAATAAAACAGAAATATATAATAATGAAAATAGTTATAGCGAGTGTACCTTAGGAGATAGACATAATATACTATCTAGAACTTTTCTATAGACCTTTTTAAGACTTACAATTTTCTTGTACAATGTTTTGATCTATCTCTTAAGGTTGAGCCAACGTTAGCCAATAAATTTCTAAGGACAATTCGATAGAACCAGTTATTGTATTTTCCCGTGGGAATGAGTAATTTGCCTGTCGTAAAAAGTATTCTAAATGTTGACCCGAGCACTAAGTTTTATGACTACAAAATTAAGTTAAAATTGGTTGAGTACTTTTTGCGTGAAACGCGCACGTCGATTTGACTAAGTTTTATTATAGGTATAGATAAGAATAAATATTGCGAGTGTAACTTAGAAGATAGACATATACTATTCACAACTTTTCTGTAGGACTTTTCAAGACCTACAATTTTTTAGTATATTGTCTTGATGTATGTCTTAAGGCTTAGTCAGAGGAAGGTTTCTAGGGAGGACTCGATAAAACCAATTATTGTATTTTCCCGTGGGAAAGAAAGATTTTCTTTAAGTAAAAGGTATCTAGGCAGTGGTATCCCAGTGGTAACGCGCTCACTTGGGAAACCGAGTGATATTTTCATATGCGAATCATTTCTAACACAGTTACCACTTCTCGTAACGGTGAAGGAAAACCTGCATGTCTGACATAACCTAGCAAGTTTTCGAAAGACATGTGTAGTCCACCAACCCGCACTTGGGCAGCGTGGTGGACTATGGCCTGATCCACCTCGTACTGAAGGGAGGCCCGTGCATGTGTTAAAAAGGGCTGAATACAACATACATACATACAAAAGGTACCCTAAATGTTGACTCGAGTAATAAGTTATCACTTCACCAAATTTCGTTGAAATTAGTACATTACTTTTCGCGTGAAACGCACACACAAAAACAGACAAACAGACATACAGGCAAACAGACAATTAGGAAATTTTTTAATAACTATTGTTTTGGGGTCTATGTTGTGTACATAATACGTTACAAATAAACAAAAACATCTATCCCACGGGAAAAGTACAATTTTCCGGTATAAAAAGTTACCTATTTGTTATTCTGATGTATGAACTATATTATTGTAAAGTTTCATCAAAATCCAATCAGTTATTTTGCGTACTAAGCTGTATAAGTTACTATAGTTTTTTGAATATCCCACGGAAACTCTTTAATTTTCCCGGATGAAAAGTAGCTGATTTGTTTTTGTCATGTATGAACTATATTATTGTAAAGTTTCATTAAAATCCAATCAGTAGTTTTTGTGTACTAAGCTGTATAAGTTGCTATAGTTTTTTAACTATCCCACGGGAACTCTTTAATTTTCCGGGATGAAAAGTATCTAAGATGTTGTCCGGGGATATAAGGTACCACCATGCAAAATTTCATTTAAATAGGTCCAATAGATCTGGAGATTAGCCCGTACAAAGAGAAAAACAGATAAACAGCTCGCTCGGGTTCGTCCATAAATACGAATATGTTGTATTATCTCTTTAACCATTTGTCCAAATTATATGCAGTAAAAGGGAAAAGTCTTTTATTTTAAACATTTTAGACGATAAATTTACTTATTTTGATAAGAATTCATAATTGTTGATAATATGACCAATAAACATGACCTACCGATTTAAATGATTTTTTTAATATAAAAAACTACTTTTTGTGACTTAAATATAAAAGTTAGACATATGCTGTCGCTGACTTTTTTGTAGGCATTATTAAGCTCTACAACTTTTCTCTAGAACATAATCATATATCTCTCATCGTTAAGGCAGCGTTCGTAAGAAACGTTTTCGTTCGACCGTTTTTTCTCCGACTTACTTTGCAAATCCGACTACCACCAAAAAGCCTTTTCATTTTTCGGGTTAATATATAGCCTATGACACTCAGAAAGAACGTGGCTTTCTATTGGTAAAAGAATTTTGAAAATCGGTCCGGTAGATCCAGAGATTACCCCCTACAACGTCACAAACTCACAAACTCACAAACCCACAAACTCACAAACTCACAAGATCACAAACTTTACCTCTTTATAATAATAGTATAGATATGTATGTATTTGAAATTATATATGTGTAGTGTATCAACTATCTGGTATCCATAACACAAGCTTTATGCTCACCATGGAACTAGATAGTGCAGTGTATTAATATCCCAACATATTTATAATATTATAATTTATAATTTACAAATGTAACAATATACCTTTGAGGAAAAATTAAATATATAATTAAAATGGCTTCAAATTTGGCGATGGTATTGTGTAATGTATGTAGATATGTACATGTAACATAATAAAGAAAAAAATTGGATTCGGATGGGAGTAGACCAGCTGTCTTGAAAATCTTTGGAGGACGACATCTAGAAGTCGTTTTTGTTTTTCTTTTCTTTAACATATTTTTTTACCGTTTTCAACCAGTAGGACAGGTACCTACAATAAATGTCGGCGGTACTCGATGTAATGATTAAGTACTTTGTTTCGAAATTTCAAAAAATCATAAATATAAAATACTAGAAGTTTACCCTTTCTTTTCTCGGGTGTGTCACTACACATACACAAATGTACTTTACATATAATATATCGACCCCCCGCTCTTTTCATTGCATAATATTAATTTATCTTTCTACTTTCTATCACTACATAGTATAAAACAAAATCGCTTCCCGCTGTCTGTCTGTCCCTATGTATGCTTAGATCTTTAAAACTACGCAACGGATTTTGATGCGGTTTTTGTATTAAATAGAATGATTCAAAAAGAAGGTTTTAGTATATAATTTGTTAAGTTTTTGTATACATTGGCTAAAATATAACGATATTTATTGGAGGTCTAGGAAAAAAATAAGCCATCTGGGAGCTTTCAACGAAAACGCTGCCTTAACCCTTTGAGATATAACAAAATAATGTATCGTGAAATTGTGTATCTTATATAGGTCTACAGAAAAGTCCGCAATGGCGTATGTCTATCTCTTAAGGATAACATACTATATCCATTTTAATTTAAAGCGTGTTAATATAATTTACCAGAATAACTCATCTTTATGACTCCGGTAGCAAAAACATTGCACTTTCATATAAACTTACGATAGTCTTTACCAAGGTGACGCGGTATTATGAGACAATAATTTAAATAATCCCTTATTTTACCGCCTCCTTCATCATCCCTTATTATTACCAAAAACATAAATATAAATTTTCTCTTACTTGAGAAATGTTGGGTTCCCCAACAACAACATTATCATCACCTCCTCGTTGTTGTATTTTCACGATAAAACGTAGTCCTTGTCCTTCCCCAAAGCTGAATATATCTCTATACCAAAATTCATAAAAATTGGTTACGCGTCTTACACGAAAAATATAACATAACATACAAACACAGGAAGTTACACTCGCTTTTATAATATCAGAATGAATTGAAATACATGTACGAATTGAATAAGATTTTGTACCAACAAATCAGTTTATCACTACAATATATCGCTTCCGAGGAGCGAAGTAAAATTGCTCATATATAATAACAAAGATAGAGGCTTTATAGGCGACACAGATGCGATCAAAAAATATGGCCCTCTTATAGTTTATTGGCATCTCGGTAATAAATCAACGCTATAACTTGTAGGTAGCTGCGTTTATCCCATAAACAAAAAACAAAGATTCTACTTTGCAAATTATATATATACATACTAGCACAACCCGCGGCTTCGCTCGCGCTAAAACTACAAAAAAAACTCTAAAAAGGTTGTTTTCATATTATAAGCTTTCATCCTCTATTTTGCTCCCTTATGGGAAGAATTTTAAAACATGCTAAAACATATTTATTTGATTGTATTAAAGAGCATTAATACCAAGTTTCAAGTAATTCCGATTATAATTTTTTTAGTCGTATAATAACGTGCTTTTCCTTGGGAATGAGATAATCTTCCGCGGTAAAAAATAGCCTATGTTTCTATCGAGCCCTCCAAGTATCTCCATACAAAAAAACATGCCAATTCGTCACTCTGTTTGGACATGAAAGAAGGACAAACAAACAAATAAATAAACAAAGACTCTTTAACATTTATAATATTAGTATAGATGTCTCATAAATAATATATAATATGTACATACTGAACAGAGTTGTATGGGATCGATTTTCGTAGATCTTAATGATATCAATAAAATTATTAGTGGCTTGTACTCGTTTGGTAGGACAAATGCTTTCAGCCAAAATACAAAAGCGTGATGTTATACGAGTACATATCATACAGTGTGAATACTAAATTTCATCACAGTTAATTGAAATTTTGAAGCCGCAAACGGTAACAAATATATAACAATTAATAAGAAAATTAAGGCATATAGTTTAGTGTTTCATCAAGTCGAAGTTGACATTTACTGTATATTTCAACTACATAACATGTGCCACGGATAATCTATTCATCATTACAATGTCCTACCGACCGATTTACCCCGGCGGCAACCAATCTTATTGAGACTAGCCAACTGCACAGAAGATATTATAGTGCACAAGTATAATACGCCAGCCACAACGTGCACTCTGTATTGCTTACGCTCTCGAAGTCCGAGGGGGCGATAATTTGATATAACCAGCGAGAGATCAGGCGCAGGACCAACGACTACAGCGGGGGTGAAATATCGCTAAATCTGTCACTCCGGGCTTATGACAGAAAACCTAATAACTATATTTGGCCCGACCCGAGACTCGAATTAAGGACCTCTGGATCTGCAACCATACATGCTAGACACTAGACCAACGAGATAGATAAACGAACATTTTTATAAGAAGTAAGTGATGATGAAACATTTTATTTGCTTTTAATAAACCTTTCATGACTAAGTTAAAATAGTGTTATGAACTTATTAACTTCGGTAATGAGACCAAAGCACGAATGGGTCTGGAAAGTTTATTACTTGTGTAAATCAAGTTACTGTTCAAAGAGTTAAATGAAGACGGTCTGTGCTCGAAGTGTAAAAATGCATCGTGGACTTGAATTACTTGTCGAAATTCAACTTATAAAAAACTTAGTTTTAAAATCTTTATCTTATTCTTTCTTATTATTATGAAGACTTGTAACCTTGAAGACATGATAGTTTTTGTTATTTATTAGAATCCAAACTAAATAAGTGAAAAAGGCTTGTATTGAAAAATTATATAATTTTAATAAAACTTGGCCATAGCCATTATTATCGTGTATTCAACTTCAATTTTCATGATTTTTGGATATGAAAAGTTATCAAGCATTTACTTTCCAGGAATGTGAAAAACTATGTTATTGAATTGTTGACTTCATTATTACTTATTAAGTATAACTCTACCTTCATTATTTTCACTAGTTAATATTTTCAGGATAGTAGATATATATGTGTACGGATATAAAAGTAGAGGTACACAGTGTGATATGTGCGTGTGCTGAGATGACGACTACGGGATAAGAACAGGGTGAAGAAGAAGATAAAGTTTTCTGTACATTTAATACCTGGGCGATTGGTAGGCGTTTTTTCAGAAAAGATACAGATCCATTTAAGATGAAATTAAAAAGCCAAAACCTTATCTAAATATAAGAGATCCGTTTCCGAGATACTCAAAATAAATTTATATGTATACAAGTATTGGTATTTAATATTATAAGATGACTAGCATTGCCCGCGGCTCCGCCCTCGTTCAGATGACCAAAAGCCAAATTCTTAGGTTTTACATATTAGTATATTCTTACATTGCAGTATTTGTATATTTTTTTCAGAAATGAGTCATTTTCCCGCGGTAAAGAGTATCCTATATGTTGACCTGGATAACCAGCTATCACCATACCAAATTTCATCAAAATCCCTCCAGTGGTTTTTCTGTGATGCGGTAACAGACAGATAGACAAAAATTCTAAAAACTGTAGATTCGGCCTCTGTATCGATAATAATGTCTATTGCAATAATATTTTCCAAAAAATATTTAATGTACAGATTCGGCTTAATTACAATTTTATTATATGTACAGATGAACATTTGATAATAGTTAATTTTAGTTGACAACAGCGGAACCGCAAGGTGATAAAATAGCTAACTAATATGATTAAACTCATCATCTATAACTTTATAGTTTTTTACATGATCTAACCTTGAAGGGAGGCCCGTGCCCAGTAGTGGGAAGTTAGAAACATATATAGAATTTTGTTATATGTATAGACAAAGGTGATTTTAGCGACCATTACATTCTTTATAATATTCTTTGCTAAGGTATGTAAATAAGTAAATTCATTTACAGTCTCATACTACAATTATTATTTATTTTTCTAGTAGAAATCATATTGGAAAACCTTTTGAAGCCTGTCATTGTGAAGCACTCTACCTAATTGTATTTTGCCATCCGCCGCAGATATTTTTTCTTCCCTCTGTAGTGTAGCAGTAATCTGGGATCAAGCTTGAAACGTCTCTAATAGCACTAATATTATGAATATTGTGAGTAAACGAGTAATTATATGCGTGTGTATTATCTATACAAATAAATGCAATTGAAGTGTCTGTTTGTAATTTCAAAATAACAGCTTTTTACTAAATGCATATGAAAGTATAAACGGTAATAATAAAAACAAAACTATTTTTAGAAAAAAATGTTTGTCTGTTTGTTCCAGCTAATCTCCGAAACGACTTGACCGATTTTGACGGGTAATATATTGACAGATAGTTGATGTTATAAGAAGTGACTTAGGCTACTTTTATTTTAGAAAAAGAAAAACACCGAGCGTAGCGAGTGTAACTCGCGAGTTAATAAAGAAAGAATTTAACTGTAAAGAGTTTCGATTTTGTTTCGGTTATATGGGACATATTAATTAATTAGAGAAATCAAAATTTGTTCACAATTGACAAAGGTAAAAAAAAGCCACTGATCATTCTTTAAGTTTTTCAAGTTAGTTTTTTTTAGTTTAATTAGTCAAAAATGTAAGTATTATCTGTTTTTTGTTTTTTTTTTAAGTTTATGGTTATATTTGTCATTGATAAATATATAAGGAATACAACATTCTCAAAATTACGTAATATTATATATTAAATAAATAAATAAAAGAATGAAAAAAAGAAAGTGATCTAATAACGTACAAAAAAGTATAGTATGAGTTCGTATAAGTGTATAAAACCTGATTGTAAGTCTCGCGATTATTTGTTATTAAAAAGAAATAAAAAAAACAAATATTCATATTAAAAATGAAAAAGAAAAAATATTTAGTACATTTTATTAATTTGTGTGGCTTTTACTCGAATGAAGAAAGGGAAAAAGTAGTACAATTTACAAAGCGTTAGCAATTAATTTGCATATATTGCTATTTAAATATCTCCATATCGAGTTAAAGGCGTGAAATTGCTCAGGTTTCTTACACAAAAGTCTCTGCAAATTGTGTTTGTGCAATTCTCGAACAAAACCCATCGAAATAAAAAGACACTTACAGTGAGAGCTTTGAAGCTTTCGATTACCGTTAGAGGTTTGAATATTGCAACCTGAGTCTTTGGGCTTAAGGTATTTCGACTTTGAAAGATAAGATTTAAAAATTGGTGTATTATTTACCGAAATTGTTTTTTTAAGTATATATATTTTTTTATTTTTTATATTTACCTAACATTTAATAATTTACATAATATGAATAAATTAATGAATTGTTCGATTTACTATTACATTAATATTATAAATGCGAAAGTTTGGATGAATTTAATTTCGAAAAATGGTACAACATGTATTTATTTAACTGAATTAAAGAAGATTAATACCAAGTTTCCTGTGATTCTGATCATAAATATTTTTAGATTGTATTGTATAATGTGTTTTCCCGTAGGAATTAGATAATCTCCCTCGGTAAAATGTAGCCTATGTCACTCTCCAACTCTCTCCACTCAAAAAATCACGTCAATCCGTCATTAATCATTGTATTTCGACGTGAAAGAAGGACAAACAAACAAAAAACAAACACACTTTTTCAATTTTATAGTATATGTTAAATATGGATATGGATGTAAGGTATCATGCCTATATGTATATTACTTTAGGTTTACCTGTTTGGAACTTAAGGTCGCAATGCTTACGATTTACAATAATTTATCTAGTACCTGCATTCATAACAAAAATTGCTTCAATTAATTATCTTCTAAAAAATATTTACTATACGTGCCTGAAACTTCATTTAAATATGGTAATACAGACTTAAAAATAAGCATACATTTTCAACACTTCTCTGTTTATTCGGATTTTCCAAGGGAAAAGAGTTTGATAAGAAAATAACATGATAAAAATAATTTATTTAACAAGATTATGCTGTCTGTTTCACAGTTGTTTTATACAAGATATAACTTTTAAACCCTAACTAGAAATAAAATATAATATAGTTAAAAAGAAGTAAAAATATTATGTTATGTACATACATTTATATTATGTTTTTACCTCGTAGGTATTATCTATACTTATACTTATTACTTATGTAGCTTATTAATATTATAATGATGCAGTTTGTTTGTGTGTTTGTTTGTTTGAACGCGCTAATCTCAGGAACTACTAATCCGATTTGAAAAATTCTTTGTGTATTAGATAGCCCGTTTATTGAGGAAGACTATAAGCTATCTACATATTATGCTATATGCTATAGCTATCGTGCTACTACCCAAGTGAGCGGAGCAGTAATCATAACAATAACATATAATACAGGAGTAATCGTAACATAATAGTGTCAACAAATCGGGCAGACTTCCATACATTATAATACTAATAGCATAAAGCCAAATATTTTTATTTGTAGTTTTAGCGCGAGCGAAGCTTCGGGTTCTGCTAGTTATGATATACAAATATTTAGGTATAACTGCAGCAGACTGTGGATATTATTTTAATTAAACTTAGTTAAAATTAAGTTTTTATGAGTTGATAAGCACAAATTAAAAAGCTCTATAATTCTAACAGCGCTTCTTGAGCGAGCAGGAGCTTTAGAAGTAAGTTTAAAGAATAAACTTTTAACAATAACTGCAAATAAATGTGTACTTGTACGAGACAGATTCGGTTTTATTTACTAGTCGATATAAAGTTTTATTTTTGACCGACTTTAAGAATGACGAGGTACACATCTTGGTAATTTTTTTGCTGTTTTTCAGCTATTTTTATAATTTTACGATTTTTTCGGATTTTTTCGTATTTTTTGAGTCATTTTAGATTACATATTTCTAATTGTTACTAAATAAATAACCGCTTGTATACATTCGTTTATGATAGCATATTGGTATTACTAAACATGGAGTGTCGGTTTCACGCAAACCACATGTCATCATTAACAAATAGTAATCCAAATTAATATTATAAATGTGAAAGTATATTTGTTTGTTTGTTTGTTTTTTTGTTTTTCTTTCACGTCGAAACGACTTGACAAATTGGCGTGATTTTTTGTGTGGAGATAGTTGGAGGGCTGTAGAGTAACATAGGCTACTTTTTACCGCGGGAGATTGTCTCTTTCCCACGGGAAAACACGTTATAATCCAATGCAAAAAATATTTATGATCAGAATTACTTGAAACTTGGTTGGTATTAATGCTCTTCAATACAATTAATTAATTACGTATTTTAGCATTTTCAAAATTCATCCCATAAGGGGGTACAATAGCGGATGAAAGTTTGTATGAAACCTACCATTTTAGAGATTTTTTTGTAATTTTAGCGCGAGCAAAGCCGCAGGTTCTGCTAGTAATATATATTTGTATAAGTGTTACTTGTACAAAATACATTATAATTATTGTTATATTATTAGAGATTATACATAATAATTATTGTCACATAGTGCCAAAATAAATATTTTTGTTTAGATGATACTGTTTTCGCTGGGGTGTTTATTAAGTTTTATTCTAGGTTTGAAGTTAGGTACATTCAAAATTAAATCGGGTTTCTATTATGTGTGGGAGTTTGTATGTGTGTATGTTTAATACTTCTACACACTACGGCTGGACAGATTTGAATGAAATTTAGACAGTGCACACAAACATACTTTCTTATTTTTCATACTACCTAGTATTAATGGATTGAGTTACTCTTCCTTTTTTGGAGTTGATCATAACTTGATCTATAGATCTCTATGTCTATAGAAGTACTACGGACTAACCGAATAATTCTATAGATTGACTCCGTCAAGTGCGTCTATCCTTAAAATATAAGGTTTTTGACACTTTTACAGAATTTGTTACAATAGAAGAGCATGACTAAGATTATGTTTTAAAGCTTCTTTTCGCAATAATGTAAAAAAAACTAACTTAGTATAAAAAAGACTGTCCAAGTGCGAGTCGGACTTAGTAGTTTTAGTTGAAAGTGGCTTAAACTGACCAAGGGCGATGAGATTTTAGTTATATTATTATAACACATTAAATAGCGTGATAGTATGAAACCGACTCACACTTGGCCTTTTTTTATAAGCTAACAATAAATACATCTCACATTTTATCGTGCACTCGTTACCGCAGGAGAAAGTGCCAGTAATGCTCGTGATAGATTGTTTATTCCCGGCAGAAGTGACTCTGCATGTATAAGACGAAACGGTGTTTTTTTTAATAAATAATATTATTAATAAATGCAAAATGATACTTTTTTAGATTTACGCGAATATTTCGCATTTTAAATAAAACTATGTTTTTGGGACTTTTTTGCAGATTTATTTTGTTTTTGGTTTGGTTTGGAGAAACTCTCCCGTGACCATATTTGATTTAAAGTGTAAAGCATTCGAAACGTCGGGAATTAAAAATCAAAATAAACCCGTGAAAAAATCCGTAAAAACAAGATATTAAAAAAAACATATCAAAGTCTCTTTTACTGTCGACAGCATTTAAGGGATATTTTATCCGCTAAGTAGAAATATTAAAAACTAATATTAATTGAACTCTTGCGAATTAGGTACTATACTATGTACACGCTAGTTCATATAAAAAAATATAATTATATAAAAAAAAAATTTTATTAAAAAAATTTTTTTGAACTAAAAAGATTTTATAAGTAAAATTAGAAAAATAATTCAAATAAATATTTTTTTTCTAAATTTTTAAGTAGTATGACCTATTCAATAAAATAATTATTATGAAATTTGGATCGCAATGGCGAAAATATTTTGTAGCATAACTACCTTCCCTCGAAGCTAGTCAATACAGTTAAATAACTTTTTAAATGTGAATAACTTGGTCACTATAATGGTTTGAAAAAGTTAAAGTTAAGTAGGAAGTAAACTACTTATGAAATATTTATAAAAGCAATGCTTTTTAATACATTTTTGAATGAATGAATGAATTACTCTTTATTGTACACCCAAAAAGAGAAAAAGAAAATATACCTAACATAGAAGAAGGTACAAGAGGTGGCCTTATCGCTAAAAAGCGATTTCTTCCAGTCAACCTTTAGGTGTAGGAAATAGTACAAAGATAGAAGGGGCGCGAATAACAATTAATAAAGAGACAGTAGAAAGATTATATATTTATACATATACGTATCATACAAATATATAATATATACAAAATAAATACAAGTAAAATATAATTAACCAAAACATAAATATTATAACTACATATATAAATACTATACCTATATTATACATAAAATATAAAATATAAAAAAGGTAAGTTAAGCAACATTTTAATGAAATAATAACTTATGTGTGCGCGCAGGCCGCTAATGTCGGGGGGATTTCAAGTTGTTTCTACAAACAATATTCCACGGAGTATTACTTCGTTGACACTGTGCGGAAAACTTTATCGATTTCAGTTTAAATAACATCACAATTTTGATATCTAGAACTTATACAACGTTATAACATTATATTTATATACTAGATACATAGGTTGTATATTATGTACTATGTATGTTATTTTTTTTACTGTTTTTTTTTATTTAAGATGCTATGGTATAAAGAAAACTACAATTTAATGTACTTCATGAAGGACGTTGGACGCTCCTACTTAAAACTTTATATTTGAAAGCTTTCGTATTTGAATACGTCGATAAACTTTTTCATCAACATGGTTAATAAGCTTTTTAAGTCTGTCATGTAATTTTATTTGCTTCACTCGTATGAAAAACGGCGCGGGGATTGATAAGTAGTTTATTTTTGTCCCCTTGTTAAACGTCATCAAAATCTATTCAGTGGTTTTGGCGCAAAAAGGTAACAAACAGACAAACGTAGTTATTTTCACATTTAATATTAAATTACAATAAATCCAAAATTCTGGTCAGACAGGGCTTATATTTTAATTTAATAATATTATAAAATAAGAACAAAAACAACATAAAACCAATCATATATACAGTTTTTTTATTTAAAATGTACCTATCTCACATTTTTGGCAAGTCCTTTTATCAAACAATACGCAGGCTCTGGGGTTCATGACAACAGCCTTTACTCTACGTTCACACTTGAAAGCTTTGCTTTTGTACCGGGCCGATTGGTTCACACTATATGAACCTAAATTAAAATAACGACATTTTGATATTTTCATGCATATTATAGTGAAACAGAAACAAAACTATCCCATGGGAACTGTGCATTTTTCTGGAATAAAAAATAGCATATGTACTATTCCAGACTATAATCTATCTGTGTGTCAAATTTTATCGAGATCCGTTCAGCCGATCTGGCGTGATTGAGTAACAAATATCTTCTCATCATTATTACATAATATTATAAACTTTCATATTTATAATATTATGTAATAATAAGATTCAAAGACATAGTTATTCATAGATTTATTGTAAAATATATTGTGTGTTAAAAGTATTGAGACCAAATAAAAACCTGAAGTTTTTAATCCGTTCTCACTCGAGACCAGTGGGGATTTTTATAGTACGAGTATTTACTTATATTGTACCGGTACATGTGTGAATAAATATACCTATATTTTGTAAGTAAATTTTTCAATAATGTTATGTTTTAAGATCTTGTCTCCATTTTACATGGTCCCATATAAAATGGGGGTTGTGTAGAATAGTCCACCATAATATAGAAATATTCTACATTACTGGTTGTATATGTACATATAAAGGTGAAGAGTTTGTTTGTTTGAATGCGCTTATGTCCGGATGTAGTGGTCACATTTGAATAATTATTTTTGTGATTTATAGCCTTTTTATTGAGGAAAGTTGTAGGCTTGGGAGTGATTCCACGTAATCAAACAATGCGAGCGGAGCCACGAGAAAGCGCTGTTAACAAATAAAGGAAGCCTATAGAAAGAATGAAAGGTGCATAAAAGTTCATGAATTTGAAGTTAAATACGTGTAAAAGTATATAATTATATATGTATAGTAAGTCTGTTTTAAATGTTTGTAAAAAATCTGTAAAAAGCTAAATATATGTCCATTTGTTAGAAAATCATCCCTTGAGGGAAAAAATCCCTTAAATCAGGAGTAAAGTAAGTTTATGTGAAAGTTTGTACTCTTTGAAGTTGCCGATGGGAAATCCCATCGGGCCTACTAGTGTAGAAACAAACACAGTATAACTTGCTGCCATGAAGGTAGTAATATTTTTATGTGGCCGTCGCAACAAACTATACTGAAAATTATGTGTGCTATGTACCTATATTAAAAGTTTGTATATATTTTATAACGTTTAGTATAGATTTCTCAAAGATGAGATATTTTTCTGCAGTAAAAAGTATCCTATTTGTTAACCCGGATAACCAGCTATCATCATACATAATTTCATCAAAATCCGTCCAGTGCTTTCTCGTGCATCTCGTGATGTGTTCCCATACAGACAGACAGACGGGCAGACAAAAATTCTAAAAGCTATAGATTCATCCTCTGCATCGATAATAATGACTATTTCAATAAGATTTTCCAAAAAAAAATTAAGGTACAGATTCGTCTAAGTAAGAATTTGATTATATTTACAGACGTCAACGAAAATTTGAGTGGGAAAAAGTAGAGTTAAAATATATAGGATTTTACGGAACAAAGTTTGAGTAATTGCAAGTAACTGATCTGGTATAATTTAAAACAAGCACAAATTAAAGCAAGTTAAAGCTTTCGTAAGAAAACAATAATATTTATATTTTTTACTGTTCATTTCCTTTTCATTGAAAGTTGCAAATTGCGTATCAATTATCGTAATTATTTGAAACGAGTCTTATCGTTTTTAAATTCATTATTTATTTCCTTTGCCAAAAATAAACAAGGAACCTTATATTTAAGGATTGAAACAATAACATCTCAGTTAACTAGCTGTAACCTGTGACTTTGCTTTATTTTTTTATAGTTCCACAGTTTTATAG
Organism: Brenthis daphne; assembly: GCA_947093115.1. Taxonomy (NCBI): domain Eukaryota; kingdom Metazoa; phylum Arthropoda; class Insecta; order Lepidoptera; family Nymphalidae; genus Brenthis; species Brenthis daphne. Next base: position 24,347,159 of record OX352473.1, read on the forward strand.
TACTATATATTAAATTATTCAAATTGAAATTATAATAAAGAATTATAATAAAGAAAGATTCTTTATTTGAATCTAATTCTAAGTGTTCCTCATAAATTGATAGGAATAGTGTTATTTATTAAGAAGTTTTTAATCGACATCGAAGAAGAAAGAGATGTTTACTCAAGTAAGATGGAATATTTTTTGTATCAATTATCAAAACTATTTTTTAACCTCTGACGCAAACAGAGAAGTGTTATAAGCTTCATGTGTATATGACTGTGACATCATAGCTCCCAAATGGATGGACCGATTTCGATTGGGTATTTTTCGTTTAAAAGGTGAATTACTCGAGAGTATTCCTAGCTACAATTTAAGAAAATATATTTAGCCATTTAGAGATCAGCTCTTTTCTATATATTAAGTCTCTAGGGTTTTTAAATCAAAAGTACATCTCAAGGGTGGTCTGTTAAAAATTATGAAAAAATTCAACTAGTAGGTGCAATAATTATTTATAAGTGCATTATAAAGTCGGTACCTTTTTGTAGTTAAAAATTAATAAATATTATATTTATCTCTTCATGTACAAACATACATATTTAAAGTACAAAATATGTTATCCGTTATCGTTTTAATAAATGATGTATATGGATATTGAAATTATGTTAATTTTCATATCTTGTTCCAGAAACGGTATAACCAATAGGTACTACAAAAGCAAGCCGCCTGAAAAACCTTTTGCATTATGCATCGAGCTGCGACTCCGCAAGCTAGCTCTTATTAGGATTTTTCGCAATTTTAATCAACTCCAAAGTTATAAACGTTTTCATTTTTCTAAATTAAAAACCGACGTCCAAAATCCATAAATTAATGCAAAAATAAATAACTTTATTAAATATAAGAAATTTCACAGCGTAAAAAAATATTATATTTTTCTTTAATTACGCTAATAGGGAACAGGAAGCCGTGGGCGGGCTTCTCTTTGTTTATATGTGTGCGTCTAATCTTGAGAACTGCTAAACAAATTTGGAAGCAATTAATCCTTATAAAAATGAAGAAATTACACTCACAATTACTTAGCTATATAATAAACTCTTGACAGTAGGTATGTCATTTGGTTATAATTTAATTACGGAGATAAATAAAAATTTGAGATACCTCCGGTACATGTACGCAGAGCTTTCTAGTGATGTCAAAATTGAAATTAGAAGAAGCCTTATTCAAAACGGTCCACAGGTCTCAAAGTAATCGGTACACAAACGTACATAAAAAATCCAGCCAAACATATTTTGTTGAGGTTATTTAACCTCTTATTTGGAAATCGGTTACAATATACTACTATTATTTCATATGTTATAAAGGACCCTATTCCTCTTCATTTTAATGTTTTTCTTTATTTAATATCGGTCACAGTATTATATGAAACAAATAATTTTCTCGTTTTAATAAAGACAAACGAAGCTTATTGATCCGCCATTCACGAACTGTCCGGACATTAATGAAAAAAGGAGCTTACCTGTGGGCTGTAAGCATGGCTTACTGCAATGCTGAAATATATGGGAATAGATCACTGTCGAAGATATATTAAATAAATATATCATTTTTTTAATAAAAGAAAATGAACGCTTTATAATTGAAATTAAATACATACTTTATATTTTTCTTTATTCAACTATATCGCTACTATTTTCCTTACAGTGAAGGGCAATATTGTGTGGAAATATTCCTAGAAAGACCAACAACTCGCACTTGGCCAGCGTAATGGACTACGGCCTAACTCCCCTCGCATTAAAGATAGACCTATTCCACGTGGGCCATACTTCGACACGACCGGTGAGAGTTAAGGCGCAGGACCGACAGCTAAACGTGCTCTCCGAGGCACGGAGGTGAAACGCCGCTGACTTTTCAGATACTGCTGTCAATTCCTTAAAAGAAAAAACCTATAACCTCCTAATATGTAACCACATATGCTAGTCGCTGGGCCAACGAGGTAGCAAAATAAAATATATTACAAAATATTTAATAATATAACTTCTTTTTTATTTGAATCTAAGGTTGACTGGATAAGGAATGTGGAATGGGAATGAATTCACGGTTTCTCACTTATTTGTAATAAAGAATTGTTGAAAATGAGAATTGTAGATGAACATTTATATTGTCTCATTTTATGAGTTCTAAGATCGGAAATTAAAGTATGTCTTTAGCGCTATAGATGTTTTATTGCTTTTGGTTCACGAGAGTCATTTATGAAGGTACTAGCGGCTCGCCCTCGCTTCGCTCGAGTTTGCCTCTAGGAAAAAAAAGACAAACATGTCCCACGAGAACCTTAAATTCTTCAGGGACAAAAATAACCTATGTGCTATTCCAGACTATAATCTATCTCTGTGCCACATTTCATCAAGATCCGTTTAGTCGTTCTGGCGTGAAAGAGTAACAAACATCCTTACTCACAAACTTTAATATTTATAATAATAATACAGACGTAGGCACAAACATATGCAGTTCATGCACAATTTTGGCTTACCTCAGTCTCTGAACACTATTGCCCAGCACTAGTTACACTTTACGAGTACTCCACTTAAAAAAAATCCTTCTTAATCTTTTCTTACCTCTGAAATTCAATTGAACTCTCAACACACTTTCGATTTTCTTTTATATTTGTACATAAACAAAGAATATTCTAGTTTTCGAAAGTAATTCCTTTTAGGAAAATGTTTTTTTCCTCTCTTACTAACGGTAATTTACAATTAACTATTCTTGATGTTAACTATTGTCATGTATTGACAACTGTCTTAGAATATATTAAGCACGCTTCAGACGTGCTATTTTAAATTATTATTTTTGGTGTAAAGACATTACACACTGTCCACTACGCGACAATATTTTCAGCTTAATGTAAAGAGAAAACTTGAAATGGTTCTGTAACATTCAAAATATTTTCAAGTCAAGTTTTACAACGCTAGTTCCTCCGCTTCGGGCTAACGTTAGTTTTCTTTTGTTGTGAGAGAAGTGTAATGAGCCTCTTGACCGGCTTGCTCATGCAAATTTAAGTGTTGTATCTCCATGTTATCCCATGTAATTCTTTTATAGAACGTTGCTGTATGGAGAAATTTTAAAGTTAATTTAAACAACTATTTTACTCAAACGATTAGTCCGAAAATAAATATTATATAAAATATTATATTAATTCAAACAACACCTTTTAACCGTTCTTAAAAACTTATTTAATAATAATAATAAATATGTTAGGACATTAACACACACACAGCACCATCTAGTTCCATGGTAAGCTACGAGGCTTGTGTTATGAATACAACATAGTTGATACACTACACATACATAACTTTATATACGTACATATCATAAATAAAAAAAACCCCATAACTAGAGTACAAACATTCGTGCTCATCACACAAATGAATGCTTCCAGCGGGACCCGAACCTGCGATCACTGGCACAGCAAGTATGTACATTGAACAAACTGAGGCAAACATGTCGTCATTTAGATCTACATTATTATGTTTTCGTCCACGTGTAGACATGACGCGTAGGCGTGATAATAGAGATAGAATAGACATAGTACTACGTGTTTGTTGATCTACTGAATCGATTAACACAACTTTGTTTGATTTTATCAATGAAAAGGTACCCTACTGACTTCACACTACTAGAGGTACATTTTTTCTTGAAAATTATATGAACTTAAGATAAAATTTATCCATAAAATATATAAGCAAATTAAATAACTTTTTAGTATTTTGAAACAAAATTTATATTAATACTTTCATAGATTAATGCTTAATATTTAAATCGAATGCTTTATAGCAACCAGTCTCTCTTGTGACCATGATTGCTATAAAGCATTCGAAACGTCAGGAACCAAAAAATAATCCACGACAAAATCAGAAAAGATGTTTTTTTTAAATTCCTCCTCCTCCGTCATATATATATATATATATATATATAATATATATATATATATATATATATATATATATATATATATATATATATATATATACGGAACTGGATTTAGTTGCCTTTTTCTCTTATGAAACCTTATTATTGTTAGTCACTATGTTCTTTAATTTACTTTTTATTGCTTTTAAATTGATTTTGAATTTAGAGCAGAGATTTAGTCTCGAGCGGGGTCGAGACGCCATCACGACATTCTTAGGAGATACGTGGTTTAGTAAAGTTGGTTGGTCATGGTGGATCATAGAGAGTTTTGCTTTGAGATTATAGTTGAAAGTCGATGATCGGTGACTGTGAACCCGCTAGCTCTAAATCATTAGAATTACCGTTTCAAGTCTATAACATTGTGATTTCCCTGATTAAATTGTGTATTAGCATTGAATACTTTAAAATTTCAGCCCTGATAACGCCCACAAGATGAGTGACCACCAAAGATGATGTTCGTAGCATATGGATAACACGTCATATATATATATATATATATATATATATATATATATATATATATATATATATATATATATATATATGTATGTAAGTATTTCTAATTCAGTTATTACCATTATTGCATAAAAAATAAGAAATATTGTGGTCACTGCCGTTCGATCCCTTAAACTTTTATAGTAGGCATGTATAAATAAAACGATTTGAATAGTTGCATTGATACAAATTGGCTACTTACAAATATATTTCTATTCCAATTCAATACGAACCAATACTCCAGTATTTTATAAAGAAAGCTCCTTTCAACTTGCTCTATTGAATTCTCTATAAGTTTTAAATTAAAAGAGTCAATTTCTAAAGAATTAAAAACTTGTTTTCTACCCGATTTTCTTTTACTTGAGTAATGTTGTTTTATTTACTTTAATTATGTTCTCATTTTACATATTACATTTATTAGGGTTGCGAATGCGCACCCAAAGGGCTTATTGGAAGTTAGAACCCTATAAATAGGCCTACGTTTATCCGTCTATCAGTATATCTTTTATCTGTATTCAGCCCTTTTTAACGTCCCACTGCTGGGCACGCCTCCCTTCAATACGAGAGGGATCAGACCATTTTTATCTGACTTAACTTTAAATTATTATACTTTTGGATCATAATATAAATCATCACAGATATTAGAATAATGTGTTTAATTCCTCCTTTATTTTATTACTTTTACAGAATGCCTCTTCTCAGAATGTAAAATGACTATATTACCACTATTTAAAGACACTCAAACTTACACATGACACGGAATTCTTAAACAGACTTTGGGTGACATTTTATTTCCATTGTTCCATTTAGAGTAAACTAGCATTGCCCGCGGCTCCGCCCGCGTTCAGATGACCAAAAACCTAATTCTTAGGTTTTACATAAATTAGTATACTCTTACGATGCAGTTTTTGTGTTTTTGTATTTTTTCTCAGAAATGAGATATTTTCCCATGGTAAAAAGTATCATATATGTTGACCCGGATAACCAGCTATCATCATACCAAATTTCATCAAAATCTGTCCAGTGGCTTTCTCGTGATGCGGTAACAGACAGACAGACAGACAGACAGACAGGCAGACAGACAGACAGACAGACGTACAGACAGACAGACAAAAATTCTAAAAACTATAGATTCGGACTCTGTATCGATAATAATGTCTATTTCAATTAGATTTTCCAAAAAAATATTTAATGTACAGATACGACTTAGTTACAATTTTATTATATGTATAGATAATGAAAGGGCGTGACCTTTGACGTTGATTCTTTGTTTTAAGCATGTCACGTGAAGAAGAAGAAAAAAGATAATTCTTATTTTTAGATCTATTTTCCTTACGTAAAGATCACTGATACGATTATCTTTTTTAGCATAAATCTTTATGGACTTTCTAGCCTAAAATATTCAATATTAACATCGACATTTTGTCTTGTATCGTGCCTACACATTTCATCATGTACGTGTGTGCGTGTACACTCGTGTTTGTGCGTGTGCGTTTGTGTGAGTACTTATTATTTCTCAATGAAACGATTCTGATGGAATTTAGGTTTACATTAATTTAAGTGCATAGTAGATAGAGAAATGTGATGTTAAGTCGCTAGTATACAATACTCATAACCAACTTAAGCAATATTTGGAATTTAAGGCACATAAAATTCACATTTATTTGTGAAATCTCAGGTTTTCTTGGTTTATGCCAAAGCATAACTTTAAGAACCTCTACACATAATGCCTTCTTAGATTTACGAAAATATTTGACATTTTTAATACAATATATCTTTTCGGATTTTTTCGCGGATTTATTTTGATTTTTGGTTCCCGACGCTTCGAATGCTTTATAGCAATCATGGTCACGGGAGAAACTGAGGTGTTAGATGTCTCAAAGGTATTATATAGTTGTTACAGACAGCCTACCCACAAATAAAAAAATGAATAAAAAAAAATGAAATATGGCACGAAAGTACCTAACAATATGTGTTAATTTTAAACATTTTTATAATTTTAATTTGTTTTATAATTGGAATTTCATATTCAATTATAAATCTAATTAAAATATTATTATGTTTATGTATGTGTAATATATGTATATTAGGTGTAAGAAAAACTACTCTTTGATTAAGCAAAAAAAAAACAAAAAAAAAAAACTTAACGAATGAAGACCACTTTAATGGTCCCTTTGAGAGGAATTCTGGTCTATCCAAGACGACCATCTTCTAGAACTGACAAGTTTTTCAAACACTAAAGTAATTCAACTATCTCCAATAAAAACAACAACAGTTATTACATATTTGAAACTTCACAAATTCTATCTTGAAAAGTTTTTATGGCAAAAGTTAAAGTCACACTAACTTTGTTTCATTCATTGAGTTCGAATTCGCCGTTACTTTTCTTTTCAAAGGCTTAAATTTTATAAATGGTCCTAGTTCTGCCGCGATGTTCTAACTTTTGAACAGTGCGACGAATTGTACAAATATAATAAGATTTTGCCTCTTCACTTAGTCTTTTGTCTTTGAAAAGGCACTACGGAAGTGTTATTATATTATTATTATCAAATACTTTGGTGTATTTTTACTTAATTTATATTTTGCTCAAATTTTAATCTATTTTTAACTTTGAGCTGATGTATAAGTTTTTTATGATCATAAGAAAAAACGCATTTACGTATACCATATTTTGTTCTATATTTTGCGTAACGTAACAACGGTTACAGATACTATAACTGATATAGTGCAGTTGATTTCAAAACAACTACGTTACAGCTAACGAATAACTAGAGTCATTAAAAACTAATAATCTTATATGTAGGATGCCTGCCTAAAATATTTTAAGATATAATAGGTAAATATGTATTTAACGTTTTGAAATTTATTTAGTTTAAATTGGTAAATAAATAAATTTTAGTTTTTATCATACATACATTCTACATAATTCTAGTGCTTTTATTTATCATAATATATTTATAATAGTAAAAGCTGTTTTATAAATATAATATGTATATGTCAATTACCTTTGTCTCGAAATGCGGTTGAAAAAAAATATATTTACAGTAATTTTGTATCCAAATCGTAAATAACTTGGAAGAAGGTGTCTATAAAATCTTCACACCGCCTATCTCCTTGACCGATCTTCACTAGCAACGAGTAAAAACCCCGTAACGCTCGATATAGCCTATATATAAGCCTTTGAAAACGTTATTTTGTAAGGGATCATAAACTCCGGCTACAAGTTTTAGGTCTAAGAGATCCTATTATGATGTATAAAGATTGCTGTCAATAGAGAACTTTTATGTAATATTATTACCTAAAAGATGTACTTGTAAAAATGTACTGTCGTTTTTTAGCATATCATAATGAAATTCAATGTTTACCATGGAAGGTTACATTAGTTTATAGATTAGACTAGCGACTCACCCTCGCTCCGCTCGGGTTCGTTACGTTTAGTATAGATGTCTCAGAGATGAGATATTATATGAGTTATAAAAGTACCCTATGTGTTGACCCGGATAACCAGCTATCATCATACTAAATTTCATCAAATTCTGTCCAGTGGTTTTCTCGTGATATGTTCCCAGTCAGACAGACAAACAGATAATTTTTTAAAAAACTATAGATTCGGCCTCTGTATCGATAATAATGATTATTTCAATAAGATTTTCCGAAAAATACCTATTTAACGTTTTTTTTTTTACAGGTTCGACTCAGAATTTTAGTCATCTGAGGTAACAAGAGGTATCAAGCCGATATTGTGTCTGCTTAATTAAATAGATTAGTTTTAATTTTGCTCGTATGGACTAACTTTAAGAAGCCATAATAAAAAGGCAATGAAAAACAATAATTAATTAATTGTACGCAAAACAGAGGCATATTAAATGAAACAAAAATATCTGAATACATATATCCTATTGAAATAGCTGCTTGATATACTATACTAATGTCTTACTGAAGCCATTACTTACATAAGTTACTCTTAATATGTATGTAAAGAAATTTGTTTTATGTAATAAAAAAACTTACCTAATTTTACCAATTTCAGGTAAAATTATGTAAGTATTTTTTTTTCGCAGTTTCTTGACAGAAAACATGGTTATAGTACACAGTGTGTAACCTTCAAAATTATACAGTAACTTAAAAGAAAAGGGGAAGCATTACAATTTAAAAATATTTTGAAATAAATATCAAATATTCACTTAAATCCAAAAACGTATTTCAACTACACTATACTGTAAATACAAATATAAATATCTAAAGATACAAATTAAATTAAATAAAGTCAATATCATCAATTTGTATAACATTATATTTAGCCGAAACTAGACAAGGGGTATCGCGGACTCCGATCACATCAGAATAGCCGACCCTTCATCAGCACGGGACGTGACTGGGGTTGAAAAAACATGCCTATTTACAAGTTGAATATGAAATTATCTGAGCTGAAAAGGGTTCAATCGGGATTTTATTTGCTTTTGTGTTTATAAATGATAATATTGCTCCAATGAACCGTTTTTTTAACTCAGAGCTGTTTTAATCGTTATGCTTAATAGCAGAGAGAACATAGTGTTACCTGGAGATATTATGTTTTAGAATACCATCCATACTAATATTATTAATGTGAAAGTTAGCTTGTTTGTTTGTTGGTTTGCTTGTTTTTCTTTCACGTCGAAACAAAGTAAAGTATTGGCGTTGTTTTTTGTACTAAGATAGTGGGAGGGCTGAAGAGTAACATCTAAGGCTACTTTTTACCGCGGGAAATTATCTCATTCCCGCGGTAAAACACTTTATAATGCAATCCACAACAACTCATCATACCTATACCATTATTATAATAATTGTTACGTAATTCTAATTGTAACCTTAAATATTACGACTAAGGTCATCTTTACGAAAATTTTCAAATAACAAGGATAGGTAATAGAGGTTCCAGTGATAGAGAGACCAGAAAGAAATCGTAGGAAGGTAGGAAAATAGCTTTTTTCTAAGATTTTCTATTGTATATTTTTTTTAACAAATGAGAAAATTGAAGACTAAGATGAACTATGAAGTGATAACGGTAGTGGAAGTAGTGTTAAAATATAGTGCTCATAGGAAAGCTATACTGCATGAGCAACGGGAGGGTAGATGAGTTATTCATGTAACTGCGTGAAAGAGACTCGTGTGCTAATGGAAGTAATAAAAAAATGATATTGCAAGTGACCTTAATTTCCGATCCTGGGAGACAAGCTCGTAAAGCAGTATACAAGTCATGATATTTTTTTATATCTTATCGAAAACACCTAGTCTTCTGTTATGTTTACGGTGTTTCATTTTTTAAATCCCATTAAATATATGTATTATTCTATTCGGTTTGCCACGGGTTTAAAATTGCACATAAAAATCTCAGGGACTTGACTTGGTCCACTTAGTTTTCTAAGAGCACGTTACCACTAGATTAAAAAATATCGAAAAATATTGAGAAATCTATTGATAAGTATGTACATAGGTATATTTGACGATACGTTTGGCTCAGTTTACTGTGCCAACAGTCGAGGGTTCGAGTCCCGCTAGGGGCATTCATTTATGTGATGATCACGAATGTTTGTACTCCAATCGTGGGTGTTTATATTTATAATATGTATGTTTTAAAGTTATACACGTGTAGTGTACGAACTATCCGGTATCCATAACACGAGCTTCGTAGCTTACCATGGAACTTGATGGTGCTATGTGTTAATTTCCCAATATACTTATCCCAACATATAGTAACCTCGAAGTATAGAACATGGCTCAGGCTTTTACATCGCATCTGGATTATTCAGGCACGTTTAATATGATATCCTTTAATATTACAGGATTGTGTCCTACGCTACTAGGCTTAAGCTGATATGCCAGAACTTTCACCATAAATGTTCATAAACACTTTGTGACTAATACTACATTTTGCTTCTGGCTTTACTTGACAATTTGTATGTAGCAATAGAATATTGTTTTGATTTTGTAAGTAATACTTTATTAAATAATAACTTTTTCTTTGACTGCTTACTTCAGAACTATTACATAGTTTTATTATAATTTTTTGTTGTACTAGCATTTCACTTACATAGTGGAGTTTTATTTATTTATTTATTAGACCTAACTTAGAACTAAGAACACATTATAGTTACTCAGAAAACAAAACAGGTAGAGTAGTCCTTAATTATAGGTTATACAAAAAGACAAAACAACATCTAGAATATTAAAAAAAATACCTTAAAAACAATTTAAGCTATACAAATAAGAATTAAGTTATAAAATAATTAATAACAGTTACATTATTAACACAAGTCGGACCGACGAATTGGTCAAGCTGCTGGAGCCCTCTGGATGCGGATCGCACAAGACCGGTTGTCGTGGAAATCTTTGGGAAAGGCCTACAGCAGTGGAGGTGTTTGGGCTCAGACGATGACGATGACATAATTCACAATGAAAAAAATCTAAGTAAAAAATATGCATATTATGTCTACGTTTCTCTATGTGCATACATAAACTTTTTTTTCTAACCATTCACAAAATCTAATGGTATTCTAAGGTTTGAACCCATTGGATAGCACCTGAATATCTATTATATCACGAATAAACTCTGAGTATGAGAGAATGAGGGAAGAAATGGTTTTAGCGCACACATTATTTCCATTATAAAATACCTACATCTCGCAAAACGGTACAAGTTTAATTTGAATATTGCTAAAACAGCTCTAACGATTTTGATAAAATTTTGCTTGTAGATAAGGTTTTGCTTTTAAGTTTATCTATATAAGTTTTTTCTGAAAAATAGCGCAATTTTTATATCTTTCGAAAAAACGCCGAACAAGTACTTTACATAATACACAATAAATACATTACGAGTATCTCTGGCTTACCCCACTTTTTCTTTTCAATTGAAAAACAATATTTCCCAAAGGCTCGCTATAATTCAGTATCGTTATCATACAGGAAGATGCTTGTTGATACGAAATATAGTTGTCCCTCGAGGCCATTAGAGGAGAGGTATCGATATGGCGGTGCAGGTTTTTCTTTCCGGAAAATGTAAGTATCTATTGAATTCATCCAGTTTTTCGGAAAGCCGTAATGTAATCAAAATGATAGTACTTCCAGTGACTTTACTCGCGTGCGAATTTCTATTTTCTTTGTAAAATTACGTAAGATGTTTTTGTATGGAATATGTTTTATATTAGCGCGTAAAATAAAAAGTTTAAAATTATTTTTATTTTAATGAAATTTAGAAAAAAATATTAGTTTTATAAAACTATAGCGAATGAATAGATTTTGCGTGTACTTAGTTAATATTTTGGTAATATTATTTTTAGCTCCATCTCATAATCTCGCGCCAATCGTCTTAGTATTTTTTTCTAAGTGTATCATATTAAAAAGTTTACGTAAAGTGCTTTGCCTTGACAACCCAAAATAAATTTCTACTTAATAAAGTAGAACATTTAGTTACAAATAGAGTTTTGCCTACCAATTTTCTCAGTACTTTTAAGGGCTATTCAGACATAAATGTCGATTGTTAATATTTTCTACAGCTACAAATATATTGCTATTTACAAGAAGTATAATTGAAATGTACGAAGAATACCAATTGAATATTTTATTTCTCTGTTGGTATCACTTTATGTATTTTAAAAGTACTATATCTTATTATATAGAAGCGTAATCTTTAACTGTAAGTTTTTTGTTGCAATTCTTTGTTTTATGTTTTTAGGCGTATTTGTTGAACGTACATGCGTGGCTACGTGAGCGATGTCGAGAGCGAAAAGATGAAGGTGTTATGTTTTGGGACAAGTAGTCATACCTCCAGATGGTCTCATATTAATTTAAAAAATACCCTAACCTGCCCCTAAGGATAAATAAATAAATTTACATAAATATGTTGGTACATTAACTTACAGCACCATCTAGTTCCAAGATAAGCTACGAGGCTTGTGTTATGGACACCAGAATATATAATTTTAAATACATACATAATATTATAAATATAAATACCCATGACTGGAGTACAAACATTCGTGCTAATCACACAAATGAATACCTTCAGCGGGAATCGAACCCGCGACCGCTGGCACAGCAAGTAGTGTCACAACAAACTGAGCCAAACATATCGTAAAAAGGATGCAATGACTTTACAATGATTTTGAGGTTATTATTGAATATAATTAGCCTAAAATATTTGGTTAAACGAATTAAGATTGGGTCACCAATATATAAAAATTATAAAAGTTGTTCATAGCAAATATGATGATTAAAGTCAGCTTAAACAATTAAAGCTAAATTTTCAATATACAGTAAAGGCTGTAATGTATTATAATCATCCATTATATGAAATTGATTATTGAAATTTGGTAAACACAAACCAAATTATAAAACAAATTATAGTTAAATAAGAGAATCTGAGCGTAATACACAATGAAACTGAATAATAATTTACTAACAACAGCTTCACCACGTTACAATTAGCAGCAATACAATTGTCTGGATTTAGAGCACTAAAGACATTAATAGCTTCATTATTTAACAAAAGGACCAAATAAACTTGAAAGTGCGCCGCTGCCTTAAAAACAAAAATAACTTTAAATACTCTACTTCTTTTCAAACAATAAAAAAATAACTAATTTCATATAAAAAATAGTATAATATAAGTACAGATCATATAATACTATACTATAAGATTATATTTAATTTATTTAAAAAACTTGTACCTATTAACTAAATCTTTCCATTTTAAAGCTTAAATTAAATTAAATACTCGCACACATGTACACGTACACGCATACGAACACTCACCGGCACGCACACATACGCAAGGTAGATTAATATCAAATATTGTTTATAGGGCACCCTTCAGGGTGTAATTTAAGGAATAACATAGACCACAATACCTTTCCCACACTACCATCCAATCGAATCTAATAAATGTTTATATTTTTCTAAATAGCAATAGTATGAAACGGCGCAAATCGTTGAGTGCTGACGCAACACGATTCGATCAGGTCGGTGGTCCGTGTGATTTGTTCACTGGTCTCGAAACAAGCATAGGATTGATTTTTGTTAGCTTTTAACCGCATTTCTTTCCAAGCTTTTTCTATTATTAAGTGTTATATGTGTAATACGTTTATATAATATACATAAATAAATGTGAAGTCATTGATATACAACAACTTAAGATACAACAAGTACAAATAACGTCGATAATAACGTCGTCGTACGAGTATGTGATAACTAGGGCTTTTGGAACTTCAAAAACCTTAATATTTCCAGCGATCGTGTTCGGAACAAAAACCAAAATAAAAGCAAATTCACGAAAAAATACGAAAAGTAGTTATATTTAAAAAGTGAAATTCAATTCACTCAAGAAATCTTACAGTTCTGGTTGAGGCCTAAGATTTTTTTGTTAAATATTTTAAGGAAAATTAAAGCGGATTTGGTTAGAAAAGAGCACTTGAATTCTGATCAGGCGTAATCCTTATTAATATTATTAATATTATAACTTTTACAAATCTGAAGAAATTGTTGGTTGGCAGTTTTCAATAGTTATTATCAGATTAAGGCTTATTTATATTGAATATATGACAATAAAACTGGTTATTATTATAGTGAGCATAAAATACATACCGAAAACAAATCTGCGACCTTAAATAAAATGGTATTTTTATATTACTTTCTTAGATTTACGCGAATATTAGACATTTTAAATAAAACTATCTTTTTTTTTTGGGATTTTTCGCGCATTTATTTGGATTTTTCGTTCCCGACGTTTCGAATGCTTTGCAGCATCCATGGTCATGGGAGAGACTGAGGTGTTACATGTCTCGAAGGTATAGTTGTTACAGACAGCCTACTCAAAAATAACAAAATGAAAATTTCAAAAATTACCTTACAATAACGTTTTTTAACTTTAAACATTTTTATAATTTTAATTAGTTTTATAATTGAATATGGAATATTATTTATTTAATAATCTATATTTAGTATTGCTGTTATTATATTTATAACCATAAAGAAAAATATGAAATATAGTATTAATTATTTAAGCCATATAATTGTTCTACGTGTAATTTAAAAAGTTCAAATTAATTAAGGATAATAATTTTAATTTAGTTGGCCCTTATTTAAAAAGACAAATTACTAAGCAACACTATTACTCGTACTATATACTTTTACAAATGAAATGAAGTGGTATTTTTAATTCATTCCTATATAGAAATTCACATGCAAACAAAGCTGCCGATAGAAATCTGTAAAATATGCAAAGAAAAAGATACCTTGATTTATAACACAATTGTCAATAATTTATAAGGCGATATTTTTCGATGGTACTCAGTGTCGCCTGTAAACCGCGGTTATCGTTTATTATATACGAGCAATTTTACTTTCCTCCCCTCTCGCCTGCGGTGGCTTCGATACATCGCTGCGATAAAGTTTTTTGTTATTGTAAGAAAAATATTCAAATAGAAATTACTTGATCGACTTACAAAAAAGGGTACTCTATTAGGATGTTGATTTTTTTATGCTTGTTAGGCAATATTTTTGGTACATATTAACCCCTATTTCATTTTTTTTAAATAAAGATGTAGTATTTCAAGCCTAAAGGTTCTGGCACAATTGTTTGTCCTGCCTGTTTCAATATTGGCAGAGCTGTATCTTTTGAATCGAAGTAAGATAAACGTAGAAAAATATATAAATATATGCATTATGGTTCGTGTAAACGACGCTGTGAAATTTCCACTCGTACTTGATCGATTATTTTAAAGTGATACTTCAGTTTTTTTATTACTCCTTAAAGTAAATTCAATTTTTTTCACCGCTTAAATCATAATCTGCTTCTCGAATGAATATTGAATTTGAAAGCTCAGTAACAAAATTTTAAATAAGACTATCTTTTCGGATTTTTTCGCGGATTTATTTTGATTTTTGGTTCCCGACGTTTCGAATGCTTTACAGCATTCATGGTCACGGGAGAGACTGAGGTGTTAGATGTCTCAAAGGTATTATATATTTATTACAGACATCCTAACCACAAATAACAAAATGAATTAAAAAAATTGACTTGATTGAAAGTACCTTACAATATTTTGAAATTTTTAACATTTTTATAATTTTAATTCCTTTTATTTTCGAAACTTCGGGAACCAAAAATCATAATAAATCCACAAAAAAATCGAAAACCCGAAAAAAATTTATTTAAAATGTCAAATATTCGCTTAAATCTAAGAAAGTATTCAGTAAAAATATATTAAATGTCATTCTTATCATAACTAGCCATTATATAAATATCCCAAACAACTACGTATAATTGTAAGTATCATCATTATAAAAATGTCGATACCTACACCTATATCTTTAATCTGGGACTATAATACCTCCTGTAAATGTAATTCCACTTCAATTATCTTCCGTATCTTCTTTTTGGTAAGAGATATAATAATAGAATTCTTCTATTTAATACTGCTGAGCCTTAGAATAATTTCAGCTTTCACTTGCCAATCTACATGTCACCTCTGGTTCAACGTGTTATTGGCGAAATAAATTGTACTCTACCGAGACGCCTCAACATGGTAATATAATTAAAACAATTGAATTTAGTTAGAATAGAGTTTGCTTTAGTAATAGCGTAGAAAGTAATGTTGGTCATTGTAATAAAACTTTTTTAAAGCTTCTTAGGGTATTATTTTTCACTCCCTGTGTAATGTATTCAATCTCATTCTCTCCCAGGCTAAATCCTATATACCTATTTATGTGTTTGTCTTTTTCTAGTGTTGTTTTTCCGTTTCATAGAGTTTCAAATCACAACGATTCCAAAGAATGTTTCACTTCAAAAAGGTACGGTCTTACATATTAATTATAAAAAAATGTATCATATTTATCATAGATGAGTTTCTGATTAATCTAAGTTTCATAGAAATATCTTGAGGTGTTAAAGTATTGAAACTTACCCCGTTTATATTTTATTTTCATTCGAATCCTGTGATATATGAAGCGTGAAGTTTCTAATAATATACACTCATCAAACAAAATAATAAAGTAGTTCAAAAATAAATTCTGAAAGAAAGAAATATTTTACTTACACACACACACACACTACAGTACAGTTTATAGTGCTACCTGTATCTCAAACAATTGGAATCGTACAGTCAAATACAAAAAAATCATATACGATTAGTAGAGTTATCTCTGTAAAAACGTGAATTTAAAGATGAAATATTTTCATTCCAAAGTAAAATTAAAGCTTTTAAGCCATACGATTCGCTTGAAGCGTATTTCTCTCCTCTGAGTTCTCCAACAAAATGACGGAACTAGTGAAGACGGTAAGTTCATTAGCCGTGTAAATTAAGATTACGTTTTCAAAGCGCTGAATGTGGAAGTTCTGTATGTGATATAAAGAGTCCTCAAGTTTCACCGTAACTTTATCCCGCAACTTAGGACTTATTGCATAATGCGCTCCTACTCGACTACTAAGCTGGTTCTACAAATAAACAAGATTTCTTCCTCTTCTTAATATACTCGGAGAATGCAGTTAAAAATTATATTTACTTTTAAAAATGGAGTTTTAGTTTAATAAAACTTTTCCATGACACGTAATTGACACAGAAAGCTCAGCTAAAACCGCAGAACCCAGAGCTTTATTCAAATGAACTATTAGAGTCAACACGTGCGTTAAGAGGACACTTTAAAAATTACGTACATTCTAAAGATTTAAAACGTTGTTACGTTTTCTATGTTTTGCATAATTTTCATATAGGTACTTTATATAAAATATATAGGCATGCTTAATTTAATCTATTAAAAATATATACCTAAGTAAATATGGAAAAGTCGTAAAAGTTTTCAATAGGCAAGAGTTTGCTAAGATGTCATACTAATAGTTGGTGTGCTACATTATACCTCTATAGTTCGACGATTTTGTTAAAAAAACAAAACTAAAATTCTACCCCTTCACAAATACAAAGTAAGATTGCTCAATTAAGTATACCACTACCAAGAATCTAATCATTCCAGGCTTATTAAATAAAGTAATATTTGAATAACTAATTCGAAATGGAACCATATTGGGTATTGGATGAAAAGCAAAATCCAGTTATTGATTTAGAATAAGTTTTATCTGTTATTTACAGTTTTAGTACTTCGTTATAGTTTGTTTTCCATTATAAATATTATTATTATATAATTATTAATTAAGTTTATATTATTATTATAATATAATATTTATATGATTATTTTACTCAAATCATTATAACTTACCATAATAAATCATTTCATTTTGATCGTAACCTTTGGATCATCTTTAGAGGTATCAGCGGCGTGACGTATATTTAGCCTTTTTTTTATTTATTAAAAAATTGCATTAAAGCATTTGACCTACTAAAAACGAGGCTTTACTTTAACTGGTATATAAATTTGATGTTAACCAACCAACCTTCCTACAACGTTGTACATTATATACATACTACATTATTATTCTAACATAAAACTTGTCCAAATTAAACTCGTTATTGAGATCTCAGTCTTAATGACTAAAACAAATCAAATATACATGAGTGATGTACTTTGTTGATACCTAATCAAGTTCCAGGTTCAAGGCTTTGAGTATATCTTTCAATGTTCTTTAAGCCCGGTCTATTATGGTGACATTTTCATACAAACACGTTGATACTTTCATTCTTTTCTTATACTGGCGTATATCCGGGATCTTTTCGGGCTAGTCTGACTTTAGGGGCATTCGTCGGACTTAAGACAGTTTGTCGCATTCGTGCACATGATTTTTCATAAAATCTATCTCTTCCTTAACACGAGTCTTAGAATTGGTTGGAACGATCCTGCTATCCTCAACTTACCTACCAATTTCAGCAAACAACAGGCTGCTAATCTCTTAAAAATATTACAGCAGCATAAATCCCGTTTATTAAGATATTTCTATTGATCGGTACTTCAATACGTTATTCAACGACTGCATTGTTACTTATCACCTTTCCGCCATGAGTTCGAGAGTAGGGTCGGACATTTTTTTCAATTTATTTATACGTTGAGTTTTTAAGTGCTTAGATTCAATTGAATGGACATTTTTCAGAAACCGTTGTTATCGTCCCTGTCTATTGTTGAAGCAATCAAGCGGATTTGGAGAGATTTTAGAACTGGATTGGTGATTCGAGCAAAAACTTCATCGGTCAAGACTACTTGTCAGTCTTATCAAAATAATAGTTTCTGGTTGTAAGTCCTTTAATCTTAGAGATATCAATTATAATTAATATAATACTTTTATAGTAACATAATGAAGAGTAACATATTTTTGGTTGCACCCTCAAAACTCGTCCATGATCATTTCCTGTCGTCTTATTAAATGAACTTTAGTAGCAGTTTAGCATCAGTTCACAGTAAGTTTCTACTGCTCTACAAAATCTGCAATGAAAATTTAAATTACTTTTGAAGAGTATCGTTAGGTTATTCGAAGTACTAGTCCACGTTATTCACCATAGATTGTTAACTATGATAAACCTGAAACCAAATTAGAACTATTGGTTGCCTTCTTGGAAACAAAATAGGCTGGCAGAGAACTTTATTTTATATATTCAGTGTTTTTATATACATATTTGTTTTATATATATATATATTTGATGCCCAATTAGAAGGGGTCAATCAGGAACAAAAGATCTTTGCTCCAATAATATGGAGGTAAAATTATTTTCAGTCAAATAGGAAACGATTCGATTGTTTTATTTATTGGTGTTTAAAGGGAAGCGAATAATGGAAGTAGATTGCGCTTTTTTGAATTCATTTTTTACAAAATAATAGAATTATTGGCAAAACAAAAATTGCAATTTCATTTTAATATGCATTTTTATGCGTGTATCTGTACTGATATAAATAGTAGAGAGGTAAAAGCGACAGTGGTACTCTATAGTTATTAATGATTTTTGTGAGAGTTTGAGTAATACGTATGTATATATTGTGTATATTATAATAAAAAAGCTAAAGTGTAAATTAAGAATATTTTTTAAATATTTTTATTTACTTTAGCACTTACCTTTTATATAAATCTTTTTATATATCAAAATAAATTATAACAAAAATATAGAGAAATCCTTTAGTTTATAACCTATGATGTAACGATGAGACAAACTCACATATAACCAACTTATAATAGTCTAAGCATGGAAAAAAATAAAATATTTTTTTCCTTCATCAAACTATATTCCTTTATATATGTACATAAATTATATGATATATTTCTTTATAACATAATATAACTCATAAGGAAGATAATATAACATTTTATAGTTCACATAACAGTAATACCTGAGCGTAACTGCTAATCAGCTGTAAGTAGTAAACTGCTTAAGTTCGGGCAAGTTCGTCCACAAAACACAAAACTTGCTCCCATTTCGTCTATTTACTTAACACAGTGTTAATCGGGTGGCTTTGGTGCTTTATTCAATTAAAGACGACAAATGTGTAGATTACGTAACATTGCAACACATGGCTAACAAATTACAATAAACCATTGGATTTATAGATATTAATTTTAGGAAAGTATCACTATGTTTTGTATAAAAAAATCGTATTTCTATCCTCTGTTCCACGGAAACTTCTTTCGGGATAAAAAGTAAAGTATCTATTTTACGCTGGTCTCTATCCGTCTAATAGTTTAGTTAGATTAACATGCTGTCATTATTTTAAAATAAAATACCTACGCACAGACGCTTTAATTTTATTGATAAGTATAGATACGGGGCGGTAGTTAAAATATTATTTTAAGTGCCTCTTTGTCCTTACGAGTTTTACGGGCTCAGTTATTAAAGCATTTCGTCACAGATCCAGCCATATTTTTCTGTCAATAAAATCTCAATTGTAGGACTCACTTAGAAGTTAGATAAAAATAATCGTCCATACTTTGTGTAACAAAGCAAAGTTATTAGCTCTACACAAGCTAACCCCTATATGTCAGGTTATCATTATGTATATTAAAAAATATATCGCGTATTTAGCCAGAGCCAGGCTATGTCTGACTAGTCTTCATGACTGATTTTCAGCGTGGTGGCCAATTTTTTTTCCACTTTTACATAAATTCTCAACAATATAGTATACTATTAATCTGTATCTACGTAACTATAATTTGATATATTGAATTTGATTATATACTTCAAACACGATATTGAAACAATTCATTATTGTTTATGACAGTATACTCGAATTGTTTTAAATAGCGGCAATATATTTAATAAAATATAACATACTGCTCGTAAAAAATAATTCCTTTTGAAAAGCCGCTAACAATTTTCTAAAAGCCTCGTTTATTTTAATCACAAAAACATTTCGTTCTTAAGGTATTACTAATTCAAAAGGGTCTCAAACGGTATTGCCCGAAGCCGCGGCGGGCTTTGTGTCGAGCTTTATATTTCTTTTTGAGAGAACTGTGACATTGGACACGTATTATGGAACGTGTAATATTCAAAATGCTTTAATATCTTTTGTTTAGTCGTTCATATCAATGAGTTCTACGTATACAGGTTCAAGTGCAAAAATACAACTTTAAAGGGGAACGATTTAAAGATCCTGAAGATTGTAGCTTTGACAAATATCAACTAAAATATTTACTATTGCATTAACGTTTAGTAATCTATATCCTATAAGTAAGTTGACCCGGATCATCTACTTTCCATCTATCATCATACCAAAATTCATCAAAATCTGTCCAGTGGTTGTCTCGCGATGCGTTCCCAGACAGATAGACAGAAAAATTTAAATACTATAAATTCCCTCTATATAGAAATATGTTTATATACCTATATAATAGGCTACTGTATTGATAATAATGACTATTTTAATAAGATTTTTCAAAGAATATTTAATGTACAGATTCGACTCAGAATTTTCTTATATATTGTATAAGTTTTGAAATATTATATCTAAATATTTGAGCTAAGTGGTATAATAATGATGATGATATAATAAATTTTGCCTTTTTTTACTTTAGAAATTGGCCTAGTTTGCATTTGTTTAGCTTGTTTTTTTTAAAGTAGCAAAAGACATGTTATGAGACTGCAGTCGTTACTTTAAATTACACTGTATTTGAACTACAAATACACTTTTAAATATTATTCTAAGTACTTTATCCATTTTAAAATAGCAACTAATCCTCGTTTCGGTCGAGTGCATCCGTGAGTGCCTAATATAGCCTAAGTATTATTCCAGATCATAGTCTGTATCCTAAATTTTAAACACGTAAAGAAATAACAAACAGTTATAACAAACTATAGAATTTATTTTAATTATCGAAAATCTGATTTATTTTTTTGAAAATTTTATCAATATTTTATTGAGACGCTTAGTATATCATTAATCCATACATTGATTGATGTTCTCCTAGCCGATTCCGGCTACGGCGGTCAATCTCATTGAGACTAGCCAACTGCGCAGGAGATATTATAGTGCTCAAGTGTACGCGCAGACACAAGTGCACTCTCTCATACTCCAGTGAGACGACTGCTCGACACGACCGGTGAGAGTTAAGGCGCAGGACCGACGGCTTTACGTGCTCTCCGAGGCACGGGGGTGAAGCACCGCCAACTTCCTAACTCCGGGCTGTTACTGAGACTTACTATACAGAAAGACTCAATAACTAAACTTGGCCCGACCCGGGACTCGAACCCAGGACCTCCGAGTGTGCAGCCGTACATGCTAGCCACTACACCACCGAGGCAGATCCATACATTAAATTACTTGTTTCAAATATTACTAAGCTTTAATTTTATCTATCACCAAAATTAACACAAATATATTTGTTTTCATGTACGTGATTATTGCGATTATATAATTCATATAACTGACAAGTTAGTGAAGATAAACTTGGGTAGCAGTAAAATGATACCTCGTGATTAAGCTATCGCAGTGATTTAGTAGATTTATCTTTAAGTATAAAATATATTTCTGTAGAAAATATCGTCGGACTTCTGTCTTCATTTAAACTACTTATGGCGGTGAATTTACAAAGTATTTTAAAGAACATAATAATCGATCAGAACGAAGCAACAGGTAAGAGTTAAAAATAATCCAAAAATTTCGAAGTACGTACTAATGTTATAAAAGTGAATATAATTTAGTCTGACCGTTTGTTATCTTTTTTTACGTTTAAATTACTCGACAGACTTCGATGAAATTTGGCAAGAATAGATTGCGGATTTCAAAAGAGGACAGATGTATGCTAATTATTACCCCCGCTCTTCCATAGCGCAAGCCATTTCGCGGTCAAAAATTAGTAATGAATTATAATTTAACTATAATATTTTCATAAGTTAAGCACTCATAGAAACTATTTTTTCTTAATGTGTAGTGTATATGAGTATACTCAATGTTATAGATCTTGCAATAACACTAAAATATGGAGAACACAAATATAAAAAGTAAGTTTTGGGTAAAATGAAATGAAGAACTTTAAATAATAATATGTGACTCAAAAGTAACATCAAAACACTTGAAACAAAAATGTACAACTAAGACAAAACTTGAGAACAATATTCTACAATAATTCATTTGTATACGTTTTCTAACTTAATTGTTTTACAAGAATAATACAACGATGGTACCTCTTAGAGATTTTGTCAGGGAATTTTAATTGGAAATATTTCAAGTTCCTCACAAGCCAAGTTGGATGTAAGGCTAATTTGTAGAGAGGTATTTATGGGACATCTGTCATATTTTATTACTTTATAAAGCAGATTTCGTATGTTTTATCAATTCTTATACATGTCGTCAACACTTTCATTTACAACTAGTGATTTATCCTCTCTTCGCTTAAGTACGTCCCCATCTTTAATGTTTAAGGTGTCTGCCCACTACACCGTCCCATACCATGACCGTGTCAGGCAAAAAAATTTTCTTTGTATTGAAAAGTATGGGACTCTGCCCACTAGACCGTCCCGTCAACGACCGGCACCGTCGCGTGCCGTGCACGGAGCGGTAACAATTGTCTGGCACGCGAGGTTGCTGCACTCGCAGGTTTTTTTGACTGATTTCAAAACGGATAATTTTGAATTAGTTTTTTTGTTAAAAACATATTTTCTCAACAAAAAAAAACTAAATGAAGGATAACTTAACTTGAACTTTAAAATAAAGTTTAAATTAAGTTCATCCTGTATTTAGTTTGGTATAAAGTTTTTTTTTTATTTTCACAATAGGTATATATTGGCGATATCAAAAGACATAACTTCTTAAAAGATCATTTGTTTTTATTTCCATGTACGAAACAATCAAACAGAGTTTCAATTCGCATTTGCAACGAAAAGCCGAGCCGCGTTTATTGTTTTTCCACTCAATCTGATTGTTACTGTCTGTAAAAGGATATAAAACACACCACAGTGGTTTTAAATAAATATTCATTTATAAAGAATAAATGAAATAAATATTATATAAGTAAATGAAATGAAATTCATATATCTAATTAACTAGTAAATTTTATTAACTATATTATATAATACGAGTGATTGTATTTATGTATAACTCATTCACTTACGGACTAAATACGAAATTTTATAACTACTTGATCTTAAATACTTGGCAACAAACTCAATAAATGAACTTGGCTTGACCCATAACTCGAACCCAGGACCTCCGGCATTGAAGCCGTACATGTAAGCCATACAAGTAATTCGTTTCGTTTCGTTGATTGCTAACATAATTTTATAAGTTATCAAATTAATTGAATTTATTATAAGCTAGCGACTCTTCCGCGCTTCGTTTGGGCTCGATGGTTAATTCCCCACACAGACTTTCATCCCCATTTTTACCCCCTCAAGAGATGATTTCTGGGATGGAAACTATTCTAGGTCCAGAATCTCAAACTATCTTCATACCAAATTTCAACTAAATCGGTCCAGTAGTTACTGAGGTAATTCGGTACAAACAAACAAACAAATCTTTCCTCTATATAATACTAGTATAGATTAATATTCTATGCATAAGTTAAACTCATAAACTCCAATAATAATAAAATTTCTTAAACATATTTAAGTATATTTGTAAACGTGATAAATACTAAATAACCAAATAACATGGTGTGTAAAAGCTTTCGGAAATAAAAGCTGGAAAGGATGGCTTTATGTAATTATCATCACGACTTTCCTTATTGGTATGATTCTTCCTGAAATCACTTCATTGAACTTCGTATATTGTTGTCGATATTGTTACATGTTTATGTGATTTTGCTCTTATTTCTAGTTTATGTATAACACTGTATTGGTAAAACATTTTGGCTTGGAGTTAAAAGTCAGTTATTTTTGTTTCTTATATTAATTTACGAAATTTGGTTTAAATTTTTTGGACTAATTTTGTGAAATTGTGGGTAGACACTGTTTGTAATCTATACATATAATAAAATTGTAAGTAAGCCGAATCTGTATATTAAATATTTTTTGGAAAATCTTATTGAAATAAACATTATTATCGATACAGAGGCCGAATCTATTGTTTTTAGAATTTTTGTCTGTTTGTCTGTCTGTCTGTCTGTCTGTTTGTTACCGCATCACAGAAAACTGAAAAACCACTGGAGAGATTTTGATGAAATTTGCTATGGTGATAGCTAGTTATCCGGGTCAACATATAGGATACTTTTTACAATAGGAAAACATCTCATTTCTGAAAAAAATGCAAAAACTCCAATGTAAGAGTATACTAATCTGTAAAACCTAAGACTTTAGTTTTTTGGTCATCAGAACACGGGCGGAGTCGTGGGCAATGCTAGTAAGTATATAATGACCATTGAGACGTCTAAAACCTTAATCACCCCCGTGACCACGAGTATTGTAAGGCATTTGAAAAGAAAAATAAATTTTAAAATAGTTATAATAAATTTACAGAGTAATCCCATATAACTTCAAAGAAATCTAAATCTAAGAGTCAATTAAACATTTTAAAATGATTTTGAAGTCGTTCCGTTTTCGCGTACCTTTATCGTTTAAATAATTAAAAAGTAATTATAATATAATCCATACGAATATTGTAAATGCCAAAGCAACTTTGTCTATTATCTTTTCAAGCTTAAACTGCTGAATAGATTTCGATAAAATTTGGTAAGGACATAAATTGCATCCTAGGAACGGATAAATAAGGCATCCCGATAATAATTACATCCCGAGGACGGTCATAGGCTACTTTCGATCCCTGCCTCACTTACCACACGAGTGAACCCGCGGGCAAAACTAGCTTTAAATACAATCTCTCTCCATTAGAATATCATAATCGTTGAGTTTACAACGAAAGTAGTTATACACATACAGTATACACGCACATTCATAAACCTTCACATTTATAATCTTAGCGCGAAATATAATTTCTGTTTTTCATTAGATAAGCCACAAACAGTCAAATTATCAAAATAAAGGAGTTAACTCTAAAATGTACTACTATATTTATCTCGAACACAATTCACGTAATCTCGGTTAATTCACAAAGCCTGCTATTACAAAGTAAACCACATTTGAGTTCAAGCCACCTCAATATATAAATTTAAAATTATATGAAAGTATTGAATTTTTGAAGTTTTTAGGGTTCCGTACCCCAAGGTTCCAATTGAAGCCTTTTGTTAAGCATACGTCTGTCCGTCTATCCTACCTTTAAAAAACTGTATTTTAAGTACCAAAAAAAATAATTAAAGAATTCTGTGATATCCTTTAGAAAACATAAACTTAATAATATATATCCTACATACGGATATTTTCATAAATTATTACTTTCTTAGATTTACGCAAACATTTGACATTTTAAATAAAACTATCTTTTCGGATTTTGTCGCGGATTTATTTGTATTTTTGTTTCCCGACGTTTCGAATGCTTTACAGCATCCATGGTCACGGGAGAGACTCTAGCATTCGAAACGTCGGGAAACAAAAATACAAATAAATCCGCGACAAAATCCGAAAAGATAGTTTTATTTAAAAATAAATTATTGTTAAATAAAATAACTAATACAATAACTTTTTAACAGACACATTTCATTTCATTTCTTTTGCGCGTTAGGAGAAAAATTATGAGACCGAATTTTTTTACGATGCAACAGATTTAGACTTTAGTATGAAATTAGTCGTTATTAGCTACAGCGTGAAGTTTATCGTTAAATCTCCCTTTAGTATAGTGTGAATTGATGTCTATGTTCAAGATATATCGGTATTTCTATATAAATAACACGTGTTTTATTTCGATAAAATTAAAAATTATTACAATGTTATTTAGTTTCATTTCATTTTTTATTGTCTGTAATCAAATCTTGCGAGTTATTTGACTCTATTATCTGATTGAGCTAAAATTTGGCACACACGTTTGGTTCTCGTCACTGCACAATTACCTAAATGCTGCCATTTCTAATCCAATATGGCTGACGTTCCAAAATGGCGATTTATCATTTCCATAGTGACCCTTATGATATGGGCATCAAATGCAAGGGTTTGATGAGCGAAACACAATAATCAAAGTGACGTTATTGTAAATCCAATATAGCCGACTATGTTTTTGTTATGCAGAATATGTATATTAAATGAAAGGGTTTGCTGAGAAGATATCGAATAAAAAAAAATAGTAAAAAAACATTTATTTATTAACATGTTTGAAGTATTTTTATTTTTTTATACAAAAAAAGTATAACTTCTGTCTGTTGTCTGTGTTCTGTCCTACCGTCATAAGCTCGTAGCGTAGGACGGTAGGACAGGAACCTCTAAAAATTAATATAACCATGTCACGTTTTAGAACATGCTGAAGATGACATAATACATAATATATAGTGACTATAAACTAGATGTACTTCAAACAAGTGTTTATAGAACAAAAGTCGGTTGAAAATAAAACTAAAAGTGCAACTGTAAAGTTTCCTCCTGGCTTTTCTCAGAATTTGCATTCGGGCTAGTAGCAGCGACGGTGAACTTACGCAAACGGTCCTTGTAAAGGTTTAATTTAACAAAGAATAATTATATTAAGGTTAATTTTCAACACTAAATAAAATGCGTTGTAAAATTTAACAAGTAAATAACTTTTAATTTATATATTACTTGAGACGTCAAGTACGTTTTAACGATTAGTATAGATTTATCACATATATTATAATTATTATTAGTATAGATTTATCACAGATATTTTTCGCAGTACAAAATATTCTTTAACCTGAATAGCCAGCTATTATCATACCAAATTTCATCAAAATCTGTCCAGCGGATTTCTTGTGATGCGTTCCCAGACAGACAGAAGGACAAAAAATCTAAAAACTATAGATTCGGCCTCTGTATCGATAATAATGCCTATTTTAATAAGATTTTCCAAAAAATATTTAATGTACAAATTTGACTCAAAATTTAATTATATATAATGTTGGCAGAGTAATGCCTAACTGGTTTTTATAGATAATATTTAAAAATATATTATGTATTTGCCTGTATCGATTTGTCTTGTAACTGTACAACTTTGTATTTCTTCAATTAGCGCGTGAGTTGGCTTAGCAACGTCGTCGTTTGGACTTCAAATATAAATATATTGGAAGTTACGCCAAAAGCCAAAAACAAATTACAGGAACATAAAATATGATAAATTAATTCGCTATTTAGCCACCTTGAGCTTTATTCTCACCGGCAAATGTCTCCGAGCTTAACAATTGCGCTTTACATTTCAAATGACTCCATTAACATACACCAACAAAGGGTTTGAATTTGTAAGAATTGAAATTTCACTATTGAATATTTACTTGATGATTTAGTATAAAATTTATTAAAGAACTGCTTTTGCTAGTAATGATTTTTAATTATTTTTTCCTTATTATTAAGTAGCAGTACCCGAGACTTCACCATGTTCATACTTCCAATCGCTACCAATCTTCACACCTTCTGGGCTAATTTGAAGGTTGCCTGAAAATTTCACCAAAATCGCTCCAACCGTTTTGGAGTTCATAGAGAACATGCATACATTATGTATGTATCAATTTTTATATTTAATAGATTTGCAAATAATTATATGAGCCTCTTTTTATAGGGCCACGTTGTACCAGAAGCGAGCGGCCTTTGAATTTAAATTTAAAATTATTTTTATGAAGAATTATAATATAACCAAAAACTTTATTTTTACCAAGGTTTTATTTTTATTACATAATAATTTTGATATTAATTAAAATAATTTCCATTGTTTTATGTTATTCATTGTTTTCTTAACATTTCCAATAGGAAATATTTCAAAGAATTCCAAGGATCCGTGTTATTATATATTTTTCAATTTATTTTAAGTAACCAAAAGCTGTAACTTTACAAAAGTAACCTCATTATTATTATTTTTATTTTCCTTAATTAACATTTTTAATAAAGAATTGCCTCAAATTCCGGAAGATCTCATTATGCCGTCACTTCGTTACTGAGAAGTAATATCAATTAAGAACTTTTAGAAGACTTTATTTAAAAATGCAAAGTTTCGACCCGATTCCAACATAGTTTTAACAGTTTTGAGGAGAAGAAAAAGAAAAAGCAATGCTTCTATAAGATATTTATTTTTTAATTCAACCACCTTCTTTACAGCATTGCAAAAGATTCATGTGATTATATCAGTAAAGAAGATTAGTATATAGGGTCCCGGACACTCAACATAATTCCTTTTTAGGGTTTCATACCTTATAATGATAAAAGGAACTCTTACAAGATTACTTCGTTGTCCGTTTGTTTGTCTGTCTATCTGTCTGTCTGTCAAGACCCTCTTTCTTAAGAACGCGTCGAGTTCTGAAGTTGAAATTAATATCAAATACTCAGGTCAGCAACCCCTTTAGAATCATGAAATTTGGCAATAAGCAATGTCTTATAGCACAAGTAAAGAGAAAAATCTAAAAAGGTAACTTTGTAGTTACATCAAAATAATATATATTTTTTTGCGATTTTAAACTTATTTTAATGTTTCATGCTATGGAACCCTCGGTAAGCGAGTCAGATTATACTTCAAGAAAAGATATTAGTCCCGCTGAGTTTCTTTCGCCAGTTCTTCTCAGGTCTGAGGCTTCTTCTTTCCGAACTGGTAGTAGACTCATGACGTTCAGTAAAAAATTGTAATAATTTAATGCTGAATAAAATATTTTGATTTTGATTTTAGACTCGCTCTTGTTCCATGTTTTACTATAAATACTACAAAATGAAGTCAAAAATACGAAAGGCGATACGTATATTTAAATTAAATATCATTTGTTTTGTCCATGAATAAATAATACCACATTTTCGATTCTGAGAACATAATGCTACATCGCAACAAATGATTTTGATTCAAATTACCATTAAAACGGCACGAAATTCAAAATTTCAATCAAAGCACTTTACTGTGGTTAAACAAAATATATAGTATGGTTATAGTATTTGTGTACAAGAGTAAAGCTCTAAATTTTTTACCAGTAGAACTGAGTTACGAGCCTGTAGTAGATTCTTCACAGATTATTTATACCTAATTAAAATATACAATACTAGCGACTCACCCTCGCTCCGCTCGGTTACGTTTTAACGTTTAGTATATATTTCTCAGAGATGAGATATTTTACCGCAGTGAAAAGTATGCTATATGTTGACCCGGATAACCAGCTATCACCATACCAAATTTCAATAAAATCTGTCAAGTAGTTTTGTCCTGATGCGTTCCCAGACAGGCAGACAGACAGACAATAATTCTAAAAACTATAGATTCGGCCTCTGTATCGATAATAATGACTAACTTCAATAAGATTTATTGTGTTATTGCTCTTTATTAAGCTCCTTATTTATGCAATTAAATAAATACTTGTTTTAGAATTTTTCGAAATTCATCCCATAAGAGGGTAAAAAAATGTGGGAAGTAACTTTGCATGAAACCTACCTTTTTAAAGTTTTTTTGTAGTTTAGCGCGAGCGAAGCCGCAGGTTCTGCTAGTAAGTAATATTATAAATTATACAGGTACAGGATTCTATTCCCTACTACTATCTATTCCCTACTAACCGTTAAAATGTACCTCGTAACAAACTCGAGCGAAGCGAGGGTGAGTCGTTAGTTTGTAAATATAAATTAGATATGTAAATTGTAATTAATATTTTATTAAAACTAACCCACAATAATGTTATAATCTCCACAATTAACATTGTAGCGATGAAGCATTAATTTTGTACGTGATTCATTGCGGGTCTTTAACTGTGAATGAGGTGAACTAGCCTCTATTAAAACTAATGTATAACAATCATTTTGCTAATTAAATCAACTAGGTATAACAAAAGTTCGTATAAACATTTTATAAACAATGAAAGTGAGTTATAAAGCATTGTGTTAACAGTTTTAGTAGTAATAGAGAGACAACTGCCAGCCGACAATTCTTTAAGATATTAATATCTAATATGTAAATAATAAATATGACTAGTAAACCCTAATAATAGTTAAACATTATACATCAATTTCTAATGTATTTATATGTATCGAAATAGATTTGTTTTGCTTTGTATCGGCTGGACTGACTTCGAAAATATCTGATTAGGTATCTATAGTGAATGAAAAGCCTCGTCCAGTTATATTTTACTTTTTATTGGCAGTTTTTTTATTACGCCTTATTAGTATTGTTTTTGAATTCGGTTTAATTAATCTTAAGGGTTAATTATGTGTAATTAAAAAATACAGTTATAATTAACTTAGATTTTTTTTAATGTTATGTAAACCTTTGACATATCTTTTTCTTTGATTTTTATATCTCGTATCACGGTGCTTGTGGTCGCACTCCTCCGAAACGGCTCGACCGATTTTAATGTTTTTTTTGTATATTTGGTAGGTATGAGAATAGGTCATAAAGTATTTATCACCCTCCTACTCCAACCCCCCATTTTTAGTTTTTTTTTTCTGAACGCGGGCGTAATAAATATAAATTGTAACAAAATAAAAGCAAGATAAAAAAAAATCTTCGTTGAACTTAGTAGAAATATCTCTTTATAGGTCGTATGTGCCTGATGTGGGTAAAGAACCATTATTACAGGTCAATAGGTCAGCCTCAGCAAATATTATCTATAAATAATTAAAAGTAATAATCGATCAGACAGTGAAATTACATTATAATAATAAAAAAACCCGACTTGCTAAAAACTAACTAAAGAAATGAGAATTTGACGCAGGAACATTGCAGTCGGAGACGTTTTGAAGCTAGAATGAAATAAGTATGTTTCCGACTGCATAGTATTATGTTACTCAGTCTACTTGTTTTGATCTTTTATATTTTTTTTTATATTTATATTTTGTATTTTTATTATTATTTTTTTATTTACAGCTTTAGTTTTATTTAGCCAGACATTTAAAATTTTATTTAACACTTTCTTATGCCAAATTACTTTTAAGCATATAAGTTGTATTATTATTATTGTTATCGCTTTTTAGGTGTTAGATTAGGATTTTTTTTTAACTAAGACACAAGTTGGCAATTGGCATAATAATATCCATGTACCCTATGACACTCGGCATTATCAAGATCATATGATCGGACATAGATACATACTTGCATACATAACACATAACCCTCCTTTGGGCTTCGCCGCAATCGGTAATTATTATATTTATAATAGCTTATGTCTCTCTAGGTAAGTCACAATTAAATAACTCGGAAGGAGCTTAGTACCCTTTAAACAATTAAAACAAGTTTTAGCTATGCGAATTTATTGCGTATAATATTAATTAAAAAAAGCATAACATCATAATTTTGAATGCACTATCAAGATAATACAATTTTCTAAAAGTAAACTATAATCAACACTACGTTCATGTTTTGTTTACATTATAAAATATATTAGTTCCGTGGCATTAGTATAACAGAAAATTGCGCAATATGTTAAAATATACATATTTTACTTAAATGTGAAATCAACACACTGGTGAATAAATAATATAATGGCATGAATAGGTTATGCAATAATAGGTTTGTTCGTGAAATTTCTTTGAAAATAATATCATTAAAGGTTCAAAAAAGCTTTAGACACGCCAAAAAGTCACAAAAAAACTACATTCTACCTAACCTAACTATATACATACTACTATATTCCTTCCTATACTTGAATGTTAATAAATATTATTTTCCCTGACGTACAAATTCTAACAAATTTCATCAAAATATATCTAATGGTTTTCTCGTGATGCGTTTCCAGACAGACAGATAGATAGACAAAAATTCTAAATGCTATAGATTCAGCTTTTGTATCGATAATAATGACTATTTCAATAAGATTTTACAAATAATAATCAATGTACAAATTCAAGTCAGAATTTTTATTATATGTATAGGTTGAAATTAATTGAATACATAATAATTAAAAAATATATTAAAATCATATTATCTACTTATGTGAATTATTTAGAGCATGTGATTTCCCAAAGCTACGTTGTAGGTACATTTAATCTTAATTTACCACAAGCTCGATGACGCAGCCGGTTGCTTTTTCATGAATAATTTTGTTTTCAATACATACTTATTGAATCAAAAATTTTATGGATGTTTTTATACAATCTTGGTATTATTTTCAGGTATGACGAAAAAATATTCTATTTATAGTTACTCGTCCAAAGGGATATATTTCTTTTCACTTAGTTTAGTTGAACGATATCCTACTAATATTATAAACGTGAAAGTTCGTGAAAGTTTCACGAAAAAATTACTTATCAATTTTTGATGAAAATTTACAGTTACATAGCTTATACATTAGAGTAACGCATAAAATGCACGCTAGTAATATATCATTCTGTATAAGTCCAAAAAATGCCTTGGTGATCTATTGAATAGCATGTGTAGCCGAAGATCCTGGATTCGAGTCCCAAGTCGGACCAAAGTATATTTCACATAATACTTTCTTAGATTTACGCGAATATTTAACATTTGAATAAAACTATGTTTTCTCTCGGGAGACTCTTCCGTGACCATGATTGTTGTAAACTATTCGAAGACTCAAAGAAAAACCACGAAAAAATCCGAAATGGTAGTTTTATTCAAAGTATATTTATTGAGTTTTAATGTTAACAAGCCCTGCTGGTCGTGTCGAAGTATCACGCCATTTGACTTTGACAGAGAATAAAATAGGGAATGCTTTTGTATTTGCGCAAGCACTTCATCAATTTATCAAAATGACCCTTATATTATCTAAATAGAGCTTTTCTTAAGTATCAGAAAGCTCATAACATATTTATGTTATGTGCTTTCTAAGTAAGTTAATTTGGTAAATATAGGCAACAATAAGAGAAAAAAGACACAAAAATGGCGACCTAAGAACATCCTTCATTTCACAGTTGATTAAAAATAGCGAGAAATAGTTACTTGTTATAACGACTTTGTGTAGATCTTTTGTGAAGAAAATGTTGATCAGTTTTATAGTGCTTACACTTTTTACGTAAAATTTAATTTCCCCTGCACAGAATCAAAGCATACTTTATGTTTGCAGATTAGCGAGGGTAAGTAAGGGTCGGAAAGAACATTTTGCAACTTGGTGTAACAAAAAGCTCAGGCTTCTTTTGTTATATTCAGTACGTAACGTTGTTAGTAAATCTATTTTTTTATTCACAATGCAAAGCTAATAGATGAATTGTGGAAACTAAAATTCAATTTTTTGTTCTATCTTTACACTTAGGCGATGTTTCGGGAGAAGATGGGATGGGGAACTTTAGTGAAGTACTCGTAGTTCTAATTAATCGATATAATTAATATTAAATGGAATATAATAAATAGAATAATAAAATAATACATATAATTATTACAATACAATACAAATATGATTGTTACTAATGAAATTCATACAGGTAACATAAATATATTTTGGTGATATGACAGACATGGCCTGCGAGTGACTTTAATAATAAATAATATTAGGTTATTAAATTTTTAAGGTATAACGTTACTTTTGACTTCATTAATTTTAAAATTCAACATTTTGCCGTGTCTGTGATTGACAGTGGCCTTTATAATTTCAATTAAATGTCAAAACTTTATGGGGAGAATTTTTTTAAACATTTTAAAACCTTTTTCAATATAAAAAATTGATTAAATATCTGAAGTTCTTAGTTATTTATATAATAATTCGGCCAAGTGCGAGTCGAAAGATTTTGCCAATGAAACCAATATTCAGTGGTCAAAACCTCAGACAACTGAACCATTTTGCATAATTTTCTCTTAGGACTTGTAATAAAATAGCAACAAAGTTTGACGCTTCTACTCAGCATTAATACGATAAAGTAAAAACAAAAACAACCGAACCAAGTTTCCTGTATTGACTTTTATTAACATTTTATTTATTGCTATTTTTATTACATTATGTTGGAAAATCAAACATAATAATACTACTAACTAGCGGCTTATCCGCGCTTCACTTGGGTGCATCCTTAGGAGCGTTTAATAGATAAAAATAGTTATTGTGAGTATAACTTAGGAAAAACACACGTGTTGTCACGGACTTTTTCATGAAATCGTGAATTAGAATTTTGAGCTGGAGCCCTAAATATATCCGGAACAATGTATACCCTACCTGTAGCCCTACAAACTCTATATTTCAGTGAAAAACCCATTACAATCTGTTAAGTCATTCCAAAGATTATCCCGGACAAACAGAAAGACAGACAGATAGACGAAAAAGAATAAAAAATATTGTTTAGGTACGTATCACTATATAAATATCTCTAAGTACTAAAGAAAACATAGTTATTTTGCTATCACAGACAGACACTTCAATTATTTTTATACAGACTAATATATTACTTTGTACATCCTTATGGGACTTCACATACTAAAACTTTCACATTTATAATATTACAAGCGGCTAACCCTCGCTTCGCTCGGGTTCGCCTCTAGGCAAACAAAGGCAAACCTATCCCACAAGAACCGTACATTCTTTCAGAATAAAAGCCTATGTGTTATAGCAGACTATAACCTACCTTTGTGCCAAATTTCATCCAGATCCGTTCAGCCGTTCTGGCGTGAAAGAGTAACAAATGAATATAACAATTTAATAATTGTGTTAGTAGTTTATGAATTTAAATAATATAGCTGTGGGAATATAGGATATATTGTGTATATGGATGTAAATTGTGTGATGTGTATAATAAATGATAATTAATTCATGCTATTCAAATAGATATTATAATAAACCGAAATAATAAAAATATTATAATCTAACCCTATATCTATAAAACAAATCTATCCCACGGGAACCGCACATTTTCCGAATAATAAGTAGCCTATATGTTACTCTGATGTATGAGCTATGTTATTGTAAAGTTACATCAAAATCCATTCAGTAGTTTTTGTGTGAAAGAGTAACAAACATCCATACATCTATATAACCATACATGCTCACAAACTGTTACATTTATAATATTCGTAGGATATTATAATATTTTTAAAAGCTTGAACCTAAAAACCGAACGAACCTACAGAAATAGTACGTAAGGGAATATTTTTTTACATGTAAAGAAAAATCTACTAGATTAGGTACGCTCTAAGAGAAATATTGTTATCAAACGAAGGGGGGAAGATAAACGAGGCAAGATGGAGTTACATCTAAGCCGGTAATTTAGGAGCTTCGAACAATTCATCCTGAAATACGACCGTCGTTATTAGTTTTAATTTCCGCAGATTTTGACCTAATTTTCTTCTCACATAGAGCTATCTGTCTCCACAATTACAGTACACACGTATATGAATGAATGTCAGTAAATAACACTCTGAATAAAGAGTATTATAATCACAGGTTTTATATATTTATGGGTGTTGCTTTATTACATTATCTATATTATCTTTTAAATGTAAGTAATTTGAATATATTATGTGTATCATGAGAGTTTATACATAGCCACAGGTACAATAGACTAAATGAGCTTGAATAAAAAATGCATCTATTTACTTAAACAAGTACGAGTTTGATTCTCACACTGTGGATTCTGTAGCATTTAATAACATTAAAATGGCTTAATGAAATTATTACGTTTGTTGGGTAAAAATGCGGTAAATGGCTGGTCGTAAGAGTAAAATTTAAGTGGACTGTATATAATAGAGAGAATTACCAGAAATGCCTTTTTATAACGGACTGCGGGACGTTCCTATAGGCAACAGACTGCGGGATGTGGAAATCGGACAGCGAGAATAAAAAGCACGCCTATCTTGCTGGCATCTTGCTGCATCAGATTAAAAACTGGTTGATTAAAACGTTATTTCATTATGATTAACTCACACCTACAAACCAAATTTATAAAGAAACGAAGCTCTTTGACTGTCGAATGTCTTATATTTATTTTATAATATGTGCATTCTTATAGAAAGAAAGATATTAAATCATGAAATACAAACACAAATTTCACGACAAAAAAAATTTACGAAGAGTTGTGCTTCGTAATGTAAAATTTAATTTAAAACTTTACAAACCACGCACAAAATGTGGCAAAAAATGAATTATATTTGAAGGTGCCATAATCAATTACCAAATTATATTAAAAATGAAAAACCAATGGAATCTTATAAAAAGAAATTCAAAACACATATTGGCAAAACATATATTAAATAAAGCATCAATAACCTAATCATCCTATATTCAATATTCAATTATTTAAAACTAAATTTAAAATTAAAACATAAAAACATAATTGAATTAAAAACATAATATATTATGACAGTGAAATAAACTTATACTTAAAGCCACTTTCAGTATAAGAATACCGATTAGAACTCAGAACAAGAGTTCTGAGTTCTAATCGGTAAAATAGTTTGTACTAGCCGCAAAAATATTATTTTTATATAAGTGTTAACTGCCCGTTTATAATGTTACCCACGTGATTCTTAACCGACAAAAGGGTTTGGTCACAGAGTGTGGGAATACCTAAATCT
The DNA here is from genome assembly GCA_947093115.1 of Brenthis daphne. Lineage (NCBI taxonomy): Eukaryota > Metazoa > Arthropoda > Insecta > Lepidoptera > Nymphalidae > Brenthis > Brenthis daphne. Next base: position 24,384,440 of record OX352473.1, read on the forward strand.
AATTAATATATCTAACAATAATCATCCTTATAAATAGGTAAACTTAAATATTTCTGCCTTAATCCGATTTGTACAACTTTACACAACATTTTTGACTGATCCGAGACTGATAGGCCAGAATGCTAATGGAACCCTTAAAGTGCTTAAAGACTATGTCTCTAAGCCCTCACCTATACCTACTTAGTTAAAATGAAAGAATTACGTAATAATGATGAAATATTAAAAATATATAAATATATATATTATTGAAATGAAATGTCATAAAAATATATATATCCTTTATTTATTGATTATTTATTAATGTACTAGACCACCAACAAAGTACAAACTAAACACATTATAACATACATGGAAAATATAACAGATAGAGTAGTACCTTAATTATAGGTGATGACGACATTCAAAAATAGTACCTATATGGAAAGGCAAAACAACATTTAGAATAAAAAAAAAGTACCTTAAAGATAATAAATTCACAATATTACAGCTTACAAATAAAAATAATAACAGCTAAATATATTATTAACAAATTAAGAATTTATTAAATAAATGCTTCGTATTCAGACCTTTTTGGCCTCCCACTGCTGGGCACGGGCCCCCTTCAATACGAGGAGGATCTGATCGTAGTCCACCACGCCGACCAAGTGTGGGTTGGCGGGCTTCATATGTCTTTCGAAAACTTGCTAAGTTCTCTCAGACATGCAAGTTTCCTCACGATATTTTTCTTAACCATCACAAGTGGTAATCTTGATGGAAAAGATTCGTACATAAAAATATCAGAAGTGATTTGAACCCGCTTCTCTCAGTTTCCCAATCGACCATTGAGTTATCACTAAAATAAATGCTTATAAATATATAAATAAAATAATCCGTTAAATTAATATCATATGCGAATATATTCGTTGGTTTGTTTCACGCAATAATAGTGCAATATGTAGGTTTGACGTAGTTTTTAATCGGTTTGAACGCACTCAATATAATTAAGGCCTGCCTGTGACAGCGGGTCATTGGGATAAAAATAAAATAAAAACTTTTGGACTATTTTAAACGTCCATACTTCTCTACTTAATACTATAAATGTGAAAGTATGTCTATTTATTTATTTGTTTGTTTGTCCTTCTTTCACGTCGAAATACAGTGAAGGATTGGCATGATTTGGAGCTGGAAAGTGACATAGGCTATTTTTTACTGCAGGAGACCACCTCATTCCTAAGGAAAAACACGTCATAATACAACTCAAAAAATATTTATGATCAGAATTACTCGAAACTTGGTATTAATACTCTACAATACAATTAAATAAATACGTGTTTTAGCATTTTTCGAAATTCATTCCATAAGAAGGTAAAATAGAGGATTAAAATTTGTATGAAACTTACCTTTTTTGGAGTTTTTTTTTTGTAGTTTTAGCGTAAGCGAAGCCGCGGTTCTGCTAGTTATAATATAATTTGAATACAAATTCGAACAAATGTCTAAGGTAAGATGATTTATAATCTTAATTATTGTGCATTCCTTTAAAAAGTTCAGACCAGACCTAAATACTAGGTAAGTATTTTATTACGTGTTGAACTATAGTTATTAGTTTTATGTCATACTAATATTATATTAATATATATAATATTTAAGTGAGTGTTTGTGTATGTTTCTTCGATCTTAACGTCGTAACGTCCCCATAACGGTAGTTAAATTGAGAAAGTTATATCTTAGATTAACTTCGCATACGAGTGAAACCACGCGCAAAAATTTATAGATAATAAAAAAACCGACTTAAAAAAAACACTAAAAAGTTAAAAAAAATCATTTACTATATCACCTAACTAGATATTTTCGAAGTCGGTGTGTTTTGATTTGTATTGGTAAAAATTATAGTTTGTATTTTATCCTAGCATCATAATAATAAATAACCTGCTTTTGACCACTACTAGACATGTTTGCAGCCTTACTGACCTATGAGAATCAATTGAGCCCGATCTTTAGCTCTACGCAACCAACCACTGCCAGTCAAAGGTGCATCTGCCAGTTTTCAAATATTCTGTGAATAAAATACCATTAAATATTCAATAATAATATATAACTATGATACTGTTATATTTTATTAGAGTATGTATACTTATATGACATATATATTATGTATACTAAAAATATATAATATGGAGATCTTCTTCTCCAATAAATCATTTAATATTAATGTAAATAAATATTCTTTCTTATATTTAAAAAAAAATCCTTTTTTATTTTATTTTTTAACTCATCTAATGACATAAGATACTTTTTGCTTACAAGTACTTAGTCTTACAAAGTGAAAATGATATTTTATAAGTTAAAAAACAGCAATTAAAATTATAATAACTTCTTCTACTCTCCTCACCTTCGCATCGCTCGAGTTTGCCTCTAGAAAAATAAAAACAAATCTGTTCCACGGCAACCGTAAATTTTTCAGGGATAAAAAGTAGCCTATGTGTTATTCTGATGTATGAGCTATGTTATTATAAGTTTCATTAAAATCCATTCAGTAATTTTTGCGCGAAAGAGTAACAAACATCCATACATCTATACATCCAGACAGACATTCTCACAAACTTTCGCATTTATAATATTGGTAAGATGTTAAAAATAAATATATTCATGAATCCTTACCTAACTCCTCTGTCATATAATACAAACATTAACAAACTTAGCGTGTTAATTAACAGTATACACGATACGTAAAGTTTGATCAAAATGTCTTCAGGACGGTATCATGTCAAGATCTAACTTATAAGAACTTTAGGGTCGAGGGTTGTCAGTGGCGGTTGAAATGTTATATTACAAAAGGATCACTGCAAAACTATATAACGGGCGTTTCGAAAATCTTGTGAAAATGAAGCCGGTTCAATTTGAAAATAACTAATTTTAATCCTCATTGCTTAGGTACTTTTCTATAGGTATAATTTTTAACAACTCCTATACAAAGCAAATCTATATATTTCGATACGTGAAATTCATATTTACTTATTAGATATTCATATCTTAAAATATTGTAGGCTGGCACCGACTTCGAAAATATCTGATTAGGTATGTATTCTAAATGGAAACCTCCGTTTAGTTATTTTTTACATTTTAGTGTATTGACGTAGTAAGCATGTAATTTGTAAAAAGAAAGTTTTTTAATAACATATTCGATTAAACAATTTATTTTAAAAAATATTTATTTAATACTTTCTTAGATTTACGCGAATATTTGACATTTTAAATAAAACTATCTTTTCGGATTATTTCGCGGATTTATTTTGATTATCCTTAATTAATTTTAACTTTTTAAATTACACATAGAACAATTATATGGCTTAAATAATTAATACTATATTTTATATTTTTCTTTATGGGTATAAATATAATAATGGCAACACTAAATATAGATAGATTACTAATTAATATTGTTAAAATTGTACATATATATATATAATAACATAATAACATAATATAATAACAGCAAAAATTAAATAAATAATATTCCATATTCAATTATAAAACTAATTAAAATTATAAAAATGTTTAAAGTTAAAATATTGTAAGGTAATTTTTGCAATTTTCATTTTGTTAATTGTGGGTAGGCTGTCTGTAACAACTATACCTTCAAGACATGTAACACCTCAGTCTCTCCCGTGACCATGGATGCTGTAAAGCATTCGAAGCGTCGGGAACCAAAAATCAAAATAAATCCGCGAAGAAATCCGAAAAGATAGTTTTATTTAAAATATTTATTGTTGATTTTTTTTAAAACCGCTCGACTGATTTCGATAAAATTTATATAGGACCACCTGGGAAGTATACCCTTTAAAAAAATCCAAATTGGTTCAGGCCTCTTCGAGTAATCGCTGAAAAAAAGATTCCGACGAATTGAGAACCTCCTCGTCTTTGGAAGTCGGTTAAAAATTAATAGTATCAAATTAAATTTTCCTTGATGAAATCAAAGCTCGTCACTAGCTACTAAGCAAAGTAAAAAGAAAATCGATTGACAAACAGAGGTGAAAAAAGTAATATATTATTATAATATTATTTCATTGGTAAACTAATTTCACAGTAAACTGTGGAAGGTAATTCGCATGGAGGGTGTTATAAAAATATTTTTAAAAATAAATAATCATGAGATTATATTTATTTTGATTTGATTTGATTTGTATTTATATTGAATTTTTATGTTTCATATTTCGATAAAAAATATCCTTTGTCCTTCTCCAAAGTTCCAACCATCTTTATACCAAAATTCATCAAAATTGGTTTAGAGTTTTAAGTTAACCGACAGACAGAGTTACTTTTGCATTAATAATCCTATTAGTATGGTTCTAAATTAATTTATATAAATTTCACAAGGCTACAGTTATAGTATATCTAGTATTTATTCATGTAAATACATTAACTATTGCGCAAAGCAATATTTAAATTAAAATCAGAGAAATTCAAGGATAACTTTTAATTGGACTACGACTTTAGTTGAATAAAATAACCAAATATAAACAAGCTTTAATAAATTTCATAGCGACGTTAGTTATTTAGAGCCAAGCTTTTGTCAAAGCAATGCTTTCTAAAGCGGATATTGATGAAGTTTGAACAATGGTTGTCCGCCAACTGCCGTTCTGCGATATCTAGGTTAATATTGGATACAATCACATAATCTTTTACTATTAAAACAATTGAATGTTTGATCATATTATATTTCATTGTAATTAAAAGCTTTGGTTTGTTTGCAATTACTAGTTTTAAAACGTAAAATATAGCTTCTCCATTTTCCACGAATCTTTTATCATAAAAAGTTTTCTTAAAAGTATTGTAATTTTTTTTAATTATATCAACTGTAATAATATAAAAGTGCATCTAAAATTGTATACCTTTTTGAGATTACTGACATTAAAATATCTTTAGCCTTTTTTGTGGGTTGTGTTTAATTATAAAATAATATTTAAATATAAAAAAGATATCTATATCTAGGGAAATAGACATAATGTTACGTATGTTAAAACAAAAACCACAACTTATAAGTTATGAGTCGTTTTAAAATCATTGTAAGAAGTAATAATATGTATTAAAAATTAAAATCTAAATATGTCGATGCTAAGTCTAAGTATAATAACATAAAATCATAAATGCACTTTAATGATTTTACTATATATTTACGTTAACATTTTTGAAAATTTATATAAAATTATTTTTTTTAATGTCTTTGCGGCTAGCTAGAAAAGCCAGTACTACTCACTAAAACCCTATAGAACCTCCCGCGTCTTAATGGAGTGTCACAAGATCACTTACGCACTTAACCACGACGCCCCGACGGCAGGTCTGCCGAAGCAGGCCACACAATGAAGAGGTAGCTCCCATGGTGAGAAGTACCAGGAGCAACTCTGTGTATCTCTTGGCTTCATGCCTGGCTGGATTGCCGGTGGGGGCTTATCTACTGCCGGAACCTAGAACGATCAGATTTAAAGCTGTACAATATATGTACATACTAACCACTAGATCAACGAGACAGTATATTATGGTATTTAGCTTCGTAATATAATCCTTTAATATTTATCTAACAAATAAATCGTTAAAACACATTATAATATAACAAAAAAAAATCATTAACTTTAATGAGATGTAGGTCCACGTTTATCTCTTAAGAGCCAATCTTTTAGAGTATAATATATAGTTTGTAAATAAACAATGTTTAAAAAGTCTAGAAAGGTTTTCACTGTAAAAGTTTAGGCCTTTTGCAATAAACCTAAGTTAAGTGAAATTACGCTTTTACTGAATGATTTAAATTATAATTTTATATTCTATACTACGTATTTTTTGTATTATTGTATTTTTATTAACGCTAATATTCTAAGTATTTCTGTAGTTTAAAACATAATTAAAAATATATATTATTATGTAAATGTTATTCTGTCATTATGTTGAGAATTAATTTTTCACGTAGGATAAGTAGATAATAATTGTATTGTAATATTTTAAACAAATACTATTTTTCAAGAGCAACTGTTGAGTTTCTCGCCGGCCCTTCTCAACAAATCTGCCTTACGAGCCGATAGTAACTTTTTCACAAACTTATATAATAACATTAAATTTAAATTTTAAAATTTGTAAAAACTGACGATTCAAAAGTGCTAGTAAAAGCCTATTTAAATCTATACTAATATTATAAAGAGGCAGAGTTTGTTTGATTACTAATCCGATTAGAATTTTTTTTTTCGATTAGATAGCCTGTTTACTAAGGAAGGCTATAAATGCCGAAAAATTTACGGCGGAATAGGTTTGTTTTTGTCTAGAGAAGAACCCGAAGTAAAGCAAGGGGTTAGCGCTAAGCGTTAGTAAAATATATTTCGATTTCATTACATTTAAAATTACAGCTAAAAGATTAACTGCTCGACAACCATATGTAAAGGAAAGGAATGAAATAATGAGAATTTTTTTAAAAAGTGTTTCAACAAAAGCCATTTTCAAATCCCACAAGAAAGTGAACGAATTCTTACATCAATTCTCAAAGAGATTTCTTAAAGAGATTTGTTTTGCAATATAGATAGATGTCTTACGCTAACTAAACAATGATGTGTAAAAAATATTTTTTGTAAAGATGCGTACTTTTTTAAATTGTAAAAATAAAATAAGTTAAAAAAAATATACAATTTTTTCAAAGAAATATAACATTATGCCCATGTAAATAGTTTGTACTAACAAAATTACAGCTAATAAATGTTTTTACTTTTTTTTGCCAAACATGGGCCACGATGATGGAATGGGAGCCAAATCAAATAAAAATATACTTTATTCAAATAGACTATAACAAACACTTTTGTATCGTTAGTTTCTTCATTTAAAATAGAAATTTTAAGTTTTGAGACGCTATCACCGGCTCGGGCAGTAGTACTTCTGAGAAAAGCAAATATTATTTTTAAAAGGGAAACTCAACAGTTGCTCTTTTAAAAATATTTTTTGTTCACAAGACTGGAATACAATAATTTTGTACATAGTTATGGTTACACCTCGTCCATACGCTGTAGATTAAGATTTACATGGAATAAGAGAGACGCAAACTCAGCGTCTGGTCGGCCCACTCGGCTTCCGCCGGCCGAGTATGTATTCAGACATTAAAGAAGCCTCAAATCGGCTACATATCTCACATTTAGTTTTATTTATTTTTTTCTTAATTTAATTTTAAGTTAGTATAAATAGTTTTCAAAACGCTCCGAAACCAAAGTACATATTTTATTTTACATAAATATAGACTAGAATTGGTTCCATGTACCTGTTCTACATCCATTGTATTCTATATCTATTCCGTGTGTCTTGGAAACGGCTCCAACGATTTGGATTAAATTTTGTATTTAGGTAAGTTTTTGGTTTTTACGTTTATCTATATAAAGTGTATTTTCTTTAAAAATATATTTTTTATATTGTTTTCCGAAAAACGCCGAGCAAAGCTCATTCGCCCAGATACTTTGTTAAGTAAATAGAGTACCATTGTTGTGTAATATACGGACAAATCAACAAACACATTAATTAATTATTATTATAGCTTTATCAATAAAATTTCATTAATAATGTTAATTATTAAAATAAATATTATCCTATAATTTCAAATAATGAGTTATTACATTAAACAATTAATAAAAAATTAATTACGTTATAAATAAGAAGACTCAAGCAATTTGAGAGGAAGCCGTAATAAATTAGATTTTATGTGTTCAAGCGAAATAGCGTCAAATATTTACTGTTTGACTGCCGTAATTTAACTCTGTTGGCCTCAAAATGGTGAATGTTTTGTTTAAATTATACAATATACAGGTATACAAATTTTCAAGCACGGCTCCACGCGTGGGTTAAAAAAACCAAAGTCCATCATGCGAATCAAATACTCACTAATGGAAGTATGGTTAAAATCTGTTTAACCATTTATATCCTACCCTCTATCTCACGGGATAGAAAAAATCTTGAAAAGATTTTTCTCGAAATAAAATGAAACATAATATGCCAATTTCGTTAGTATCCTCTATCCAGTAGTGTAATTCTTACTGCGGTTAGGTCGTTTCATACATTAGTAATGTAAGACTTAACTTAATGATTATCTTTTTCTACGTGACATTGGTGAAGTAGTCTGTGGTTGACTGGAATGCTTTGAAGCCATTAACAAAAGAAATGAATTGAATGTTTATCTGTAGGATTGAATACGTTTGAATGCCACAGAGTACCAAAGTTATAACTTTAACAATTACTGAACTTAATTGCTGGCGGCTTAACTTCATAATACATAGAATAATAATTGTTGACCGGTAAGTAGGAAAGAATGAAGATGATGGTTTGGCAAATGTAGTGAACGCCTTTCAGTTGGGTATGGATACATACAGTGGCTGGTAGCGGTTGAATATAAGATGCTGGAAATCAAACTAAGTAAGTGCTGTTCCATGGCAGAGGCAGATACTTTTTTTATATACAAGTGAAACTAAGTATAGAACAAAATAAAAATATATAATATAATATTTTAGGGTATTTTAGATAATATTCTGTAAAAAAATTATCGGCTCCATAAAATCATTATAATTAAAAAGATGATAAGAGATAAAAAACGCTTAACGGTAATGAGCCCCTGACTGTGCAAAGTAGACAAAAAACAAAAATAATCCTATAACGCTGGCGTTATCAAGACGAATCTAACGACGTATATCGAAATCGGTTAAGCCGTTAAGTAATTACGAGGGAACAAGGGATCAACAAACACACAAACCACTTTATGACTTTGTCACAGTCGGGTAAAATGACTGAAAGACAGATATACAGACGTCTGATTCTTCAGTTAATACTGATATAAAACTCAAAAATATTACTCTAGACATTATCAATTATTCAAATTTAAATTTCATTTTAAAATATAGCGCTATTAAATATACATAATATTTAATTTTATAGTTTATTATCCTACTGAAACTCAAGTTCATAGATCGTAATGGATGTGGGGTAATAATTTTATTAATTTAATAAACATGGGTGTACCTAAAATAGGACGTTATTGGATTTAACCTAATATTCTCTCTCAACTTTGACTAATATAATATACTTTATAAAGTAGTAATATTATAAAGTGGTTCGTCAGCGTGTCGCGTGGTATAAGATATTTATAGTTCGATTAGTTAAAATAGAAGTTTAGTTAAAATGACATATCACAACTTATTATAAAATAAAGTCTCTCGCCGCGTCTGTCTGTCTGTTTGAACGCAATAAATTCAAAGACTAAACGGATTTTCATACGGTTTTCACCAATGAATATAGTGAATAGAGAGTTTATGAGATAAGTTTAGATTTAGGTGTATTCATTAAGGTTTTATGTAAAATGTATGAAGTATGACGATAATTGTTCAATATGCCGGAAAAAATCATGCCGCGACGGGGAGCTTTTATGGCGTGTGCCGCGTAAACCAATGAAGTTATATGAAAATAATATAATACGATTATCTTAAAAATCTATTAATTTGTAGTTACGTAATATTTACGTACCAAGCGACGCACCCAAGTGAAGCGAAAGTAAGTATTTCACTCAAGTCTTCATCATATCTTGTGTGGGTTTTTGTACCTGACTGTAATTTAAAAAAAAATCAAAAACAAACAAAAAATAAAAAAAATAAAAATACTTTTACTGACTTAAAAGAAAAAATATGAATTATGCGCAATATTTTAAAAGCAAAAAATAATAAATGTATAAAGTCATATATGATTGAAGATTGAAATGAAATTTACACTATATTTTGTATTCTATATGATACATATATACGGACATCGTATCTCAGACTTTAATGTGACAGATAATACCTTATTTGGTCCAATTTATTTTAAATCCGAAAATGTTTTGAAAACTCCCATAACAGACTTTACTTTAAAAAAGCAGCAAGTTTTAAAAATATTATGATCTTTTGCTTGCTTTTCTTGCAAAATGAAACAGCCGTCGCTTTTTCACGGCGGTCTGTGTTTGTAATTATCTTACCTCAACGTAATTATTATGAGGCGAGGCTCCTCTGGAAGCGTAAAAGAATAATAAAATTTAATAACATGCCACTGTAAGAAATGAATAGTATTAGCAATTTATAGGAATTTGATCAATTATATACATATTATGGCGTCGAATCATTTCGCATTTATTTATATTTTTGGTCCTCAAAAACATTTATCATATTTAAATAAGTTATAAGAAAAAAGTATATTTTAAAACTAAAGAAGATTTTGTAACATGATTTTAATTAAATATGAATTCGTTCCTAGGTAGGTACGTTTTGACGGTTAGTATGGAATAGTTTCTTTTTTTCATGATATTTTCCGATGTTTTAATAGTTGTTCTGCTATTCGGGGTGAAGATCAATCCAACAAAACAAAGATCATAAAAATTGGTCCAGCAGTTCTCAAGTTATAAGTATTGTAACAAACCCGACTTAGTTTTGATATTCTCAGATTTTCTATGAAGATTGCGTTCTAGTTTCGACCACTGGGCAAACACTAATGTAAAATAAATCCACATTAAATTAAAAAAAAAAACTCAGCATTATCACTTTTTTCACTCAGTTAAAACTGCGTTACCTTTAACTTTCTTATTACTTAAATTGGGCTCTTCACATTATAACATCCCATGTATTTTATTCCGCTTCCACTGAGAGCTTAACACAGGTTCCTTTGTGTATTCTATGCGTACTTCAGTAAAGACATGTTGCAACTTGCAAAGGATTCAAATACTTTGTTACGCCCTGCCTCGTTATAGCGTCTGCAAAGCTTTAAGCGTAAAGATCGTAGATCAGATATACTTAGAAACTCTTAAAGCTCACAAGCTATTGCCGGTAATTATGTATGTAATATATATGTATTTTAACAATTTATTTATGTTATTAAATTATAATTTACATATATGACGGAGAAGATTAGTTACCTTTTCTGGTATAAAACCTTATTATTGTTTAAAGTCACTATGTTATTTAGTTTAGTTTTTATTCCGAATTAATTTGAATATCGAGCAGAGGCTACGTCTCGAGCGGGGTCGAGACGCCATCGTGGCATTCGTTCGAAATACGTGGCTTAGTAACGACGATTGATTATGTTGGATCATAGAGAGTCATGTTTTGATATTGTAGTTGAAAGTCGATGATCGACGTCCGAGAACCCGCTGCTCCGTTAAATTATTAGAATTTAATTTATAGATTTACTGATTAAATTATAATGGACGTTGCATAATTTATTATTTAAGCCTTCGTAACGCCCACAAGATTAGTAATCACTAAAGATAATGTTCGTAGAATATGGATAACACGATATATACATATATGTGCAATGTGCATACTATAAAGAGCAAAATTTTATTTTATTTCCAGCTCCGAGAATTTGCTAGTTCTATTAGACATAAATGTTTCCTCACAATGTTTTCTTCACCGTAAGACAAGTAGTAATCATATTAGAAATGATTCGCACATGAAAATATCAGAGGTTCTAGACCCGGGCTTAGAACCCGCATCACTCGGTTTCCCAAATGAGTGCGTTACCACTGCGCTACCACTATCTAAAAATATATCCTATAATTGATTATGGAATATAATGATTATAGAATATTTTAATGATCGATTCCAATTAGCTGAGTAATTATAACCTTATTAGCTTGATCTGTCCAAATTGTCGTCCCTTTCATTATAAATTCAAATCAAAATAGCACAACAATATTCAGGTCGTTTAATAAATTACTCGTTAATTGATTTACGACGCTTTTATTGAAAATATAGAAAATAAAAAGTTATCGAATATTTATTTATTTATATACATATAATCGGTATTATCAATTATTGGGTACATTAATTATAATTATAACTTTACTAGCGGCTCACCAAAACAAAAAACAAACCTATTTCACAGGAACCGTACATTTTTCCGGGATAAAAAGTAGCCTTTGTGTTATTCCAGACTTTAATCTATCTCTGTGCCAAATTTCATTCAAATCCGTTCAGCCGTTCTGGCATGAAAGAGTAACAAACATACATACTCACAAACTTTTACATTTATAATATTTATTATAGAGATTAGTACTACTAAATGTTATTAAAACTTGTTATTTGGTTGTAGTTTCACTTGAGAGAAGGAAAATTACTAAAAGTTGGCTTATCTTTTAAGCTAGAATATGAACTATCTTTTTTCTTTTTTTTTTCAATCATATTCATTGAGCCAGAACAGTGTGAAGAGATAACAAACATACTCACTAACAAACTATTTATAATATTAGAGATGTTTAAACTAGTCACTCTATGAAGTTACATATTAATTGGTTTCTAAGTTAATTGACGAGAGACTTTTACCAAATAATGGGATATAAGAGGTAAAATATTGTTATATGAAATACCGTTCTGCTATTTTTGTTTTTGTGAAACATAAAATTAAAACAAATCAATAGATCGAGAACTCAAGCTTTTCATCTCATAGAAAGTTTATGAGTTGAAAATTCAAACTTTTGATTTTATAGTGAAGTCATACGTATACAAGGTAAGAATATGTAGAGAACGTAATTAAATTAGTTTCTAAAGTGAAAACCCGTCTTGGAAACACTCTCGTTCAATTTATTTCAATGGGGAGACTCCAGTGTAGAGACCGACATTTATGGTAACCGTTCATCAAACACGAATCGCTGCAATAGTATATTGGACTTGGTGTCAACGGATTCGCCAACATGAAATATGATATGAAATGATATATAGTAAGCTTTGTTAATGCGAAGTTTGTATTTAAAATGAAATATAGAACAGATCAATGACCAGTAGAGTGCAATCTCTAACTTTATTCATATTATGACTCCGTATGTAATAAAGAGACTTTTTAAATAAAATAATCTTTTCGAATCTTTCGATTCCGACGTTTTGAATGCTTTACAGCAATCATGATCACGTTAGAGATGGATCGGGATGGGAACCACAAATCAAAATAAATGCACCAAAAATTTCTAAAAGATGGTTTTATTTAAAATATCAAATATTCACGTAAATCTAATGTATTAAAAAAGAGACGTAAAAGCTATAATGCTGTTTTTGTGATGCTTTTATTACACAACAAATAATTGATATTTAATTTCTAAAAAAACGACTTATACTCGTTGAATTATGTGTCGGTTTTATTTAGAAATTACATACTTATAAACTATTGTATTTGAAAAGCATTGGCTTTCTTAAGTAAAAGTCACTTCTTCGAGGTATAAGAGGAAATAACTAACTGTTTTTGAGTGAAATTCGTAATGGAGAAAGTTAAGAGTGCACGAGCGAAGTTGCTGGCAAAAACTAGTTAGTCCAAGAACAAAAAGAAGATACAGTTAATGCTTAAGTGAGGTAATGGTTTATGTTGTTATTTCATTTTACTGGTTTTTCTTGGTACGCGGTTGGTGTTTGTTATTGGTAATAATAAAACCATATATATAATAAAATTTTATATGAGTCGAATATGTACATAAATTTTTTTTTTGGAAAATCTTATTGAAATAGTAATTATTATCAATACAGAGGCTGAATATATATTTTTAATAATTTTTGTCTGTTTGTCTGCCTGTCTGTTTGTCTGCCTGTCTATTTGTCTGCCTGCCCGTCTGTCTGTCTATCTGTGACCGCATAACGAGAAAACTATTGGACAGATTTTGGTTGAATTTGGTATGATGGCAGCTGGTTATCTGGACATCATATAAGATAGGACAGGATAGGAACGTATCTATAATATAAGGTAATTATTAACTAACTTCTAAAAAGGTGGAGGTTCTATATTCGTCTGTATGTATATATTTTGTTATGCATATATTGGCCGAAGAAACATGTAAAGATTCTGATATTAAAAGTAGCTCAAGAGATGCCTATAATGACCATACAAATATATACAACATGTCAAAATAAATTAATATTCCAAATAGTTGAAGGATACATATAATTTTATCGTATAAGTTAGAAAATAAATCGTGGTTGAGAAAAGATTCCGCTTTTTCATACCGACCATTTATCACTCTTGTCGGAAAAATTGCGGGGGTCTTAAGGCTGATGAAAATAATGTGGAAACGAACAACGTTACGTTTGATTTATATTTGTGAATTAAAATTCCCGTTCTTATTAAATAATGTATTGGAAACTTTATAATCAAATTAATATGTTAAGATTTTTTTTATTTCCTCATATTTAACTATACGTTTGTTTCCAGTGTATATAATGTTACTGTAAAAGTTATAAATAGGGAGAGTTCAAAAATTTTTTTGTAAGACCTATGTGCCTGTAACGGTTAAAGTCTTAATCATTCTGTGACCAAGGTTAATTTCGAACTTTTGCCTTTTACCCTTCAGTAAAAGTGGAAAAAATCATCTCTTTTCCTAATAACCTAACATTTATCAATATGTTTCGGTAAATATGAAGATTCTTAAGTATAACATTACCAATATACGAGTACATGTATATTTGCACTAATATATACACAAACAGACAATTTTTATACAGTTTCATAAAATAATAAAGAAACTATAGCTATAGTTTATATTGCTACAATTTTACCAAAGTTCTAAACAAAAGATACTTATATTACGCTTTTATATCTACGTTTAAAAGTAAACTACGACTTACGAGTACTAGAATAACATGCACCATTAGGTCATATACTGGCTGACTTTGTTAAGAGCGTCTAGCTTGCGACTGTAAGTTAAAATTTTTAGCTTAAATTACATAAGAAAATGTATAGTTAGAGTGGTGTCTACATTTTATGATTTACTTCATGTAAGCTATAATATTGACATGAGAACTTTATTTAAGGTACAATAAGTACAGGTAGTTCAGTGGGAACGATCTTCCTTGAAAAAGCAAGTGAAGCGGGCTCAAATCTTGGGTCACGCACCCTTGAAATTTTTATATGCGAACAATTCCAACAAAATTACTACTTGTTTTAAGGCGAAGGAAAACATCGTGAGGAGACCTGAATGTCTGTCTGAAATTGCAAGTTCTCGAAAGACATGTGAAGTCCGCCAACCCGCACTTCACCAGCGTGGTGGACTGTGGCCTGTTCCCTCTCACATTGGGTGGAGGCCCGTGCCCAGTAGTGGAACGTTAGAAGGGTTGAAAACAAAAAAAAATCCATCCATAATATAACATATGTGATATTACGTTATAATTTCAATGAAATTACTTTCATTTATTAAGTAACAAAACAATTAATATACATACAATAAGTAATAACTGCACAAAACTTGACAAATTTTTGAATAGCAATATTTAGGTACTTAAGTTTAAATACAAGACTTTCTCTCCTTTACATTTTACTATGAATAAATTGAGATTTTATTTAACTTTATTACAACGTTTTGATTTAACAACTTGGACCACTCTTCATACAACGAGTACAGAGGCAAGCGGGCGTCGAAAAGCCTCCTCCATAATGCATTGTGCGATCTTTGAGCTCTGGATTATAGGACGGGGTTATTTAGAATTTTCCGTCATTTTCACATTTACTCGCTCTTTCAGACGCTTTACGCTATTTTAAGTTTGACTTGTATTTGTTTTCTTGACTATTTTATAGACCACAACGTACCATTTAAATTAATAAAGTATTTATGAAGTTCTAGTGTTAACCCTTGCTTTACTCTAGTGTGTCCCGAGGTGTCTTTTGCAATTTTATACAAAATATGGATTTATTCTTTATATAAAGAACATGTAATATGTATATATTCGTCTTATGGAAAATTATTATCGTCACCTTTTAGCAAATTTTCATACTAACTGTAGCCTATTTCTGACCTACTCCAGGTTTTGAGTATCTGTGCACAAAATTTTATTCAAATCTATCCAGCAATTTCAGCGTGAAGGTTTCAAAAAGTAACAAACATAAACACACATACATACATACAAACTTCACCATCTATACATATAATAAAATTGTAACTAAGCCGAATCTGTACATTAAATATTTTTTGGAAAATCTTATTGAAATAGACATTATTATCGATACAGAGGCTGAATCTATAATTTTTAGAATTTTTGTCTGTCTGTCTGTTACCGCATCACGGAAAAAACAACTGGAGGGATTTTGATGAAATTTGGTATGGTGATAGCTGGCTATCCGGGTCAACATATGGGATACTTTTTACCACTGAAAAATATATCATTTCTGAGAAAAAATACAAAAACTGCAATGTAAGAGTACAGTAATATGTAAGGACTAAGAATTTGGTTTTTGGTTATCTGAACGCGGGCAGAGCCGCGGGCAATGCTAGTTTATATATAATAGTAGTTCATTAAAGAGTAAATTTAATTTTTTTTCGTGATATTATTAATTACCCATACAGGGGTTTATATGTATGTAGTGTTTACATCCAACATCATGTCTTGATACTGTGGAAAGCGATGGACGAAATGAGGTCGATATGAACCCGAGGTCGATATATACTGTGCATTTTATGTTTACTTTGTAACTAAATCTAAGTGCTTTCTTCGAGAAGACGTCTTCAGCTAGACATAGAAAAAATATTTATTTTACTAATTTTATAAAACAAAAGTTATATTTTTATATCATTTTATGTGTTGATCTACAATTATACTTAATTAATATTTGATCTAAATTTAGGTAGTTTAAAAAGGTTTAAAAAAGTTTAAAAGGTAGTTTCATACAAACTTTCATCCCCTATTTTACCCCCTGATAGGATGAATTTAAAAAAATGCTTGAGTTTCAAGTAATTCTGATCGTAAATATTTTTTTGGATTGTATTATAATGTTTTTCCCGTGAGAATTAGATAGATTCCCGCGGTAAAAAATAGCCTATTTTACTCCCCAGCCATCCACACTATTCATATATACAACTACCTCCACACAAAAAATCACGCCAATCCGTCAATCCGTTTTGGCATGAAAGTAGGACAAACAAACAAGCACACTTTCACATATTTAATATTAGTATGGATTAAAGTTGTTAGTTCACTAAATATACTTTACTTATATTTTATGTAAAGAATAGTAATGAAAAGGGGACTTATGTATTTGAGCCTTTTCTTTTATTTTTAGCCGATATGCCAACATATAGGACCTGTCGTGGCCACGAGTTGAATGGACTGTGTTTTTTAACCGAAACTTTACAAGCATTTTAGCGTTAGAACTTTTAGTATCACATGCTTCTGTTACAAGGTAAAATAAATTTTCACGCTTCGAAAATCTTACTTGATACCTTATATTCATAGTTAACTAATAGCTATGTAGAAAATGATAGTTTTTCATGTAAATCTTTTAAATAAGTCTTCAGTTCTTTATTTTCTAGCAATATTGCGTCAAGGTATATTGGTTTTTTATTCTGACGGTACATTTGGCTTTTTGGCTCAGTTTGTAGTGACTCTATTTGCTGTGCCAGCGGTCACGGGTTCGAGATCGGCTATAAAAATCCAAGTAAACATGGTTTCATCACATACAATATATACAATGAAATAAGCTTGAGTATAGACAAAAGCATTATCTATCTATTAAATCACGACACTCACCAAATTTAATAGCCAAATATTCTAAGGGAATTTCTCGTAATACCGGAATGAAAAGTATATTAAAATTCCAAACTATAGAATTAATACTCGTTTAACAGTTACCGCGTGACTGAACAACAGACATCCAAATACCATAACCTATATTTAAAAATACAAGCAGATTTATTTATCTAAATATGAATTTTCATACTATATCAATAAAAGCACGCTTGGATTACCCCTAATAAAAAATAAAACCGTACAAATGGGCCAATTTGTTCAAAATTACACATTCCTTTCAAATAACTCAGGATAACGCGAATTATTCGCTTTTTATATTGCATTTTAACAAAAAGTACTGTAATGATAATATACATTTGAATGCTGATCTGGAACAAATTTGATAAATAACATAAAGTTCTCCATTAAATAATATTAAATGTATATTTTAAAATATATTCAACAAGTGACTTGCAAAGAATATAAAAATCATGTAATAATCGATTCGAGTCGATTTTCTTGGTATCTTACAGACATCAAACAAACAACTTTTCTACTTTCCTTCTATTAAACAAATAATCTTAGTTTAATAACTAGCGACTCCTCTTCACTTCGCTCAGGTTCGTCCCTAGGAGCGTTTCAATTTTTTTGAGCCGAACCCTAATTCTTTTACTAAAATAAAAGTAGCCTAAGTTACTTCTTATAACATCAACTACTTGCCACTGAAATTCCTGTCAAAATTGGCCCAGCCATTTCGGAGATTAGCCGGAATAAACAGACAGACAGACAAAAATTTTAAAAATTGTGTTTCTTATAAATACCTTAAATAATTCCATATTATGCTCTTAGTAAAAAGCTGTTGTTACCTTCTTTCCAAAACATCCGTCCCGTGCCCTTGTTTGCTGTAAAGCATTCGAAACGTCGGGAACTAAAAATATAAAGAAACACGCGAAAAATTCCAATAACACAAAAGTATAATATTTACTGTTGAATATCACTGAGGGTACCAAACCTAAATCAAAATTTGTCACCATATTACGTAATATGTTTTTATGTGTAAATAAGTTAATTAGCGTGTTAACGCTTTAACAGTCACATTTGTAAAATAAACTAACTAAATACCAAATGAAACTGTAGAAAATACGATTAGATCGTTCTAAATACGTATAATTAGGGTTAGGGCTATAACGAATTGGTCGTACAGATGTAGATGGATGAGTACTCAAATTGTATTTTTACTTCAAAAGTCATCTGGTCTAGAAGTCTAACTACTAGGGTAGATCACGGATTCGATTATTGCTCCATTATTTGTGGCAATACCAATATTGACAATGATTTGTGCTAGTTTGTTCTTCTTGAAAATTGCATTGGGGAATGAAAACCAGTTTGTAGTCTGAAGAGTGACATACAGACGTAATATGATAACTTACTTTTAATCTTCATAATACATACCTATTATGTTAATTGGAATATACGAGTATGAGATATGTAAAAATAATAGTGTAAAAAATGCAATTAATAATATAGATAACGTAGCAATATTTTATAGTAACAAAATTGTATTTTATTTCATAACTTATTAAATATTTATTGGCTGTTTTTATTTTGCTGTATAAATAAAGTGTCATATTTAATTCTTCTATTTTTATTTAATCTCTTGCTAGTGAGTGCAAGATCTTAAATATAAAGCTCTTGCTAATGATTTCATTCAAGAAAAGCATAAATGTGAGTTTTTTCCATATTTACTAATATGTGTACTAATATTAAAAAAAAATGCTTATTTTTTTTTAGAATTTAGATTATTCTAATAACTTACTGATACATATCCTACGAGAAAAATACACATTATAAAAAAAAGTTATCATAGAAATGGTACAGATCGACTGACAGATGTTAAAAATATTTAAAAGATTGAAATTAGGTTTCTTTTTATATTCTATGTCTGTACATAACCATCAAGGAAATTCCCATACGATGATAGTACTTTATTTGCAAATTGAATCACACTCATTGATAAATGATAAATTAGTACCCTACTTTGTAATCATATGTCGTTAAAAAAATAATTTTATACTACTATTATAAAGAGGAAAGATTTGTATTTTTGTATGTTTGTAAAGTGTAAACTCTAAAACTATAGGACCGATTTAGATGAAATTTGGTAAGAAGATTGTTTGAAACCCAAGTAGGACATTTTATTTTGGAAATCATCCCTTAAGGGGGTGAAAATGGGTATCAAAGTTTGTATAGTGAAAGCTGAATCGCTAGCAATACATAAAAAAAATTCATTAGGTACATTTTCCGTTCATTTATTTATCTATAAATAAAAACTGTAGCCCGGGTAAGGATTGTAGACTATAATATTATTTATTATTTGTTATTTCATTTATTTATTTGCGTTTGAATTTTATGAAGCCTGGACAATTTTTACTAAATTTTTCTGACAATATTAAATTTTATTACAATATTCATATAATATCAAGTTATAATTTAATTATGTAAATATACTTGTATATAGACTGGTTAGCAGACGATATCGTACTACCTGGTATGTTTGATCGTAAAATAAATAAAAAATACCATTTAACTACTACTGATTTCTGATCTATTCACAAAAATAATTTCATTAAAATCGGCTAAACCGTTTAGAAAAACCACGAACTGACGCATCAAAATTTAAATATAAAGAATATATATTTGTATTGGTCATAAAGAAAGTCTTCTTGGGTAAAATTTAAATTCAGAAACAGCTGCCTGCAGCATATTTTCCTAAATATCCGGAAAATGATTCTATCGGAGGTAGAACAAATCG
The DNA here is from genome assembly GCA_947093115.1 of Brenthis daphne. Classification (NCBI taxonomy): domain Eukaryota; kingdom Metazoa; phylum Arthropoda; class Insecta; order Lepidoptera; family Nymphalidae; genus Brenthis; species Brenthis daphne. The sequence goes on from OX352473.1 coordinate 24,404,732, forward strand.
CTACTTCACTTCGCCTTACTAAAATTCTTGTTGCAAATGTGAGAGAACGAGATATAAGAAAAGGGAACATTTAAAATCTTTACGGCTTTAACAGAAAGCGAAGATCGTTAATTTGAATGCATATTTGTGAATCGATTTTAATTTTTGGCTGTTTGTAATAACTTTACTTGCTGTGCCAGCGGTCGCGGGTTAGAGTCCCGCTGGGTGCATTCCTTTGTGTGATGAGCACGAATGTTTGTACTCTCTCTGTTTATAATATGCATATAGTTATATATGTGTAGAGTATCAACTATCTGGTATCCATAACATAAGCCTCGTAGCTTACCATGGAACTAGACGGTGCTGTGTGTTAATGTACCAACAACACAATATATATTATTTATTTATTTGTGAACCGATTTTAATGATTCCTCGTTTAATAAAAATATCTTGAAGCTTCAGCAATACCATGTAGACTAACGTCTAAACTTTCTAAGGTTATTATTTCGTATTTGTAAGATTTTATTCATTATTGTATTGTTGAATAATTTGTAATTTATGCTTTTTATTCGTTTTATTTAGTTAAATGTGGGAGCACAGGGATATATGGACACAAAGAAGATGATTGAAGACGGGATGGGTAGCTTTTTTAACATTTTCTACTCGCAAATTGTGCTGGTTCACTAATCTGTTAAAAATAGGTATATATAATATATTCTATAAGCTTCTTATCGTTTTAAATTGAAAGAGCAACTAAGCGTTTTTTATCATTATTTCAGAAAATATTCTATAATGCTAGCAAATATATAATATTTATTTGATCAACATTACCTTTAAAACAACTATTCGAATTACGTTACGTACATAACGACAAGATTTTTATGATGCAAAATCGTCCTGTCGAATTGTACGTTCAGTGAATAAATCAACGGTTCCGTAAACAATCAAACAATGTCGAGAATATGTCATCTTCGGCAACTCAACTAGCTACCACCAATATCGTATAAACTGGTGGAGCTACGTTTTATAGGCTTTTGCGAACAAACTGCCAGCAATTAATTATTAGCCGCCTTTAGAAATCTATTACGTCAAATCAAGTCAAATGCGACCATTATGCATAAAGTCCAAGTGATACTTTCTTAGATTTACGCGAATATTAGACATATTAAATAAAACTATCTTTTCGAATTCATTTGCGGATTTATTTTGATTTTTTGGTTTCCGATTTTTCGAATGCTTTACAGCAATCATGGTCAGAGGAGAGAGAGAGTCTCTCGAAAAAAATCCGAATAGATAGTTTTATTTAAAAGGTCAAGTATTTAAGAAATATTTAATTTTAAGATAAATTAGAACTATTGGATATGCGCTGCCCAATGAAACCGCGGTAGTTATATGACCTATATTATGTTTTGTATACAATATAGTCAAAAATCATTTCACATAGTTCGAAAACTAAAGAGCCTTTACAGCCTTTATTGACCTTTCTATGTGAGTACATAGGTTTTTAGGTATAAAACTATCTATAAAAATAATTACATATCTATTAAATTAGACAAAGATTATAAATATAAAAAATATGAAAGAAACAGTTTCTTGTAAGATCGTTAAAATGCCGTAAACAATATTCTAAGTCACAATAATACACCAGTTGTGCTGAATAGCGGCAATAAAACATTTGAGATCGTTTTGAGTTCCCTCAATAAATTAAATATACGTTATGATATTTGCTTAAATTCCATTTATACATATAATAAAATTGTAACTGAGTCGAATCTGTACTTAAAAATTTTTTTGGAAAATCTTATTGAAATAGTCATTCTTATCGATACAGAGGCCGAATGTATAGTTTTTAAAATTTTTGTCTGTCTGTTTGTCCGGGAACGCATCACAAGAAAATCCCTGGACAGATTTTGATGAAATTTGATATGATGATAGCTGGTTATTTGGGTCACCATTTAAGATACTTTTTACTGCGGGAAAGTATCTCATCTCTGAGAAATCTATACTAACCTTAAAACTTAGGGATGACACCAAGCAGAGCGGGGGTGAGTCGCGTCTTTTCTTACTAATTAAATTGACATAACTTTCTATGTTCAAAATAGCTAACACATTTTAAGCTCGTATGATTTGTATGATAATAAAACCTCAAAAAACATACTATGTCTGGTTGTTGATTGATTTTATTTATTTTAAAATGTTAAAATTTTAACTAAACTTTCTCTACTTTCTAACTCAAGGAACAAAGAGGTCGCCGGTTCTTCTAAGGGATGCTGCATTCTCTTTATTACCAAGTGAAAGAATTAATAGCGTTCCATAAATAAATTGTATATTTATGAGATTTTTTGCCTATTTTCATTTATTTATGTACCAAATAAGTTTTAAGATTTATACTTTTAAAAATGTTTACCTATGTATTATCTAGTTATAAAATGTTGTGCATGCCTTTAATTATAATAGAGTAATATACAAAAAGAAATTGGTTATTTTGGTAATTAAGTTTGTGTGTATAATCTAGTTGGTAAGCCTTATTCCATATTTAAAAAAAATATAGGAAAATGAAGAGTAGAGACTGATAACCAGGATTGACCGACGACTTGAGAAAAAAGGTGGCAGGTAACGGATAGATGCGGGCTGGACAGGATAACTGGTGGTTATTTGAGGGAGACCTACATTCAGCAGTGGACGAGGATAGGGTAATGATCGAAATAGAATACGTATTTTAAATTTAAGCAAAGCCTTTTTAAATAACTTCTTTATTACATCTTTGAGTTGATGAACTTCTGGGACTACTTCTTTTTCTTTATATTAACAAAACCAAAACCATATTGGTGGTAGATATAGGTTTTTTATATCTTTTCATTTATTCTTAGCGATAACACTATGATACATACGAGGAGTTATAACTTGGATATAGACTAGTTACCGGGTTATTGGGGACAGGACAAACAGTGCTACAAGTTTTATTTTATTTGACATTCCATATCCTGTGTAAAAACATTAACATTTCTGACATAAAATGATTTTTAAGAGTCAATACTCTCGAAATCTACCTAAAGATGAACTGTTTTGAAGTTCAAAGATAATAATAACGGATAGCAATTATAACATTTTTGTTTTAGGTAAAGTTAAGAAGCCTCAATCGAGGCTTAGGATGAATAAAATAAAGTTGTTTCTAACTTTGTGGGGTGAGTACCTAATCGAGTTTCTCATGATTCAATCGATCTCTTAATTAGTGGACTTAATAAAACGGCAGGGCCCTTGAATTTCATTTTGTAATTAGTAATACATTTTCACTTCACCAAGACTCTATAGCGATCTTCCGCAATATAAAATGAAAACCTATTTAAGTATGGTAAAAAAAACATATATAGATTATTTTGCACTATTCCAGTTGTATATTTTATAATTAATATCTATCTATACATATTATAATAAAATTCTGAGTCGAATCTGTACATTACATATTTTTTGGAAAATCTTATTGAAATGGTCATTATCAATACAGAGGTCGAATTTATAGTTTTTAGAATTTTTGTCGGTCTGTCTGTCTGGGTATGCATTACCAAATAGCCACGGTACTAATAATTTTCATACGTCAATGCTGTATTATTCGTTCGATATATATGATGATCAATTCAACGAATATGAATGCGAAGGTCTATTTGATAGAGCGACAGGTCGATATGATACCTATCGCTATATAACTTAGAAGAGTAGTGTAGGCTACTCTTTAAACCAGACTACAAATCCATTTCCAAAACGTAATAATACTAAGTCATTAGTATTACATAGCAAAAGTTTCAGAAAGCTTAATAAAGTCAAAGTGCTTTTGTTTGATCCCTTAACCTATATCCAACAGCGATCAGATCCTTTATATGAAAGGTATTACCTAGCAACTGCAAAGATAACTATATTTTCCATAGTTGCTCCAAAAATACTATGAAAGAAAATCTTATTTTTCCTCCTATTTTTATTTACACTATTAATTATACGATGGGTTTGAACTTGGCTGCCATAAAATAAAAAGAAATATACCTCAAGCTTTCATGGATTCATATTATATAGATTCAATACTAATGTATGTACATTGTATGTACATAAGTTGTATCCAGTACTTATATGTATAACGACACGTTTGGCTCAGTTTCTAGTGACCATACTTATCGTGGCAGCGGTCGCGGGTTCGAGTCCCGCATTCATTTCTATGATGAACATGAGTGTAACATATGTACTGCAGTCATCGGTGTTTCTATTTATAATATGTATATATTTAAAGTTATATATGTATAGTGTATCAACTACCTGGTATCCATAATACAAATCTCGTAGCTTACCATGGAACTAGATGGTGCTATGTGTTAATATCCCAACAACATATTTATATTTATAAGTTGGTACATCTGTTGTACTCATCGTTTTACTCAAGAATTAAAAAAATATATATTTTCTTGCTTTCTATCTCTTAGAGTATATTTTAAGTATATTACCATACTAATGGTAGTGAAAATAAAAATCTAACTTAACTAAATCCAATCCTTTTGTACAGGATATTTTTTTTAGATTACCAATCCTGCTTACTTAACAATATATAGAAACAACATCTTTCTTCTTTTGATTTTGATATACCTAAACTGGAGACTTCAAAGCAATCCTCTGATTCTTTTACTTGAAATTCTGTTGTATAACGAATTTGATATATCATTTTTATTTCGTAGCTATCATGAACATTTGGACTTTAAATGTTCAGTTGCAAAGCAAGTTAAAATTGAAATGTTTTGGTAATTAATTTTTTCATAAGAGTAGCGAATTGTATCGGATAATTGGGAACGATGTGATCGCCTGCGGGCTATTTTATGTTAGAGAACTATTTTAATTTATTTAAATGAAAAAATTAACAAATATTTTACTATATAAACATGACAAATCAGACAAAAAAATAATAATTTCAAGAGTAATATAAAAAAGTAATTTGATTTTGAATAAATTGTAACTAGTTGATATTAGATCTATCTATCTATCTATACTTATTATAAAAATAAGTCCCCCGGCCGCGTCTTTCTGTCCTCCTGTCTGTCCTCCTGTCTGTCTGAACGCGATAAACTCGAAAACTACTGAACGGATTTTTATACGGTTTTCAACAATAGAAAGAGTAATTCTTGAGGAAGGTTTAGGTATATAATTTATTATGCTTTTATGTAAATTAGCTGAAATACGGCGACAAATGTTGAAGAGGTCGCAAAAAATCTCGCAAAAAACGCCGCGTAAACTAGCAAAGATACAGTTAAGTAATGTACTAGAGAATTCAAAATCTATAAAAATGCTACAAAAAAGTCCGCGATAGCATATCTCTATCTCTTACGGTTGACTTACAATAACCACTTTTATGTTAACATTTTTAATTAAAAACATTACGTTATTTTCAAAGTTATTTTCTTTAGTTCGGTATTAATCCTTATCCAAATGAATATTTTAGTTAGCTTAGTCATTTAATGCAGATTAAAATTGCTCTTTACACTAAATCAATCAGATGAATAGTTTTTGAGATATCGTTGTTAGAAGTAATTAGTAGCGAAACATTTTTAATGCTTGGCGAGCATTGAGATGCCTACGGCGAGTCCATCCCCTCTGCCCCGCATCGCTCGACCGCCTGCTCAAGCTATATAAACCGGGCGATGTAGCGCGCGATCCTAGGATACTTTTTACCGCGGGAAAATATCTTATTTCTGAGGAAAAATACAAAAACTGCAATGTAAGAGTATACTAATATGTAACACCTAAGAATTTAGTTTTTGGTCATCTGAACGCGGGCGGAGCCGCGGGCAATGCTAGTATTGTATATATCTATGTATGTATGTCTATATATTTTATGTACATAATATGATAGTCAAATGTATTTGAATAATAAATGTTCGCGACATTTGTATTATGTATCCACTACTGAGCATTGGGCACCTTCAATACGAGGGGGATCAGGCCATAGTCCACCACACTGACCAAGTACGGATTGGCGGACTTCACACTTTTTAAAAACTTTCTAAGTTTTCTCAGATATTCAGGTTTTCTCATGATGTTTTCCTTCACTGTAAGAGAAGTGGTAATCAAATGATTCGCAAATGAAAATATCAGAGGTGTGAGACTCGGGATTTGAACCCGCTTTACTCAGTTTCCCAACCGAGCGCGTCGCCACTGGACTACCACTGCCACTAAAGAGAAAAAATAAAAATTATTTTATTATTATTAATAATTTATTTTATGATATTATTAAATAGCTTATGTGCTACAATATTATAATAAATTATGTACATTATGAAATTTAATTACAAAGAAAATATCGTATTTCTCTCTAACAGCGCAATTAGAGCGTTACCACGTTATTTCAAAAGGAAACCTAATCTCTCACGAACTGATTGAGTTTAAACTACATGTGGAAATGGCTGAACTTTATGGCACAAAGCGTTATAATTACATTATTCATGCATTAGTATTCTTGTCTTGAAGTGAAATTGTGTGACGAGAAAGTTATTTGCACGTGATGAGAAAGGATGATAAACAGTACCTACTCCGAAATTGGTTCATCAGAAAAATTATAAGTTTTAGGATCTTAGGTTTAGCATTTGTTTCATAGATATGTAGCTTTGCTTAAATATACATACAGTGTTGAATTTGTACTTTGTTTTCAGTTTTAAATTTAGGTATGAATAGAATAACATTAATTATTATTTTGCGATAAAACTTAGGTTGCGATACTGTTTTTTCTTTGAAATTATTATGAAACTTATCAGAAAAAATATTTACAATATCAATTATTATCAAGCTTGTCTTGTCTAAGAATTTTCTGAAACATATTCTTACATTAGTCGGGGCCATTATATAAAGGATATCATCATTTTTAAAATATTATTTATTACAAGAGATAATTAAAAAAAATATATTATAAAAATAAAAAACCCGGCTGCATAAAGGCTAACTAAAAAGTCGAAAATAAGTCGATGAAGGAATATGGTATTAGGCACTCGAAGACATCCACGTTTTATCCTTGCCGCGAGATGTACATAATATTATCTATTATACTGACACATGGCTATGACTAATTCTCTACGCCATGCCATAAAATACACATATTTAACATAATTAAGTATAAATAATATCACCCCTACATCAAAAAAAATGCTAAACAAAAATAAACTGGTTGCCCCATAACCCATATGGCTAAATAGAGAGAAACTGTATCTTAACTGCTGCCAAAATTAGAACTGTCTTTTAAAAAAAAAACACTTGAAAGCCATATTTGGATAGGCATTGCTAAAAATAGTAATAAAATATTATATAGCGAAGGGAAAGGCTAGTATCTAAGTGTATATATACATATTATTTGTAGTATCAGTCTGTTTGTGTTGCTTTACTAGTCCGCTCGAGGCAAGGAACGTGCCATTTGAGTGTTTATCAAAGAACTTCTCAGTTGTTGACTTTTTATTTTCGTTCATCCATATATAGCTACAGAGATTTCGTTATCCAGATTGTATCAGAGTTAGAAACTAGAATATTTTACCAGTTAAGTAAATAAAATTAATTAAATATTTAAAAAGGACGTTCGTTGTCGCTAAGTGCTTCTAAATTGGTTTTATTTTGTTTGATCGCAAATTCAGGTAATTTCAGATTCAGGTAATCGTAATATTGTTTTAATTACTATGGGATCAATCTTTGAAGGTACCTTTTCAACCGACTTCAAAAAGGAGGAGGTTCTCAATTCGACTGTATGTTTTTTTTTTTTTTATGTTTGTTACCTCAGAACTCCGTCATTTATTAACCGATTTGGACAATTTTTGTCTTGTTTGAAAGGGTATACTTCCAGATTGGTCCCATTTAAATTTCAAAAAAAAAATACCACCCCTAAGGGTGGAAAAACAACTAATAATGAATTTAACCTACTTCTAATTGTCATATTGACTTGAAACTTTGCAAGTATTTCTATTTTTGTTGATAGTACAGTGGTTCGGTGTTGTTGACCTGATCTGATGGCAAACCCAGAAGGTGGATAGGTGGAACTCTTCAACGGCTAATAGTAGATACTTTGAGTTTGGGCTTATTTTGTTTGATTTGACAAGCCTAACACGTTAGAATCCTTACTTTGCTACTACTGTCTACACTAAAAAGGGAAAAATAAAAACTTTTTAACAAAAAAATAAAAACCGACTTCAAACAAAAGCACTAAAAAGTGAAAAATAACTGATTGGTAGTTTTCATTTACTATACATACCTAATCAAATATTTTCGAAGTCGGTGTGCTTTGGCTAAGTAATTAAAGCCTACCTATTAAATACATACCTAATCAAATATTTTCGAAATCGGTGCCAGCCCATACAAAGCAAAGCACACCGACTTCGAAAATATTTGATTAGGTATGTATAGTAAATGAAAACTACCAATCAGTTATTTTTCACTTTTTAGTGCTTTTGTTTGAAGTCGGTTTTTATTTTTTTGTTAAAAAGTTTTATTTATGTGACTTTCAAAGAAAAATTCTTAAAACCATAAAGGCTAAAAGTCATCAATTTTGTATGGGCTATTTTAATACTAGCAATTGCCTGTAACTTCATCCGCGTTTTTTATTCCGCTCCTTATAAAATAGCTTCTAAATAAATAACACGCAAATATAATGAAAATGATTCGAGTTTTCTTATACAAATCTCGAAATGGCCATGTTTCAATTTGTCAAGTACAAATTTCAATTAAAATATACAGAATTTCACTTCACGGGTTCAACGTTCAGTGCTCATCTTTCAATTCATTATAATTAACATGAATTAGCAATCCAAATTTGGGGTTTAACAAATTAACTCTCTAGGGGCTACAACGTGTTCGATACTTTGTGTTCTTGAATCCAGTTTCTGCATGGATTTAAATTTTAAATATTGATAGGTGATGTAACTCTAGGTATATATCAAATCAAAATATACTTTATTCAAATAGACTTTTACAAGCACTTTTGAATCGTCAATTTTACATTTTAAATATATCAGTATGTACGTCTGTGAGGAATCGACCACCAGCTTGGAAGGCAGTTTTGTTGAAAAGAGTCGGCGAGAAATATAACAGTTGCTCTTTTAAAATAATATTTGTTTACAATATTGTTTACAAAATATTATATATGTACTTATCCTACGTGAGACCCAACCAGGCATTAGTTCCATACATTGATATCTACAAAACATTCGGTGACGGTGTATAAGCTTTATACAATAATATAATATTTACTATTATGTTCATAAAATATTTCAAATGCTAGTTTAAAAACGCTTATTTGCAATAGGGTATCCAAACGAGGCGATGATAAGCCGGTAGTTGGAAAATTAAATATTTAGAACTACTCGTCGTCGTCGTCGTCGATGTTAAACGTAAAAGATATTTAATACAAATGTGTCATTTTTTAGATGTTTCGTTTGGATTCATCTTTTGTTCTATAAGTAATATTTATTTTCTATTCATATTTTCGTTGATATATATGTATATACTAATGTTATAAGTGTGGAAGTTTGTGGGGATGGATGAATGTTTGTTACTCTTTCACGCCAGAACGGCTGAACGGATTTTGATGAAATAAAGATTTGTTGTCTATTAACGAACATGACGCGAAGCGAGGATGATTTTTTATATGTTTTAAATGAATCTTATACAATAATTTCTTCCTCACTATCTTCAGTAAAATGTACGCTATTGTATAGAAAATATAACAGCGTGTTTCTAGGATGTAGCTATAAACCGTATTAAATCTGATGTAAGCTCGGCGTTAGTCTCAGCACCTAAGTAAAGAACCTTTATTGTAATGTATATACAATCTGCTTACCAAAAGTACACAAAATGCGACCTGAATCTACGAATTTTACGCGTATAAGTATAACATATAGATGTTAATATATGTCAAAGAATATATCAAAGAATTAATTTATATCAAAGAATATAAGATATTAATAAATATCAAAGGGGATCAAAGTGGGACATTAGCTTATTTTTTAGTTCCTTTTATAATATGTGATAGAAATTACACGGACAATTTATAACATTCATGTATTTATTTGACTCCTACACCTATATATATATTTATATCATGTTCTTCCGACCGATTCCGGCCACGGCGGCCAATCTCATTGAGATTAGCCAACTGCGCAGGAGATATTATAGTGCACAAGTGTACGCGCAGACACAAGTGCACTCTCTATTCCTGTCACTCTCATATTCTGGTGGGACGACTACTCGACACGACCAGTGAGAGTTAAGGCGCAGGACCGACGGCTTTACGTGCTCTCCGAGGCACGGGGGTGAAACACCGCCATATATATATATATATATATATATATATATATATATATATATATATATATATATATATATATATATATATAAACGCAATTTTATATCTTTTCCAAAAAAAAAACTCCGAGCGAAATTCCGTCGTCCAGGTATTGTAATATATATACATAGAGGACCGCTTAACGAGAATTGCAAGATGCATGTCAATTGGACTGTAAGCCTATTAGCCAAATTATTGTTGGAGGGATAGAAGCCTCAAGTGGCCTTTAATAATCAAATTATGTATTACTCAGTGTAGTAGCGGCGATTATATAGTTTTGAATATGGCCATTTGTTACTTAAACAGCGTTTGTATTTGGCACTGCTTAATAATGTAAATCCGTTCCGTAGATACGTGAGTACAAAATAGATGAATAAAAATTCTAAATAAAACTTTCTTTTCAGATTATTTTGCCAAATTTATTTTGATTTTTATAAATACGACGTTTTGAATGATTTACAGCAATAATGACCATTGGAGAGATTCTGATAACCAAAGAGATAGTCATATTTAGAAAGTAAAATTTTTGCGTAAATCTAATAATGTATTAGATGAGTAGTACAAGATATAATCATGAGATTTATACAAGACTAGCAACTCACCCTCGCTCCGCTCGGGTTTGTCCCTAGGGACGTTTTAAACTGTTAGTATAGATTTCCCAGAGATGAGATATTTATCCGCAGTAAAAAGTATCCTATATGATGACCCGGATAATCAGCTATCATCATACCAAATTTCATCAAAATCCGGCAGACAAAATTCTAAAAACTATAGATTCCACCTCTGTATCGATAATAATGACTATTTCAATAAGTTTTGCCGAAAAATATTGAATGTACAGATTCAATTCAGTAACAATTTTATTATATGTATAGATTTTAGCGGAAGAGATGTTATAGGTTCATTATATTATTATGTCATTCCCTTACTTTTTATAGATTTCTATTTAGTAACGATTGTAGAAAGGATGAGGGGCAGTTTTGTCCCTAGTTATAATATATGTTATTTTAAAGATCATAAAAATAGTTTCATTTTATTCATCGTGTCTAAATTATCTACAAAATATCAGATAACTATGTAAAAATCACATATAAACGTCTGTCTGCCATTTAATATATAAGCTCAGATTTCCATATAAATTTAACAATCTTAGTCTTAATAACAAATTCTAGCTGTTATAATTGAAGCAATCATGATTCCAATTTCAATGGGACCGCATATCAAGGAAAGGTTAATTTAGAGGCGTTGTAGTGAATACGCGAGTATGTCTACAGAGTAGTCTACAGTCCCCTGCTCTTAACAGAGGACAGTGGCTTCGTGATGGGCGGAAAAAAGCTGTTAGTTTAATATGTAACTTTTTATTAGACTATTAAACGTACTTAATTGAGAAATTGGGTTAATTTTGAATTTTCCTCTTTGATATTATTTAATTATTAATATATTTTTTTAAGTTTTTGTTACTTTTGCATATGTTATGGCTTGTATAGGGAAAGTCATCCAAAAGAGAAGATTCGATGTGCACCTTTCTGATCCTTCATGAAATATTGTACTAAAATCAGATGTATCTAAGAAAGAGTGCCTAACAGTAGTTAATTATAGTTCCACCATACATGGGTTTCAATATCAAATAAATTCGACGTAAATATGTATTAGTATCTTTTAATATTAAATGAGCAATTCTTGTACATACACAACCACACACTTTCTCATTTATAATATAAATAAATAAATAAATATTTTGGGACATTTACACACAGCACCATCTAGTTCCATGGCAAGCTACGAGGTTTGTGTTATGGATACCATATAGTTGAAACACTACACATATATAACTTTAAATACATACACATTAGTAATATAAACACCAATGCTTGGAGTACGAACATTTGTGCTTATCACACAAATGAATGTACCAGCGGGACTCAAACCGGCGACCGCTGGCACAACAAGTAGGGTCACTGCAAACTGAGCCAAATGTGTCATCAAAATGTCGTCAGTTCATTACAATAATATAATTAGTAATAATTGTCATTTCATTTCATTTTAATTTCATGTCATAAATATAAAATTGAATATGAAACACGTAGAAATCCGCATGCAAAACTATAATTTAAAAGAGAAATTTAGCAAATATTAGCGAATTATAATTAATGTTGTTTATTAGACAATTAACGGATCGTAATCCGATTAACTAAATGCATTATTATAAATAGGAAATCTAAACAGTGGATACAGAATACGTACATACTCGTATGTTTGTATATATTATGTTGTGTCAATCTCATTCTAAGTGCCTGCTTGTGGCACTTAGATCCTATTAATTTAGCTATATCTAACGCTAGCAATAACGGTGATGTACTGGTATATGATATACTATACATTGAATGTTAGAAATGACAGAACCATTTGGTAAGAAATGTAGAATTAGTATTTTAAACAGTTCAATAGGCTTAGGTCTAGGTCTTTAGGTCTAGTTCGCACTTAACTAGATGGGAGTGTAATGTTTTAATCGCTACACAGAGAAAATCTTGTTATAGGCAAAGGTGGTCATATTTATACTAGCAAATAGCCCTCACTTTGTTCGGGTGCACTCCCAGATACCTAAAAGTAGCCTATGAGTCTGCGCAGTTCACAGTCTATCCGTATACCTAATTTCATCCAAATCCGTCCAGCAATTTCTGCGTGAATAAATAACAAACAAATACACAAAATTGTGTATTTATAATTGTAGTCGAATTAATTAATTAAAAAATAACTGATAATAAAAATGATACAAAAGTGCACTGATAGTAGCAATACTACTTGCTAAGCTTCTACTTAACACTAAATATTCAATTAAATATATTAATTAGATTTTAAAAAGAAATTTAACTTTTGATATATAGCTAGCTATGTATTAAATGCTTTTGTAACAAAAAGTTACACGGAAATTTTCCATTGCGGAGTTAGGCAACTAATTTGCAAACTTTTATTCACCTGTTCCAGGCCGACCCTATTCCCCTCGCGGTCTCGTTTAACAAAATGAAATTTCGCGGTAGCCTATCGGTACCGTTGGAAACAATATACCTACATTTTATAAAATGTAAAACTGGACAGCTAGAGTATATGTATTAATATATAGAAAAAGGTAATTTCAAACGATTCCTATATATGTTTTAATAGCTTAACCTGGTAATGACAAGATCATTTAAGATTCATCAATAAAGTAGAAAGATATAAAGAAGCCGAGACCATTATATTTCTATCAATGATTGCCTGAATCTCGTTTTTACCATAGTTTTACACAAATATATTACCCTAAAACAATATTTACTTCATACAAAACAAATTCTATGACATATCAGTTACTAGCATTGCCTGCGGCTCCGCTCGCGTTCAGATGACCAAAAACCAAATTCTTAGGTTTTACATATTCGTATACTCTTACAATGCAGTTCTTGTATTTTTTCTCAGAAATGAGATATTTTCCCGTGGTAAAAAGTATCCTATATGTTAACCCGGATAACCAGCTATCATCATACAAAGTTTCATCAAAATCCCTCTAGTGGTTTTTCTGTGACGCGGTAGCAGATAGACAGAAAGACAGACAATAATTCTAAAAACATTATTTCAATAAAATTTTCATAAAAATATTTAATGTACAGATTCGGCTTAGTTACTATTTTATTATATGTATAGATTCCGCCCTAAGAATTAAACATAAAGGTTTGTATTTTGGTAAAAACAAAACACAACAAATAAATAACTACAATGAATTCAGGTCGCCGGTCTTTCACGAGCCATAAAATAATAAATCGCGGGGAGATAAAACGCTAACTTCGTTAATCTTCCCAACGCCTGAACTCGTGATCCTCGTAAAGTAGACTCACTTACCTATAGCAAAGGCAACGTGACGACGCTCATGTTCTGTTGAACACTCATTTCGGTAAATATTTCAAAGCTTTCAAGTAAAACTTCTTGACGGATTAAATCTTTTCATATTTTTTCGTAATCTCTTCATACCTCTTCAAACGATTATATATTAAGTCAACTGCCTCGGTGGTGTAGTGGCTAGCATGTATAGCTGCACATCCGGAGATCCTAAGTTCGAGTCCCGGGTCGGGCCAAGTTTAGCTATTGAGTCTCTCTGCTAAGAAAGCCCCGGTAACGACCCAGAGCTGGGAAGTTGGCGGTGTTTCACCCCCGTGCCTCGGTGAGTTCTTAAAGACGTCGGTCCTGCTCCTTAACTCTCTACGGATCTCTTGATATCAGCGCTTAAAAAAACTTACGATAATACATTTTCCATACACACATACTCACTCTAATTTGGGGCAGACACTACACATGTGACATGTTTAAGCTTAGATATTAAAGAATAAAGTTAGTTTTATCTCGTCATTTGACGAAGAGCATTGTTTTATTACAGCTCCCCGACAAACCAACATAACTCGAGTTTTGAAGTAAATTTTGTGTACAAAAAATCCTAGCGAATGTACATAAATGGCCTACCTTGATAATTGAACCCTAGACCTCATGTTTTCAGCCCAACATGTCAGCTACTAGATCAACAAGACTGTCACATCACGGTACATGTAATAAGTACTGTGTAAATTTAGAAGCACTCTGATACGTATACATTTAAATATACGAACAGACGTGTTTATATTTACATACACTTATAGCAACATAAGCCCTCGAATGCTTCTACCTTCATATTATATTTCAATGTAAAAGAAAGTAGATCAAATAAAATATATTACATATTTTAAAAATAATTTTAGTTGAAATAAATTTTATTCAATTAGACTTATTACAAGTGCTTTTGAATCGTCAATTTAATGAAAGCGTCAGTGTAGTCAGTCCGTGATGTAGCTCGGAAAGCAGTTCTGCTGAGAAGAACCGGGTAGAAACTCAACAGTTGCTCTTTTAAATATCGAAGTAACATTTATTTTATTAACATAACATTATAATATAGAGAGCCCGCGTCAATATCACTCAATTCCACACATTTTCATCAACAAGAAACTCTTGAACAGTGTAATACGCTGTGTTCAACAAAATATTTTTATTTAAAGTTAAACCATTTGGTGCAAAGTATAGTAAGTAGCATGTTATTATGTTATGGATTTGAGTCTCACATAAAACTATGGGACTTTATTCCCATGTAAAAAATATTTAAATTATTATGTGGGTACATTTCCTATGATGTCAGATTCTTACCCGTTGCGTACATAACTACATAATATTATAGCTATGTATAGTAATGTGTTTATTTTATAATCTATTTATATCTATTAATATGTACTGAATGTTCGTATGTTTGTTCTCAATTTTTCCTTAACCAGTAATCCGATTGTGATGAAACTCTAGTAAACTATTCTGTATACGTCTGGAAAAGTTTCTGGGGCATAAAAAATATTTCTTTAGACGTTTGTCTAAAGTCATTCAAGCTTCCAAGCTATGCGAGGGTAAGTCGTTAGTATTATATAATTGCAATTATCATACTTTACCTAAAATATATATTTACTATTTTCTTTATAACTGCAAATAAAGGCATTGTTGTGAATAATTGTCACCGGTGCAAACGCCGCAGCACTTCATTATTTAATAGCACGAAATGGCTCGTCAACTTTCAAACATTAAAGTTAATTATACTACCCGTATATAAAGACTTTATACAATTCTTGAATTATACTACAATATCACATTAATGGCATAAAATTATTGCCAATTTTGATGCAATAAATGATCTCATAATGATGTAAATTATTCTTTATTGTAATATCTAATTCGTTTACACAATACTAAGAAAAAATTATAGATAACATCTCTAGAGTATTAATTAAAGCGGTTGTTCTGAACGGTTCGAAGCGTCATGAAATTGAATACTTCTCGATTTGATTTAATGTTAAATTTACATTTTTTATGTCAAATCTACATTTTTTAATTTCTTACGAATGAAATCGAGTTTCGATAAATTCAGTTTATCATAATATAACTTATTAAAGTGTTAATTTAAATAAAATTATCCATTCCTGCAGACTACAATATATAATGCCTGTTGTGTACAAATTTGATTTCCATACTATTCTATATGAGATTCAGGCATAAAAACTATTTATAAATAATATCTAAATCGATTCATAATAATTGATCAGAATATCTCCATTTTTCTAAGGTTTGTCAAAATACTACATACGTACACTTAAGACAGACGAGAGCGACAGTATTCTGTATATACATATATACATACGAGAATATACGGATATTTATAATAAGATTGTTTTTTCCTTTGTCACGCCAACATGTAAAAACTACTGAACGTATAGGTAAGGGAGTTTATTCAATCGACACGGTATGTCTGTAGATACATAGATTTAAGCTATTTATTTACTTTAAATTTACTTTCATAAATATTTTTAAAAAAATAATATAATATAAATATTACACTTTGCTTAATAATTTGTTTTTTTTTGTATAACCTGAATATGTATTTATATAATTTAGAAGCGAAAAACCTAAACATACATTAAGGTCTCTGAAGACCAAAAGAAATATTTACATACGCCCAGCAAAGGGCTACTATTACGTCTAGTATTAGCATAAAAATATGTAATAGACTATTGAGTCACAAAGATTGCAGTTTAGGTAGATACATCAAGTTATTTCCACAGGAAATTAGTGCCACGCGCGGGTTGCAGATGCTGCCTGAACGAAGTTTACGTAAATATTATTAGATTTAATACAGCCAAATACCTGGCAGAGAGGTAGAGGTAGTGGTAGCTTAGTGCGCTCGATTGGGAAACCGAGTGCAGTGGGTTCAAATCCCGGGTTCTCGCACCTTTGATACTTATTTTTCAACATGATTACCACTTACCTTACGGTGAAAGAAAACATCGAGAAATTACCTGCATGTCTGAAAGAACCTAACAAGTTAAAAAGGGCTGTGTTTACAAATGATTGGCGCTTAGTCAAATATAGTAAGCTAGTTTTTGCTATAGGTACATTCCATGGCAGGTACTCATGAGAAGTATTTCTTTATGTTAATCCAAGTTATTATGCATGAGCCAACTTTCCGTAGGGATGTTGTAGTAGGTCTGCACTGTACAAGCGATTCTGTAACGTCCTTGTAGAATATTGCTATTTTTGAAAAAAAGATTATTAGCTATTTAGTCAGTTCCATTCCAAGTTTTACTTAAATTCGTTGAGCTGTTACAACGTGGAGAAACAAACATACACGCACATAAACTTTTGCGACTATCAAATTTTAGCATCAAACAATTTTTTCCTCAGCAAACATTAGCTGGACGTATAAGCAAATGAAAGACAAAGTATACAGCAATAAAAAAAGTATAAAATAAGATACATTTTATAGTCTTCGAGTATGATGGCTGTGTGTAACTAGTGTGGCTACAAAACCCAAAAAATTAGATAAAAGTAAAAATATCCTTTAACATACTAGACTGTACTTTATGACAACATACTAAGGTGCAAATTACATCCCTACAAGTATTTTATAAACGATTAGGTCTAGATTTACGTGAATATTTGACATTATTAATAAAACTATAGGAGAGGAATAACAGGGCATAACATTAACAGGCTTCTCCTGGGCAAACTCGCTAGATCGTAGACCTTATCTCTGCCTTCGAGCTAAGATGAAGGTCAAGAGTGAGCCCATTTCTAATAAAAAAAAACGATCTTTTCGGATTTCTTCGCGAATTGATGGACCATGATTGCTGTAAAGTATTCAAAACGAACCAAAAACAAAATAAATCCGCGAAAAAATCCGAAAAGATAGTTTTATTTAGGTCTTATCGACTATATTAGATATTAATACTTAATTTTAAGATATTTTATTAATTATTTAATTTAAATCATAATATAGATTATACGTATTTTACATGAGTCTTTATAATAATTATAAAAATAACAACACTATAAGCGTATAAATCGAATATTTTATAAAATACCTAAGGGGTTAATATTTATCTAAATCCTATTTAGCATATTATGTGAGCAGGTGGCTCTTATTGAACTTCCAATAACGGTCGAGCAGAAATCTTACAACTAAAAATAAAAATATATTTCAATATTATATTAAAAACGTTATCGCTAATACTATTGTAAAAAGAAAAATCTGTCAATTTGTTTTCGTTGGCAAAAATCAATAAGTACATAAACTTGTACATTGTTATTACAAGAATGTTTTCTGTTTATCTGTCTTGCAATGCCTTGCAATATTTTGATAAAATTTGGTATGATGATAGCTGGTTATCCGGGTCAACATATAGGATACTTTTTACTGCGGGAAAATATCTCATCTCTAAGAAATCTTATTATAGTATCGTTACAACGTACCTAGAGAGGAACCCGAGCGGAACCAGGGTGATTCGCTCGTATGTAATACAAATCCATTTTATGGACACCTGGATTTAATACGTTTCATATAAATCAATAAAGACGATTAAATACATTATTGTATCATGTGCAGATACAAAATGACATACATGACATAATATATTACAAAAAATGTTTTCTTTGTAATATATTTTTTTGAATTTAATTAAAATTGTATAGAGAACAATAGACTAGATATTACGAATATAATTGAATTTACAAAATTACTATACCAGGTTTCAATGATAGACGCACGGTATGGTTTTTATACTAATTAATTTAATACTTGCAAAACCCGCGGCTTCGGTCGCGCTAAAACACTAAAAAAATACTCTAAAATGGTAAGTTTCCTACAAAATTTCTTTTAATATTTTACCCCCTCATGGGAAAAATGTTAAAAGCACGTATTTATTTAATTATATTAAAGAGCATTAATATCAAGTTTCAAGTAATTCTGATCATAAATATTTTTTGGGTTGTATTATAACGTATTTTCCCGTGGGAATAAGATAATCTTCCGCTGTAAAAAGTAGCCTATGTCACTCTCCAGCTCCCCATCTATCTCCACACAAAAAATCCCGCCATTCTGTCTGTCTGTTTCGACGTGATAGAAGGACAAACAAAGACACTTTTACATTTATAATATTAATTTATATTCTTTAATAGTATGGACTAGTTTCTTTTTTCTCGATCGCAACATCTTTGTCAATTGAGAAATATTTATTATAATTATTCTATGGGGTTTCTTTTGGGTGGAAAAATTACTTTATCTATGGTCAATTGGCACGCTTTGAAGCCATTTTAACAAGAAAATAGAAATTACTTTTAAAAATTTCACTTGACATAGTACATATTATGTTTATTACATTCAAAATAATTAAAATCGGTCAATTAGTTAATTCTTTGTTACAATAAAATATTGTATAGTTTTAAAACACTGTGTTGTCACTATAAAATTTCAATGTGGAAACGGATTCTATGGAAATAAAACAGCTTTACAAAGCTCGCAAAGTTCTTTGTTCTTGGCTATTGTTGTTAGTAATATCGTTATTACTATACAACTATATATACTTAAGTGTTTTATTTTAATCGCATTTAAAATTCATAGTAACATTATAAATGCGAAAGTAACTAACAGAGAGATATCTCTGTGTGTCTGTTTATTACGTTTTTACACCTAAACCTCTTAACCAATATTGATGAATTTTCGTATAGATATAGGTTCGATTTTGGAAAAGGACATAGCCTAGCTTTTGTCGCAAACTCATTCACTGTATTTTAATAATTATAGGGGATGATTTCAATTTTTTTATATGTTATCGCGCCGCCATTATCAAGGGTATCACAAGTTTATATACAAACTATTATTTAATTAATTGTATTCAAGAGAAATAATAATACCAAGTTTCAAGTAATTCTGATCATAAATATTTTTTTGGATTGAATTATAACTTATTTTTCCGTGGGAAAGAGATAATCTCCCGCGTTACACAGCCTATGTCACTCATCAGCCCTCCAACTATCATCACCTATTTATATTCTATTATATTATATTCTATCTATTCACGCCAAAGACAAACAAACAAACAAACAAACAAACAAACCAACAAACAAACACACTTTCACATTTATAATATTAGTAGGGATTAAGTATATCCCTTACACACGCACACCAAAATATAACTTCACTACCCCTACATTTTAAAACTGTCAGAAACTACAGACCTACAATTGTTATGATAATTTACTATTCGAAAATAAGTCAAATTATTATGCAACAAATCTATACTTATAATAAAACAGTAATTTAGCGAAATCTGTACATGAAATATGTTTTAAAAACAATCACTGTAATATATTGTATACAGAATAAAGATCCCAAAACAATCGTTATTAAAGTTTTTGTCTGTTTGTACGCGTTTCAAGCAAAAAGTAATTTTTAGTAGAAAGCCGATTTTAACGAAACTTTGTGAAGTGATAATTTATTATTCGGGTCAACATTTAGGATATCGTTTACTTCAGAAAAGTCTTCCTTTCCCACGGAAAAACAGAATTACTGGTTCTATCAAGTCGTCCTTAGAAACTTCCCACTAGCTACACCTTAAGACATAAAACAAAACAATATAATTAGAAAATTGTAGTCTTAAAAAGACCTACACTGCCCTCCCGAACCTAAAGTGCAGTAACAGCAAAAACACGAATTCGAGAAAAACGCGCCTAAAGTTTAGAATCCATAAAAATATATCAAAAAGAGACTTTTCGATAAAACCTTGAATGGAAAGTGAAAGAATATGTACCAAACTAAAATACTAAACATTGTTATGTTAGTTTTTTTATAAAAAACTATAATTATGGCAATTTTAATTTTTTAGCCCCTATTACTACACACACTTTATTTGTATAATGTTTTCAAAAACTGTTTTAAATGCAGTAAATCCTGTTATTACTGCATTTTAGACATTTCTTCCATGATTGTTACTAACTAAAGTGCAGTAATATTATGAAAATACTGCTATTTAATCTGTTTTTTGAACAAAACACTGATATTCCACACTTATAGTAATATAAAATTACCTTTAATTTTGATAAAAATATGTAATTTCTTAAACAATGGACATGCATTTATGACTATGCTATTAAAACTATTCATCAAAACATTGTACATTATAATCTAATAGTGTAAATTGTTTTATATGACTAACAATATAACAATCTTTACAAGATGTTGATAATCTTAACTAGTTAATCCACCATAAAACTATATCACATGTATTTCTCATGCATGGATCAATAAAATTTACATAAAATCTTTCTTCTGAACATAACTAATTACTAAATGAATATTCTTGTCTTACAAAAATAATAGTCTGAAAAGATTATGGAAGGGAGACCCAAGAAGAATTAACTTATATGGGAAACAAGTTGAAAAAGTGTCCAGTAGTAAGCAGCAAATTATAGCTCAGAAACTCACCGTTACAGCACTAGTGTAGCAAGTAGATGTGATGTGAAGTTAGTAGTTTTTAACGGAGTGAAGTGTGCTGAATTATTATTACTTGAAAATAATATATAATTATATTGCTGTTTGCCTATGCTAGAACTATTTTGAAAAGTGCGCCACAGCAAAGCGGAAATCTTTCTTTCCTTGTTTAATTCACCTTCTTACTTTTATGACGCTATGTTTTAAACTAGCGACTCACCCTCGCCTCACTCGGGTTCGTCCCTGGATACTTTTTTTTTGAGCGGAACTCTAATTCTTTTTTTAAAATAAAAGTAGCCTATATTACTCCCTATAACATCAGTTACCTTCCACTGAAAGTCCGTCAAAATCAGTCCAGCCGTTTCAGAGATTATTCGGAACAAACAGACAGACAAATTTTTTTAAAAATTAGTTTTTCTTATAAGTACCGTATATAATTTCATATGCATTTAGTGAAAAGGTTTATTTTGACATTACAAACAGACACTACAATTTTATTTATCTGTATAGATGTATAGATTCATATACTTGTTTTCTGTGGCGCCACCAATTTAATGCTTGTCAGCGGTCACTTTTTATACGAGAAATAGTTCTCCTTAGTTCTACCCTCCATATCTCTTTGGTACAGACACAGCATGGCATGTCAAGTCAGCCTTAAGCCACAGATCCTTGAGACAGACAGACAGAAGGACTGCCTCAAACCGCGATATTGCCTGTCCTGTGTTTTAATATTTTAATAATTTTACCTATTAAAACGCAGTATTAGGGAATAGTATTTGACTTTAAGTATTTTAGGTAGTATGACTTGGATGGAGCAAACTAACTAATATGCAGTAAAATTTATAAATATTGTAAACTAAATGGTCTTTTACAAGCAACTACAAAACATCCTACAAGTTAAACTGCAGTAAAGTTATTAAATACTGCATGTCTTTTAGTTTTTCATAAGAAATTACAAAAACCCCCACAAGTTAATGTGCAGTATGGAATGTTAATACTGCATTTTAATAAGTTTTTTCTTGAATCTCCTAGAACAAACTACTATTTTAAGTGCCACAAAATATGATAAAACACTGCAGTTTAGTTAGGAAACAGAGAAAAATCTTGTGCAGTATTAATTGTACTGCGGTTTAGCTGGTAAACATGGAATATTTTAACAGATTTGTGATATTTTTTCTGTTACACCTTCCGAAAAAACATTAAAATAAAATACTTTTATTAGCGCTACAGAAAAAAGAATTAATTTGACTGATAGCTACTAAAATGGGGATTTTGAATATATAATTAACTCAAAACCGACCAAAATGTCTATTACTGCACTTTAGGCTCAGGTGGGCAGTACAGAAGAGAGTCCGCAATAGTATATGTCTATTTTCAACCGACTTCAAAAAGGAGGAGGTTCTCAATTCGACTGTATGTTTTTTTTTTATGTTTGTTACCTCAGAACTCCGTCATTTATTAACCGATTTGGACAATTTTTGTTTTGTATGTATAAGGGTATACTTCCAGATTGGTCCCATTTAAATTTCAAAAAAAAAATACCACCCCTAAGGATGGAAAAACAACTAATGATGAATTTAACCTACTTCTAATTGTCATATTGACTTGAAACTTTGCAAGTATTTCTATTTCCGTTGATAGTACAGTGGTTCGTTGTTGTTGACCTGATCTGATGGCAAGGCCAGAAGGTGGATAGGTGGAACTCTTCAACGGCTAATAGTAGATACTTTGAGTTTGGGCTTATTTTGTTTGATTTGACAAGCCTGACACGTTAGATTCCTTACTTTGCTACTACTGTCTACACTAAAAAGGGAAAAATAAAAACTTTTTAACAAAAAATAAAAACCGACTTCAAACAAAAGCACTAAAAAGTAAAAAATAACTGATTGGTAGTTTTCATTTACTATACATACCTATTCAAATATTTTCGAAGTCGGTGTGCTTTGGCTAAGTAATTAAAGCCTACCTATTAAAAACATACCTACCTAATCAAATATTTTCGAAATCGGTGCCAGCCCATACAAAGCAAAGCACACCGACTTCGAAAATATTTGATTAGGTATGTATAGTAAATGAAAACTACCAATCAGTTATTTTTTACTTTTTAGTGCTTTTGTTTGAAGTCGGTTTTTATCTAAGGCACACTCGCAATAAGTATTACTAAACATTTATTTAATAATTTAAACTAAATTAAAATTTAAAAAAAGGTATTTCTTCATATTATAATTAATAATTATATAAAAATAGATATTAATCTATTTAAAACGGTGCCTAGAAACGATGACGAATGATGACGGAGAAACGCACCCGAGCGAAGCGAAGGAAAATCATCAGTATAATCATTAAAATTATTTTAATTAATACATATATATGTACGAATCAAATAAATTTTAATAAAATTTAACTTATTAAGAAAAACTCTTTATAACTTAATTTTTTACCGAATGAGGCGGAGTCCAAAGGAGGATTATGTGTTTGACATGTATGTATGTATATATATCTAATTCTATGTTCCCTCGTAATTATTAAACGGCTTAACAGATTTTGATAGTTCATTTAGATAACGCGAGTGTTATAGGGTACATTAAAAAAATCCGTCTAAACCTATCGAGTGGGGTATCACAATAAAGGTTTTTACGAGGCGATCACAAATACTGCATTATACCTATCCTTTGTCGATTTGTTCCTATCTTTTTAGTTCGCTTTTTACGCGGTCGGATATTTTAAGGCTTACTAAGTGAATAAATTGTGTAATATATTGTGTGTATATATAATTTTAGGTTTTATTTATGTTTATATTAGTTTTCAATTTTTCTCTGCACTTTTTCTTCCTGTCCCGCTACTTAACACTATTTCCCACATACATGGGTTGACTGGAAGAGATCTCTAGAAATCAGTCTCTCAGATCTCTAGAGAGAGATAAGTCCACCTTTGTCCACGTCTTTTTCAATGTATTTTTTTATGACTACTTTTTTGTGCAATAAAGAATATATATAAATTAAATACAAGTAATGCAATAAAAAAGGCCAGTCTAGATATAAGATCTAATATTACTTGAATAATACCTACTTAGCCGCTTAGCGTCTGTGTATACTCAGGGGTGCACTTAGTTGGAATTGCAAGATGCATACCAATTGTCTCGCTAAGGCTATTAACTAACGTTGGACGGATATTGCCGTCAAGTGGCCTATATTCTAATCATAAATTGTAATTTATTGTTAGCTAACTCCGATCTCTGACTTTGGTCGCTTAAATTAAAACATCCATACTAATATTATAAATGTGAAAGTGTATTTCACTCAACAGACAAACTGACATTTATTTAATTATGTGAAGTCGGCAACGGTAAATATGAATAAATAAAAATAATGTTATATATCTATATCTATGTAGTATATATTATTATTTTTCTTTATATAAATAATAATATAATTATAATATATTCGTTCGTATATTTGTCCTCTACGCGTTCCTAAGCCATTGATCCGATTGTGATTAAATTTTGGAATGTTGTTTTGTATACGCATACGAAGGTTTCTGGCGCAAAAAAATATATGGACGTTTGTCTTTTATGCGTTCTTAAACCATTCAAGATTAAGGATGGCTCAGTGTGTAGTAACCCTACTTGCTATGCCAGCGGTTGCGAGTTCGAATCCTGCTGGGGGCATTCATTTGTGTGATAAGAAAGAATGTTTGTACTCCAGTCATGGGTATTTATATTTATAATATGTATGTATTTAAAGTTATATATATGTAGTGTGTCAACTATCTGGTATCCATAACACAAGCTTCGTAGCTTACCATGGAACAAGATGGTGCTGTGTGTTAATGTCCCAACATATTTACTAGATTTACTAAACACACTCAAAGTGAAAAATTTCAGGCATTTCTAAAAAACTGCACTGCAAAATGTACTGAGTTAGCTATAATAACTTATATTTTACAAAAATTTTACCATTTTCACTTAGTTTTTTCGTAAAGAATTCGTTTATGACTTGTTAAAAATATGTACTCTATCGTTGCCTCATCTCTTTAATCGTTGCTTTTATATAATGTGTGGTAGAGCTTCTACTATTTTTTTTGAGTAATGTCTAACATCCATTCATGTATGACAATAAACTCACAAACTTATTTATTAACACAATATAAATTGTGATTGATCAAAAGAAAATATCCAAATATTTAACTACTTGTTCAAAGAAACAATTCTTAATGCTAAAAATTTCAAAAGTATGTTGCATAAAATAATAAATAGTTTTCTGTTTTATATTCATTCTTTAAGTTTCGCTCAAGCTCATAGTTTTAACTTGAACTCTAACGCGAATTCCTCTACTGCGGATAATTTCGTAAACAATGAAGATGAAACTTGGAAAATGTTCAATTATATTTTTTTGAACATCAGCTCAGCTGTTGAACAAATTTAAGATACTTCAATTAACAATCCCATTAGTTAAACTACATAAAAAATCTTTCAATCGGTATTATTAAGTCAAAAAATGGTACAAATATATTATATTACCACGACTTATTACTAAATTTATAAAAAAAAATGAAACAAGTCTGATTCGCACGTACCTAGAACAAGTACAGCGATTTCATATACTAATTCCTCTATCCTAAGGTTGCTTAGAAGACATCGCGTCTATCAGTAAGGCCTTTTTTTTTTTTTTTAACGTTGGGAAATGCATTTACGCACGACGTGTGGGACTAACCGGCGTAATACAGCCAGTACTACCCACTAAAACCCAACAAACCTTCCCCCGTCTTAATGGGGCGTCGCAGGATCGCTTACGCATTCAACTACGACGCCCCGACGGTAGGTCTGCCGAAGCAGACCACCACAACCATGGGGATGCTCCACGGTCCACTCTGCTATCAGAGAAGTACCAGGAGCAACCCGCATGGTACACCGCCCCCCGAAGAGGGCCACCTCCCACCGCCCACCGAAGTGGGCAACCTCCCTGTGCGTTTCTTAGCTTCGCGCCCGGTTGGGTTGCCGGGCACTACTGAGCCCCCCCACCACGACAAGGTGAACGCACATTGGGGGGGATCTATCAGTAAGGCCTGCTGTGAACCTTTTTTTTTAATATATGTTAAAATATGTTTTCTCGTGTATTTTTTGTATGGTGTGCAATAATTTTTATCGTATAATATGAATAGATAGATAACTATTTATATTATACGTAATATACTCGTATATGGAGTGTATTCATATTTTGTTATTTTTGTTAACTTCACAAATAGAACAGAACATGATAACATTATGGGGGCTCTGTTTTTTCCTTTTACCTCGGAAACCTTAACAAAGTCATACATTCGTTACAACTTCGGAGGTCGTAGAATCACTTCTAAAAAAACTATTATATGTACTTAGTGTTTCCCATTAATATACTTTTATACGTCACATTTTTTCAAAAGAAGTAATACAATGTACTAATATTAATTAGAATAAATGACACTTTTTTCAACCCTTCAAAAAACACGCTTTAACACATAAATATCTTTATCAATATATCGCCTCACGAGGAAGCGCGAAGTAAAGCGCTCGTATATAATAGGAAAGTAGATAACCGGTTTACAGGCGACACAGGCGCAATCGCCCAAAAATATTACTCTCTTAGGCACTATTCAGACCAGCGACTAGAACGGGATGAACAAAAGTTTTTGATTTATTGAATTAAGCTTGGTGTCCACTGGCATAGAATTTTCATGGAATACTAAATGTTTCCGGTGGGATTTTTGTTTAAATAAATCACTAACAAGTTAATTTGGTAAGTGTTATTTACTACTTTAAAAGCATAAATATATTTATATTTGATGTTATTGTGAAAACAAGGTAAAAAGGCTTTATAATAAAACTATTTTTTCGTGGATTTACTTTACAGCAGTCATAATGACTGGAGAGACTCAGTCTCAGAAAAGATAGATTTATTTGAAATCTGTAATATTCGCGTAAATCTAAGAAAATCCTAATAAAGGCTTGTCTATATTTCATGTATTAACAGACAAATCTATTCGGACTGATCTTTTTTCTAAGTTAAAAAGAGGCATAAACTGTACTTACTTATATGAAAATAAATTATAAAGTTCGTTCAAGGGGACCAATCACTCTTATTGTATGAAAAAAATAAATAAACCAAAAACAAACAGTCGAAGACAGTAGTATATTTAATATGAGCAAATGCTATAGTATTACTAGTCTATACATGTAAATAATAAAATTGTACCTACGCCGAATCCGTAAATTAAATATTTTTGAAAAAGCTTATAAAAATAGACATTATTATCGATACAGAAGTCGAATATACAGTTTTTAGAATTTTTGTCTGTCTGTCTGTGACTGCATCACGGAAAAACAACTAAAGGGATTTTGATGAAATTTGGTACGATGATGAGCTGGTTATCCGGGTCACCATATAGAATACTTTTTATTGCGGGAAAGTATTTCATCTCTGAAAAATCCATACTGAACTTTAAAAAGTAAGCAGGGATGAACCCGAGCGGAGCGACGGTGAGTCACTAGTACAATATAAAACTATTATATTATAAACTTATTATAATCTAATAAAATATGTATATCTGTTATTTCTTAAACAGTACAAAATCATGTGGTTCGTCTGTAGCGAGCCTTTCAAGTCATTGGCATCGCAGTAATAAATCAGCGTTATATGGAGGCATGTGGCTTTATTTATATATGAGATAAAAATATAACCCAATATGACCTATAGATATATTAAATCAAATGTTATTGTTTATGGATTTTGATTTGAGCTATCTGATTAAGTGATAACAAAAGCTTTGCAACAAGTAGTTAAATTTCTAAGAATTGAATTAAGTAATAGCAATAACTTATGTATTAGTTTATCTTTATATTAAAGTAAGTAAGCTTTGAGTGGTCCACCTAATATTGAAATAGTCATGTCACAAATCCGCTGAATTGATTTAGATGAAATTTGGTATAAAGATAGTTTGAGACTCTGGGAAGGACATAGTTTCTATCCCGGAAGTCATCCCTTACGGGGGTGAAACGATAAACCCGATTTTATCATACAAATCGATATAACGAAGACTGCTACGTCTTAATAAATTTTGTTCAAACTGCACTCTACCACTTAGACTCGAGAAATTTAAACAGCAGATAAGCCAAAAATGTACGTACGTTCACTATCCATATTATGCTAGTAGAATCATGTTGGAACACTGAACTCGTTCAGTTCGTACATCTAAGTACTTTGAAATATTGTCGTTATGAATTTTAAATTTTAAAAGACCAGAATAATAAACATAAATAAATATGTTGGGACATTAACACACAGCACCATCTAGTGCCATGGTAAGCTACGAGGCCTGTGTTATGGATGTCAGATAATTGATACACTACACATATATAACTTTAAATACATAATATTATAAATATAAGTACCCATAACTGCAGTACAAACGTTCGTGCTCAACACACAAATGAACCAGCGAGACTCGAACCCGCGACCACTGGCACAGTAAGTATCACTACAAATAATGAGCCATACGTATCGTCAAAGGATAAAATAAGGATAATTATTTATACCACTTGTTGTATAAAGTTTCTTCACCAATTATCTATACTAATATTATAAAGATAAAAAAATGTTTTTGTATATTTGTTTGCAATGGATGTACTAAAAAACTACTTAACCAATTTTAAAAATTCCTTCATCTATCAAAAGCTACATTATGAACTTATAACATGGTTTATATTCTATTTTCAAAAAAATTAAATTCCCACGAAAATTTCAGCAATGAACTAACCTAATGCATCAAAAAAAAGAGAAGAGGAAAAAATCGACTATAAAGTTTATGATGATTTTTGCCTCTTAGGCTTGTGCAAATCGGCAGATTATTAAATTGGACACTTTTCAGGATGTGACTAGCCTACCACACCTTAATCTGATGGTTTCAAGTATTTCTACCTTATCAAAACATTTTTTAAATATTTTAATCGGCTTCCCTAGACGCGCCCCTTTATATAGAAGACTTATATTGTGGTGAAAGTACTCAATAGAGTGCAAGGTAACCTCTTTTATGTTAATCTGCCGCGCTCGAGTAACTACAGAAAATCCCCTCTTGGGCTCCCCTACTAAGTCAGAATCTACTCAGTGACTGGACTGTACAGTTGACATCCGTTCTTGTTGCGGCGCGCAAAAGAGGAAGCTCTATTTGGCTCGATAGTTTTGACTTAAAATATAGAATAGTACATTTTTGATTAAGAGTATAATAAACTGTAATCAGAAAAAAAATCTTTTAATTCATTTTTAGTTTATACAGTAAATAATGTAAGAACTTTAATTTTGCTTCCTTTACGAGCGAACGAACTATCCCATATATACGAGTATATATTTAATTGGGACGTTAAACTTATTAGAATTATTATTAACTGGCGACTCACCCTCGCTTCGCTCGGGTTCGTTCCTAGGTTGATTCCCTATACAAACTTTCATCCCCATTTTCACTCAGTTAAGGGATGATTTCCGCGATAAAAAGTATCACAATGTCCTTCCCAGGGTCTTAAACTATCTTTTTACCAAATTTCACCTGTATCGGTTGAGTAGATCCAGAGATTACCCCCTACAACGTCACTAACTCACAATTCACAAATTCACAAACTCACAAACTTTACCTCTTTATAATATTATATTAGTAATATTAGTATAAGATAATCATCTTACAGGCTTGTAGAAATATTTCAGTATTGGTATTATCGCCTGTCAAATTGGAACACAGAGTGGATATCCGTGTAAGTTCAAATTCTATTCTAAGGATTGTTCAAAGTGAGTTAGACAACTTGTTAGGAAATAATAGAACATGGGACGTAGCTAATTGGTGGACATTAAAATGTTTAAATGAATTAATCAAAATGAATAAACCTGAAATTCATAACATTTAAGGTATATTATATGTAATGTGTCTGTTTGTATTGTGTTGTTTTACTCCATTACTATTTATCTGATCGCAACGAAATTTTGATTAATTCTTACGGGCACTATTAAGAAGTGTGTGAAGTGTCACTTTGTACATGGGTGTCTGGGTTCTAATCATAATTTCCACCTAGGCATAATTTATAAGATTAAATAAATGTTACATTTTTATTAATATAATAAATACAAATAATATAATATACTTTTTAAATAAAACTATCTTTTCGGATTATTTCGCGGATTTATTTTGATTTTTGGTTCCCGACGTTTCGAATACTTTACAGCATTCATGGTCACGGGAGAGACTGAGGTGTTACATGTCTCATAATATACTGTCTAAAACCGACAAATAGACTGTCGTAGAAGTGGACTGTCATGGTGGCCTGATTTCCGTAGCCTATACCATTGATCAAGGGTTATTATTTTAGATAATAAATTTAAAAAAATCATTAAAATAAAAACCTGAATTATGTGTCCAGTTATATAAATAACTTTGTACACGAGAAATAAATAAACATGTTGGGACATTAAAAATCGGCACCATCTACTTCCATGGTAAGCTACGAGGCTTGTGTTATGGATACCTAATAGTTGATTCACTATAATACACATAGTTATACGTAATAACAAAATTCAATAATTTAAAAGTTAAAGAAATAAATGCGAAAACAGACGAGAAAATAAATTAAAAGCTAAAAATGTTTGAAATCAATATTTATAATTCATTTCGAAATCTGTAATGCTTCCAGCTGATTTTAATTTTAATATACTTTTTACCGTTCGTTTCACTCTTACACTTAATGTCACGTATAACTTTCTTATGATGAAATTATTTAAATATAAAAAGCAAATGGGTTCACGCTCTTCATTTTATTTAACATAAAAACTAACGGTCTGTTTAATTTTTTTACACTATTTTTGACGATATTATGTATATAAGCGATCTCATGTTCCATATGATACATTTTATAACATCTTGCTAATTTTAATTGTACGTACACTAAGTATTAAGGTTGGTAAGGTTATATTATAAATAAGTCCAGCTTACGACTATAAAGGCAGAGTAAATCTGAAGAAAAACGTCGACCAGTACATATTATGGGTAATAAGCTATTGACATTGAGATATCATCTGGCGCAACACACGTATTGAGAATTAAGATTCGCATATAGATAAAATGTTCATTATCAGTACAAACATGATGACAGCAAAATTCTTACGTACATGCGATACAGGGATTATAGCGGATGTGTATTATATTTCCTATCGTCTACCACGAAAACGTGGTTTTCGATATTCCTGTGGGAATATACTTGTGAATTTTGGTCTATGCTTTACAAAAATTAAGATATGTGGAATAATAAATGTGGTATACTAAGCGATTAGTTAAAAATAAAGTACAAAATAGGTCCAGTACTGTACGTAGATATCGTGCTAATCGTGGTCTGTATATTACATACTAGCGACTCACTCTCGCTTCGCTCGGGTTCGTCCCTAGGTTGCTTCCCAATGCAACCTTTCATCCCCATATTCACCCCTTTTAGGTATGATTTCCGGGATAAAAAATACCCTATGTCCTTCCCAGGGTTTCAAACTATCTTCTTGCCAAGTTTCATCTAAATCGGTTCTGTAGATCCAAAGATTACCTACCCCCTACAACGTCACAAACTCACAAACTTTACCTCTTTATAATAGTAGTATGAATATCTGCTTAGCTCCCTTTATTTTTGACTCATTGGCCCATTAGTCAGAATCATGGGTTAGTAGTTAGGAGGAAATACGTCTATCGTACATATTTACACATAGGTCATACACATAACTATTTATTTATAATATGTATGTATTTAAAGTTATATATGTGTAGTGTATCAACTATATGGTATCCATAACACAAACCTCGTAGCTTACCATGGAACTAGATGGAGCTGCATGTTAATGTCCCAACATATTATTGTTATTAACTCTCTTTTGGGATTTCACCGCAGTCAAGCAAAAGAATAATAAAAAGCAGAAATAATTTAAAATGATATATGGAATTGATATATCTCTATGATTTCAAAGTAACAACCTCAGTGATGTTATTTGCTGCTAAAGTCTAAAAGTAACACAACTTTTACTGGTGGATAAAGATTCGGAAATCGAAATTGGGTAAAATGTTAAATTTCGGTAATCTATATCCGTTTAATGGTACCTATCCGTATGTATAGTTACGATTAAATAATAAACGTCTAAAATCCAAACGTCTTTACAAACTTTCACATTTATGATATTAATAGGATTAAAACCAGTAGTTGAACGTCTGTGACAAACTTAGCTATCGCGACGTGCTCGTGCAAGTTAAGAAATTTCATTGCTTAATCTGCACCTGCCACATCTAGAGCTATATAGCTACGAAACTGCCATTAAAATTAGCGAGATGTTAATTGAGTTATTAGGAGCATTATTTATAAAATAACTAGCGTCTAATTAGTTTTTGAGTGGAACCCCAATTCTTTTTCTTATATAGAAGTAGCCTAAGTTAGTCCTTATAACATCAGCTATCTGCCAGTGAAAGTTCCGTCAAAATCAGACCAGCCGGTTCAGAAATTGGCCGGAACCAACAGTAGATAAAAATTTTAAAAGTCGTTCTTATAAATACCGTGTATAATTCATTCAATCATATGCATTTAGTAAAAAGCTGTTATTTTGCCATAACAAACAGACATTTGAATTCAATATTATTTATGTGTACTGTATATAAATAATATTCAATTAACTGATTTAAACAAAAAGATACTAATTTATCATTTGTAATAAGATTTATTATACTCAAAGTTTCTATTACTTCACCACAGGTACATAGAATTCCAGTACGAATTTTGAAATATGCCGTCATACTATTTTAGTTTTGAAAAAAAAAATTATAAAATAATATATTTCACATCAAAAAGTTTCGGTTTTCCTGCACAATTTAACCAATAATGATTTTGAACAGATTCGAATATTATGCTTTTTTTATTCACGTTAATGCAATCCTTTTGTTTATAGCTTTTTCTTCTACTTACTATAAGTATTGCAATCAAGAGCTTTCAGTGAACTTCAATATACCTGTTATAACTAAGCAAAACAAGTTCATCTCTATCCCATAATATTATGAGAAGCTTTTATGTTAAAAGCTCTATGGCATAAGAGCTTGCAATCATTCTTCATAGAAAGAACGTACTTCCACGAACGTACGGTACTCCAGAGACGCTCCGCTAACTGCTTTGTACAGCTTTAGTATCAGACGAAGATGTTCTAAAATATAGAAGAAAATTTACAACATTTATGTAGTACAAAACATTTCATATTTTACAAACTTAGTTATGTTGTGAAAACATTGAAATTATTTTATATTGTCTACTTAAAGAAGATTAAAGTTGCACTATGAAATAAAAATCACTGGCCTGCTGCAATTGGGAGGTGTATACTGCTCGTTGCTGGTATGTCTTCTGTCCACGTCCTCCATCTTACCTATGGGATAGAGATGAATGAAGATAAGCCACTTGGTGATTGTAGAGGGAGGAAAAAGACAACCCCATTGAAATAATTTCTCCCCACACTAATTTTGGTAAACAGCAGACACTTGCAATGTACGGGAGGTAGTACTTTAGATAGGAGATGCCTACCTACTTTAGTACTTAGTAGAAATTTTGCTTTTGATAAGGCGTCACGATTGAACGCGAAAGCTATTATACAGCGCTTCTTTGAAACTGTAAAAGTAGTAATAGGACCAAATCGATGAGTCGCGCATAACTTATGCTAATGAATATACTTTTGTACTAGCTTTATTTTAGCTACGCTTTTATAAAATGCACGTTAATAGTTAATACTGAGATAAACGGTTGGTTAAGTTAGAAAAAACAATTAAATAATATTAAAGAAGGGGATGAGGATGACAGATTCAGAATGTATTATTAACATAAAAATAAATGCAAAAGTTGATTTTGTAGGTGTACTGGTGTAACATATCTTATTTGAAATGCATAGTTTGTGACGCAAAGTATAATCTACTTTATATCAGTCAACTACATCCCGTGGGACTATAATTTGTTGCAAAAAGTGACTTGGAGACAAAGTAAGAGTAGGTCAAATTTAGTAAATATATAGAGTATACGTTGTACATCTTTGAGGGAGGTCTATGTCCAGCAGTGGTCGTTTCAGCTGAGACGATATTGCATACCATATATATTTCTAGGTATTTATGAATACAATAAACCCATGTTATTGTACTTACTTATTTCATTTATTTCAACGAAAATACTAACAATAAACCCGGAAAGCCATACATTGACAAAAAACGACCTGTCTCGTTTGAAAAGTAGTAAATCTGTCGCAACAATAGCAAGTTTTCGTCCATCAAATAAATAAAATCCAACCCTCGTAATTTAACAATCCTTTGAAGTCAAACGTGGAACGCGTCGTATTGGTTTTTATTGTATGGTCTGAGTAAAAAGATATTGTCCACTAATTTAATTATTTTATTGATAGTACATAACGATCTCTTACAAAAAGTTGATGTACCGTCCCTGTTAGAACAGTACAATATAGTTGTTATTATAGTTGTTTAGTTGAAAAGCTATCGCGTAAAGTAAGCAAAACTAATAATGTATGTGAAACCGTTCAGTCTATCTCCAGATTTGGATTTTTCCACTTATGTTCGTTTTCAATAGACCGATATAATATTATAAATGTGAAAGTTTGTGAGCACGGATGATTGTTACTCTTTCACGCCAGAACGGCTGAACGGATCTGAATGAAATTTGGCACAGATAGATTATAGTTTGGAATAATACATAGGCTATTTTTTATCCCGGAAAAATATACGGATCCCGAGGGATAGATTTGCTTTTGTTTTTTTTGCGAAGTGAGAGTGAGCCGCTAGTATTATAAATATAATATATTCTCCTCATTCTTTTCAATCTTTGACCACATTCTCCTTAAACAAGAGAATGTGTTAATGATTCATATATACAACTCAGAAAGTATATGTATATCAATTGATGAATAAATATCAAGCTGAGCAGGATTGCTCGAAAGTCGAATACATCTTTACTAATATCAATGCAATATAGAAATGGTGAACAAACCTTTTAAAAAGGGGAAAAATAATATAAAACAAATCATTGCATGAAACAATTTAAAATCGTTTAAATCTGCATTATTGTCGATTTCCATAAGTATTCTAGATAGCCGGGTATCTGCGTCACATTAATTCCGTACGTGACCCGACGCGTTATATACCACTTGATAACAACTCTCACGATATGTTACTACTGCTTTTTTTTCTGCGAAATATTGTAAATGGGTCTTTAAATTAGAACTTTTTTGTGTTCGGTATATTTTTATTTCGCTTTTCTCAGTTAAATATTTATAGTAATCGCAAATATTTAGTCTTAAAAGTGTTTAATTTTATACAATTTTACTTAAAAAGAAAGACAAATTTTAGTTTTATCAATAAAAAATAAAAACATTTAATTTTGTATATAGATAGATGTTTTAGTTATATAGATTTTTTTCAAAATTTTAATAATAATTGTAATCGAATTCCAACCACGAGGCATACACTAGTATATATTATTTAACTTTCTTTATAAGCAAGATACTCGAAATTCACAGGCTTTCTAAAGAAAATTTCATATACTAACACTATCTGCTCCTGCTTTTTCTCCTTAAAATGTCAAAAAATTCTTTTTCAGTGGAAAAACAATGTAGAGGACCATTATATTTCAATCAGTAAGAGATTTCACCTTAAATCATATTATATAGATATTATATAATTTTCATATTACTTTATGAAGATTTAATTATGTTTTCAATATACCTGTATAATTAAATGTTCATCTGTTATTACAAAATAACTTGTATTTCGCAAGCCCGCTGTATCTAAGCAAATTAACATAACAAACTTTAAATGCTTTTATGCCTGTAATAGCAAGATAATAATTTTATTGTGTCATTGTAATGTTTGAGAAGCAGTGAAAGCTATAACAAAAACTTATTATACTTACTAGCGACTCACCCTGGCTTCGCTCGGGTTCACAGATTAGGTACGCAGATTAGGTTACTCAATCGGTTGATGATAGCTGCTTTAAAATTCAGTTGCAAGATTTGACCCGAACAAACATACATACAAACATTGCAAGTTAAATAAAAGCTTGTAATTAATATAGGACATAACCGCAAAGTTTATAAAGATAAACCTCAAGGGTGGTTTTATAATCTCAAGATATAATACATGTAATAAGATTAAATAATACTGTTTCAGATTTACAAATATATTGTAAATTCTAAAACTGTTTTTCTAATTATATCTTCACTCTCAAAAAACTGTAATAATATTTATAAAAAAAATAACAAATAAAACCACCAGAAAATCCAAAAACATAGTTTAAAAAAAATGTAATTACTTCAAAAAGATTTTGACATCAGTATACATACGTAAGTGAATAAAAGCTGTTATAAAATTGACATTAAAACATGGGTTCTTAAAATTATTATATACCATACCAAAATAACCTATCGAAAACAATAGTAAAGCCCAAAACTACATTTGAACAAGCCACAATGAAATTCCATGGTTGATTAGTTTACGTAAAATGCATGCAAACAAATTAAATAAATTACGCCAATTAATAGTATATGTTTAAGTGGACCTCAAATATTTATTGCGAAGGGAGTTTGGCGTGCTTTGTATTTAAAGCTAATACTGTAGATTTTAAATATTACGACTCGATCTTCTTCATTCTTTGACTCATTGATTTATTGTAGTTACTTAGGGTTTCTCGTTAAATTATAGTTTAATTAAAAGTATAAATAAAAGTCAGCATTTCTTTGATTTTATTAGAATATTGATTTTAGATTGAAACCATTGCTAAATATTATTTCTATCGTACCAGTAGATCTATATAGTTATAAGTGATATTATATAACTACATGCGAGGGAAACTACTGACAGTAACTAAAGTTTATTAAAGCCTGTAAATATTTATTAAATTTTATAACAACTTTAATGTATAGAGATTAGAGTGTCGAGTGTTGCGGTTAAATTATAATACGTTGACACTCTCTGGTTTATTTAAAGCAATTACGGAATTTTACGTAATAAATACTAACGTTTTCCTGCGGCTCTGCCCGCATAGTAGGTACATTAATCACCAACATATCATATACTAAAACCTTCTCCGAAACACGCTGTATCTTATGGTATGAGTATTATTCCGATCGGTTCAGTAGTTATCGCAGTATAACCGAACAAAACAATCAGCTCTCCATTTATTAGTGTAGATATGCAATAAATATAACTTTTTTCAGTTAATACTAAGAAATCTAACCACTGCCGTAGTATCGCGTAGAAAATGTCATTTTCTTATTTAGGAAATTCTAAATTAATTGTCTGTGTGAAGTAAAATACTTTTCTATGAAACACAGTCTAATATTATAATTTGTGATAAAGTGATAAAGCATAATGTGGACTGTGGTTAGAGTTTTTAATTAAATGACCATAATAAGGAGATCGTTTTACAAAAACTAGTCTTCGCCCAGTGGTCAGACGATAATCATCATTGGAAATTTGGGGAGAACCTGCACGAATAGAATTTACCTGTAAAAAAACTGTTTCTAAAATTTTTTTATCAATAACACTGAATACTACAAAAATTATAACATAATATACATTTCAATACAAACAATATCTTAAGGATAAAATAATTACCTTTCATTTTTATTTTAGACAATAATTAAGTTGGCGTACCTTTTAAGTTAAGAAGTACCTAACAAAAAAAATTAGGCACGTCTGAGAGAACCTAGCCAGTTTTCAAATGACATGAATACACCAACTCGCACTTGTCCAACGAGGTGGACTATGGCCTGATCTCCTTGTGTTGAGGAGGCTCGTGCCCAGAATTAAATTCCTCCTCCTTTTTCAAAGAAAATAAAAAGGGCTGAATATAATACCTAATTACTTAATAGGAAGACCATTTCTAATTCTAACCATTTAATATTTAAACTATAGTGCAAACCAAATGTACCTATAAATTGTAATCCCCTAACCCAAATAAAGTATATCCTCCCGAGGTTTGCTGCGACATGATCCTTAATTAGTCTTTATTCGGCTCTTGGAGCTTGCTTTTTGTATCTTTTTATATAGAGTTTTTTAATAGAACCCGTTGCATTGTATTTTATCTAATTTATTATTTACTAACTAGTCTGGCAGTCGTTGTTCTAAACCTTTGGATTATAAAAATTATGAAAAATTCTACTACAGCACCATCTATCAAGTTTAAATTTTATTATTTTCATTTTTGTAACTAAATGAACCTCATAGCTTGAGAAATTTTAATGTATTACTACTCTTATCGACTCAGACAAAATTATTCAAAATACCCCATTCAGCTTGCGCGCCATCTATCGATTGTACGTTGTTATAATCGAATGAATTGTTCAAGAAAATATCTATATATACTTTTTTAGTATATTAAAATATAGATAAGTTTTATTTAACTAAGTAAGCTAACGTGGGCCGTGTCTATTCTATATAAATACTATATTATTTTCCATTATTTTTATAAATACTTGCAAATAACAAAGTGACAACCAAAAACTTTCCAAAACCGTGTAAGCCCAAATTGAAAATTATTATAAAATAACGATATTTTGTTTGATAGTTGCCTTAAATAAAAATAATCTCCTTGACTATCTCATAGAGGAATTTTAATTATTTAATTTTACATAAATAACAGATCTTATTGACGTCATGTGAAAAAGGTGGTTGAATAAAATTACATTTGGCAAGTGTAGCTATACTAGCTATATAAGCTATATGTCTCTCGGTTAGTGATATAAATTGACTCGGACCTCTTCGCCTTTTACTCCAGAGTGGACTGATTCG
Organism: Brenthis daphne; assembly: GCA_947093115.1. NCBI lineage: Eukaryota > Metazoa > Arthropoda > Insecta > Lepidoptera > Nymphalidae > Brenthis > Brenthis daphne. The sequence continues at coordinate 24,444,274 of OX352473.1, forward strand.
ATTAAGTGATGCCAGTGATGCATCTATCTTCTATATTTCAACTACATTTTGTGTACATGTACCCAATAAAATTCTAAAATAGATTTCACTTCGTTACATTTATTTCTGTAATATATAGTATTTTAAGCTGGATTTTATATAATATATTTTATAAATATAAAATATTCTAGAGTTTACATAGTTACGTTTTAAAGTTTAGTATAGATATCTCAGAGAAGAGATATTTTACCGCAGTAAAAAGTATACTATATGTTGATCCAGATAACCAGCTATCATCATACCAAATTTCATCAAAATCCGTTCAGTGGTTTTCTCGTGATGCGTTCCCAGACAGATGAGCATCTCGGCATAAGGTTAAGTGCAAATCTTAACTTTGGCGATAACATCGAGTCGAAGGCACAGACTGTGGCCAAAAAACTGGGTATCCTTAACAAGGTCAAACGATACTTCACGCCTGGACAGCTTCTAACATTATACAAAGCTCAAGTCCGATCATGTATTGAGTATTGCAGTCACCTTTGGGATGGCAAAAAAACAATTTGCCGCTCGTGACTCGGTGGAACGCAGAGCCAAAAAGCTGATCGGTGACAAAAAGATGGAGAAAACTTAGCTTCATAGATTCGCCAAATTGCTTGTTTGTCGATTTTCTACAGACTTTACTTCGGGGAGTGTGCCCACAAGCGCCATGGTCTCATTCATACCGCCATCGTCATTCTTCCATCGGAACACCAGACGTACTGCAGGATACCATACTTTCTTGGTTGACATTCCGACCACTCGCACTAAGCGCTATTCGTCTTCTTTGATAATGCACACAGCCAAGAAGTGGAATGCCCTGCCTGCGTCTGCTTTACCGAGTGCGTATAACCTGAAACTATTTAAGGTGCGTGTTAACAGGCTTCTCTTGGGCAAATTCGCTAGATCGTAGACCTTAAACTTTCTTCGAGCTAAGATGAAGGCCAAGAGTAAGCCTTTTTATAATTATAAAGAAAGACTATTTCAATAAGATTTTTCAAAAAATATTTCATGTAGAGATTCAAATCAGTTAGAATTTTATTATATTTACATAATAAAATTATGCTTTTATGATTATAAGGGAATTTGAATGTCTACTGTACGTATTTTAAACTTAATTCATGTGCACATATGTGTGTATGCATAAGCTGAAACCGATTTTAGATATTATGTTTTAATGTACATTAGTTTATATGGTATTTGGTAAATGTAGACATTTCTTTCCTTCTTTAGACGATACTTATTTTATTTTTTCATATACAAATTTACGTATGATTAATAATCATATACATAATTAATATGACTTAGAAACATAATAACATAGTCAAAACTCTAAATATTATATAGGGGTTCTTTATAATGAGATTGTAAAACAATATAATTTTTTAACACAAGCCCATAGTGCTATCCTATAAAGATACCTGAGGTATATTTGCGAATTCAGCTGTCTAGTTAAATAAAAGTTCTTACAAAACAACACTCTAGTACACCAAGACTATCACTTATGATGTAAACAATTTGAGAGTTCTTGTGCAACTACGAATATAAAACGAACTAAAATGATATCTAGAGTTAAGATGAGCATGCAAGGCAATTAAAAAAAATCGGACAAGTCTGAGTCTGACTCGCACTCCAAGGGTTCCGTAGCATAAAAATTAAAATAAGTTTATATTTGCAAAACTATTATTTTTTCTGTGATGTATCTACAAATTCATGGTTTTTTCGATTTTTCCCTTTCCTTGTGCTATAAGACATTACTTCTTGACAAACATGATTCTAGGTCAACGAGAAATATGTACCCTATAGGTTTTGATTTACTTGTGAGTGCCAAATCTATCGGCGTCTTTTGAGCGCTATTAATTTAGAAGTTTGATTTTACAGCTTCATGGGATTGCAAACTTGAGTATTTGATACTAATTTCAACTTGATATCTCCACATGTTCCTGATAAAAAGGGTTTTGATGAATTTATGGACGGAAAACAAAATGATCCTATAAGGGTTCCCCTTTTCTCTTTTCAGATACGAAACTATAAAATCTAAGGAAAAAATTATTTGATTTTTTTCGTCATTTTTTACAAATTTGATAAATACTCGATTAGTATACTAATCATCAAAAATATATAGTTTCAACGCATTTCCGTTTGCCAGCTGAAGGTAATTTTTCATGGATCACATAATTAATTACTTTCAAAAATAAAGTGAGCTTTGTAAGCTTTTTCGATTTATAAAATACACACTGTATAATATATTTGCAAAGGATAAAAATGCCAGGATGTAACCTTGTGTTGAGTTTACATAATCCTAAGCAAATATATAGTAGCTCTCATTTAATTGAGAAAGTTAGTATTTTTCATAAATCTGTTTTTACAACAGCTTCGTGAAATTGAATTATTTCTACAGGAGTTTATTTTCTTTGTATAAATCCGTAACAAAAAAACCTTACTTTGACTAGTTAGTATAATGGATGTTTGTTTTATTTTGTCTGCTTCTTAGCCAATAGTATTTTATATACGGCATAGCTATTACCTTTTATATGTACATATAATAAAATTCTAACCGAGCCGAATCTGTACATTGATTTTTTTTGGAAAATCTTACTGATATAGTCATTATTATCGATACAGAGGTCAAATCTATAGTTTTTAAAAAAATTGTCTGTCTGCCTGTCTGTCTGTCTATCCATGAAAGGAAAACCACTGGATAGATTTTGATGAAATTTGGTATAATAATAGCTGGCTATTCGGTTCAACATATAGGATACTTTTTACTGCGGGAAAATATCTCATCTCCGAGAAATATTTACTAAGCCGTAAATTAATGTATATCAAAGACTTGAAATCCCAAAATTCAACCGCATTACAATTAAAAAAAATAATATTGACGTGTAAGTGTATTATTGTGAGTAAAAACACAGCAGTACATGATTTTTGTATACATTTTACATATTTATTTTATTTATTTAGGATTCCGGAATCGCATTAAATTCTGCAAAAGTTTTCGGTAAATGCAACTTGCTTATTTAAGTGAAACTTTCTTGAAACGTTTCGACCCAAATCGTTTATATACTTGACCTAATTCAAATTTAAAATTGTAATAAATATACAATGTACATATATTTAAAAAAATAACTGCGTCGATGGTGTTTGGCTAACATGTACGGCTGCACATCCGGAGGTCCTGAGTTCGAGTCCCGGGTCGGGCAAAATTTAGTTATTTAGTATTTTTGCTTAGTATGCCTCAGTAACAATCCGGTGTTGGAAGTTGGCGGTGCTTCACCCCCGTGCCTCGAGTTAAGCCCCACCTTAATCCGTCGGTCCTGCACCTTAATTCTCACAGGTCTTGTCGAGCAGTCGTTCCAGAGGAGTATGAGAGTGTCAGGAATAGAGAGTGCACGTTGTGTCTGCGCGTACACGCGCTGCACTATAATATCTCCTGCGCAGTTGGTTAGTCTCAATGAGATTGGTCGCCCGAAATCGGTCGGGAGGACATTATGAAAAGAATATAATAAATGTATTTAAAATGATGAGATTATTATATAATTGTAACGTATTTCCAATATAATAACTTTACACCAACAGGAACAAGATACTCAACAAACACTCGATTCAATCTCTACCCCTCAATAAACAAAAATAATTTTCTGAACTCCATTAAACTTTCCTGATTGAAAGAATTTGAAATTAAAGGAAAACTAGAAAGTTTCAATTGTTTTCCTTGTTTGTGTTTTTCAGCTGCACTTTGGCAAGAATTCAAGATCAAAATATCTCAACACGGGACTGGTAAAGCCCTATAAATTAACTTATATTCCTTTTCATTAAGTACAAGTAATCTTCTATTAATTGACCATTCAATTTATTGAGTCCTTTTTAACGTTCCACTGCTGGGCACTGTTCGCCCTTCAATACAGAAGATCAAGCCATAGTCCTATATCCTAGGTTAGATATGCAGGTTTCCTCATGATATTTTACTTCACCTTAAGACAAATGATAATTAAATATGCTGAAAATGATTTGAATATAAAAATATCAAAGATGCGAGACCCGGGATTTGATCTTACTTCACTGATCATTACGGTTGATTTAACGTAAACCAAAGAACATTTAACAACTCACCAAAGTTTTAAAACTATCGGATGGGTTATACACTAGCGCGTACATTACATGGAGAGTTATAGGCATGAAGAAATATTTAAATTAATTTTAATATAAATATGTAATAGAAACAATAGATATGTCTCATGACCTTTATATATTCACTATCTTCATCGATTCTCAGCAAGAAATCTAAGAACTATCATATCATAAATATCATATATATTTATAAACATAACATACCTATATAAATATCATACCACAAAAAATACTATGTACAATGAACATTGTACATACACACATAATTATGTACATGCTAGATATATGCAAATACATATAATTTTTACGTTCACAATTATTACAAAAGAACCCATTTTTATGAGACTAAAAATATAAATCTTAATACTTTCAAAGGATTGAAAGCGATGATATAAGATATAATACAAATGCGCTTTGAAACAATAGGATTGCGCCACAGTTCCGAGGTGAGCCAACATTTATTACGTCCAGTGATAGGAACACCCGTCAGAAGAAAATGGTTTTTGTTTTTAATGTCATGTGCGTTGTGATATTTATATACATACAACTAAAGTCTGATTTTTAATTCGACGGAATTCTGACATTTCAGAAGTGTTGTCAACTTTGAAACATTGTCACTAAAAACGGAAAGCATTTTAGCAAAACAAAAAATAAACCTGTCTTGAATTTAAGGTTTCAATTAGAAAAACTAAGACTTAAAAAATTATTGATAACTCTAAAATGGTAATTATTTTTTTATGATCATATTATTGAAATTACAATAATTATTAAGGAAATTATTTTTCTATTACAGGAATCCCTGTCCATCCATAGGTTGCAAGCCTTTTTTAGGAAAACTCCTTTGTTTGTAAAATATTTTGTTTTACTCTGTTTTATTCATTTAACCATTAAAAATTTACATCATATTTAGCGTGCATTGAATGCACAAAACAAAGACTATTATATTCATACATATAGTTTACATGCATGGTAGCTGAATTGTCAAAGAATGTCATATTTCCGTGGAATAAAAAAATAGACTTTTGTACTTACCCTCACTTTGCTCGGGTGCATCCCTAGGTACGTTTTAAATAGATATTAATAGTTAGTAGCCAGGATTATATATGTTATTTTTTTTCGTGATTTTTTTCGTTGTTTTAACAGTTCTTATGTTATTCGGGGCGGAGATAAATCCAACAAATCAAAGATTATCAAAATCGTCCCAGCTATTTTTGAGTTAAAAATGGTGTAAATTACCCGACTTTTTTATATATATGTATATACGAGTAGATAAAGGATATTACAAATATACTAAATTATTATATAGAAAACAAATGTACAATATTGGCAAGAATCCTAGCAGCATTCCCCCGCTGAATGGCAATACCGATTCTTTGAGCAAAAAATGAGCCACCTCTCCTGTCACCAGTAGAGGCGATAAGACGAGGTTTTATCTCTTTTGATGTATGTGAGTAATAATATTTTTCTGTTTCATTTACTATTTAGGGTCACGATAATAATAAAATATTCGACTATTTGTCCTATCCAGCTGTCGCAAGCAATTTTTTGTCAAATATAAAATGAAAATTTCAATGAAATATTTAGTAGTACGCTTAATTTCTTTCTTCATAAAAACGTATTACCGTAAAATCCGGCCGTGACACAAACTACGTTTTTGAACAGCTTGTAACTAGGCACTTGACCGCCTTGTGTGACTGTGTGTTAGAAATGAGGCCGTTATATATTTCTATTGATGTTAACAAATAAAACAAATACTAATTTTATAAGACTATCAGTATAATATTAGTAAATACGATATTATATATATGATTATTACGATATACATAATATTATATACGATAAAAATATACAGCGTACATAAATATAATTAAAGTAATAAGAATAAAATCCTTTAATCTTTACTTATATAATATCAGATAATTATCCGACATACATAATATTATAATTTTTTTATATTTAATAAGCATTCTTGTATATTGTATTTGACTTTATTTCGTGTGTCTCAAAAAGGGCTCTAATAATTTAGATCGTGTACCATAATTAGATAAGGTTTTGCTTTTAAGTTTATCTATACTAATATTATAAAGAGGTAAAGTTTGTAAGTATGTGAGGTTGTAGGGTGTAAACTCTGGATCTACTGAACTGATTCAGATGAAACGTAAGAAGATAGTTTGAGACCCTGGGAAGGACATAAGATACTTTTTATTACGGAAATCATCCCCTCACCAATTGTATTGGGAAACAAGCTAGGGACAGTTGAATGGAATGGAAAAATGGAAATACAATAGTGGGTAGGCACTGTCTGTAACAAGTATTTGTTTGAGACATCTACAACCTTATTCTCTTCCGCGACCATGATTACTGTAAAGCATTTAAAATGTCGGGAACCAAAAACTAAAATAAATCCGCGAAATAATCCGAAAAGATTATTTTATTTAAAATTATAATTTCTGCTTATATATTTGTAAAAATATTTTTAGACGTCCCAAATTCCACGTATGAATGTTGAAAATTTCTAATATTAATTGCTATTTAAATGAAATTCTTAAGTCTTTTTCGTAGTATCAAGTTCTAGAATTTTTACAAAAAAATATTTTAGAAAACTCAGTCATTAATATTAAAGTCAACTTACTAACAATATTACTTTAATGCCATTTTCTGCTTTATTTTGTACTAGCCACTCAATCTAGCTTCGCTCGGGTTCAATCCTAGGTACTTTTCAACGTTTATTATGGAATAGATAGACTATATACTATATGATGTATAGCCTAAAGCATTCCTCAATAAACGGGCTATCTAATGCAAAAATAATTTTTCAAATCGGATTAACAGTTCCTGAGATTAGTGCGTTCAAACAAACAAAGTCTGCCTTTTTATAATATTAGTACAGAATATAATGTAATTATGTTCGAAATATAAACATTATTGTCATCTAATTACAATCGTAAATGAGATTTTTTTTCCATAATTTCCTTATATCATATCATTATCTACAAAATATTAATCAATCAAAAGTAACAATAATTAGATTTTTGTTGGCACAAAAAGCTTATAATAATAAATGATAATATTACACTTACATAATACAATATTCCAGGAGAATCAAAATGTTGCTATCGCCCAGAATCCGGTACATAACTTTGAGACCCTAACTTATATAGCTTTGGTTCGGTTCAGAATAATTCGGGTCGACGGATGTCAACTCTCACAAATAGGTGTCATATTCAAACGGCGGAAACTTGCTATTTGATATTAAGATTTTGTCTTCGATCTTGTATTACTGTGGTGAAATTTATTATTTCATACATTCATTGAGCATCAACCTTGGTATTTTGATAAAGGTTTTACTGCATTTCTATACATATAATAAAATAGCGACTTAGGGTAATATGTACATCCCCCCCAACGTGCGTTCACCTTGTCGTGGTGGGGGGGCTCAGTAGCGAAGCTAAGAAACGCACAGGGAGGTTGCCCACTTCGGTGGGCGGTGGGAGGTGGCCCTCTTCGGGGGGCGGTGTACCTTGCGGGTTGCTCCTGGTACTTCTCTGATAGCAGAGTTGACCTTGGAGCAACCCCAAGGTTGTGGTGGTCTGCTTTGGCAGACCTGCCGTCGGGGCGTCGTAGTTGAATGCGTAAGCGATCCTGCGACGCCCCATTAAGACGGGGGAAGGTTTTGTTGGGTTTTAGTGGGTAGTACTGGCTGTATTACGCCGGTGAGTCCCACACGTCGTGCGTAAATGCATTTCCCAACGTTAAAAAAAAAAATCTGTACATGAAATATTTTTTAAAAACAATGTACGAATTACCACTTTGCACGAACTATATAACGGCTAAAAGTAATTTCAATCATAAAATGTATCTTTTAATTCTATAGGCTTTTATAGTCTTTTTTTTATATTTATCAACTTTAACCATTGCAATAGTAATAATAAGGAAATAATAAGTATGTAAAAAGAGCTAGGAATACTATCCTACCGTCATACAGTTAAACTAGTACAGAGGGTAGTGATTACTTAAACATTGTTAGCTTGACTTTTAAATACTTGTTTATAAAGTGCTGTTTATTGTACAATAAGCTGTTGATGTATATATATCTCTATAAATATTATAAATGTGAAAGTTTGTGAGTATGTATGGATGTTTGTTACTCTTTCACGCCAGAACGGCTGAACGGAACTGAATTTAATTTGGCACAGAGATAGATTATTGTCTGGAATAACACATCGGCAACTTCTTATCCCGGAAAAATATACGGTTACCGACGGATAGATTTGTTTTTATTTTCATAGAGACAAACTCGAGCGAAGCAGGGTGAGCCGCTTGTATAAAATAAAAAGATAAATAAAAAAATGAATTCAGTGAAGATAGGAAACATCTAAGATATTATTATTAATTGGTTATGGTTTTACAAAAATGAGCTATTTATCTAAATTAAAATATGAATAATCCATACTAATATTATAAATGTGAAAGTGAGTTTGTTTTTTGTTTGTTTGTTTGTCCTTCTCTCACGTTGAAAGAGATTAACGTGTTTTTTTGTGTGGAGATAGTTGATAGGCTGGTGAGTGACATAGGCTACTTTTTATCACGGGAAATTATCTCATTCCTACGGGAAACCACGTTCTAATACAACCCAATAAATTATTTATAATCAGAATTACTTGAAACTTGATATTAATACTCTTCAATACAATTAAATAAATATATGTTTTCGCATTTTTTGAAATTCATCCCATAAGGGGGTAAAATAGGGGATGAAAGTTTGTATGGAACCTACATTTTATAGTTTTAGCGCGAATGAAGCCACGGGTGCTGCTAATTAATTATAATTTTGCTAAATACTTAGTTCCAGTTAAATAAAATGCTTTGAAAAGAAAATAAAAGGTATTAAATAAAACCACTAACAGTTATACCAATCTAAAGGTTTATGCGAATTGAGACCGCAATAAGTAAAATTCGACAAAACGTTCACATATCGGTTTTGGACCTTCTAAATTAGATCTCGTTATGTCATTATATCCTTTCAGAATTCAATCAATGTGGATGACGAACTTCTGTATGGAGATTTGCCTTTCGAACTAATTTATATTGGCGGTTTTTTTGTGGTCCCTAAAGTATTTTTGTATGCGTCTTTTACGGAGCGGGGAAGGTCAATGTATGTTACTTAATTCTCATAGTTAATTCTTATGTAATAAGAATGGGAGGGATACTGAGAAAGATTTTTGTTAATGATATTTAATTTTAAAACTATGCATAGATCGCGGCTTACCTTTGCTTCGCTCGAATCTTTTTTGTATTTATAATATTATGTACAAAAGAAACGCCGAATAAATTAAACTGAATCCTCCACATTTTGGTATATTTTATTACTAATAGTAATCTGTGTGTGCTCCAGGTTTTCTATCTGTGTACCAAATTGCATCCAAATTCGCCTAGCATTTGTAGGGTGACGCTGTAACATACACACTCTTGCATTTATGCACGCATAACATAGGCAGACAAACATACAGATTGATAGACGGACCAGTTAGCTTGGTAATATACTTCTAAATGGACTCTTTATATTTTTAAGTTACATCTACGCCATATAACAACATTATTTCGAATAATTTTAAAACTGCCCAATTTCCAATCATTTTCGTACAAACAAGGCCTGAAATTATTTCATCTATGTTACATTGAAGCTATTACAACGTAATTGCACTAAATGCCTCTAGCGTACGCGTGTATCGTATAATATCATTAAATATCTAAGCCCTGTATAAAGGGTACGGATGATATATTTTTCTACATTGTATTCCACATTTTCGTAATCGTGAAGTTAGTGTGCGATTCCCAGAAAGTATAAACTACTAATCAGTTACGATATCGTTGTGCTATTATTTTATTTTATATTTATTTTATTTATTATTATTAGAATGAGTATAGTTATTAAACCCATGCTCGGTATTTTGTTAATAATTTAGAAACACTTATACATTTAACCATGCGATGGTACTTTAGGGGAAGTCAATCAAAAAACAAAAGGTCGATCTCGAGCAATATGGAGGCAGAATTATTTTCAGTCAAATAGAAAACGAAATTGGATTGTTTTGTTTATTTGCGTTTGAAGGGGAAGTGAATAACTGAAATTTAATTCATGGTTCTAAATTCGGGTCTGGTTTGTACGTTTTAGAAAATGGTAAATTTCACAAGCTTTACGTTTTAGATAAAATACTAAGTAAATTAAAAGATTTAAAAACTTTTTAACAAAAAAATAAAAACCGACTCCAAACAAAAGCACTAAAAAGTAAAAAATAACTGATTGGTAGTTTTCATTTACTATACATACCTAATCAAATATTTTCGAAGTCGGTGTGCTTTGCTTTGTATGGGCTGGCACCGATTTCGAAAATATTTGATTAGGTATATATTTAATAGGTAGGCTTTAATTACTTAGCCAAAGTTTTTATTTTTCCCTTTTTAGTGTAGACAGTAGTAGCAAATTAAGGATTCTAACGTGTTAGGCTTGTCAAATCAAACAAAATAAGCCCAAACTCAAAGTATCTACTATTAGCCGTTGAAGAGTTCCACCTATCCACCTTCTGGCCTTGCCATCAGATCAGGTCAACAACACCGAACCACTGTACTATCAACGGAAATAGAAATACTTGCAAAGTTTTAAGTCAATATGACAATTAGAAGTAGGTTAAATTCATCATTAGTTGTTTTTCCACCCTTAGGGTTGGTATTTTTTTTTGAAATTTAAATGGGACCAATCTGGAAGTATACCTTTTCAAACAAAACAAAAATTGTCCAAATCGGTTAATAAATGACGGAGTTCTGAGGTAACAAACATAAAAAAAAACATACAGTCGAATTGAGAACCTCCTCCTTATTGAAGTCGGTTGAAAATTATTAAGAAGCTTAGAAAAATAAGGAAAAATTTTATTAAATGAAAAATTTGTAAAGGTTTTCAAGTACGTTATCTATAGATACTAATATTAAAAAGAGGAAAGATTTGATTTTTTTGTTTTATTTTTATTTGTTTGTACTGAATAGGCTCCGAAACTACTGAACCGATTTAGATGAAATTTGGTATGAAGTTATTTTGAGATCCTGGAAGAACACAGAATAGTTTTTATTTCGGAAACCATTCCTTAAGGGGGTGAAAATGGGGATGAAAGTTTGTATGAGGAATCAACCTAAGGATAAACCCGAACGAAGCGAGGGTGAGTCGTTAGTTTCATATATTTTCTATTCATTTTTGTACTTGGACTACTATTACTATTTTGTTATATTTAAATAGTTATTTTTACATATTACTAACGGCTTTTATTGGATATTTTTTGATTTTAGGCTCTTAAATATTATTATTATTATATTATATTTAATACTATTAAAACTCTACTTTTACATGCAATATGCGAAATCTAATAGTTATATTGAAATAAATTTAATTATTAACAGAAATAGTCAATAACTAACCTTAGCCTGACCCGGGACTCGAACCCAACACCTCTTTAATGTGCAGTCGAACATGCTAGCCACTACACCACCGAGACAGTCAAAATAAGTAACATTATAATATTATAAACGAGTAAGTTTGTTTCAATCGTATAAATTGTAAATACTTGTAAGGTGTAATCAAGTTAAGTAACAAATCTCTTAAGCTTTTAGACTTTGTTAAATCCAACTTAATCCATATTAATTTGGTTAATGTAGTGTTAATAAATCCGATGTTAGTGTTATTAAGTTTGCTAACTTAGACTGCTTAGGTTAAGGATAAGCAAATTCTTCGCGCATTTTCTACAGAAACGTTAGAAATCTATATAGATTTCTATATAAAAAGATAATATTGTAATTCATATTTGAACTTTATGTATATAACTGTTGCTTATCGAGCTCTTAAATAGTTATTTAAACGCAATCAAAACTCAAAGAATCAATATCTTTCACTAATCTGGAACGTTTGAACTAATTTTAGCAAGATTCTCATAGACGTATAGAAGATTTGGGCAGAAATGGTGTAGGCTACTTATTGTCCAGGGAACGGAATAGGTCTCCTTGTAATAGATAATACATGTGCGTTGAAAATTAGTTTGTTAAAAATAGACTATTTTTTTCTCCAAAAAAGGAAAAGTTTTCCAAGGGATAGAAAAATAAAATTAGAGCTTTAAAAATTTTCTTCATTAGAAGTATGTATATAATGTAATTTTTATCATTTTTATCATTTTTATTATTCTCTATAAGTACTTTATTTAATAAAATAGATAATTCTCGTTTTTATATATACAGACAGACATGATATCTAAATAAAAACTAATAAATAAAACACAATATGATGTATACATGTGACATCATCTGTCTCTTTAAAGAATATGTGATTTATTATGAAAAACAAGAAATAACAAATATTATTGATAATTTGCTGTTACGCCCTTTGATTTTGTTCCCTTCATATACAGCTTATGTTGGATGAAAATGCTAAACGAAAAAAGTATTTTCAATTGAAAATAAGTATCAGTTAATAGATACGGCTGCAAAATTAGCTTTTGCGTTATAGTTTTTAAATTATAATAATGAAAAATTAACCTAACCTGCTTAGTCTAATTTTAAATATTTTTTTATTTATATTTATTAATTAGCGAAACAAAATAGTATTGCCTTCAAATTTTGTGGAAGCCCTGTTTAAGATATAATATTCTAGATAAGGCTAATTTTTAACCCTATAAAAATGAGTTTAGAGTTAGTAATAATAATGATATTAATTAATTAATAAAATATTAATATCATAATGCAAATGGTTAAAAAACATAGAAGGGCAGTGAGGGTAAATCGCTAGTAAAGTATATTGTTAAAAAACATAAAAAGTTTTATCTAAATCGGTTTAGAATAAGGACAAATACAAGTATATCATACTATTTTTATTTAAATCGAGAATATCTGATTTATATTTTGTTACAAGCAGAAATTCTAAGCATGGTCCAAATTAAACATTCCTATTAAATTATATCGCTTGAGATGACTTCGAGTATATTTTCGCATCATTGCTTGCTATATTTAGTTATATAAGATTTAAATAGATATAAAAAGAAAAAATCTTTCTTTCTCACATTTTAATTATATGTTTTAATACTTACCTATTCCGGACTAAGAGAAATCCAAAAATTAAAATATCATAAAAATTGGAACGCGGTCGAACGGGATAAAAAGTATCCTATGTCCTTCTCCTGGCTCTAAACTACCTCCCTGCCAATTTTCAGCTAAATCGGTTCAGCCGTTCTTGAGTTATAAGCGAAGTAACTAACACGACTTTCTTTTATATATATAGATAATATTTAAATTATTTGTTATTGGTAGTACTTATATTTTTTTTAAACGTGTTCGTGACATTTTTAGGTATATGGCCACTAGACTCAAAGAGTAGCTTTGGCATGACACTATATGTACATTGTACATTCTATAATTTACAACTAGAATTCATAATACCTAATAATATTATAAAGACAAAAAAATTAAAGATTACACTAAATACTACAAATGCGAGAATTTTTCTGAGCGTATGTATGTTTGTGTTGAAATATGAACGCAGTCCTTTATATTGTATATTTACCTACTATTTTGTTTTTAAGAATAAACCACAACAGCAGTCATCGTTTTCAGGCTGCGTCATTTTATTTATGCTTTTACCTATTTTAGCTCAATTTACTATAATCCCATACTAGTTTTCATTAGTTTGTTACTCCTTCACGCTGAAAGAGTTGGTCGGATTTGGATGAAATTCAGTAAATATATAATAATAAAAAAATGTGTATGACTGTGCAATTATTGACACACGTTAGAAGTGAAACTTCAGAAAAGTAACCTACCAGAGAATAAGATGAATACAGAGTATCAGAAGTAGGTAGTATAATTGTAAGGTTTATTTCTTTATATAATATTTTTACCAAGTTATATAGTTATTTTACATTTTATATCATTCAGTATATTTATTCAATATGATTTTTATTACATATTATACATTGATGATGTTCTCCTAGCCGATTCCGGCCACGGCGGCCAATCTCAATGAGATTAGCCAACTGCGCAGGAGATATTATAGTGCTCAAGTGTACGCGCAGACACAAGTGCACTCTCTATTCCTATCACTCTCATACTCCGGTGGGACGACCACTCGACACGACCGGTGAGAGTTAAGGCGCAGGACCGACGGCTTTACGTGCTCTCCGAGGCACGGGGGTGAAACACCGCCAACTTCCCAACTCCGGGCTGTTACTGAGACTTACTATACAGGAAGACTCAATAACTAAACTTGGCCCGACCCGGGACTCGAACCCAGGACCTCCGGGTGTGCAGCCGTACATGCTAGCCACTACACCACCGAGGCAGTTTATATTACATACATTACATATTATTCAGTATGATTTTTATTATTTTTCACTTCCTGTGTAATGCATTCTATCTCATTCTCTCGCCGAATTAAACCTATATATTTATGAGTTTGTCTCTTTGTCGTGACGCATTTTCGTTTCAGCGAGATTGAAATCACAATGATTCTAAAGAAATTTCACTTTAAAATTGGCAAAAGTTGCTGCTACCTACATAATATATTATGTACATATAATAATAGAAATACATACATATAACAACACATAGAGAGGCACTCAAGCGAAGCGAATGTAAGTCGTTAGCGATATATTATATTGTATCAAATAATGCTAGTATATATATAACGAAACTATAACGTAATAATTATCCTTTGTCATATCTTGAACTGAAACTGCGTGACAAGGAACTTATTTGTACGTGATCAGGCACAAATGAGTTTCAGGGTAAATACACATGTCACATATTACCTGAGAGATAAGGCAGCTTTGTTTACCGCAAAACTATTGTTCGACTAAAATTGAAATATAAATTAACATATTTGTAAATAAATTTAAAATTTAATTTAAGCAATAGCTATCTATATACAAATATTGTATAGTAAAGGCAGTAGTAGCCCAGTGGTAACGCGCTCACTTGGGAAACCGAGTGAAGCGAGTTCAAATCCCAGGTCTCGCCCCTCTGATATTTTCATGTGCGAATCATTTCCAACATGATTACCACTTGTCTTAACGGTGTAAGAAAACATCGTGAGGAAACCTGCATCCTGAAAGAACCTAACAAGTTTTCGAAAGACATGTGAAGTCCGCCAACCCACACTTGTCCAGCGTGGTGGACTATGGCCAGATGCCCCTCGTATTGAAGGGAGGCCCGTGCCCAGCAGTGGGATGTTAAAAAGGGCTGAATACATACAAATATTATATATTATTATTTTATTAGTGACTAGCGACTTATCCTTGCTTCGCTACGGTTCGTCCCTAGGTTGATTCCTCATACAAACTTTCATCCTCATTTTTACCTCCTTAAGGGTGTTTTCCGGATTAAAAACTATCCTATGTCCTTTCCAGGATCTTAAACTGTATTTTTAGTTTCGGAGCTTATTCGGTATAAACAAACAAAAAAATCTTTCCCCTTTATAATATTAGTATAGACTAGTGACTTACCCTGGCTTCGCTCGAGTGCGTCCCTAGGTACGATTTATAAATCTAGATAAAAATAGTTACTGTGAGTGTACATTAGGAGATAGACACATGCTATCCTTAGATGATAGTTTTATTTTAAAATAACAGATTTTTAAAATACTTTTAACAAAAAATATGTATTTTGAAGAAGATACTTTAAATAGTATGGAATATTTTCCGTTTCTCCTTAGTCCCAAAAACCTTAGGCATTCCAACGTTTATTGTAATTCATTCGAAACGTCGGGAACCAAAATCCAAAATAAAACTAGGAAAAAATCCGAAAACGTAATTTAATTCAAAATTGCAAATATAAAATGTCAAAAATAAATATAAATCAAAGAATTTATCTATACTAATATTATAAAGAGACAAGAATTTTTCGTTTATTTGTTCGTTTGTACCGAATAAGCTCCTACTAAAACACTACAGAACCAATTAAGAAGAAATTTAGTAAGAAGATAGTTCGAGGCCCTGGGCAGGATATAGAATAGTTTTTATCCTGGAAATCATGCCTTAAAGGGGTAAAAATGGGTATAAAAATTTGTATGGGGAAGCAACATAATAATAAAATAAAAGAAATAGATAAATAAAGTCATAAATAATTATAAATAATATTGTTTCCGCCAATAGTAAACCTAAATAATTTTTATTCCTACCCGCTTCCTTTATATATGCACGCCTGCAATTTAAAGGGTAATCATACGCAGTTAGTTCACAATTCACCGTTCGAGTCTCGAGACTTAAACCCGTGCGCGCCTGCAATAATTTGCATGGAACATTCGAGTGATTTGTGATGTGTCATGAGTACCATCATCGCTATCACCATCTAACCGCTACCGTTATCATCATTGGCGGTAAAGCTGAGACCTGATGCAGAACTCCGCTGTCCGCTTTCCACACGTCGCAGTCTGTTGCTTATAGCAACGTCTCGCAGCCCGTTATACAAAGACGGATTAATTTCTGGTCATTCTCTCTCTTATATACAGTCCACTTAAATTTTACTCTTACTTAGAACCAGCCCTTTACCACATTTTTACCCAACAAATATAATAAGCCCATAAAGCACCAATTATTCTAATATATATAGAAAATCTGTCATAAGACTCATAGAGATGTCATAGAGACTCAAATGATTTACTCGTAGAAATTGTACAATAAAGGAAAACGCTCGAGCGGACGTGACTGATAGTAATCTATCTAATAACGCGATACAGGCGGCGATCTTTGGTTGAGGCATGATTCGATATCGTTATAATTATTATAGTTTGCAATATCTTAAATAATTTTCAACCGACTTTCAAAAAGAGGAGGTTCTCAACTCGATTATATTTCTTTTTTTATATAAAGACAAAGCACACTGACTTCGAAAATATCTGATTAGGTATCTATAGTAAATGAAAAAAAACTACCAATCTGTTATTTTTACTTTTTAGTGTTTATTTTGAAGTCGATTTTTAATATATTTTTTTAAGTATTTTGTAGGTTCACATAATACTTTCTTAGATTTACGCGAATATTTGACATTTTAAATGAAACTATCTTTCGGATTTCGTTGCGGTTATAATTTTGTAGATAAATGTCAAACCGTCTAATAACTTTATAATAACTTTTGGAATATCTAAAACCTCAGTCTCTCCCGTGACCATGTTTGCTGTAAAGCATTCGAAACGTCGGCAACAAAAATAACCGCGAAAAAATCCGATAAAATAGTTTCGTTAATAATATGTGCAAGTTCTAAAAGCTTTTGATGTACGTAATTTTTACTTTAGTTTATTTTAAATTAATTAATGGTATATCAGAAATCGAGTTTCATTTGTAATACTCAGAAGCTTTCAATAATATTTGTTTTAACCGCTTTTCTTAAGCGAAAGCTCTTATAAAATGTTTAACTTGAGTTTGATACGGATAGAATGAAAGTTTTACAATGAAAACATAATGCATACGCACATATGTACATATTTACAAAGCACCTATATGTATACATATAAATTAACTTCTGAATGAACTCATAAAATATTTCAACGTAATTCATCGACAATTCTGAATATTTTACAAGGTGTTTTAACGACGTCGAAATGTTCCAAAAAACCTTTTGAAGCAACATTTTCACGCTTTAAAACTTAAAATATCATCACCTTATACTAATCTAAAAGGATCCCTTTAATTATTTTGTTATATTTTGACGTGATCATAGCATATTTTAATTAAACATTTAATTGTATCAGCTTTTCACTGTATCTGTTAATATAGTAATATCTCAATTTGTTTCTGAAATTTTATTGTTACAAACAGAATCGAGATTAGTTATACGAAATGATGTAACATTTGTCTAATTTAAATAAAAAAACGCGTTTTAATTTATACCATACTAGCGACTTCGTCTTAAGCTTTCGCAGCACACGCCAAATAACTACTATTATAGGTAAATTTTTGATACCTTAGGTTATATAACTGCAATTTTCGTCGGGATCTTTAATATTTTTGAAAATAAAATATAGCCCATGTTACTCGCTGATAATGTAGGTTTTGATAGTTGAAAAACTTTCTATAATTGGTTCCGTAGTATTAGTTTATCCATTACAAACAAACATACAAAAAAACCTTTCTTTTTCTATTTTTAAAACAAATAAATAAATAATTTGGGGCATTATTAACACATAGCACCGTCTAGTTCCATGGTAAGCTACGAAGCTTGTGTTATGGATACCAGATAGTTGATACACTACACATATATAATATTAAATACATACACATTATAAATATACACCCATGACTGGAGTAGAAACGTTCGTGCTCATCACACGAATGAATGCCCCCAGCGGGACTCAAACCCGCAACCGCTGGCACAGCGAGTAGGGTCACTACAAACTGTGTCAATTATAAGTATAGATATAGGTTATCGTTTAAACATACGTTAGCACTTTGATTTAGTTCACTAAAAACCTAACTACTCTAACCTAACTAGCGGATAGCAATCACTGCTGTAAAAATAAATAAACTTTAACACGAGTAACCAAATACTAATACTAAAGCAGCGAGGTTAGGAAAATCATACTGAAATTGTAAATGCGAAAGTTTGTAAGTCGGTGTGTGTATTTCTCGACTCATCTCACACTCATCCAACTCGTAACTGGTTAACCGATTTTAATGAAATTCTGAATTCTAATAAAAAAAAATGTTTTTTGTATGTTAGTTTGTAGTGGATAAACTAAATATTCGCTGAACCGATTTAGATGAAATTTTATATGAAAATAGTTTGAGACCCTAGACATTTTTTATCGCGGAAAATCCTTAAGGGGGTGGGAAGGAGGATGAAAGTTTGTATAGGGAAACAATCATTTCTCAAGTAAAGGATGTAAAAATCATCGTAACTATGTACATATATATTATATACTAATATGTAGTCTATCTATTCCATACTAACTGTTAATATATTATAAGGGAAAACACAGGCTAATTTTTATTTACATACAACGCAAGCAAAACTGCGTGGAAAAACAAGTAGCCTTATAAAATTAACGTAAATTTCTAAGAAAGTAATTAAATTTCTAAGAAATGTAATGTCAACTGACACGCCAGCGTGTCCGCGGTCGTTGACGGATTAATGAATTAAATTAAGAAATGATCATATTACATACATACTCGTATATCGATTATTAAGTAAAACTGAGTAACCGGTAAAGCGTTATTCTAGCTATTAATGGCTGGCTGTGATGAATGTGAAATAACATTTTAGAGTTTTGACATAATTTTAAATGAGTACAATTTTATTATCTTGTTCGTTTAGTTTGTACATGCATACGTACATATATTTAGAACTACTAAATCGACAGTAAAATTCTTGCACTGAAACAGCTTCATTATCTCTAAGCATTATCTAAACTACTTTAACAATGTATGATATACCATGCAAAAGAAGCGAAAGAAGAAATAATATTTTGGACTTGTCAAAACTAATTGATTAAACTCAACTCGAAGGGTTAAAAAATCGTTATAACCTAAAAATCCATTAAATCCGAACGCCGACTTACTTTTCAGAAAACCAGTTAATCTCCCATTAAAATTAATAGACGATTTAAAATTTAACCATCAATATTTAATTATAATTAGTATTAAACTTTATAAAAATTTTAAAATTACACCATAAATGGCTAATTAGCTGCGTTAAAACCAACAGCAGTTAGGCAAATGCCATATTTTTTGAAGTTTACTCCTTAAGAATCGATTTTCGTATTATAAGGCCTCCAGTATAGAAATTTTATAAGGAGTGAAATTAATAAAACTGTTAACTCAAAACCGTTACGTTTTACGTCATTGTAAATTCATTATGGCGGACTCCCCAAGGTGGCGGATTGTTTTTTAATGCACCACCATGATATGGATATCAAATGGAAGAGTTTGCTGAGAAGAATACGAAAAAAAAAACATGAATTTAAAATGCTTATAATATATTTAAATATAATGTAATATATAAAAATCATATGTAATATATAAATATAATAAATATAATATTATCAATTTAATTTTTATTATAAAATATATTTATCTAACATTCTGATTCTTGTAGGAGTGAACTCCAGTCAACACACTTTTTTATTTTATGTATTTATAAATAGTATGAGTGTGGATAGACTAAGAAGTAGAGGTAGAACGAGAACAGTATGGACTGTGTAAAAGAATGTAAAAGAATGAAGTATGTGTGAAAAGCCTGTGCTGAGACGACGGTTGCTAGAGGGTTCCCTCTATCAGCCGTAGTCTCAGTCGGTCCTCAGCACAGAAGGAATGAAGGAGGAAACATCTTGTGCCGACCCCACCATAGCGTGGGATGAGGACAGTGAGAAGAAGAGAAGAAGCGACGAGAAGCATATCTATATATCCTTTCCGTTTCCATGCTAACATCATCTAATTCCTTAATTAAATCAGATCATTGGTATCATATTATATTATTGTATTATTCTTTGGATTTCACTTACAAAGTTTCAAATCGAAACGTTGATTAGATAAGTTACAATCGACTATAAAATATGTTAACACACCTAAAGCTGCTTACTAAAAGCAAAGTTAATTTAGACTTTTTAACTAAGCCCCATCAGTTTTTATTATATCAGAGGTGTTAAAAGCTCTTGAAAATTAATTAGAACAAATGCTCTTCAACTTGGAAGCGCTTCGAAACTCAATCTTACAGCTCTCATCGATTTATAGAGAGGAATATTTGAATTTACTTTACTTTATTCTGTTCTTAAGTTTTAAATGAATATAAATGAAATGATAAATAAATTTTACTAAAATTTTAAATAACGGATAAATAGTTCTGATTCGGAAAACTGTTTATAGTTTCCATTCCATTGAATTGTCAATATTATCTTTATTATTATGATAAGGAAATTAATTATGTCATTAGTAATAACATAATTCATTCACATCTAAGAAACTTTCGTGTTAATATTCAGCCCTTCTTCAACGTTCCACTGCTAAGCACGGGCCTCCCTTCAATATGGAGGGGAGCCATAGTCCGCCACGCTATTACGATTACGATACGATTTCAGATATATTTTAAAAACTTAATTTGAAATTCTCTCATATAAGTCCTCATGACATTTATTTCGTCGTAAGGCAAGTGGTAATCAAGTTGAAAATGATTCGCATATGTAAAATACCACAGATGCAAGACCCAAGGTTTAAATCCGCATCACTTGGTTTTCCAAGCTAGCGTGCTATCATTGTATTCCAAACTTTAGAAACTTTTCATTTTTGTAATATTATCGTATACATAATGTAAAGTATTTTTACTTTTATCTAGGCTACAATATTTTTCATTATAATATTAGAACAATAACATCATCTCTTCTGTATTATAAATACTTATCTATACAGATAAATAAAATTGAAGTGTCTGTTTGTAATGTCAAAATATCAGCTTTTTACTAAACGCGTATGAAATAATAAAATTAAATATACGGTATTTATAAGAAAGTACATTTTTATGTTTTGTCTGTCTGTATGTTTATCTGTCTGTCTGTCTCCCTGTCTGTCTGGCTACTCTCTACTTGTCTACTTAGGCTACTTTTATTTTTAAAAAGGATTCGGGTTTCGCGCAAAAAAAAATAAACCACACCTGAGCGAAGTGAGCGTAAGTCGCTAGTGAGAAATAAAAATATTTCATAAATCTAGTTATACGGAAGCGAAATAATTTTAATAAAATTTTCGATGAATAAATTCTATAGAAGTAATCTCTTAAATGAGGTAAACGTACAATAGCGCGTGGTGGAATCTTTTGTTTATTTGTTTTATTGTTACTAAACAGTGACAATTCAAATGTTTTCAACGTAAAAATATTTTTCATATGAAATTGTAGGTTTTAAAATAAAATTACAGAATTTTTATGACTGTGGGTTTGATTTTTTAACATAACAATGTTTTCCCGTGACTTTATCAACATTGGTTGAAATTACCTATATAGTGCAGGTTGGTTATTATTTTATGGTGAACCCCAATAACATGTCTGTTAGTGTTTTTCCTGAATATAGTCTTCAAGAATTTCTTTAATTAAAGACATTTTTAAATCCTGTTACAGTGTGAAGAAGTAAGAAATACACACCTTAATATTAGTATTTATTATTTAAGTGTATTTATTATCTAGAATCTAGTAGTAGATACGTACATATTATGACCTAACACAAATACATATTTCTACTAAACAAACGCGACAAATTTTGTTCAGATCCATTCAGCAGTTCCAGTGTGATTGAGTAACAAACATCCATGCATCCAAACTTTCGCATTTATAATATTAATAATTGAATTCAAATTTCATTTCGTAGTTAAGCATAACCATTTAATACTTTCTTAGATTTACGCGAATATTTGACATTTTAAGCAAAACTATCTTTTCGGATTATTTCGCGGATTTACTTTGATTTATAGGTCCCGACGTTTCGAATGCTTTACAGCAACCATTCTTACGGGAAAGACTAAGGTATTAGACGTCTCAAACCCATGTTTTTTTGAGATATTTATTTAAAAATGGATTTAGCTATATTGGTCCTTTAAGAATATTGGTTTATCAACGAGTTAGTGTTGTAGTTTTTGCTGACTATGCTTATAAAATTATGCATAATATAAGTACTCTGTACAAGGATCTCATCTTGTATGCAAGGGTTCATTAAGGTGTCGCCTTATATTGAAGTGAGGTCAAAATTTTTTAGCTCACGCCAGCCTTTAAGCTCTTAAATATAATAAAAAAATATCGACATTTTATAAAAATAATTTAGAAAGATATACAATAAATATGTCAAAACGATAAAGGTTTTAACTAAATACTGTCACATTCACAAAATAATATGGGCACATGGTCATAAATAATTTTACTTCTATGTATGTTTGTACGTTATCTTAAAAATAACTTAACCGACTTTTATGAGAATTTCTCTGAATATATCATAATAAAATCTACTCTAGTAAAGTATATTTTGATTATCTTGTAAACAAAAATGATTTTAGTATACATTTCTAGATCATGATTAGAAGAAGAAAGGCTTAAACGCTTTGTTCGAAATTTAAATACTCTGTTTATACCGTAAAAAGGAACGGTTTTGTGTATCATAAACTGTAAATTATGTATATGCATTCAGCTAAAATTATAATTAATTTTATTTTATTTCAAAGTTCAACCTGAGTCAATCGAATTGCAATTCCTATCAAATACCTTAACCTATATTGGAGAACTACTTTCTGTCAATAGGACGTTCCAAATGAAACTATCTTTAACATAAATCAAAGTAGTTGAAATTCTTCGTAGACTGCACTGGGTCAGGTGGCATCAGTCGCATAGTTAGCAAGTCAGGCTTTGAAAGGAACTTCTGCAAACGATTCCAATTGAAGACGAGATAGATAGTAAAGAATCCTTATTTACTCCACTCCCATGTTACATGCAGGAATTTCTATTCCTTACATACCTGCTAACATTTTAAAATCATAAAACTTCAGGTTTTCAATATTTTGTTCTCAAAGGGGATTGCGATTGGACTATATTGAGTCTTTCGGAAAACAAATATTAGCTCAATTCACATAACTGACAGTATTTAAATAAAATTATATCGAATTTTAATAGAACTTTCAAATTTAAAAATTTCGTCTATACGTACATAGTATAATAAAAAAAAACTACGTTTAAAAAACCGACTTCAAAAACTTAAAAGTATAAAATTACTTAATAAAGATTTAATTTAATACACCTCTTATGCAAACCTAATACCTTTAATATTAATAAAATACTATTATTAGTATGTGCTACCTATTGATATGTTTGAAGTCGGTGCCAAGCGAAATGTAATAATAGGTACCAACATTCGCCGCGATCTGAGAAATCTATACTAAAGGTAGCCTAATACCCACTTATCGGGACACGGGTTAATAATAATATATAATCAACCTAAATGAAAATCCCCAAAAAGCCGTACACAAACTAAAATAAAATTACGTCGTGGACGATGTAATTTTATTTTAGTTTGTGTACGTAAACGTAAACATAAATGTTCAAAAAAACTGTTCATAAAATGAAAACTACTGGCATATATATATAGCAACTACTGCGCATCAAACTAAAGAAGAATCACGTAAATCGGATCATATCAGTATATCAGTGTACATACATAAAAAATACCAATCGAATTGAGAACCTCCTCCTTTTTGAAATCGGTTAAAATGTAACTTAGCGAAATCTGTACATATTTAAAAAAAATGACTGTAACGTATTGTGTACAGAATATAAATCCCAAAACAATAGTTATAAATTTTTTTGTCCATTTGTCTGTATGCCTGTTTCTCTGTTTGGGTGTACTCTCTTCGTCTAACTTTGGAAAAAGATAAGTAGAATATGTGCGAAAATAGAGGTTGTGGAGCTGGCTAAATACATTAAACGAAAATTAATTTACAGAATATACGTAAAATATTTTTTCAGATACTGGGCATTTTGAGTTACGATCACTAAAATTTTTGTTTTCCATAACATCTTTAAAAAATAATATGAAACGCAAACTTATTTTTGCATTTAATAAAACATGTATTGCGAAAACATAAAAAAATTATTTGTGTGTATATAGTATGTTAGTAAAAAATACAAAATATAATAGCAAAAATTAAATAAATAATATTCCATATTCAATTATAATTAAAATTATAAAAATGTTTTAAAGTTACAATATATAGTAATGTAATTAGTGCAATTTTGATTTTGTTAATTGTGGGTTGGCTGTCTGTAACAACTATACCTTCAAGACATGTAACACCTCAGTCTCTCCCGTGACCATGGATGCCGTAAAGCATTCGAAACGTCAGGAACCAAAAATCAAAATAAATTCGCGAAAAAATCCGAAAAGATAGTTTTATTTAAAATGTCAAGTATTCGAGTAAATCTAAGAAAGTATTAGTAAAAACAGCTCAATATTCGGCGCTACGGAACTCTCGATACGCGAGTCAAAATCATACATTTGAAAATTATCACAGCTATCAAATTAGGACTAATAGCCTAAAAATCAAAGAGTTTTTTTTTGTAGTTTAAGCGCGAACGAAGCCGCGGGTTCTGCTAGTACAGCATATCAGTGCGAGAATCAGACACGCACTAAGCCGATTTCTAAAAAAATGAATAAAAATGAAAAGACAAATGCTATTTTCTTTTATCCCAGTCCAAATAATTTCTTTAAAACCCCTATAGTGTACAAACCGACGTCATTACTATTTTACTATATGGATAAATTATAATCTGACAATAACCTTCTCATATGCTTATACCCAAGTATCTTGAGATGACGTCACTTGTCACATGTGACAGCTTGATGGATGCTTCTTGCGGCGTCGAGATGATTAAGACCTTTATTAATGTTACAGTGAATATATCCCAGATATGTTATTTTATGTTTATGAGTAGGATTAAAACCTTTTGGACATCTCGATTAATGGTGCGAGTAACCACCTCTACTTCCTGCATCAGACGTCGCAGGTTCAATTTTCACAGAGTAAATTTCATTTATGTGTTTGTTATTTTGACGACACGTTTGGCTCAGTTTGTAGTGACCCTACTTGCTGTGCCAGCGGTCTCGGGTTCGAGTCCCGGTAGGGCATTCATTTGTTGGATGAGCACAAATGCTTCTACTACAGTAATGGGTATTTATAATTATAGTATGTATGTACATTGGTATGTATTTAAAGTTATATATGTGTAGTGTATCAACTATCTGGTATCCATAACACAAACCTCGTAGTTTTACATGGAACTAGATGACGCTCTATGTTAATTTCCCAACGTGTATTTATTTATTTATTTGTGATTCGTTTTTGGACCCACATATTTATGTTTGTAAGGCCACTAAAACCTAACAAAACCTTCCCCGTCATCCATAATGCGGCGTCGCAGGATAGCATAAGCACTCAACCACGACGCCCGGATGGCAGGTACACCACCCACCGAAGTGGTCCTCCTCCCAGTGTTTCTATTGGTATCACACCCGTTTGGATTGCCGGACGCTAATGAGCCCCCCCACCATGACAAGATGATCTTGGTTTAATGCCCCTGAGCGAAGCAAGGGTTAATCACTAGTTCACAATAATAACGTTAAAGTATTATTAATTTTAAATCTATTATTCTCGTATCCGTATATAAAGATTTATTTTCAAGCAGTTGAATGAGAAACTTTTGTATGTGAGGTATAAGTTCTTGAAATGCAGCACAAGTTTGTTCAGCAACTTGGAGTAGATCGACTTTTTGCGTAATGCGCTCCGACTTACGGTAGACACTTTGTAAGGAGTGTTTGTGTAGTTTGTAATATATTGTATTTGTAAAATTCTAAATGATATCTTTGTTCCGTATTCGTATTAAAATATATGTTTTTTTCTATATTTTTGCGAATATATGATAAAAATGATATTTTAGAAAAAAACAATGTGTGTGTAACTATGTACGCACTTAAGAAGTTATGCTTCTTTGGGGTAACAGAAGAAAAATAGCTACAGATTTCATCCCGTATGTCACAACTCTCTGTTTGTAAAAGGAATGCAGCTAACTTCATTATGTCGCTTTTTGGCTGTCGGTGTGTGCGCGCATCGTAAAAATTTTACTCTCATAATTTTTTCCAAACGTGTCAAAAGAGGTATAACTTTAAAAATTGTGAAACATATCATCATGTCATAGCTCGTAAGTAAATAAGTAAAACATATTTATTTTCTATAATATTTATTTACAAGTACATTATTATATAACTAGCGGCTATATTACCACGGGAACTGTTCATTTTTCCGGGATAAAAAGTAACCTATTTGTTATTCTGATGTATGAACTATATTATTGTAAAGTTTCATCAAAATCCAATCAGTAGTTTTTGTGTACTAAGCTGTATAAATTACTATAGTTTTTTGACTATCACACGGGAACCTTTTAGTTTTCCGGGATGAAAAGTATCCGATTTGTTATTGTCAGGTATGAAATATATTATTGTAGTTTCATTAAAATCCAATCAGTAGTTTTTGTGTATTAAACTGTATAAGTTATTATAGTTTTTTAACTATTCCACGGGAACTATTGAATTTTCCGGAATAAAAAGTATCTGAGATGTTGCCCGGGGATATAAGGTATCACCATGCAAAATTTCATTTAAATCGGTCCAATATATTCGGAGATTAGCCCGTACAAACAGACAAACAGATAAACAGACAGAGAAACATAAAAAATTGAAAAAAATCTGGATTTGTTCTACTTGTCTTCTTACATCTCCCTGACTCGGTTTTTACCATTTTTTTGCTATGTACAGATATTTAACCTCTACTGTTTTATTATAGATATATATACTCCTAAATAACTTTTTTTATAATTAACAACGAAGTACGAAGTAATAATGGACGTGCCGCATTAATATTGCAAAGGTCACCTTGTACCTCATTAGAAATTAACGTTCTAATTAAGAAAAGGGCACTTCATTACAATTTTAAAATTATTTCTGAAATACCTTCAGGCTTGAAATATTGCTCTAGATATTAAATTTTCTTGTTTTTATCATATTTGTGGTCGGTATTTGTTTTTTTTTTATTGTTTTCTCCTGATTATAAATCTATACCTACATATAATAAAATTCTAACTAAGCCGAATCTGTACATTAAATATTTTTTGGAAAAGCTTATTGAAAAGACATTATTATCGATACAGAGGCCGAATCTATAGTTTTTAGAATTTTTGTCTGTCTGTCTGTTACCGCATCACGGAAAAACCACTGGAGGGATTTTGATGAAATTTGGTATGATGATAGCTGGTTATCCGGGTCAATATATAGGATACTTTTTACAGCGGGAAAATATGTAATCCCTGAGAAATCTATACTAAGCCTTAAAACGTAAGCAGGGACGAACCCGAGCGGAGCGAGGGTGCGTCACTAGTATTTTAATAAATGGCTAATTTTACAGTAACTAGTCAAACTGCCTATGAGTCATCAGTAGAGAGCATCAGTGCATCATATAGTACAAGGAAATCAGGATCCATGGCCGTACGCGCACTCCTAGGACTGAGGTTGAAACACCACTCAGAATCTCTGATCTGATCTCTTTTCGGTCGTGTCAAATTTTCGTCCGGGCGTCAAGAGTGAAAGGAATAGAGAGTACACATATGATTGCGCATATACTTTTCCACTATAATCGGGGGGCACAGCAGTGCCCCCGCCAAGTCGAGCAAAAAAGGGCACGGCAGTACCATCCTTTTCTCGAAGCGATACAGAGCATTTTCCACCCCCCCCCCCCCCCATAACTTCTTTATGGATAAAACTAGAAGCTTGTATTTTGAGTGACTAAGAGAAAATAATAAAACTAGGTACATTCAATTTGAACCTGTAGTTTATGAACTGTTGCAGATTAAAATTCGTTAATATCGTCACTCACTCACTCACCGATCATCAAAATTCTAAGGTACTTCTAGCAGATATAGGAGCTTCAAATTTTGAACACAATTAGTGTTTACTCTATAACCGAAGGAAAAACTCAAACATCACGCAATTTCAATCCTATTTACGAGATATACAACAAACTGCATCAGTAACTTTGTAATCCTATACAAATAGATATGCGATATATGAGATTACAAAGTTACTTTTGCAGTTCATACATATAATTGTCGTCACATTAAACTACCCAAATGGATAGCTAGGTGAATAGTGGATATACTGTAAGTATTAGTGACGACTAAAATGTGATTATAAATATTGTACATAGTTTTAAGGGAAAATATATTTAATATATAAATTAATACATATATATAAAATCTTAAATATAAAAAAAATATATATGTACAACTAATTGAACACTCGGGTATTTTTGTATCGAGAGTCGCTCTGTGTCTTATCATCTCGGGGCAATACCGTAGCGAGAGCCCCTTTTAGTTGATAGAAGATCTCAATTAAATTAAAAAATATATATATGAGTAATCGAAGACTCGGGTGTTTTCGTAGCGAGAGTCCCTTGTGTCTTATCACCTCGGGGCAATACCGCAGCGAGAGCCGCTCTCAGTTGTGTATATAGATTTCAAATATAACAAAAATATATGCGCAAACACCAGCACCAGCAACAGCAGTCATGTGAAGCCTCCCGGGAGTCCCCGACTTTCTGGAGCTACACAAACTGGTACCTACGTTCAAATCGTTCTACGATAGAATCGAGGCCATTTCATCAGCATTCGTTTCACTAACTAATCAATGGCTAGTTTAGATAGGATCACACCCAGATCTCTTACACTTATCGACCAAATCATAGAAGTAAGAGAATTCGTTGTACAATACAAACCAGCACTAACACTTCCAAAAAATTTTCGTATCGTCATCGAGAATATTTTGTATAGGAAAAATATAGCTATTAAATAAATTGTCTAAAGCCAAATTTAGCCATTTACTATGTATCTATACGTGGTCTATCTTTTGTATGCCTATCTTTATTAGGTTTTTTGCATAAAAATCTTATATGAGGATATGCAATTCACAGCTTAGAATGCCTTACTCAGAGGTTCAGTCAAAACTATTATTATTTATACGCTAAAATTCTTTTAAATTAAATTTTTAAATATCTCCTTATAGGTTATTACATAAAATTATATTACATAATTGATATACATAATAAATATTGTTGTGGTAGTACAGAACCCTCGGAGCGTGAGTTCGACTTCTACTTGACTTTTAACTGCATAATTACTTGATGTTTTATTAAGTGGTAACATTTAGTTTTTTTTTTAAATTCAAAATTTTTATATAATATGTATCATCTTATCGTGGTAGTAAGCTTTTGTTTATGTGTTGTGAATCTGTGGAAACTTGGTTGGTTTTTAGCATTACTTTTATATGTTTTAGAATGTAATTATTTATTGACCTGTTTGTTTCCCTCGAAAAAGCTAATAAATAAATAAATAAATAAATAAATATGTATTTGTCAATATTTAGTTTAGTCATT
The DNA here is from genome assembly GCA_947093115.1 of Brenthis daphne. Classification (NCBI taxonomy): domain Eukaryota; kingdom Metazoa; phylum Arthropoda; class Insecta; order Lepidoptera; family Nymphalidae; genus Brenthis; species Brenthis daphne. Next base: position 24,474,438 of record OX352473.1, read on the forward strand.
TTAAAAAGAGAATACACAAATAAATCATGTTTTATTTTATTAATTATTTATTTATAAAGTAATATAATCGATGTTACAGGAATAAATGAATTAAGAACACTGAATTTATAAGTGCATAATTATATCAGACGAACACTTATAGTATTTGTTTCTCAGGGTCCCGTTTGCCATCACTAATAATAAGTATTTAATTTGTTTAAGTAGGTATTTTTTTTATTTAATGGTGTTGTTTTTATACTTTAAAATAATAGTTAACAATAAAATAGACTTAATTTAAATATTTCGACATAAATAAAGATCATAGCCATGGATGACAAATAAAAATTATAGCCTTCCTTACTTTGTGTCGTTGATGTCAAATAAAATTTCGTTCAAAAATCATAAAATATTTTGATTATATAATGTTTCCTTTTATTATTAAAATTAAATATTATTTTCAATAACCGATATCTTACTTTTAGGTTTTTCACCTCATTTATATGTTCTAATAATTTTTTCCATAAATAAACGATTAATTTAATTAATTAGTTATACAATAGTTGCAATGTAAAAGGCGGTTAGGTTAGTGTTTAACCTGTATTTATGTTTGTATGTACGATCCTATGTTCCCTCGTAATTACTAACCTAATCACAATTCGTCTATTTATTTATTAATGTTGATATTGCAACATTTGCATTGCATTAGAAAAATATTCTTCAAATGTGAAAATATTATTTCAAGCGTTTTCAGTAGCTGTATATATTTTTATGCATATACAAATGGGTACATAAATACAACGTGAAGCGTGTATAGTGTATACTTACTAATATTCGATTACCTGTTATTAATAATGAATTTATTAAAATATATACCTAATTACGACAAAACTTGACGACTACTTAATTTTGAAACAAAGCTCGTACATTTTCTTTTACAAAGTATGATGTTGATATGAATTAGAAAACTTGTCAACATCTCATTGCTCGTAACTGTACCCACCTATTAGAACATGGAATATAGATAGAGGTCATGAAATATCAATCTCTTCGAAAATTACTTTTAAAATGGCCAATGGAATCAGTGAATGAAGTCAGTTGGCAACGTCAGTTTTTAATTAAACTGCATTAAAATTGACTGAACAAGCAATAATAATTAAGTATAACAACTTTCGGGATTTAACTAGGATGCTGCAGATAGACACATAAATCTACACGTCTTATTAAACTTACGTAAGTTCAATATCAGTATCGGGGTAGGTATTTAGAGTCAACAATGAAATTAAAATATTCATTAAATTAACTATACATATTTATACTTAATGCATAAGATAGTAGTATTGAAGCCCAGGAATCCGCAATTTCCGAATACAATAGACTTAGATTTTTTATCATCCAGACTTGTCAAAATTTGTTATATCAAAGCCTCTGGAAAAAGTCCACAGAGACAGGGAGTGGGCTTTTAAGAAGCCCTTAGCTGACACACAAGAAATAATACAAGAAAAGAGAAAAAGAAGAATTATTAACAAAAAGAAATGAGATCCCATCAAAAACATACTGTAAAAATATTGCAAGTCTCGCAGCATATTTCTTCTACCGCAAAAAGCTATGAGATATAATGTAAAACCAAGTCGGTTAATTTATTCATTACCTATCTATGGAAGCATCTATCCGACAACTTTGTCATAAATCGTTACCGAATTAGTTAAGTTACAACATTTTATAGTGACCGTATTAATATTATATATATTTATTTCTTTAATTAATAGAATGACTTGGCCATCGCACATGATAACAGAACCTACAAATAACAAAATTTACCTAATATTAACGTTCTGAGTGCATTATGTATGTTAGTATATGCATAAATTTGACCCGCTTGTGCTATGTTCCGTTCATTTCAGCCCAAACACGTCCTCAGCTGGAGATAGGCCTCCCCCAAAAATTTCCACGACAACCAGTCTTGTGCCATCCGCATCCAGTGGGCTCCAGCGACTTTGACCAAATCGTCCGTCCACCTTGGTCATGGTATGTTTAATTAGGACTATTTAAAGTAGAAGATTCTTATGTGATTATGTTTCGTGCGATGGCCAAGCCATTCTATTAATTAAAGAAATAAATATATCTAATATTAATACGGTCACTATAAAATGTTGTAACTTAACTAATTCGGTAACGATTTATGACAAAGTTGTCGGATAGATGCTTCCATAGATAGGTAATGAATAAATTAACCGACTTGGTTTTACATTATATATCATAGCTTTTTGCGGTAGAAGAAATATGCTGCGAGACTTGCAATATTTTTACAGCATGTTTTTGATGGGATATTTTTTACACAAATGACTTATAAGTCCTTGAGATTAACTGCGGTGGAGGATATCGTTCAAGAGTATATAAGTACATTGATTTAATCAATTTTCTTGTTAAAGGCTTCAAAGCATGCCAGTTGAGCACAGATTAATTCGCCAATATCACATAAAATGGAGAAGACGCGAAAGAGATTGGTCGGTAAAAATACTTTGATACTAAAGCTATTTTCTTTAGTATTTAACTGCTATGTTACTCTTTTAATAGAAAGTACAAAAAGGGTCTAGATCTAGATTATTTTCGTCTATCTATATCGCTGTTTACTTGATTATACTGGCTCATAATAAACTGACAATTAATGTCGTATTAATTATGTTTTAATATCAAAAGCAGGACAGTCTATTTAAATCAGGCCTGAAGTCAATTAACTGAATTTATCTCTCCCCGTACAGATTACATCTAATAAATCGGTTTCATTAATCAAGTCGTGTTTCACAGCCAGTTAATTTATATGACGAGCCTGCGCTTAGTTAACCTATACTTGTACCTATAACTTTAGAAGTACTTGTAAAGGTCAAACATATTGAGCTTCATTTCTTCAGAAATGCATTTTAAATTATATCTATACATATAATAAAATTGTAACTGAAAATCTTATCGAAATAGTCATTATTATCAATACAGAGGCCGAATTTATAGTTTTTTGAAAGATTTTGATGAAATTTGTATGATGTTAGATGATTATCCGGATCAAATTGTAGGATACTTTTTACTGCGGAAAAGTATCTCATCTCTGAGAAGTCTATACTAAACGCTAAAACGTAACCAGGGACGAACCCGAGCAGGGCGTGCTTGAGTCGCTAGTATTTAAACATAAGCAGTATTTTATTGCGTTAATTTTTAGAATATATATATATATATATATATATATATATATATATATATATATATATATATATAAAAATGCTTATTATAATTAATTAATTAATAATGCCTAGTATTTTTTTGTTTAACATTGTTATTGTTATTCCAGAAAAGAAAAGGTAGATGGTGATTTTATGTTTATTTCAATGAAAGAAATGAATGATTTTTGGAGAAATTGTAGTAATCCACTCTTCTCTGTGCCTGCACAATACGAGGTACATCATAAAAATATTTTTGTATAGGTATATACATATATTATGAATTTTGTTTTGTGCTTTTGCTATATAGCTCAGTATTATTAGATGAGTATTTTTAATATTTTTTTTATAAAAAATTAACACCCACCTTGTATTTAACCTTACCTACCTTATAAATAACATAATAATATTATATACTCGTATTACAATACGTTTTAATTTCAACCACTTATTTTCGACGTGTGAACTTAAGCTATAATTAAAATGAAATGAATGTGATTCTATATAATCGACTTACTCTAGCTTCACTCAAATTCATCCCTAGAGTTGAATGATTTCCTAAAGAAGAAACTTTTTTAGGGCCAGAGTCTTATCAAAACCAGAGAAAAACTTATCTAAGTTTTATCAAAATCGGATGAATGGTTTAACAAAGCTAAACTTAAGATATAGGACAAACATATAAATATACTGTTTATTTTTCTTTATATAGATTTAAAATTGTACAAACATTGTGCAAAGGTAAAAGAAAATTATAGCGTAATTTTCGTTAGTCGGTACCTGTATTGGAAATTATGGCACACATTGTTTGTAGATTAGCCGCGAAGGCAAGGGTCGAGCGGAACGGAGCATATTTTAACTTTGCACTACGAATAAAGAGCAGAAGTTGAGTTTATATTGAATTTAGGGAATTTAGGTGGTTGGAATTATTGTCTGCAGAAAGGTATTATAATTTTCTAAAATACATCGATAGCTGTCGATAGATTTATGTGATGGAAGAGTACTTGTCAAAATTAGTTTCATTTTATTCAGATTTTCGAGATTATGTGGTCCGATTTTTCGAGATTTACCGGCAAATTAAAAAAAAACAGAGATTCAGGAGAGAAATGCATAGGATAATTTTATGTTTTTTATATAATAAGTAAAAAAAGGATTTTTGCGGGATATTTGTGCCTGTAAAGTATGGGGTACATGCTCTCACGTGATATAAAAATGAATTCCTTCAAATATATAGGACAGGAAATACAGCTCAAACGATTTAAAGAGGACTTTAACTGTTAGATTTCACTGGTGATTTGAAAATTGCCCTGGTTTAGAGTACAATTTTTATGGTATGCGATATATGTTTATTATGAATGTAAAAAGCACTTGTTTTGAATGTAAAAAGCCATATCATTACATAAATTCAGCTAAAATTACGAAGCGTTCTACAAAATGAACCCAAAAACACTTCTAATAATATTAGAACACCTATTTAAGTGACTTGACACCAAATGCTACATAAAGCTAAATGGAATCTTTCCGGACCTTTTAGATACTTTGTCTCGTGTTACCTTTTACTAAGTATTAAAATACTATCCAATAAAGTAAAGTAATCGCTATCTATAATATACATAGCTGGTTTTATTAACTTTAGCGTTAATCCTTTTGAAGAAAAACAGCAGTGTATACTAATATTACGTGATAATGAAATTCCAGTACAATATAACAAAGGATTACTTACACTTAATACGGGATTCTGTTCTCACCCACTTACAGAAACAAACTAAGGGGTTGTTTTAAAACAAATGACGTAATTCTACAGCAATGTTTATTAGGTATTTAGGTAATGTTCGTATTAGACAATTTATGTATAATATCTATTATGTGGACTTAGTTAAGATTCATATGATTAGTTATATCGTTAGATTTTGCTTTATAGTTTACTAGTGACTCACCCTCGCTGTGTTTGGATTCATCCCTGGTTACGTTTTAACGTTTAGTATAGATTTCTCAGAGATGAGAAATTTCATCAAAATCTGTCTAGTAGTTTTCTCGTGATGCGGTCACAGACAGACAGACAGACAAAAATTCTAAAAACAATATATTCGGCCTCTGTATCGATAATAATGGCTATTTCAATAGGATTTTCCAAAAATTATTTAATATACAGATTCGACTCAGAATTTATTATACCTATGTATAGATTTGTTGTATCTGAAATTGTTAAATGTCAAAGCAAAGTTTGTAAGTTAGTTGGCTTATAAGATACTCTGTAAAGATACTCAGATATACAATTGAACAGCGTATTGAGATTCCCACAAGACAATGTGGTTATGGAACCCTAAAAGTCAGTGAGTTAACTAAAGAAGCAGAAGATCTTCTAACAAGGCTATATTTTTGTAATATAATTAATGCTTTCAATATTCATTCTTTATTATATATGCATTTAGATTTTAAATCCCTCTAAAAAAAGAATTAATTTATATAAGTAAGAACAAAATTGAGAATATTGTGTTAAAAAAAATAAGAAATACTTGATGTGACAATAAGGATCCGTATACAAATAAAAAACTATCTTTTCGGATTTTTTCGCGGATTTATTTGGATTTTTGGTTCCCGACGCTTTGAATGCTTTACAACAATTATGGTCACAGGAGAGACTGTAAAGCATTCGAAACGCCGGAAACTAAAATAAATCCGCGTAAAACAAACCCCGAAAAGATAATCTTTAAATAAAATTTAAAAATTATCTTTTCGGGGTTTATTTCTCAATGTCAAATGTTCGCATAGGTAAATCTAAGAAAGTATTATCTGCGCACGAATCTTATATTTCAAAATAAGTTTCATATTTATAAGTCCTTTACTTGCATTATATTATAAGCGCATAAAGAGCTTAAATTCTTCCGTGCACTAAAGCCATGAATTTAGCTTCAACGTAATTAGTAACCGTGTAGCGCCGAGCGCCGGCGACCATCAATCACAATAATTGTCTGATAAAAACGTTCAAGTGCCCTTTTATTAATTCCTGTGCTGTTTTTACATATGACAATTTGTTGTATACGATTTTTATTAATGGTCGTTTGATGTGTGTTGTTTCTTACTACGGAGATAAGGGGTTCGATTCTAGTTTTAAGTTATCTGCGATTATGTGTCCGCGTGATTGTTACTTATAATAATAATAATAAAATATCTTTATTACACACACACACACACGCACGCACGCACGCACGCACGCACGCACGCACGCACGCACGCACGCACGCACGCACGAACGCACGCACGCACGCACGCACGCACGCACGCACGCACGCACGCACGCACGCACGCACGCACGCACGCACGCACGCACGCACGCACGCACGCACGCACGCACGCACGCACGCACGCACGCACGCACTCACGCACGCACGCACGCACGCACGCACGCACGCACGCACACACACAAAGAAGACAAAAACAATACAATGACAGAAAATTGCACAAGAGGCGGCCTTATCGCTAAAACGGCGATTTCTTCCATACACATATACATATATATGCTAGTATATATACGTATATACTCGTACAAAAAATGTATTAGGTAACGAATACTATGTAATACAATAACCAAATGTATCAGGCAATAAATATTTTTATTCTAATAAGGATAGTAAAAGAACAATAATAACAAATAACATAACAGTCAAAATTAAATTAAAGTTTATACTCGTAGAAAAAAATTCTATTAAGTACTCGATTATTAAAAATCGTTAACAGTTTATACAAACCTAATATCTCTGGGAAGGGAGTTCCAAAGGCGAGAAGCCATAATATTAAAGGAGTGCTTTAAATATTATGAAAAACATAAAATTATTTTTAAGAGCTTTTTATCAATCAATTTTATTTATAGAAGATAGAAGATATTTTAATGTTATAGAAGAGTATGCTCTAAACATTTTATGTAATGCTTCAGTATGGATAAATTATTTGTATTTTCTGTATAGCCATATGTTGCGTTTATTTCCGTAAAGTAGTTTACAGTATAAAGGTTCTCACATTGAATAAGTACTTAATGTGGATATGGTTTTTAATGTGTACATGACTCTTTTTCAATCTCACATAATAAGAGAAAGAACAAAAAGAGAATAATAAAGAAATATGGTTTTCTTGAGGAAAAACACATAAATTAGTATACAGCAAAATTGTAAAATGTCTATTTTTGCGATATTATTTATTTAATAGTATTTTCTATAAATAAATCTCATACAAACGCAAGAAAACAATTTAATTATCAGCATCCATAATTCACTCAACTTTAGTCAGTAAGTCTAAAATATGAGAGCTCTGTGATTTTGTCAACTTGCATTTACAATGCTGCATTTATAGAAATGTTTACAAAGTCAAACAAATATTTACTGTTGAACGTTACTTAAATTTCGTTATGTTAAAGAAATAAAAATATTCCTTTGAAATTCTAATTTCAGCAGTTTCAGAGATGAAGGAGTGGAAAGGTTTCAAATAATATATTTAGGTAATATATTATATTTAGGTAATACATTTTTAAATCACCATTTTAACATAAAAAAAGCACACTTAAATTCCTCGTAATAATCATTTTCATTATTTTGATGACAAACGACAGTTAGTAGTGATCCTACTTGCTGTGCCAGCAGTCGCGGGTTCGAGTGACTTAACTCTATAGATCTTGTACTTTTTAAGTCTATCAGGAATCAGGATATTCGGATAAAATAAGGCATGATAGGTTGGTAGAAAGAGAGAGAGAAGCACGAGTGATCCTACAAGGATTTTATTTTTCGCTTTTGGTGTACGGACGTCTAAAGAAGTCGTCTGATATCAGACCATTTTTTCGCAAAAGCGACGACAAGACAGCACTAACAATGAGTGGCACTTCCGTCGTCATCTAATATCTTCTATTAGAACATACTAAATTAGTTTTCGTAAAGCAAACGCTTCTTAATTTTTTATCTAACATCCAAAGTAAATTTAGTATATTCGGATCTTTGGTCAATACTCTTAAATAATTTACGAATTCGCTCAAAGTTAAATATTTCTCTCTTTAGATAATGCAAGCGGCTCGCCCTTGCTTCGCTCGGGTTCGTCCCTAGATACATTTTAACGATTACTAGGGCATAAAATAGACTATATATTAGTATATAATATATGTTATATACATAGGTATGATGAGTTTTACATCCCTTTCTCGAGAAATTATTGGTTCCTTATACAAACTTTCATCCCCCTTTTCACCCCCTTAAGGGATGATTTCCAGGATAAAAACTATACTATGTCCTTCTCATCCTGGGAAGATATAGTATAATTTCTATCTTCATATCAAATTTCATTTAAATCGGTTTATCGGATTTTTAGTTTATCCATTGCAAACAATGTCACAAACTTACAAACTATCTCTTTATAAATATTAGTGTAGATGAAGACTTCAAGATTTCAGGCAAAAAGATTAATTTAATAGCGCTTGAAAATAATTATTGAACTAGTAAAGAAAACGAAACTGCAGATGCAGTATCGTTTATCATAATAGTTTCAATAATAATAAACATTTATCATACAAATAAGCTTATATTATAAAAGTTAATGATCATCATCTATTAAAATTCGCGCGAGTCTTGCTGGAGCCAGAAATAGTCAGACCCTTGAATTTATCGCTCAGGTATAAATAAGCTCCGTTTACTGAAGATAATTCTACTTTATAGTAATTTTATGCGCCACATTAGCTAGTATAAAATGCAAGCCGTTCAAGATTAATTACTCGCCTACGCCGCAGTCTTAATCGACGCAAATTGTTGTACTGTCAGCACTCAGAAAGTGTATATTTTCTTCCTTCTTATTTTCATTTTACAATATGTCAAATAAATTGCAGTGTATGATGATGTTCTCCTAGCCGATTCCGGCTACGGCGGCCAATCTCATTGAGATTAGCCAACTGCGCAGGAGATATAATAGTGCTCAAGTGTACGCACAGACACAAGTGCACTCTCTATTCCTATCACTCTCATACTCCGGTGGGACGACCACTCGACTCAACTGGTGAGAGTCAAGGCGCAGAACCGACGGCTTTACGTGCTCTCCGAGTCACGGGGGTGAAACACCGCCAACTTCCCAGCTCCGGGCTGTTACTGAGACTTACTTTACAGACAGACTCAATAACTAAACATTGGCCCGAGCCGGGACTCGAACCCAGGACCTCCGGGTGTGCAGCCGTACATGCTAGCCACTACACTACCGAGGCAGTTTGCAGTGTATAACTGCAATCTGACGCATGTCATGCCAATGTTACAACTGACCCATTATAGCAAATCGTGCAGTCCTTCTAGTTGAAAGTCAATGGTCAAAAGTGTCAAAAAGTTTATGTAAGTTATCCAATAACCCAGTTTTTCGCCTATCTAGACAAAATTATTTATTTAGTTTTCCATTTTTTCTAAAATTTCTATAGTTCCTAGTCAGTGCCCTGGGATATTCCCTATGGTATCGAGTGAAAGATTCTAGCTGAAGCGTCACATAAAATAATTTAAATATCTAAGTAAGGGCCTCTTCGTGTCTGAATTGTGTCATGCTAGCCTTTCAAAGGGCCTGCTCCTTTGAGACCTAAACATGAACTCTAAAGAGATACAATATAAGAATATTTTTTTATGAAACTTCTTTTACTAGTTTGGTGAGTATGCTTTTTTTGTGACGTAAATATTTTGCAGACTGTACTTTCTATTGTTATGAGTGCATTCAACCGACGTAAATGGATGTTGTATTTAATTCTAAAATTTGTTATAAGAACAACGTGAATAGTTTATTACACTTTATGGGATTTATTGTTTAGAAAAACTATCTTCGAGTACATCTAGTTACAAATTTTAATATTTTACTGAGGGTTAAAATTATTATGAATTATTTTTAGTGGGTTGCGTTGTATTATATTAAAAGCGAATTCAATAATTTTAAACGATTTTTTTGTTTAACATAACATTTTCTTAGATTTACGCGATTGTTTGACATTGTACCTAAATAAAAATAAGTTTTCGGTTTTTTTCGTGGTAAATCCATGCAATAGGACGTCTCACCCTCGCTTCGGGTTCGTCCCTAGCTTGCTTCCCCATACAAATTTTCATCCCCATTTTCACCCCCTTAAGGGACGACTGCCGGGATAAAAAGTATCCTATGTCCAGGGTCTCAAACCAAACTCTTCTTACCAAATTTCATCTAAATCGGTTCAGTAGATTTACAGATTATCCCCTACAACGTCACAAACTGACAATCCCACAATCCCACAAACTCACAAACTTTACCTCTTTATTATATTAGTATAGATTTTTGGTTCCCGACGTTTTAAGCAATTATTCAAGCAATCATGGTCACGGGAGAGACTAAGGTATTAGACGTCTTACAAACGACTTATTACAGACGGTGCCTAGCCACAAAATAACTTGTAATTTTGGTAATTAATTCTAATCAGTGTAACTATAGATAAACAATTTGAAATTATCTAATTTAGGTTGCTGTTTTTTATCTGTTTACAATTTTAAGATAGATACTTTAAAAATGTTTTTTTTTAATGCTAATGATTTTATTTAATTTTGCTATATTTAATATTTATATAATTTAAAAATATATAATTTATTAACTTACGTAATACTGATCTACACATTAAGAACTAACTTCATCTAGCGGTCTGTTGCGTAAATTTTTATCTTTAGATCTTATTATATTCATAAAAGTATCTCACGACCATGGTGGTACCAAGTTGGGAGATGCGAATTGCTAGGGAACAAAAAACAAAAAATGAGTTGCGAATACAGTACTAATAGGTACTAAGTTATCTAATCGTTGTCTATTTATACATAGTATTCCAGCCCTTTTTAACATACCACTTACCTCCTTCAATACGAAAAAAATCAGGCTATAGCCCATCACGCTAGCCAAGTGCGGGTTGGCGGACTTCACATGTCTTTCGAAAACTTGCTAGGTCCTCTCAAACATACAAGTTTTCTCACGATGTTTTCCTTCACTGTAAAATAAGTGATAATCATGTTGGAAATGATTCGCACATGAAAATATTAGAGGTGCGAGATCCGGGATTGAACCCGCTTCACTCAATTTCCCAAGCGTACAAAAAACACTGACAAACATACAAACATTCATTTTTATTATTCTCTTAAATTTTTATATTTGTAATGGAGTATTTGTATATAGACTTTACGTTTGATTATTTAATATTGATTTAACCTATGATTTATATAATCATCGTATCCTAGATACTAATAGTTAACAGTGCAAGTTATATTATAGCGGTGTAGTATATAAATAATGTACTGGAGCACAAATGTACATAAAAGCTGTTGGTGTCCCCAGAGTGTACTCTATTTCTATCTCTTGAAGAATGATCACTTGAGTTTAAGCGTATTTCTAAAGCACTTAGAGAAGTATCTGTTTTGTTACTATTGTATATTGTTTAAATGAAATAATATTTATTTATTAGTATAATATTATATTATCCATATAAGTATAGTAAGTGGTTTTTTGTGATGCGGTCACAGACAGTCAAACAAACAGACAGATAGACAAAAATTCTAAAAACTATAGATTTGCCTCTGTATCGATAATAATGACAATTTTAATAAGATTTCCCTAAAAATGTTTAATGTACAGATTCGACTCAGTTAAAATTTTCTTATATGTGTAGATTAGAAATTCTGAGAGAACGCTCGTTACTTTTTCATGTGGCGGCTGAACGGTTTTGAGTGAGGATTATACCTTTAATATAAACAGTAAACACTATGTCTCAGACATGAACGAATTAGAGAATGGACCTGACATAAAATACAAATGTATGAAAACTAGTTCAACCAAGTGACGCATAACGCACACAAAGATTTTATTACATTATTATAAACACTGATACACAATACAATATTTCTAGTGCTTGAACGTAATCGATAAAATACATATATCGATGAACCAATGAATGACATTTTAGACATTGGTTAGCATAGTCATCATATTTTACATCTTTTAATTTATTCTTCTTCTTTTAATTTTAATAAATTAAAATAAATGAATTAAAGAGGCAATAATAATGTGTCAAATAATAATGATTTTTTAATTTGATTTATATAAATACGATGGCATTGATGGCAATATTCTGTTGGCCTATAATAATGTTAATGAACAAATGAATATCGGGTATATATTCCATTAATATATAATAAACATTATTTTGTAAAGATTAAAAAAATATTAAGCTAATTTAATTAAATAAAGTGATTTTGTTGATTCTGTTATTGAACTATTTTAATTGGCAATTGATTGTCTCGGGTAGTTATAAAAATGTGACACTGTCCTACTATTGCTCAGTTCTTAATAAACATTTGTGAAATTAGGAAAAAGAAAAAGAGATTGCAAATTAAAGTGAGTGTTGGATCGTGAAAGTAAAATAATTAGTGCAAGTGGTAAAGTGTTTTATTACAAATCGCCAACCCAGAAGTTTAGTGCTAAAACATTATTGTTTGATTTTGTGTAATTTATGTGTTGAAATAAAATGATCTTTATTATTATTACAATGGAATAATATTCCAAAGTATATAAATGTGGAATAAAATAAAATAAAAAATTAAGTACACATACTAATTATAATTTTTTCATTTATATTTTTATTTGATTTAGAAAATATTTTTATAAATTTATTGTCATCAGATTGTAGGATACTGTGGTAAAAGTATTTTATGTTATTGTACTGTACAAATAACACAATTCTTTTAGTAATTTCGTCAAATATCGATATACTTTTCGACATTGTCAAGCACTAGTCGATGTCAAATGGACTGACTCGACAGTTAAGTCATTTGTTCTGAATGGTATAATCCAGGGATTTTATGATGGTTGTCAGATGTCAACAATACATAGAAATATCGACTATATTTAACATAGTTGGATAATATGACATTTTATTTTACATTTAATTAAATTGTGTGATAAATAACAATAAATGTAATAAAATAATGTATTTACAAGTGAAAAGAAATACTGCTGCTTCCGCCGTTATAGTTTTTACATCATTTAACAGAACATTTAGTCATTTTTGGGAGATGTTTTGTTGACAAATAAGTGCTTGAGACTGACGCAAAACACAAACGACCAAGCCTAAAATCTCCTGGTTACTGAGAAGACCGATAAAGGTACGTCCGCTTATATGTCTAGTCCAGTGGTTAATTCGTTCATGGTCTCAGACTATGGACGGAGTCCGCCAAAATAAATGTCAAAGTTAAAATAGTAGCTTGATTGTTCTTTAATCTACTATTCTTGATTTTACCATACAGATTGTTTACTTTCATTAAAGAATAGGGAAAGTTTTATTTAGATGTATTGATTAAATTATTATTATTTTTTAATTAAATATGAATAAAAAACATACTATAATTTTTTGTATTTTTTAAACATTACTTCTCTTTCCCTTGAAATAGAGTATAACATAAGCTTATTTTTTTTCATTCATTATTGTAACACCCATTAGGTATTTTATCAACCGACTTCAAAAAGGAGGAGGTTCTCAATTCGACTGTATTTTTTTTTGTTTTTTTATGTTTGTTACCTCAGAACTCCGTCATTTATTAACCGATTTGGACAATTTTTGTGTTGTTTGAAAGGGTATACTTCCAGATTGGTCCCATTTAAATTTAAAAAAAAAAATACCACCCCTAAGGGTGGAAAAATAGCTAATGATGAATTTAACCTACTTCTAATTGTCATATTAACTTTAAATTTGCAAGTGTTTCTATTTCCGTTGATAGTACAGTGGTTCGGTATTATTGACCTGATCTGATGGTAAGGCCAGAAGGTGGATAGGTGGAACTCTTCAACGGCTAATAGTAGATACTTTGAGTTTGGGCTTATTTTGTTTGATTTGACAAGCCTAACACGTTAGAATGCTTACTTCGCTACTACTGTGTACACTAAAAAGGGAAAAATAAAAACTTTTTAACAAAAAAATAAAAACCGACTTCAAACAAAAGCACTAAAAAGTAAAAAATAACTGATTGGTAGTTTTCATTTACTATACATACCTAATCAAATATTTTCGAAGTCGGTGTGCTTTGGCTAAGTAATTAAAGCCTACCTATTAAATACATACCTAATCAAATATTTTCGAAATCGGTATCAGTCCATACAAAGCAAAGCACACCGACTTCGAAAATATTTGATTAGGTATGTATAGTAAATGAAAACTACCAATCAGTTATTTTTTACTTTTTAGTGCTTTTGTTTGAAGTCGGTTTTTATTTTTTTGTTAAAAAGTTTTTATTTATTTATCACTCAATATAAAAATTGTCAAGTTGTTCGTATATCTTTTTTAAACATTACAAATATATTATTTTTAAATATTATTGTTTGGCTTCATGTTTAGTTCTATGACACTCTATCTGCTTTATCCCTTAGTTTGAGGTATAGGTGTAATTTCATACTTATTCGTTGTAAACTTTTGTGATCTTTTTATGTACAGCACAAGATGATATGTAGCAGTTTTATAGTTGAAAATTGACTCTAATAGGGTAAGTAATAAGTATTCAAATAGTTGATCCTTCCTAAGTGCAATGCGGTGTGCATTAGATGTTATAAATCGCTATCTCCTGCAAACTTAAGGAACTTTAGCTAGAAGTTCTCATCTGTTTGATTGCATACGAACTTAGATCCGAGCGGAAACTTAATTGCAACTATGAGTGTAATCATTTTTTATTTATATTACAGGGTGAATTTTTCAAGTGGGCGTGGATGGCCAAATCCGAAACTATGAGGAATAGCGAAAAATACTCAAAGGAGTCTCGGGACCGATTTTCATGAAAACTAAAACTGCATCATTGGATTTTTGAAAAGTCAATATTCTTAGCCAAGAATCGAACCCTTTGACTTTGAATAAAAAACACAATGTATTATTACGCTATTCAATAGTGTCGCTTATAAGGAACGCATTCCGGGAAGTAATTACATACGGCAAACTTAAGGAAAGGGCCCATTTTTATCGAAAAAAAAACCTTTTTCCTTTGTTACCTACCTATTAAACCTTAACTGATCAATTGTTCAAAATGATGGCCACGCGTTGATTTTGAAAAAAATCACACGCTGCATTATTACACCATTCGATAGTATCACTTATAAGGAGCTAATTCAAGGAAGTAATGACATACGGCAAACTTAAGGAAAACTTTGGATTTTTATTAACTGCTTCATATTCTAAAGTAATCTTTAATAATCATACCTACGTTACCTGTATCTTGTTCGGAATGATGAAAATAGAGTTAGATACGTACTTTCCATTATTGCCATATAATAAATGTTTTATGAAACAAAATAAATATTTCAAAAAACAAACACAATACTTAAATATGTATTGAAAACAAATATGATTTTACGAATGATAGTTATGATATTATTTCTTATATATATTTTTTTGAATATTTAATAAATAAAAGTTACATACAATGAGAACTTTAAATAATAACGTATTTCGATATCACTTCTACGAAAATAACTTTAGTTATATAATATTATGTAAAGTTATTAAAATTAAATTATAGTTTTTTTATTAAGTTATTCTATAACATTTACTATGTATACAATTAAATAAAATTCAAGTCTGTTTATTATGTCAAAATAACACTTCTTACAAATGATTATGAAAATATATGTGGTATTTGTAAGAAAAAAAAACTTTTTTTTAATTACTTTAAATTGGGGTTCCTCGCATGAAATTAAAACTCAAGATATTTTGAACAAAATCCGATTCAAATATAATAATAATAAAATGACAATTAAATATTAGTTTGTATATTTAATTATATTTTTATTATTTAACCATTTTTATCTGTATAAAACGTATGTACATTTACATTGTAAATTTAATTATAATAACATAATATATCATTATATTTTAATTAGGAATAATATTAAAGGTACTAATTATTTTTTATTCAATTATCAGTTTATAAATATTATAAATGTGAGTGTTTGTGAGTATGGATGTTTGTTACTCTTTCACGCCAGAACGGCTGAACGGATCTAGATAAAATTTGGCCCAGAGATAGATTATAGTCTGGAATAACATAGGCTACTTGTTATCTCTGAAATATGCATGGTTCCCGTGGGATAGGTTTGTTTTTATTATCCTAAAGGCGAACACAAACGAAGCGAGAGTGAGTCACTAGTATTCTATAAAATTAATCAATTTTACAGAATAAAAATTTTTGAACATCATAATATACCTACATAATATGTAACATTATTTTAAACATAAGCTAAAATCAGAAACGAGAATAATTATAAAAATGGAATGGACGTTTAAAGCAATGGATATTTTAATTATACCAATCAGAATAATACGAACGGCAAATATTCTGTTCACGTTTTGTACGTTATCATAGGATTTTTGGTCCTTCGAGCACGTTTATTTTACAGAAATCACCTTTCACAGAGCTTAAGAACCCTATAAATCGCGACCTAATGAAAGCGCTCAAGTCCACATTAAATTATACATCTGCGTAAAAAGATAGTAAAATGTCTTCTGTTTTATGACTATTGGGATTAGATTTTGTTTCAAAAACTTCTTTATAGCATACAAGACTAATGCAACTAAGAACAAAGACTGCAAAGAAATCTTCGATACGTTGTTGCGCACAAAGAAGCGGGATTATAAAATAGATATTACAGTATATGTGGTAAAACTCTCTGAACTGCTCTACGCTTGCTTGCTAACTTGCTCAATTTTATTTTCCTTTAACATTCGCTTAGTTTACATACAGAGAGAGAGAGAGAGAGGAGAGAGAGAGAGGGAGAGAGAGGAGAGAGAGAGGAGAGAGGAGAGAGAGAGGAGAGAGGAGAGAGAGAGAGAGAGAGTTGTATACAAGTACATAGTTTGAGGTTATATGGGATTTTCATACGTCTATACATTTCTAATTTCTAATTTCTTCGTTACGGTGATGTTCAACTAGACGATTATTAAACTTGGTCAAATACTTAAGGATATATTATACATATTCAAAATATTCTGTTGAACATAGAATATTTATATTTTTTACTAAATACTATGAGTTCACCACTCACTTAAGAAAAAGAATTGTCGAAAGAAACTCAGAGGGATGCAAATTATATTACTATCTTTAAAAATATAAAAAAAAATTTATCTTGCTATTTTTAAAGATATTTTAAAAAATATAAAAAGATCTTTAAAAATTAAGATATTTAAACATATCAAAAATCTTAAAAAAATATTATAAATTACAATATTTCTCTAACATTAAAATAACTTGTGCGAATATATTAAAAAATAAAATAAATAACATAATGGATCGACTACTTAGAAACAGTATTGTATACACCACTAGAGAACACACAAACGAAGTTCAACGACTGTGAAAAGCTATTCGTACCTAATATCTTTAGGCGAATGTCCTCTCAAACTTTCATCTTTAAGGTTGAACGTAAGTTGTCAATTACGCGTAGAAATTGATTTACAAAACTAAATAAATTATTATTTTGGTGGAATTGGGCCTAATGCTTAGAAGGATTTTACAATGGTGACAATAATTTTGTGCGTTTCGTGTGCGTGTTCTAATTTAGTTTGTTGATGATACATTTAAATAATTAATAATACAATTAGTCATCCAAAGGGACCGACTAAATGGTCAGATCAATCATAGAATAAATATTATATTTGTTTTGTTTCTAAAATTCCTTATCCATTTAAATTACTTTAGAAATAAATGTTGTGGATACCACTATTATGAATTTTGTTAATATGAACTGGAGTTACACGTAGGCTAGGTAGGGCAGTTAGGGACTGACTTTGTTGTGGTGGGGGTGAGGGTTGTAGGAGCGAACGATCCCATTAGTGCATAACTTTAATTTGGACTGCATCGCAAAAAATAATGGTAACCTGTATTTTTGAACAATATTTTTTGGTAAACACAAATTAACTAGAATAATAAAAACAATATCATATTTCATAATGTCCTTTAAGAGTATTTTTAACGATGTTATGAAAACGTGAAAATTTTATTTAAAAAAACTACATAAAATGTCTCGATCTAGATTCAAGTTAGGACTAGTATGCTATCTTCCTAGAACTGTACTGTAATAATTATTTTGTAGTTGAACATTATACTGTTATATTTCCACAACTTGATCCCTTCTCAGAAATCAGAACAAAGTCTTCAAAGTATATTTAGAATAAGTCATTAATAAGAAAACTTATTTGTATTGAAATATAAGTCATTATAAGCTTCTTAGCAATAAAACGACGACCTCAAGAAAATTTATTTATAATAAGATAAAACAGAATAATTCATTAAATTATTGCAGGCCACAGAATAATTACTTCAGTTTATTTGCTATTACATTATTCATTTGTATTGTGAGGAGAGTTTTACTGAAAACTGAAAATTGCTTTATTACAAGACTTGTAAAAGAAATTTTAAATACACTTCTTGAATACGAAAATATTTGTTTGTTAATTTGTTTGTTTATTTGTTTATTTAAGATGATCGCTGCAACTGCTGAACCAATTTTAAATCTTATTAATAAGAAAGCTGCACTCTCCTTGATTAATATATGTAAGTTACTAGCGACTCACCCTCGCTTCGCTCGGGTTCGTCCCTAGCTTAATTCCCCATGCAAACTTCCGCAGTCGTAGAGGGATTAAATAAATACGTGTTTTAGCATTATTCAAAATTCATCCCATAAGGGGGTAAAATAGGGCATGAAAGTTTATATAACACCTACCTTTTTAGAGATATTTTTTGTAGTTTTAGCGCGAGTGAGGCCGCGGGTTCTGCTAGTAAGTATTTAAATAGAATGCAAAACTACTTAAGCGTCAAAAATTTTGCTACCCCATCTATTATTATATTTTTTTTGTTGTGTTTCTTATTATCAGGAGAAGGTTCTTATGAAAGAAAAAATTTTAAAAATTGCGCGGAAAATTAAAATAATTAAGAATACTTATTTAAGAATACTTAACAACCATATTAAAGTTTATATGGCTAACGCTGGGTAATAACTATTTATATTTATTTAAAACGTACCTAGCGACGAACAAAAGCGAAGCGAGGGTGAGCCGCTAGTTAAACTATAAATAGTAATGTTAAGCAAACATTCACGAAAGTCGTACTCTGAGGATAAGTGACATATTTCAAGACTTTAGGCAAAATAGATAAGAAGCAATCGCAAAGACAGACACGTGTTCTTACAAAAAAACTATTTTCAGAAAGGAAAAATGTTAGAGCATATTTGGTACTCTCCCTGAGTATGAACTATTTAAGTCAGAGTTCTAATATATAAGTAGAGTTTTATATAACCTTTTTTTTATTGTTAGGAACTCGCTGGCTACAAAAGCCAGTACTACCCACTAAAACCCAACAAAACCTACCCCCGTTTTAATCCAAGGGATTGCTACCACGGTCCATTCTGCTATCAGAGAAGTGATAGAAGCAATCCGCATTGCCCACCAAGGTGGGTCACCACCAAGTGCATTTCTTGTATTCGCGCCCGGTCTGATTGCCGGACGCTAAAGAACCCCCCATCACGAAAAGGTGAACGCACGTTGAGGGGTAACTATAACCTGGAACATAAGTTTTTAACCTAGCTCAGATAGGTTCCAAGCTAATTATCCAATCTAATTGATGATTGAAATGAACAGGTAATTCATCATTTACGTAATTTTACTTAAGCTTTATGATTTAAGAATTCACTCATAGTTATGTAAGTTTTCGTATCTTGCATAATATATTTTGTACGCGTAGTTAGGGTTTTGTTTCTTGATGCTGTTTTCGTGAAAATTCACGTCAGTGACATTTTAAAACTAAAGTGTTGTTTAAAAAATAAAAATGGTTAAACAATTTTGTCATCCAAATTTTTACCATTTCACAATGAAGCAACGCTCAGTTAGAAATGGATTCGAGTCTTTTTTATGATGTGAGTCCTCGTTATTATTTTATGTTTGCAATTTACTTTTTCTAGTATTTATAGTAGAACAAAAATAGAAAATGAGGACGCACAATGCCCTCTATAACTACATCACGAGGGAAAGTATGTTAAGATAATGAAAACATAATACTTAGTTAAAAACATACACTTACATGATCTTACAGTGGACCTGCCAAATATTTCACCATTAAAACTTGCTTTAAATGCAAGGAGCAAAGCACAAAAGATGATGACCTCTCAAAGACTACTTGGCACGAAATCTCGGTCTTGGCAAACAGCTAGAACAGAGTTGCTCAAAGTTAGGTAATCCTTTATTTATCAAACTTGTAAAATTTTGGTTCAAAAAATTGAATCTTAAGTTACTCTTTATATAATGATGTCAACTTTTTCACAAAGCTTAGAGATTATTAAGACAAGTTTTATTTTTGACGCCGTACACCTAAAAAGACTTCAAGTGCTCTTCTTACACATTTTTTAATCAAGATTTTTTCCTTCGATCCCGGATTTACAGTGGTAACAGACAGAAACAATTAATATACTGAGCGAATTTGCTTCGTTTTGAGATTTAATTATGCCTAACTGAAAAACAAAAACATGTCTATCCCACGGGAACTGTACATTTTTTCGGGATCAAAGTAGACTATGTGTTATTCTGGTGTATGAGCTATAATTGTAAAGTTTCATTTAAATCCATTAAGTATTTTTGCGTGAAAGAGTAACAAACATCTATACGACTATACATCCATACATCCTCACAAACTTACGCGTTTATAATATTAGTAGAACTAGCTTTTTCGGGAAGCTTTGTCTATCTGGAAACAATTATTAGGAGAAGAAAATATTTTCTATACAAACACGATTTAATTTACGATATTCAAATAGAACTTTATTCTTTCTTTCTTAATTCTAGATATCATTACTCCTCTACATTGTTACTAGAATTAAAATGAATATAAAAAATAGTACAAAGTTATACCACTGCTTTGTAAAAGAATATTTCATATCAACGTAAAATGCAAGTTGGCAAAGAGTCATTACATATAAAGAACAATTAATTACAAGTTAACAAGTAACAATGTTTGAAAACCACTGCCATAGACAATGAGAGCTATTATTTTTATAAATACTTTATAAGTTCTTTCAGTCTTGAAGAGTTAGAGAAATGTGAAGAATCTTAATGATTTATTTTCTTGTCATACAAATTATAAAATCTCCTTTAAGAAAGAAATACGCCAATTACGAGCACAATGCTCAGAATTCTTAACCAATAAGACCGTATTTGAAATGCTTTTGAATACTTCGTTTAATGCTGTGCTCTGCAATTCATGTTAGGAATAATTTATATAACCTCAAGTATATCCAGTCATACGTAATAGGGCTATAAAAAAAATCATCACATTTTGTCTGGAAAGAATTGCCATATAAAAGTTTAGAAGTTCAACATATTAAAATTAAACTATCCATGATAATTTTAGAAATTCGAAACTAACTCTGTCTGTCTAAGGCATAATAAGGCATAATAAAGTAACTCTTTAAACCGCTATTCAGCGGTTTTATTGATTTCAATTTTGGTGAAGTATGGTACAGGATGGGACTTTGGGAGAAGGACATGGGGTTCTTTTTGTCGCAAAAATGAAACTTAAAAGGCGTGAAGCCCTGCTTCACGCGTTCGAAAGTTTGTATACGGAACAAATCATTTATCAAGTTAAGGACATAAATTCATTATCATCAAGAAATCAAGAAAATCGGCGTTTACGACTAATCAAGATAAAATACTTACCGACTTTTTTATACTTATATGTGGGGTCGTTGAATTGATAAGAGTGAGGTTTATATTACATTCGTTTATTAACTTTTACAACATATCTTTATATTTCTTGACAACTCCAATTTTGACATCTATTCTTTAAAATTAAAATGTTAAAAAAGGTCTACTATAATATAAATAAAAATAAACTAAGTAATCTATACTAAGATTATAAATGTAAAAGTGTGTTTGTTTGTTTGTCCTTTTTTCACGTCGAAATGTTATGACGTATTGGCGTGATTTTTTGTGTAGAGATAGTTGATAGGGTAGGCACATTTTCGGTTGTTTTATATACAACACAAAAATATTTATGATCAGAATTACTTGAAACCTAGTATTAATGCTCGAATAAATACGTGTTTTAGCATTTTTCTAAATTCATCCCATAAGGGGGTAAAATAGGCCTTGAAAGTTTATATAATACCTACCTTTTTAGGGTTTTTTTTGCAGTTTTAAACTTTTAGCGCGAGTGAAGCTGCGGGTAGTTGTATATAATATTCCCACATCTATAGTCTATCTATTCTATAATAACGGTTTAAACGTACCTAAGGATGAACAGAATCTATATATGTATTAATGTGTTAATCCAAAGAGCGGTCTATCTCCGCGGGGATAGTTTATGCGACAGCGAATCTGTGACGCGCAGTTGCATCGCAACGATAGGGTTACTGGGGGTATATGTGATAAAGTGTTTACAGTCCCCTGCCTGTCAACGGCTGCCAGAGACTATGGATTTTCCCTGCAAAAAATAGAAAATGGATACAATCTATTTGTATTCCAAGTTTAATTTGAATTCGTTCAAAACTTTACTTGTGGTTGAGTCATAAATATCCAAATCTCAAATATCAAACTAAATATTTATAAATTTCATTATAAACCTTTTATTATATATGCCACGGTAGCGTCACCTTTTGGCAAACTTTCTATTAACAGTAGCCTATATATATGATGATGTTCTCCTAGCCGATTCCGGCCACGGCGGCCAATCTCAATGAGATTAGCCAACTGCGCAGGAGATATTATAGTAAACAAGTGTACGCGTAGACACAAGTGCACTCTCTATTTCTATCACTCTCATACTCCGGTGGGACAACCACTCGACACGACCGGTGAGAGTTAAGGCGCAGGACCGACGGCTTAACGTGCTCTCCGAGGCACGGCGGTGAAACACAGCCAACTTCCCAACTCCGGGCTGTTACTGAGACTTACTATACAGGAAGACTCAATAACTAAACTTGGTCCGACCCGGGACTCGAACCCAGGACCTCCGGGTGTGCAACCGTACATGCTAGCCACTACACCACCGAGGCAGTTATATACGTATATACTCGTACAAAAAATGTATTAGGTAACCAATACTATGTAATACAATAACCAAATGTATCAGGCAATAAATATTTTTATTCTAATAAGGATAGTAGCTATTTATACATACATATACTAAAAGAACAATAATAACATATAACATAACAGTCAAAATTAAATTAAAGTTTATACTCGTAGAAAAAAATTCTATTAAGTACTCGATTATTAAAAATTGTTAACAGTTTATGCAAACCTAATATCTCTGGGAAGGGAGTTCCAAAGGCGAGAAGCCATAATATTAAATGCAGCCGTACATGCTAGCCACTACACCACCTTATATATATATACTACTCCAGGTACTAAACTGTAAGGTCTGTGTATCATACCCTTCATAACATATTTATTCTAAGCAAGTGTTTAATTTACGTTAAAATGTATATGATTACGTACGTGACTGTTGATACCTCATTATACCGCCTTGCATGATTGTATCCGCGCCGCAAACTAATCGAGATATTTGTTCGAAATGAATGTACAATCTGTATTCAACATAAATTGTGAGGCTTAACTTAATACGGGTTTTCGTAACTTTGAACGTGACCTTCATACCTTATACTTTTAAAATATAGTTTGATTATTTTTTAGTTTTATTTTTTTATATATTCTTATACATAAGTTCTCCCTGAAATCGAACGTGTAACGGTTTTAAAATATATAATATATTCATTTAAAGATCTTAGTTAATAAATACAGCAAATTTATTTTTATTGTTTTTTGAAAAATAATTTTATTATTTCCAATATCTTTTATTTCAAATATGTTAAGAACTTTACACAAGTATTCATTTTCTTTTGGGTTTTATGAATATTAAATTACTTATATTTTAGTAATCATAATTAATATAATTTATGAGACAGTTCGGGGATTTATACCCCATAATAAAAATTAAAGTTCATTCTAACGATTTATTCTTTTTAAGTTTATCTATATACTAGTGACTCACCCTCGCCCCGCTCGGGTTCGTCCCTACTTACATTTTAACGTATAGTATAGATTTCTCAGAGATGAGATATTTTTCCGCAGTAAAAAGTATCCTATATGTTGACGCGCATAACCGGCTACCCATCAAAATCCCTCCAGTGGTTTTCCCCGTGATGCGGTAACAGACAGACAGACAAAAATTCTAAAAACTATAGATTTTGACTCTGTATCGATAATAATGTCTATTTCAATAAGATTTTCCAAAAAATATTTAATGTACAGATTCGACTCAATTTTCTAATTGAGTCGAATCTGTACATTAAATATTTTTTGGAAAATCTTATTGAAATAAAATTCTTTTTATTATATGTATAGATTATGTAGGAGTCTTTTCTTAAAAAAACGCAATTTCTACATGTTTTTCGAAAAATTCCGAGCGAAGCTTGATAGCACTAATACTTATTACATTTTAAAATTGATTTTTTGTAGATGTCCTATTTGCATTTTCTCTATTAATCTTCTTAAAATCTTAATTTCTATTTTCAACCGACTTCAAAAAGGAGGAGGTTCTCAATTCGACTGTATTTTTTTTTTTTTTTATGTTTGTTACCTCAGAACTTCGTTATTTATTAACCGATTTGGACAATTTTTTTTTTGTTTGAAAGGGTATACTTCCAGATTGGTCCCATTTAAATTTCAAAAAAAAATACCACCCCTAAGGGTGGAAAAATAGCTAATAATGAATTTAACCTACTTCTAATTGTCATATTGACTTGAAACTTTGCAAGTGTTTCTATTTCCGTTGATAGTACAGAGGTTCGGTATTGTTGACCTGATCTGATGGTAAGGCCAGAAGGCGGATAGGTGGAACTCTTCAACGATAAATAGTAGATACTTCGAGTTTGGGCTTATTTTGTTTGGTTTGACAAGCCTAACACTTTAGAATTCTTACTTTGCTACTACTGTCTACACTAAAAAGGGAAAAATAAAAACTTTTTAACAAAAAAATAAAAACCGACTTCAAACAAAAGCACTAAAAAGTAAAAAATAACTGATTGGTAGTTTTCATTTACTATACATACCTAATCAAATATTTTCGAAGTCGGTGTGCTTTGCTTTGTATGGGCTGGCACCGATTTCGAAAATATTCGATTAGGTATGTATTTAATAGGTAGGCTTTAATTACTTAGCCAAAGCACACCGACTTCGAAAATATTTGATTAGGTATGTATAGTAAATGAAAACTACCAATCAGTTATTTTTTACTTTTTAGTGCTTTTGTTTGAAGTCGGTTTTTATTTTTTTTTAAAAAGTTTTTATGTACAGTTGTTTTCTTGGTAATTGAGCGTGAGTTAATGCAATTTAATTCATTTAAGTAAATAAGTACTTTAAGTAAATATACTCGTAACTGTATATTTACTGATGGATGCGTTAGCTATACTGTATAAATAAATAAAAAAAATATATAGGAACTCATTGGAAAAAAATCTAGTACTAATTAATAAATAAAAATATAAATTAAAGCAAAATATAATTAATTTCATTTAAAAAAATTATTTCAAATAAAATATGTTTATATACTACTATTACTATGATATTAAATGTAAATTAAAGTGTCTGTTACTTTTCTGTCTTGCTGAGAAAATTGCTACCGAAATTGTTTATATTCAACAAACAGATGTAGAGAAAGAAAAGCTTTTCTAAAGCTTCGTTGTATGGAAATAAAGTATTATGCAGAATAACATCAGAAAGCTGACATTTTAATGTTTAGAACATTACATAGATGATGAATAAAATGATAATATGATGTGAATTATAAAATAACCTCTTTTTACCTACCATGGTAAAGTTTGCCTATTTTTTCTTAAAAGCTCTAAAGTAAAATAGCAAAAGCTCATCAATAAAGATCTGTATGGCTTATTAATATAAGTTTATTTTATAGGTATAATGTATGTATTTTATATACATTAAGCGAAAACATAATTTAATTTTTTTCTTAAATAACAAAATTTATTTCTAATAGCTTCTGGCTAATAACATAACCTTTCTATCCTAAGAAGCATGAAAAACCGTTTTATCTCGGAAAGTATTTTAATAAAACATTCATCTAACATAATTATATATTAAATAAGTTTGTATTTCGAGAAATGGTACCTCAAAGAGCTTTCAATTTAAATTAGACTAAATTTCCTATGTTACTATCGCATCTGTTATTCATGAGTTTTTTGTTTGCGTTGTTTTATAAAGAAATAATTTGTTTCATTAGTGAAATATTATGAAACACCGATTCAAACTTAACCCCGCTTCACTCGGGTTCATCCCTAGGTACGTTTTAATTTTTTGGGTCGAACCCTAGTTCTTTTACTGTAATAAAAGTAGACTGAGTTACTCCTTATAACATCAGCTATCTGCCAGTGAAATCTCGTCAACATCAGTCCAGCCATTTTGAAGATTAGCCAAACAAACATACAAACAAACACACGTTGTGTTTTTCTTATAAGTACTGTATATAATTTCATATGGAATTAGTAAAAAGATGTTATTTTGACATTACAAACAGACACTTTAATTTTATTTAACTGTATAGATGTAATATTAGCTAAATACCTATGTATATACTAATATGTAAAACCTAAGAATTTGCTTTTTGGTCATCTGAAAGCGGGCGAAGCCGTGGGAAATGCTAGTCTACTATAAATATCTATCATCTATATTATCCAGGTCATAGAGTACTAAATTTCATCTTAATCCGTCCAGCCGTTTAAAATAGAGAGTAACAAACTTTCACATTAATTTTAATTTACTCCTGTTTTATGTATAAAAGTTAACTTAAGTTACTCGTTCTATTTAAAATAAAAGTGGCAATGATATGCTTTATATAGTTAAAAGATTTATTTGAAATCCTAATGGATTAGGCGTAAGCGATTCATACAAAATTATTCTGCTGATAGGTAAAAAATATAAATTTCTACTATACTAATAACAATATATAATATACTAAAAAATACAAATATTTATTTTTTTCTTAATTTTATATACGCCTTAAAAATACGATTAACAGAACTATTTGCAATTTACGAAGTTTTTGCGTAGCATGTATAATGTATATGAAACATACAAATAATATATTCCCTAATTGAGTTATGAGTATAACCTTCGTTTTTGAAGTCGGTCAAATACGGTTAATTTATGTAAATGTAGCGTTGGACCCGCAACAGTATTATTAAGCAAACGAGTATGACACATAATGTACGTAGAAGCTTTAACGTCCTTTGAAAGCTACGCGAGCTTTTTCTACTTATGATTTCCAATCAACTTAATTGGCCATATGAGTAATATCATAATATATTCACAATTTAATAACGTTATTATGGATATGTAAATGTAAGCAATCTCTGGAGCCGCAATGCGCACTGTGCGAAAGTAGGTAAACTAAAATGCGGAAACTGAAAACGAATTCTTGATGAAATCATGATTTATAAACGGTTTTATTGTAAAGAAAAGAAACAAAATAATTTATTTATTAATTTTTTATACAAAATCCACAGCTTAACCTTAACAAAAAAAAACACAGATGTTGTCTTTACAGAGGCCATAAGTTGGATTTACATTATTTGATGCAGATAGTGTGCTTAAATCTATAAAATAATATGGAGGTGCTTAAATCTATAAAATAATATTAGAGTAGGAGGTAGATACTAGTCTTTACTTTTTAGTTTTCAATATTTTTTTATAATGGCATGGAAAATAAGTTTTATTTGCGTACATATTTTTTTTTTTGCAAAAATATACAAAAACAGATATGATTTACTTATAATATTACAATGGACCCACTTTATACATATAATAAAATTGTAACTAAGTCAAATCTGTACATTAAATATTTTTTGGAAAATCTTATTGAAATAGACATTATTATCGATACAGAGTCAAAATCTATAGTTTTTAGAATTTTTGTCTGTCTGTCTGTCTGTTACCGCATCACGAGAAAACCACTGGACAGATTTTGATAAAATTTGGTATGATGATAGCTGGTTATCCGGGTCAACATATAGGATACTTTTTATCGCGGGAAAATATCTCAATTCTGAGAAATAATACAAAAACTGCAATGTAAGAGTATACTAATATTATGTAAAACCTAAGAATTTGGTTTTTGGTCATCTGAACGCGGGCGGAGCCGCGGGCAATGCTAGTGTATATATATACTCGTAGATACAGTCTTCAGTTGAATTCATCATAGCACGCTCTGTAAGTAATGTTGTTGGGACGTTCCTTGTTTATTTCGTAGTCTCGAAACAAATGTTACACAGTAAATTATTCTAAACTCGTAAAGAATTGCCGGCGTAACATTTAAAGTGATACGCTAGAATTTTACGGGACTGATTTAAGGTACTTGTTTCTCAAAATATTTTCTGTTTTTGTATTTGTATAGAATATTTTGAATAAAATTATCTTTTCAAATTTGTTCGTGGGTTTATTTTGATTTTTGGTTCCCGATGTTTCGAATGCTTTACAATTTTACAGTATTCACGGAATTTTTGAAATCATTTTGTAAAATTGTATGTAGGCACTGTCTGTAACAAGTATATGACCTTTGAGATGTCTAAAATCTTAGTCTCTCCCGTGACCATGATTGCTGTAAAGCATTCGAAATTTCGGGAACCAAAAATCAAGATAAATCCGCGAAAAAATCCAAAAAGATAATTTCATTTAAAATGTCAAATATGCGTAAATCTAAGAAAGTATTATGTACTAAATATGTCATAACGTATACTCGTTTATCATGACACTTGTATACATGAGACTTGTATAGACAATATTTTAAATATATTACATTTGTTTTGCATCGGCTGGCACCGACTTCGAAAATATCTCATTAGGTATCTATTCTAAATGAAAATCCCCGTTTAGTTATTTTTTACATTTTATTACCTGGAAGTTTTTTTTGTTTAAGTTTTTATGAAACAATATAATTATAGTATTAAAAGCTTATTGATATTTATAATATTTTATTCGATTTTCATGTTTTTTTTAATAAAATTTTAATAATTTAAACTTTTTTGGATTTTTTTAAAGAAAATACCAAATAAAATCACGAAAAAATCAGAAAAATAGTCTTTTTATTTAAAAGTATAGTATGTACAACGTGAAATTCAGTATTATAACTCGAGTCACGTCGCGCTGATGAAGCGACAGTCGATCTTCAACTCGATAAGTATCTTGAATATAAACAATTATATGCATCGCAACGAGTCTTCTTTTCTTAAATAAATCCTTAAATAAATTTAAAAATAAACTGAATTTAAATTGCTTTTATTTTCCAGTGATTCGACATTTTTTATAAACAAAAGAACTATATTGTTCATAATCATATCCTTTAGTTACATATTATTTTTAATTATTGTTTAACAAATAGAATATTATAATATATTTTTTTTGTAATACAATGCTCGCTAATGCTCGTCCTAGGAACTTCAGAGTATGTGTTAGAGTAACCATATAAAAGACATATATAAATAGCTCTTTAAAAGAAACATGTTTTTCGAATATATATGTATGTATATATATATATATATATATATATATATATATACAAGGAAATACTAGCGTATACCTTTCGTGTGGTAAGTAATAGCGCTGGAGGCATAGCCACTCTTCCCATACAGCGAACAAAAATTGAGTTGTTATATTATATAATATGTATAATATGATACAATTTCGTTAAACGTACATAATATACTACATAGTCTCTATATTATATGAATAGGCCAAGATAAAAACCGTTCAGTATCTTTTTCTCCTCTGTTTGTTAACCGAGTTCTTTTTTTTTGCTTAGTAACAGCTGTTAACGAGTTTTAGTGTTATCGATAAAAAAATATTGTGATCAAATTTCAACCACTAGTTTTCTATAAGTCATAGATTATTACCTGATAACTATAATTTTAATGTAACTTACTAAGTATTGGAATGGGGAATTTTGTTAGAATATGATTAAACGTGTTCATATCATTCTAACATGACGCCTATTGAAGACAAAGTTGTTCGGCCCAAATTAATTCAGAATACTGGTAACTTGGCCGATGAAGATTCAAAGTTTTGAATCTTAAGGTTTCCATAGTAATTTGTGGTGTTTAAATATTTTATATATTTAAACTTTTATAAGAGCTCTAATAAAAATATTGAGAGTCTACTAAAAATATTGGTTCCTTTATATAATATAGAGAAACAAAAACAAAGTTATCCCTCGGGAACCGTATATTTTTCCGGGATAAAAAGTAGCGCACATATTATTCCAGACTATAATCAATCACTGTGCGAAATTTCATCCAGATTCATTTAGCCGTTCTGCCGTGAAAGAGTAACAAACATCCATACTCACAAACTTTCACATTTATAATATTTATACAGATAATGTACCTCTGAAATCTTACCGCAGCAGTTCTGCGTACTATTTTCTACCTTACTGGTTGCTATTTTTTCCATGTCATATCGAGGTAATTATCTAAATGGAACTAAAGCATCTGACTGCCTCGCAAGGTATATGACGTAGAGTTTTGTATGTATTTTACTAATAATGCGTGAGTATATCTCTCCGTCTATCCAAAAACCATGTACCAATCAAGATATATGATGTCAAAATCCCAAAGTTAATTTTTTTTATAATAAGGTTTCTGAAAGGTAACATTGATTAAATCAGTTCCTAATAAAGTTCTACTGAAAATCATATTACGAAATCTAATTTTGAGGGTCCAAACCAATATGAGCGTTTTGTTGAATTTTATTCAAGTACACAAAAAAGTACGCAAGGATTCAATACGACCTCAATCCGTGTTAGCTATTCAAACGTTACAATTGTATATACAGGTGGCTTTATTTAATATCGGAACAAGCCTACAATTGCTTTGGGACCCTTCATTTGTGATTAGGTTTCACAAAGCACCGATCTGATATGTTTTAGTGAATAAGTTTAAGATACTATTATTATAAATGTAAAAATTTGTATACCTGGATATATGTGCGTGTATGTATGTTTGTTACTTCTTGTCGCTGAAACAGCTGGTTAGACAATATATACGCTACTGTTAGTCATAAAATTTGCCAAAAGATGGCGTTGATTGTTCGCCAAAAGATTATTATATAATAAATTATGTATTTATGTTTTTGTATCTCTTCGCTAAATGCAACAAAGGATGCACCCGATTGATGTAAGGGGAAGCTCATAGTATTTAACACAGTCAAAATAACTACAAAATAGCTTCAGTGGTCTAGTAGATAATAAATAACAAAAATATTTAAAATTAAAATATTTTTGTTATTTCTCTGTTTCTCTCTCTCTCTTTATCTCTAATTTCATGTATGTATTACGTATACTTTTAAGATCATATTTTTAAATAAAATATAAAGAATGTGAGATGTTGAGAATTTCATCTCTACCCCTTTGATCCATTGTACTTCCAGTTCATTTCACTAATATTTCACAAAGCTATACATATTTGTAACTTTTTACTAAATCTTGTTATTTTAAGTCCCAAAGTACATCTTAAGCCTTTACCTCAGAAGCCTCAACATCATTCAAGCACTGAATATCAGCTGAAAGTAGATACTGTATGTTTGTAAACAATTATATTACGTTAAGGAACGTACATATATGAGTAATAATATTAAATTGAAGATTCGAAAGTGCTTGTAAAAGTCTATTTAAATAAAGTTTACTTTGGTTTTATTTCAATACTACTATGATAAAAATAGCCTAAAAAATTTTTTTAATGATTTCTATTGTAAAGCGGCATGTTTTCCTTACCCAAGTCACGTTTGACTCTGATGAAGGGTCGGCAGAATCTCGAATGCGATCAGTGTCCGTGAAATGGTCCAAGTATTAGTTTGGTGCACAAATCAATACAGGCTAACCAATATTTAAAATCATTA
This sequence comes from Brenthis daphne, assembly GCA_947093115.1. NCBI lineage: Eukaryota > Metazoa > Arthropoda > Insecta > Lepidoptera > Nymphalidae > Brenthis > Brenthis daphne. Next base: position 24,506,601 of record OX352473.1, read on the forward strand.
TAAACTTGAATATAATTATATTCAAGTTAATACATACATACATAAAAGCCAGTGGTAGCCCAGTGGTAACACGCTCGCTTGGAACACTGAGTGAAGCGGGTTCAAATCCCGGGTCTCGCACCTCTGATATTTTCATGTGCGAATCATTTCTAACATGATTACCGCTTGGCTTACGGTGAAGGAAAACATCGTGAGGAAACCTGCATGTCAGAGAGAACCTAGCAAGTTTTCGAAAGACATGTGAAGTCCGCCAACCCGCACTTGGCCAGCGTGTTGGACTATGGCCTGATCCCCCCACGTATTGAAGGGAGGCCCGTGCCCAGCAGTGGGACATGAAAAAGGGATGAATACATAATACATACCATCTCAATTTATTAAGGATTTAAGGTCAAGGTTCAACGAGTCACAGGGTTATTCAATTCTAGAAGAATTTTGCAAAAGACACAGTTTATAAAATTTTACAGCAAACTTTGTCTGCTCGAGACAAGAAGAGTTCGAGACCAAGTTCTATTTATTGTGTAGCCCTTTAAACTCGGGGATTCATCGCAAAAAGCAAGCAAAATTGTCCCCCAAATGAGCCCAACAATGGAGAAAGATGGACCTTAAACCTAGGTATTGCCTATAACATAGTTGCGTCATGTTTCAATGTTACTTGTTGACGATTTTGATTTCCAAACATCAATCAGTCGTGAGAGCTTCATAGATTAGGTTAGGCTGGTTTCTGCTTACTTCTTGCACCCTCAGATCATATTAAACTCAAAAGAGTATATCGCCAGTTTTTTGAAAATACTGAGTGAAGCGACTTTAAGCATCGAGTCATGCATGGTCAGAGGTGGTGGATAGATGTTATTTTCAACAGGAGATCTCATGTGTTCACACTCATCAACAGCTCGCCACCAGCTGCATTGTGGATTTATTATTATTACAAAAATATTTATAGTGTAGAAAATATTAGTTTTTCAAAATGCTGTATGTATCTTATACAATGTCATATAGTTTTATTTATTACTAGCAATGCCCGCGGTTCCGCCCGCGTTCAAATGACCAAAAACCAAATTCTTAGGTTTTACATAGTAGTATACTCTTACTTTGCAGTTTTTGTATTTTTTCTCAGAAATGAGATATTTTCCCGCGATAAAAAGTATTCTATATGATGACCCAAATAACCAGCTATCACCATACCAAATTTTATCAAATCCCTCCAGTGATTTTTCTGTGATGCAGTAACAGACAGACAAAAATTCTAAAAACGGCCTCTGTATCGATAATAATGTCTATTTCAATAAGATTATCCTAAAAATATTTAATGTACAGATTCGGCTCAGTTAGAATTTTATTATATGTATAGATTAGTTATTTTAGTAGGTTTTTTTTAGGTTACGCCCTCATTTTTTCCACAATTTTAAAAACGTGAAATAAAGTACTCCGCACTAAAAGACTTAGGGTTAAGGTTCTTAACTGATTACTCCAGGAAGATGACTCTTGATTCGGTTTTGTTCTTTTAGATTATAAAACTATTTTGAAACGATTGAAAGCTAAAGAAATATCTATAAATGAATGTCTGAATAATCTGTAACTTTGACTTCACTAATACTTTTAGTGAGATAGAAATCAAAAAATTTAAGCCTACGTTAAAGCAAGATCGGACAAAGAGATAAGGAGTGTTTTCTTTGAATAACACACTGCTTAGATCTTTACGGCCGTCCTTTTATAATAATTTTACAAAAATAATGTTGACTCGTAAATACTTTTTTTTTCTTCTATTCACAATCGTATTATATTTTTTTATTATTTATATTGAGTATATAAAAATATTTGAAATTAAATGTTACAGAATATACTAATAACGAACTTTGATGTGTCTGACCGGCAATGCGGCCTTTATGCCACAGTTCGTGAGTTCGTCAATCTTTCGTCAATAATTTTGCAAGTCTTCAAATAAAAAAAATGTTTGTACTTAGACATAAAACAATTCTCAAAATCGTTAAATAAATACATATATATTGGGATATTAACATACAGCACCATCTAGTTCCATGTTAAGTTACGAGGTTTGTGTTATTAATACCAGATAGTTGATACACTACACACAAAATTTTTAAATACATACATATTATAAATACAAACTATTATAAATACCCATGACTGGAATACCAACATTCGTGCTCATCACTAAAATTTATGCCCCCAGCGGGACTTGAACCCACGACTGCTAGCACAGCAAATAGGGTCACTACAAACTGAGCCAAACGTGTCTTCAGAATCAGTTCATTCAATATTTTATTTATCCAGACCTATTATAGAAGAAATAACAAGCTGTAACTTTTATTAGTAAAAATATATGATAAAACATTTTGTTCGAACATATAGGCACGTAATACGAAACCATTCTGAGTTAACCATTCAAAGGGTACAATTGTATTCAGGCTTATGGATGGGACCTGAAATTGAGATTTTTGGGTTGATAAGGTAATACGGATGATTGTATGGATGTAATCATTGGATTGGACGGGATTGGAACTTTAGAGTATGGTATTAAATGAATACGTGATGATAGAGAAAACTAAGGCATTTATATATTATGCCTGCAGATAACGATCGAATTAGATGCTCTAGTTCAGCGATTAAACTAGAATAGTAAATTTGTTCTATTAGATTTTATGTTGCAAACTTTATGATTCAATTTATTTTATATACGAGTACTATAAATAAATAATATGCAAAATATATATATTTTTTTAATCACAAGGACTCGTAAAAAGGAAAAGCTCAACAACCCACCTCGATGTTACAATATTTTATCTACTATTAATGTCGATAATTATTTTATCCACTTTCTGGCTTCGTCATAAGATCAGCTAGATGATATCAAGTTATTATATAAAGAGGTATCTAAATTTAACATAGTTACAAAATCATTTCATTTAAAATTGATAGAATAGATTAAAATCGAATTCCAAAATTTGGTTATATATTTTTTTTTATTAATTAGTTAAACAAATTAAATATAAACAAGTTCAATTAAATAAAACTATCTTTTCGGATTTTGTCAAATATTCGCGTAAATCTAAGAAAGTATTAAGTTCAATTAACTAACAAACTATTTCAACATGTTCAAAATAGGAAGTTCTATATATGATAGAGTGTGAAGCTACGGCTTTGCTTGAACATGTTTCACAATTTAGTTCACAACTACACCAGCCTGTAAAAAAACCACCGTGAGTTCGAGTTGTTGCTTCAGATTCAACCATCAATCAAAATCTATCAAAATTGTTCTAATAGATAGATAGTTTTAAGTTAAGTTTTCTCAAAAATATTAAAGATTCAAGTTAACAGGATAAGTTTACGTTTTAATTTGATCTCCAGCATCCCCTTGATTTGTTTTATTAAAAAAAATCAATTCACCAATTCTGACAATTATAGTTTTTTCATAATACTTTCTTAAATTTTCGCGAATATTTGATATTTTAAATAAAACTCTACTACTATCTTTTCGGATTTTTTCGCGGATTAATTTTGATTTTTGCTTCCCGACGTTTCGAATGCTTTACAGCAATCATGGTAACGGGAGAGACTAAGGTTTTAAACTTCTCAAACGCATTACATAGTTATAACAGACAGTTAACCACAAAATAACAAAATGATGCATTAAAATCAAAAGATAGTTTTATTTAAAAGTATAGTTTTATGTAGAGGATAAAGGTAACATATTCGTAACTCAATATATCTCATAAACAAAAAATCTACGTTGAATAAAAAAAGGATTATAATTATTATGGCAAAGAGTTCATAAGGTATTAAAGGTTTTAGTTTTGGATCAGTCAATAAGTATAAGTTTATAACTAAGACCTATAAAATATGGATTGAATGAAAAGAAAGTGCTTTAGCGTCAATGATCTGGTCAGTCTTTCTGATAATAGGCTTGTGGGCAGAAGATATTCACTACATTATTTATTCTAGACTCGATTCGCAAATACAACCCAGGAGCATATTATGATGCGAACTGAATATACTAGCCACAAGAATAAAGAAGGACTAAGTAAATTTTAGCAACATATTTGATTATTATTCCAAGAGTTTACTTTACGTATCGGGATATAACTAACCTATATCTCTTCAGCCTATAAATTCCTCTTGCCAAAAAAACTTTTTAACAAAAAAATAAAAACCGACTTCAAACAAAAGCACTAAAAAGTAAAAAATAACTGATTGGTAGTTTTCATTTACTATACATACCTAATCAAATATTTTCGAAGTCGGTGTGCTTTGCTTTGTATGGGCTGGCACCGATTTCGAAAATATTTGATTAGGTATGTATCTAATAGGTAGGCTTTAATTACTTAGCCAAAGCACACCGACTTCGAAAATATTTGATTAGGTATGTATAGTAAATGAAAACTACCAATCACTTATTTTTTACTTTTTAGTGCTTTTGTTTGAAGTCGGTTTTTATTTTTTTGTTAAAAAGTTTTTATTTTTCCCTTTTTAGTGTAGACAGTAGTAGCATAGTAAGGATTCTAACGTGTTAGGCTTGTCAAATCAAACAAAATAAGCCCAAACTCAAAGTATCTACTATTAGCCGTTGAAGAGTTCCACCTATCCACCTTCTGGCCTTGCCATCAGATCAGGTCAACAACACCGAACCGCTGTACTATCAACGGAAATAGAAATACTTGCAAAGTTTCAAGTCAATATGACAATTAGAAGTAGGTTAAATTCATCATTAGTTGTTTTTCCACCCTTAGGGTTGGTATTTTTTTTTTGAAATTTAAATGGGACCAATCTGGAAGTATACCCTTTCAAACAAAACAAAAGTTGTCCAAATCGGTTAATAAATGACGGAGTTCTGAGGTAACAAACATAAAAAAAAAACATACAGTCGAATTGAGAACCTCCTCCGTTTTGAAGTCCGTTACAATGTGAACGAAGAAAAAATGAAAAAATTATTGTTGTATTTATGAGAATAATAGCTCTTGCTAGTGACTCTAATTATGTATCATACACGATATAAGTGCTCGCATCCTAAGGGCCAAATATGTGCCCTATAAAATGCAAAACCATTATAAGATCTAAGCTTGTACATCTAAATAAATATTATTACGTCTTGTATATCTAAATAAATGTTAATGGCCGTTCAGCGTACTAGCAATGTTCCTGAGAATATATCCATTAAAAAAAAAGAAAATTACCACATATTACGCAACATGAGGCACTGTAGTAATTAATTTAATTGATACCACCGCAAATTACTTTTACTTGTTTTAATACAATTTATATAAGGCCTAGCGACTCACCCTCACTCCGCTTGGATTCGATCTTTACATTTTAACGTTTAGTATAGATTTCTAAGAGTTGAGATATTTTCTCGCAGTAAAAACTATATATGTTGACCCATATAACCAGCTATAATCACACCAAATTTCATCAAAATCTATGCAGTGGTTTTCTTGAATGCGTTCCCATACAGATAAATAACCAAAAAAATTAAAAAAAACTATAGATTCGACCTCTCTATCGGGTAATGACTATTCAAATAAGATTTTCCAAAAAATATTTAATTTACAGATTCAGCTTAGTGACAAATATTATATGTATAGATAGATGACATATTTTTCAGTCAAATTCTATGTGTAAATGAGAAAATATTTCAAAATTGCGAGTGAATATTTTAATTTTATTTATGTGAAGAGATAAAGAAGCCATAATATATCCCTCTCCATCACCATGCACATCCTACGATAATAATTATTAAGTCAATGATTAATCGGCGACGTATGAGCGACGTACATTAAATATGCCTCACTCAGGTGTGGAGCTTGCGTAAAATTAAGTGGTCGCATAAAGCTCGTACAGCATTTTCATGACAAAATATATTATAGTTGGTACTTGTTAAGAACATCTTTTGTATATATTTATACTAGTTCTTAAAATATCTATATATAAACAAACTTTACAATGCAAATGTCACATATAATGGTCTCTTATAAAACTTAAAACTTTTGCTAAAAAGCTACGCCACTTATACATGTTATGCAATATGTGATATATGTATAATATAATATACTGATGTTCTTTTAGATTATTAAAAAAAATATGTTATAATAAATATATTTTCCCACAAACAATTCAGGCATGACCACCATTTTCTCTAAATTATTAATTATATATGTATATACTTACTTCTACATGTACCAAATAGAAAACCCATGAAGCACAGCATCCGTTATTGGACGATCCCTACTGTACTTTATTCCACAGCTGTGTAGGGCTTAGCTTATGCGGAGACATATCGCCTATGTGTACCCGACCTAATCTCGAAAACATAATTAACACATACGAAGAAGCTCACCACCCTAGATCTTTTGCTTCATCGAACCATCACATGCTTTATTTCCAAGGGATAAAGTCCTAAATAGTATAACTCATATGCAGGATAATACTGGCGCCTCTAATTCTCGTTAGGGCAATATTATGATTTAGTGTTGAATAAAGCTGCCTCTTACGGAGGATTTTCTGCAGGAAATTGTGAATATATCCCTCAATGTGAGCTATATTTTGTGTGTTTTAGACGATCGAATCTTATCATGTTTAATTTAAAGTGGAAAACCTTGTAAAGAGTGGAAAAAATACAGCATTTATGGTATATAAAATATATGCTTAAGATACAATTATGTATATTAATTAATTATAGCGGTCTTGCAAGTCATATTTTTTTTTAGATTCAGAAGCTAACCCTAGGGATGCTATAACCAATTTTGGCCATTCTCGTTAAGATTAGCCAACTGCGATTGAAATATTATAATGACACATAATAAACAAATTCTAGTCTAATAAATACTGCAAATGCTGCTATTTTACAAGGTTTAAATAAAGCTCTAAATGTTGCAAGCTCAATTAGAACCGCTTCCTCTTATCCTATAAAATTAAAATTTTATATGTTGGCTGAGTTCCGATGACAATGAATTTTTGTGATAATCTAATCTATTATTCAATAGTTTTATTTAATTAGTCAAGATAGGTATATCACAAATATCAGACCCGTCAGTGTGGAAATAGCCGATTTATTTTGTTTTTTAAGTCAACAAAAAAGAGATTATTAAGGAACCATGTTGAAAAACTTTGTATCAGCGAGATTCGAACCTGAGTCTTTAATTCCTAAAAAGGACCTGACCTGAGATGAAACTACCTTTTTAAAGATTTTTCGTAGTTTTAGCGAAAACGAAGCCGCGAGTTCTGCTAGTATCATATATTTTATCAAAAGATAAAATTGATTGCAATCTCTGTTAATGAAAACTGAGTATTCTGATAACAAAACTCGTATATTTGTAAGAATTACGCGGGACTTCTAAATCACGATGGATTAAATATAACTCAATCTGGTTTCGGTCGCCTGTTTTCTATTAAAATAACATTTTTCTTAAAGAATTCTTAGATGTAGCTTTCTTTTTCTTACTCAAATTTTATTAGTATTTTTTGGAAATAAGATTCAATATAATGTAAGCTTAAAGGAAATATTAGAAACTACAAAAATTAGTTATTTTAATGCCTAGTAAAATGAGGACTCTCATTTATGAAAATTTTACCTTTTCTTTTTTTTGTTAGGAAATCCAATGTAACAATACATATACCTAATAATAATAACAATAAATATGTTATACTAGCGACTCGCCATCGCTTCGCTCGTCTTGCTTCCCCATACAAATTTTATCCCCATTCTCAACCACTTAAGGGATGATTTCCGGAATAATAACTATTTCACCAAATCACTTTTCATATCATGAGATTTAAAACAAAATTATTTTAGTAAAAAAAAATCTTTTCATTTTCTTCCATACAAAACTTGTCATGACAATAACAAACACAAAAAAAAAGAATTATCCGATTTGGTTCGTTACAAGCTCCTTTTTGAAGACTAAACAAGACACAAGCAGATGTATAAAAAGAAGAAAAGGATTAGCTTTATAATACTCTATTTGTTTGATTAAAATTCAAACAAATATTTGCCAACTACAAAAAAAGTATTACAGAAATTTCTTCATTACATATTTAAAAGTGCAATGTTTACGGTTCGTAGTAGCGCCTTACCTCCAACTGATTACAACTAACACTCAGAAAGAATTTTTAAAATTCATATTTTAAAGCAGGAGTTCCCAACCAGGGGGGCGCGTCCTCCTGGGGGGATAGGGGGAGGGGGGGGGATTGAGCATAGATAGAGTTTATTTTGTATAACTTAAAATTAAAATAAATAAAAATCCTTAAAATAATGTGTGTTTTGATATAACTAGAAAATAAAGGGGTGGTTGATGTACATATTTTTTACAATCCGGGGAGACTCAACAGAAGAAAGGTTGGGAAACCCTATTCTAAAGGAAGACATCTATATCCATCGGGTTAAATAGAGGACGAAATTTAATCATTATCAAAGTTCGATATGAGAAAATAATTAAGTATTTAAAGCTATTGTTTCTATTGCTAATGGAAAATCGCATAGGGCTCAATACTTGTATATCTGTGAAAGTACCTTATATTTAAATCACGTTAAAACAAATAGAATTGCTTTTTAAGCTAAATCCCACTCGAGCGGTGCGAGCTAACGACTGACGTTACGGAACGCGTTTACTGCGAGTTAATATAACATGTCTGTACCCCATGTTTAAATACGAGTATCTTTTTCCCGCGAATACATCGCTCACAAACTTCGCTCACTTAAAATAGTTTTACACGTTAAACTTAGCTTTTACGGTTTAAAATATTCAGCTGTAACCTGGTACGAGTAATTTTCAGGGATAGACTTTAGTTTTAAATACGAAGAGCTTTGAAACATGTCTTTATGGTATAATAAATTGTATATTTTTTTGCTATTTTTAGGGGTTAAATGTATTGTGAGAGACTGGAATATATGAAACACATGTAAATTTAAAAAAAATATGCAATCAAATTATATACATAGCCATTTTTACGATATTAGATGATATTTAATAGATAAACCATATTAATATTTTAAATGTGAAAGTTTGTTAGGATGGATGTTTGTTACTCTTTCACGCCAGAACGGCTGAACGGATCTGTATAAAATTTGGCACAGATATAGATTATAGTCTAAAATAGCACACAAGTTACTTTTCATCCCGGAAAAATATATGATTCCCGTGGGATAGATTATTTTTGTCTAGGGACAAAATAATGGGAAAAAAGGATTATTTATTTACTGCGGTTAAAAAGCAAAATTACTATAAGAGGCAGAACAGAAATTATTATTAAGATATTTACGAGTATCATATCTAAATGTAATATCCATTAAAAGAGTACAACACAGCAACGTATACAATTGAAATTCAAGTGATGACATATTTATATTTTCTTCGTAAATATTCTTCGTACAATATTAAATGATGTGTTTTTTCTATAACAAAATTAAATTGAATACATTACGTAGGTATATATTTTAAAAGCTTTTAGTTTGCACGTAGATGGTAACTTTCAGAATTACTGTTCGGATGTTGAATTTTCTTTGGGTATAGAATGAACTCCTCCTTTATCAAGTCGATCAAAGAATAACAATTAATTAATTTAATTTATTATTGTTGAGTTGTTTATTTTGTTTACTTGTCGGTCTTGCCTAAAATTTCATGATAAACATAAATTGTAAACGTTGAAAAGATAAAATTTAGTGAAGAACTTTTAAACATAAATACAAATTATCAAAACCGTTTCACAGTTAAATGTCGTTCAAAGGGCAATCAAAAACAAAGGCAGACTTTACGATATCGGGACGAGACCTGAATTAATTAAATCAACCCTCATTCTGCACCCTTCAATTTTACAATTTGAACAGAAAGCAAAATTGAGAGGTTCATCTTGGTATGAGTGCTACGTAACGTTTGCCTTGCTGTATGTCAAATAATAGAAGAGTCTTTGTTAAGAAAAATATGTAGTAATATGACATTTTCGTATATTGTGAACTATTCTTGTATATTCTGTGGTTGGATTTTTGAAGTTTTTGTAATGTTTTAGTAAAGGAATAAAAATAATTTGACTCCTGTATATAATATTATACGTCCAAATACTTTACGAGTAATGTAGATATTGAATGTATTATATTTTTCACGATTTCCTTATTAGTTTTTGTACATGGTTTCATTGGTGTGGAAGAATCATCACAAATAATAGCTATATTTATAATATTTTCTTAGACGTTTGCAAACAATTGACGTTGACATTTTAAATAAAAGGAGAACAAAAACAAAGAGTCTCTCCCGTGATCATGATCAATCTTTTTAAGAGATGATTGCTGTAAAGCATTCGAAGCGTCAGAAAGTAAAAATCAAAGTAAATCCGCAAAAAATCCAAAAATTTAGTTTTATTTAAGAAAAACTTATATTTATTTTATGTTTCTCTGAAATCTGTTAAACCGTAGAAGTAATGCACAAGCTTACGTTATTATATTTGTATATTCCCGATTTTCAGCTTCCACCTTCCAGCTTTTGTCCAATATTTTTTCCTTCAACACCTTTTTTCACCCCACTAGGGGTGGAAATTTAAAATATAAAAAGTTTTTTAAGCAAAACGTTGTTTATACAACTATAATATTATACAATATTTGATATTTTATATCTATTTCAATAATCTGTTTTACCCACATATCTATTACTAAACATTTGTATTTGGTTTTGTGGTGTACATATAATAATTTAGCATTTTAGAGGACGTACTATCAATTTGCATTTAATAACAATATTACCTTTTGCGTACATAAATCCTTGATTACCTATTAATATCACAATGGAAGGAATCGAATCGTGTTTATTTTTATAGAAATAATACGTAGTTTATAAGCCAAGAAGTAAAGATTTTTAATAAATATAATTAAACAAATGCCTAAAATGTGCAGACATGAGTGAAGGTTTATCCTTTACTTATTAATAACGAAATATATATACAATATTCGTACTCGGTTTTCAAAAACCGAACGCCCGACCGACTTGTTTTATTTAATTTTACAGCTAACAAATGTGAAGAATGGTAAATAAATACATAATATAATTATTTTTGAGTCAATATTATGACTATATGATGTTCTCCCGACCGATTCCGGCCACGGCGGCCAATCTCATTGAGACTAGCCAACTGCGCAGGAGATATTATAGTGCACAAGTGTACGCGCAGACACAAGTGCACTCTCTATTCCTGTCACTCTCATATTCCGGTGGGACGACTGCTCGACACGACCAGTGAGAGTTAAGGCGCAGGACCGACGGCTTTACGTGCTCTCCGAGGCACGGGGGTGAAACACCGCCAACTTCCCAACTCCGGGCTGTTACTGAGGCTTACTTATACAGAAAGACTCAATAACTAAACTTGGCCCGACCCGGGACTCGAACCCAGGACCTCCGGGTGTGCAGCCGTACATAAATTACATAATAAAAAAGATACAGCTCTAAAAATATAATCTATAGATACATATAATAAAATTCTAACTACTTCGAAACTGTACATTAAATGTTTTTTGGAAAATCTTATTGAAATAGTCATTATTATCGATACATTTATAGATACGTTAGAACGTAAGTAGGGACGAACCCGAGCGGAACGAGATTAAGTCGCTAGTCCTATAAACCACAATAGAAATCATCCTAAGGGTAGAACAGTTACTTTTCGGAAAGCTTTATTTTATTTTTCCTGAGGAACTTAAAGCAAATCTAAAGAGCTCGTACTAAAGCTAATCACGTATTTAGATCAATGTGTTAAACACATTCCCTGACGACCGCGTAAACCGTTCTGCTCGAGTTCCAGCGTCCCTACAACATTCAATTACATCAAATCTTACCCACGACCCTTATAATTAGTTCAAATACTGTAATAGTTATATTCATGATGGTTATTTGATTGTTATCTACTATGTTAGTAAAATAACCTTAAAGTTTTTGCTTACTTTTATGCTAGCTTACAGTTCCATAATAATAGTGCCAGTTGGAACCCCATATATTAAGCATATGCTATCCATCGGTCTGTCTGTCATACTTTAAAGATCTATGGATATTATTTAAATCCAAACATTTTCCTTCATATTTCTAATAATCAAGTCGGATTTTCTTATAAAAAATACAAGCATTGCCTGCGGCTCCGCTCGCGTTCAGATGGCCAAAAACCAAATTCTTAGGTTTTACATATTAGTGTACTCTTACAATGCAGTTTTTGTATTTTTCTCAGAAATGAGATATTTTTCCGCGGTAAAAAAGTACCCTATATGTTGACCCGGATGACCTGCTTTCACCATACTAAATTTCATCAAAATCCCTCCAGTGGTTTTTCTGTGATGCGGTAACAGACACACAAAAATTCTAAAAAAAAAGATTTGGCATCTGTATTGATAATAAAGTTTATTTCAATAAGATTTTCCAAAAAATATCTAATGTACAGATTCGGCTTAGTTACAATTTTATTATATGTATAGATAACCAAGAATAGTAAAAATTTAGGTGCTCGTAAGTACAATAAACATATTAAAGTATAATTTTGGTGGTTTCTTTAATACATACCCAAACGCTATAAATAATAGAACTGGTTTAGAATTAGTCAGACTTTTGGTAGAGGACTAAATCTGTGAAATGCTAGTTTTATTATTAAATAGGAAATACAATAAATATATTGAAATACGTATTAAATTATCGATACGGTTTCAAAATGGAATTGGATTTCCTTTCAAGTAAAATAAAACAAAAAGAAATAAAACCTTTTTTCACCTTGTTTTAGACGTTTTTATAATATCCAGTCCCTTTAATACTCTTTGAGTTTAATACAATGGTTCGATAAAAGTCAATATATATAATATTTTCCTGACATAATAATTGTTCGTCTTGCAATTTTCACTACAATAGGTTGTATTTATCAGACATCACATTATTTAGATAACTATATTAGTATATGTATACAGCCATTTTTATCGTCCCACTGCTGGGCACGGGCCTCCCTTTAGTACGAGGGGAATCAGGCCATAGTCCACCACGCTGGCCAAGTGCGGGTTGGCGGACTTCACATGTCTTTCGAAAACTTGCTAAGTTCTCTCAGACATGCAGGTTTCCTCACGATATTTTCCTTCACCGTAAGGCAAGTGGTAATCATGTTAGAAATGATTCGCACATGAAAATATCAGAGGTGCGAGACCCGGGATTTGAACCCGCTTCACTCGGTTTCTCAAGCGAGCGCGTTACCACTGGGCTACCACTGCCATACTATTAGTATATATGTAGTATATGTTAAATTCAAAGTCCTGACTGACTGTTACATCAACGTACAGCCTAAACCGCTGGGCCTAGAGATATGAAATGTGGAAGGTGTGTTCCTTGTAAAATGTAAGTATCCACTAAGAAATGGTCTTTTTGAAATTCGACCTCTAAGAGTATGAAATGGGGTGCTGAATCTTCTGTAAAAAAAATTATTTTCTGCGTCGATTGACTCGAAAATTGGTACACATAATCTCCAATCAAAATAATGAGACACAAGTATCACAGTTTTTTCAAAATCATCCCACAACAGACTCAAATAGGGCTTAGAATATCCTACACGGCATGGTAGATGGGCGCATAGCACGCAGGGTGGCACAGAGTGTGCGGGGGATCGGGCGTGTTTCTGTATTAATTACTTATTAAATAAAGCCAAAGAAGTTTTTTTTTATAATTAACGCGAGCGAGGCCGCGGGTTTTACTAGTTATATATATTATTTAGATATACTAGATTTATGGTAATATATGAGTACTTATCAAGGCCAGTTCGCTATTTATTCATAACAAGTTGGCGGTGTTACACCCCAGCGGTAAGGAGCACGTAAGTCGTCGGTTCTGCTTCCCGATTCTCACTGGCTGAATGGAACTTTAGTCCCTCTAAACTTGATTAGAGGGTGCACTTGTGTCTGCGTACACATAGGCACTAATATCTCCTGCGCAGTTGACTACTCTCAGTGAGATAGAGTGCATATGAAGTAAAAGACAGAAAATTCTTAGACAGTGGTTAAGCAGGTTTGGTTGGTTTTCAATTACCTTTTTGTAAAAAATATTAGAAAATATTAAAAATATTAAAAATATTACCTTTGTATGTGTAAAAAATATTAGTTAAGTCTTTGTTCTCTATTGCATGATATATTATATTCTCTTCTATTGATTGTTTATTTATGAGCCTTTGTTGTAACACAGGGTGTTTAGTAAAAACCACGGTTTTTACTAAAGCCTATGTATAAACACACAAGAAATATAGATGTGACTTTACTTCTTTTTACTCTATTTTTAAACTATTGTGTTGCATAATAGTCAACAAGAGTTATTCTTTATATTCTATAATAGAAAAACATATAAATTTTGTAATAGACTATATAAGCCAGTAAAGCTATTTTCCAAACCCACCATAATAAAAAGCTTTTTCCTGATTTTACTACTCAGAACATATTGTGAAACAACTTCCAACAGTTTTTATTAAACTCTAAACTCAATGTATTATATGTTAATAAAATAAAAGGGATCTCGACCCGTCTTTTGTGACATAAACTTTAGATACGCATCGTTCCGCTCGACCCTTGCTGCTAATCTACTAATACACACCATGCAAGGATTTTTAGAACTAGTGCCACCTTAAAAGGACTAATATTCTAAACTTTAGTACTATTTACCGACTGGCGACTTATCCTTGCTTCACTCGGATGTATCACTAGGTGCCAAACAGTAACTTATGTGTTACTCCAGGTCAAAATAGGTATATGTGTATACTAAGTTTCATCAAAAGCCGTTTTGCCGTTTTAACGTAAAGGATTGACAAACAAACACGCACATATAAACTTGAGTAATTTTAATAGTTGTACGAGATTCGACTTTTAAACGGATTCTTGGTCTAGAGGTGAGCTTATATGGCTGCGGGTCATGGGTTAAAGTCTTGAGTAAAGGCAAAAGGTCAAGGTGAAGGTTGCAAATGTATTAGAAGTCAAACGCCGTTTCGCATATCACTACAATATATGTAGGTAGTAATCGATTCGATTAGGTTTCGAGATTAAATTTTGTACATAACGTGAGGTTATGTTAAGTGATTGTCGAATAAATAGATATGTTCAGACGAGCGAACCATAGACTGAATCCTTGGAATATGGGAGAAATTAAAATCAACTCTAATAGAATATTATTTACACCAGTTCAATAAGTAAAAAACGTGTAAACCTAATAATATTATTATCATGATATATGATTATAAGCTTAAGTATTTCTTTTTTTCGAAATTCGTGACACAAAACAACATATGAAAACTTTTTGAGAGTTTCACTTAACAAATAAAACATATTTTTAAGTTTTTATTTGTTTTATTCCGTTTATATCTAGTACTATAAGTGCGATTTGAAAGTTATTTTAGAAATTAATAACTTGGCACCGTGCTATACTTTTTGCCAAATCCTATCAGCAGTACAGAAGATGTACTGCGCGCGACCCCGAGTGATTGGGAAATGGGCAGGGAGAAGAAGAAGAAGAATAACTTGGTATCTTGGCGACCGAGCTTTGCTCGGCGTTGGCGCAAGATCGTTAGGTTATCATTCATTGGCGACAGTGCGAGTCCAAAAATGTACGACAGTGCGCTATGTGACATTGTTAGCATGAGAACATATAGAAAAAACTTTAATGTTATTAAAAAGTTACCTATAAAAAAGATTTTTATTTGTGAGAAATTGCGTTTTTTTAGAAAAGACACAAGATAAACTTAAAAAACAAAACCTAGTCTAAATGCAAAATTTGATGTAAATTGTTAGAGCCGTTTCGGAAATACATGATTTATTATGAAAGATTGTAGGCCTAATCTATGCGAAATAAGAAAAAAAATAATAAAAACCGACTTCAAACAAAAGCACTAAGAAGTAAAAAATAACTGATTGGTAGTTTTCATTTACTATACATACCTAATTAAATATTTTCGAAGTCGGTGTGCTTTTCCTTGGGCTGGCACCGATTTCGAAAATATTTGATTAGGTATGTATTTAATAGGTAGGCTTTAATTACTTAGCCAAAGCACACCGACTTCGAAAATATTTGATTAGGTATGTATAGTAAATGAAAACTACCAATCAGTTATTTTTTACTTTTCAACCGACTTCAAAAAGGAAGAGGTTCTCAATTCGACTGTATGTTTGTTACCTCAGAACTCCGTCATTTATTAACCGATTTGAACAATTTTTGTTTTGTTTGAAAGGGTGTACTTCCAGATTGGTCCCATTTAAATTTCAAAAAAAAATACCACCCCTAAGGGTGGAAAAACAACTAAAGATGAATTTAACCTACTTCTAATTGTCATATTGACTTGAAACTTTGCAAGTATTTCTATTTCCGTTGATAGTACAGTGGTTCGGTGTTGTTGATCTGATCTGATGGCAAGGCCAAAAGGTGGATAGGTGGAACTCTTCAACGGCTAATAGTAGATACTTTGAGTTTGAGCTTATTTTGTTTGATTTGACAAGCCTAACACGTAAGAATCCTTACTTTGTCTACACTAAAAAGGGAAAAATAAAAACGTTTTAACAAAAAGATAAAAACCGACTTCAAACAAAAGCACTAATTAACAAAAAAAATCAAAAAAAAATAAGCCCAAACTCGAAGTATCTACTATTAGCCGTTGAAGAGTCCCACCTATCCACCTTCTGGCCTTGCCATCAGATCAAGACAACAACACCGAACCACTGTACTATCAACGGAAATAGAAATACTTGCAAAGTTTCAAGTCAATATGACAATTAGAAGTAGGTTAAATTCATCATTAGTTGTTTTTCCACCCTTAGGGGTGTTTTTTTTTTTTGAAATTTAAATGGGACCAATCTGAAAGTATACCCTTTCAAACAAAACAAAAATTGTCCAAATCGGTTAATAAATGACGGAGTTCTGAGGTAACAAACATAAAAAAAAGAACATACAGTCGAATTGAAAACCTCCTCCTTTTTGAAGTCGGTTGAAAAAAAGAAATTATATATAAACAAACTATGTAAGTAGAACTACGAGCAAAAGGTAGTGGAACATAAAAATCCGTCAATGCCAGCTAAAATTTAAAATAAATAAATCTATTTTTATTAAAAGCCATTTGAATAAATGTTGAAATTTTAAATATTAATTGATTTCAGAACACGATTCAAACAGAATGCAATTTTTCAGTAAAATACCTTCCTTTTACTTCGACAAATAATATTTGTACACGTTCCCCTTTAATTGAACTCTGCGTAGTTAAAATGAAAATGTAGCAACAAAATATAGTCGCTAATAGGTTTAGTTTAGTAGAATTCCGAGAAGTGTAATACTGATGATATTTTTATAACAACAAAGCAAATGTTGTTGCTCTTAATTTTGTGTTTTTTATTATATTTAATTATTTATTAGCTCGCTGTTTAACTATAAATGTGTTAGGTTAAACTTAGAAATAAAACTTTTAAATGAGACCAACTTTGAGGTAAACCTTATGTAATAAAACAACAATAATCGAAATCAAAACTACACTGTAAAAAGTTACGCATGTTCAAACATAAAAAATAAAAAAAATAATATGTCAAATTTAGAACCTCCTCTCTTTTTTCGTCGGTTAAAAAAGGTATGCAAACAACTAGACAATTTTTATACGGATTTATAGTTGAATAAATGTTAATAAATAAAAATAGAGCAAAAATAATGAGCTATTAATTTAACTAATACATAAATATTTAATTTTCCCTTAATCTTTAAAGAAAGTAAACTCAAAAAGGCTAAATCGAGAAAAATAGCATAAACAGCAAATAACGCTACTATTTTTGACTTGGACGTTTATTTTGGCAGACTCCATGTAGGTATATAACTTTATTCCAAGTATAGTATGAATTAATATAAGTTACAATGAGCGTAGGTACGTGTTCGTCCACAACAAAGTATTGTTCAGATCAATATGTCTATTTCATATCAGAAACGGTATTGGTTAATGATTTGGGAACTCGTCTACTGGTCAGGGTATTATGTACGTATTTATTATTGACGTACAATACTATGATATCAAATTGTTTTACTTATCCGATTACTTAGAAGGAGGGTACTGTTTTTATGCAGAAAATATATTACATAAGATTTTGAAACTTTGATTAGAAAATTTAACTAGTTTTTTATATTTTACTTCTAAATTCAAGATATATTATGTTAATGTAAAAGTCCGTATTTTGGTTATTCATTCCATTTTTTTTGTTTAAAAATTCTCACAGTAGATTCGTATTATGATAAGTATATTTTTAATTTTCCTTTTTTCTTTTAAGTACGGAAGCTTCAATAAAACAAACAAATTATATGTAAATATACATAATATATTTACTCAGTTAACATAATCTACGAAATGTTTTACTTAGTGTACAATTTCAATATTTATTCTCCTACAAGCGGTTCACACTCACTTCGCTCGTGTTCACCTCCAAAAAACAAAACCATCTATCTCAAGAGATCTGTACATTTTTTTAAAAAGGGCCCTATGTGCCAGACTTATTCCAGACTATAATCTATCTCTGTGCCTAATTTCATCTAGATCTGTTCAGCCGTTGTGGTGTGATTGAGTAACAAACATCCGCCTAAACTTTCATATTTATAATATTAGCAAGATTAGTAAGAACTAAGATAATGAAAAAGCTGTAACGAGGTCGACACACGATTGAGTTTCTATTGAACAAATTAGTTCTCCAGAATTCCTTACAATAAAATGTTAAAAATTCTTTTTCTTGCTACAATACAAGTATTTACAGTATCGCTTCATCCCGCTTGAGGTTTTTGTTCAAGAACTACGCAAACACGATTGGTGAGACTTCAGACGAAACCCGCTCAATTTCACGCTCTCAGCCTTATATTGTACTAAGGTGATAGTTTTATTGCTTACTATACATATATATATATATATTGTCATGAGTTGATAGAATTTTGAACAATTTTGTTTTTCGATTGCAGCTTTTAGATAACTGTCTATGTTTGTACATACATACATATATACATATATACATACATATGTATGTATGTATGTTGCTTCTTACTTTTTACCCGATTGCGGCGAAGCCCACAGGAGGGTTATGTATTTGACCTGTATGTATGTCGTTCAATTCGTCTTGATAATATTAGTGTTATAGAGTATATAAATATCAATAAAATCAAAATGAAGGATCCTAGGCCCGAATTAGTATATCTTGAAAACAAATTTTTCGTCCGAATCAATCGAGTGGGGTATAAAAATACAAGTTTTTAAGAGGCGATTACAAAAATATACATAACTTAAATGGTTAAAAGTTATTGAGAATTGATTGAGCTTCGCTCGCCCTTTTGTAAAATCGAGCTATCTCGGAAAATATGTAAGAATGAGGTGTATTTACTGAAAAAGACTGTATTTTTCAGTAAATACACCTATTTAAATAAACTTACAGTCACGGCCTTGTTAAGACATCGAGCTTTCTAGAACGCATAGTCCGGTCCCAATGTAATTATTTTAGGTCGAATAATTCCTGTGACATTAGGGAAGTCGTTGATTGACAGCGGACTTGCTTTTACTCCCCAAGAGACTTCTTATTAGTAGGTGTAAATGACAAGAAAGGAAAATAATTTTAAGTGATTATATAACGTAATGGTTCTTAGCTTTATTAACGGTAAAGAAAGTGCTACATTATAGCTTTTCTGTGTTATGGAATCATCCTATATATCATCAGCTCGAATTCGTCCCTTGGTACGTTTTAACGTTTAATAAAAAAATTATAAGTATTTTTCCGCAGCAAAAAGTATCCTATATGTTGAACCAGATAACCAGCTATCATCGTATCAAATTTGATCGAAATCTGTTTAGTGGTTTTCTTGTGATGTGCTTCCAGACAGACAGACAGACAGACAGACAGACAGACAGACAAACATTCTAAAAACTATAGATTCAGCCTCTGTATCGATCATAATGATAATTTCAATAAGATTTTCTTAAAAATATTTAATGTACAGATTCGATTCAGTTAAAATTTTATTATACGTACGAGCACTACCCGCGGCTCCGCCCGCGTTCAGATGACCAAAAACCAAATTCTTAGGTTTTACATATTAGTATACTCTTACATTACAGTTTTGTATTTTTTCTCAGAAATAAGACATTTTCCCGCGGTAAAAAGTACCCTATATGTTGACCCGGATAAGCAGCTATCACCATACCAAATTTCATCGAAATCCTTCCAGTGGTTTTTCTGTGATGCGGTAACAGACAGACAGATAGACCGACACAAAAATTCTAAAACCTATAGATTCAGCCTCTGTATTGATAATAATATTTATTTCAATAAGATTTTCTAAAAAATATTTAATGTACAGATTTGGCTTAGTTAGAATTTTATTATATGTATAGATAAAAGAATATTAAAAAAATATATATTTTAGTTGCAACTAAAAATATACATTATTCTAAAAATATATTTGGATATTAAACGTCTTCAATGTTAAGACGCAATGATTGATAAAGGTTCTTTTTTTTTAACCGTTCAGTCAATAATAATAATATTATATTTATGAAAGATATATCGAACAAAGCAAAAGATTATTTGACTTTTGATCGCCTCCAAGAAAATACAGCCTGTGTTACATATTATAAAAAAAATAATTACACAATCAGTAACAATCACACAATAGTAACAAAAAAATGTATACTCGAATACCTCGTTTTTTTTAAAGTCGGTCGATAATAAAAACCTAAGCGTACATTTTGAATAACCCATATACATCCTAAATATTCCAGAAATGTCTCAACATTATCTCAAAACTTATTAAACGATACAACTTTTTCTGTTTTAGGACAAGTTGAAATGTGCTTTTGTATAGAAAGGGCACTACAAAGGCGGTCTTACTTTTTCGACTTTCTTTACGATCTATTCATATAAACGAACCTTAAACAGAGCCTAAGTCCATAGTTGACATCTGACGGTGCAGAATTTTGCAATTTCCAACGAGACTCAATGTAAGGGACAGCGCTTCTACCATTCATAAATAATTTATTTTATTGTGAGTTTCATCTTATATTTGTTCTGTTATAAGCAAAAAATTGTCTATTTTCTTAAACCTTTCTTTACCAATATGATATTATTGACTGTATAGCGCAATATTATTAGAGATACCTATTGATACCAATATAGTGCCATAGTTTCTGATCAAAGAAATGAAATTAATTCTGAAATTGATCTCGCAATATTAGTATTTTTCTTCTCTTAACTTTTATTGAACGTTTCTTAAATTAAAAAAAAAATATGTTTCTCTATCCGTCTGCCTGTCTGTCTCTCTGTCTGTCTGTCTCTCTGTCTGTCTGTCTGTCTGTCTGTCTGTCTGTCACAAAAACATATTTTATGCGACTTCGATGTGCCGTCCGTGTCTGATATAAAATTTATATACATAAAATAATATTTTCAAATGTAAGTAGAAAAAAATTCATATACGTACTTGACAATTCCATGTTGGAAGTTGAAACATTACAAACAGATTTACCCTCGCCTCAATCTGATTTAATCTACTATTGGGCAATATACAGGGTATTTACGAAACGTATTGACTGTTTTAAAAGCCAAATTTAAGTGAAAATGTGTATTATAATGGAATATGAACAGCTGGATGCCAGATGAAATTGCAAACGCTGTAGATAACTATTGATTAAAAACATACAAAATATTTTGGTGAGTACTGAATATATTGTATCCTGATATACTATATATTAAAATATAATCTGTATATTAAATATTTTTTTGAGAAATCTTCTTATAGAAATAGACATTGTTATTGATACAGAGGTCGATTCTATTTTTAGAATTTTTGTCTGTTTGTCTATGACCCCATCACGAAAAAGCCACTGAACAGATTTTGATGAAATTTAGTGTGATGATAGTTGGTTATCCGGATCAGCACTAAGGATACTTTTTACTGCGGGAAAATATCTCATTTCTGAGAAATCTATACTAACCGTTAAAACGTACCAAGGGACGAACCCGAGCGGGCCGAGGGTGAGTCGCTAGTATAGACTAATTATAATGAACATGAAATAACATTTTACTATATCCCTATATATTTATTTGAATAAAATATTTGTGGTAAAATGTGCAGAAGGACAGGTAAAAAACTGAAAAAGAAACTTGTTTCTGGGTATGAAATATGTAGGTTTCAGAAATACTAAATAACTGACTTTGACCTGTAAATAACAAAATAATTTATTGCATAATAACTTTTTGAATATGTACAATCTTGAACTACTTTCTAATTATAACTATTTATTTCACTCCAATTAAGTATTTTGAATAAGTTTTCTAGCAGAGTTCAGCTGCTGAGGTACCTATATGGAAAAAATGCGAATTTTTATTTTTTACCTATTTTTCACGCTGAACGTGAACTATATTTCATGATTATTAATATTAATAAGGCTACCTAAATAAACTTTAAAAAAGATATAACTTTCAGGATAAATATTGAAAATTATAATACAGAAAAATGTATCCCACAAAAAAATGTTTTGTAGAGAATTTTCTACAATAACATAAAACTTCAAAACTAACCCAACATCAAATATTCAGATAATTTTACCCGCCTGTTTACATTAGCATCCATTATCCGAGATATTTTACGATCGATTGACTTCATTATAGTTTAATAATTTAATATAAATTTCAAATCTGTATTCGAGTTGGCTATCTTCTTCCACAGTAACATATTTACGTAAAATTTTATTCAAATTAGAATGCTTACATTATACCTTTTATGTTTTGCTGGAGGCGTCGTATTTTGATGTTGATCTGATTACTTAAAACCATGGTTTTTGGTTATTTAGTGTTGCTACAGATTCCGCTGTGAATATTAGTGGCTGACCTCATGATGGGCTACCTCAACGAAAAACATTAATTTTAATACAGAGGCCGAAATCTATAGTTTTTAGATTTTTCGTCTGTCTGTCTGTCAGTCTTTCTAGGAACGCATCACGAGAAAACCACTGGACTGTAACTAGTGCATAAATAAAAGCATTCAATTATATTGTTACACTAGCAATTATATTAAGAGATCAATCATAATAAGTAGGAGCATGTTTACACATAAAAACAAGCCCACAACTTCACTGGCTTAATATATTTAGCATAACTATTTTACTTATAATAATCTTAATGCGCTTGTCTCAACAAAAAGGCTTTGAAGTTCAAAAATAAATAATCTAATCGAGGTAGTTTAGTCTATATAAATAAATAAACGTAAAAATAAACTGATTTACATATTAATGTATTTCACTTCTCTAACCACTTCCTTATTCATACAGGAGTTTCACAATTTATTAAGAAACACGCATGCATAATGTATACACCAAAGAGCAAAATACGTTTCCAAATGGGAGTAGACGAGAGCAGGTCGAAATGTGAGAAGCAAAATGCCTAAAGGGTCCGGAAAGGTTCCTTTTAGGGATACATTATGACATTTAGTAAAATTTTAAACCCACTTTAATACGTGTTCTGATGATAGTGGATTTGTTTTTGTATCCGTTACAATTTATGGCGGTGTTTTGTTAATTTCATCTAAATTATAAAACAACTGTCCGTTGTGGTCAAATTGTGTACGCATTTTCAATGTTTTGGATAATTTCTCATAGAAATTCATTAAAGTTTGTTTGATTTTCATAACGCAGTTTTATGCTTGTATGGTAATTTAACCCTTAAATAAATAAAAATTAAATATAAGCAGGAATAAATAAAATGATATTTGAATAACGATATTATAATATTACAGAAGTTGTCTTTATGTATAAACTGTTTTTCCATCCATCTAGAAAAGTGTAAAATAATTACGATGAAGACATACAGATAGTAATTATTACTCGTATAAAATTCATACCTTCTTCTTATTTTCGAAAACTGAATAGTTAATGTAACTGAAAACATAATAAAGGTGGTAGTTATAGCTCTACGTATACGTTACTTACTTGTTCCACGCTTTTGTGTTATTATGGCGCATTTCATCTTAATTATTTCAAAAAAAATATGGAAAACTAAAAGAGCATATCGATATTTATTAGATTATTCTGTACCATTATTCATTTAATTGACTTATAAAGAAGATTAAAAGATTCGATAGGAATCTACTAATATATAAAATAGATAATAATAGATACTAATATCATAAACAGCTTTATGTACCGAGATAAAAATAGCGTCGATCACACTCCGGTCCATGAGTCATTATCTCTATACAAAAACTCCATGAACGGATTGCAAAGTTGCTTCTTAAAATTAATAAGAAGAAGAACTAAGAAGGTGACCATAGAAGATATAAGAAGAAGGACTAACATACAAACACATCTTCACCTTCGTATTTAATATAGTAGTAATTTCATTAAGTACGGAGAAAGTTTTTCATTTTTATCAAAAGATCGTTTCGCATGTAAATAAACAGAATATGTATATATGTATATGTAGATGTTTATCATAATAATTACTAATGTACACAATTTGTTTTGTCCCCACAAACGACGGAGATAAACATAATCTAAATCTGTACGATCCGTCACGTGAGCTGTTTCAGACGAGTTCCGGGGTTCACATCGCATTATATTAAATGGCCAGTTAACATCTTTATTAGTTTAGGAGACTTACTAGATCTAGTTAGTTTTTTCGGAATTAAATCTAGATCTGTATCTAGAAGCAATTGCGAAAAAATTGCATGTGGATAAATAGATATTTTCAGTCCTTTTTTCACGAGCCTATATTCAATATGAGGGGGATCAGGCCATAGTTCACCACGCTGGTCAAGTGCGGGTTGGCCGACTGAGCATGTCTTTCGAAAACTTGCTAGGTTCTCTCAAACACGCAGGTTTCCTCACGATGTTTTCCTTCACCGTACGACAAGCGGTAATCACGTTAGAGGTGATTCGCACATGCTAATATTAAAGATGCGACACCTGGTATATGAACCCGCTTCACTCAGTTTCCCAAGCCAGCGCCATTATCACTGGACTAACACTGCTGTATAAATAGAACGTGACGCCTAAATTTTATAAGTATCGTGACATAATGAGATTTTTCTTGTAAAGAATGTAAGAAATATTACTAATATATATATATGTATATATATATATATATATATATATATATATATATATATATATATATATATATATATATATATATGTGTCGTGTTATCCATATACTACGAACATCATCTTTGGTGGTTACTTACCTTGTGGGCGTTATCAGGGCTCAAATAATAAAGTATTCAGTGCTCAATACACAATTTAATCAGGGAAGTCACAATGTTATAAACTTGAAACGGTAATTCTAATTATTTAGAGCTAGCGGGTTCACAGTCACCGATCATCGACTTCCAACTACAATATCAAAACATAACTCTCCATGATCAACCAACGTTACTAAGCCGCGTATCTGCAAAGAATGTCGTGATGGCGTCTCGACCCCGCTCGAGACTAAATCTCTGCTCTAAATTCAAAATCAATTTAAAAGCAATAAAAAGTAAATTAAAGAACATAGTGACTTTAAACAATAATAAGGTTTCATAACAGAAAAAGGTAACTAAATCCTCTCCGTCTTATATATATATATATATATATATATATATATATATATATATAGAATATTTACTGCTAAATATTATGTATTTAAATAAAAAAAATTCTTCAATAAACACAACCATTTAGTAAAACAATTTTCAGAATCATTGTAATTCCAAACTTTCAAACTTTATCTACCCCATAATTAGTGCATAAGTCACTCAAACCGTTCTCAAAAAGACAAAGTTACTCTACCCCGTAATAATTATGACGAGCTTAGCCAAGCTAATTACAAGCACCGGGCCCTCGCGTAAAGGACCCGCGGTTGGGGCAATATTTTTAGTAAAAACTAGCATTGCCCGCGGCTCCGCCCGCGTTCAGATGACCAAAAACTAAATTCTTAGGTGTTACATATTAGTATACTCTTACATTGCAGTTTTTGTATTTTTCCTCAGAAATAAGATATTTTCCCGCGGTAAAAAGTATCCTAGGATCGCGCGCTACATCGCCCGGTTTATATAGCTTGAGCAGGCGGTCGAGCGATGCGGGGCAGAGGGGATGGACTCGCCGTAGGCATCTCAATGCTCGCCAAGCATTAAAAATGTTTCGCTACTAATTACTTCTAACAACGATATCTCAAAAACTATTCATCTGATTGATTTAGTGTAAAGAGCAATTTTAATCTGCATTAAATGACTAAGCTAACTAAAATATTCATTTGGATAAGGATTAATACCGAACTAAAGAAAATAACTTTGAAAATAACGTAATGTTTTTAATTAAAAATGTTAACATAAAAGTGGTTATTGTAAGTCAACCGTAAGAGATAGAGATATGCTATCGCGGACTTTTTTGTAGCATTTTTATAGATTTTGAATTCTCTAGTACATTACTTAACTGTATCTTTGCTAGTTTACGCGGCGTTCGCGTGGAAAGTTCCCATTTGGCGAGATTTTTTGCGACCTCTTCAACATTTGTCGCCGTATTTCAGCTAATTTACATAAAAGCATAATAAATTATATACCTAAACCTTCCTCAAGAATTACTCTTTCTATTGTTGAAAACCGTATAAAAATCCGTTTAGTAGTTTTCGAGTTTATCGCGTTCAGACAGACAGGAGGACAGACAGGAGGACAGACAGGAGGACAGACAGGAGGACAGAAAGACGCGGCCGGGGGACTTATTTTTATAATAAGTATAGATAAGGAACGCTCATTATTATATTTTAGATACAAACGATCGTTATGTAACACTAGAGGTAGCGTCTGGTTTTAAATAAACAAATAAATATGTTGGGATATTAACATACATCACCATCTAGTTCCATGGTAAGCTACGAGGCTTGTGTTATAGATACCAGATAGTTGATACACTACACATAAATAATTTTAAATATATGCATATTATAAATATAAACACCCATGACTGAAGTACAAACATTCGTGCGCATCACACAAATGAATGCCCCCAGCGGGACTCGAACCCGCGACTGCTGGCATACCAAGTAAGGTCACTACAAACTGAGCCAAACGTGTCGTCAAATGGGTTTTACCCAAATCTAATTATTTTGTCATAATTTCAACTCGTTAATTTTATTTATAACAATGTGTGTATATATGTTGTTTAATGTATATGTGTGTGTATCGTTGGTCTACTGGCAAATACTGGCAAATGCTGATCGATAGTTCCTAGGTTCCAGAACTAGTACGAGTACATATTACATATTACACCATCGATCAAAAAAGTACTACATACACAATCAGTGACGAAAAATGTCCTCACCGAATGAGCGCTCAATTGAATATTTGAGCGCGCTTTTAATTTTTTGTGAAAACAACTTTAAACATTGCAGGTTCAATTTAAATTGTTGTATATTTATATGAAATAAAATAATTTTTAAGAGATTTTTTGCGTGGGATTATGTATTATAGTACTTTTTTGATCGATATATTACATCTATGTACATATATAAATAATGCATCTTTCAAGAGGAGGTCATTAATTTAATCTAGATATTTATATAATAGATATCGAATAATCGTAAACCTCTATCAGGCAAAATCTTAAATTCTTTTCTGCCTTAAAATGTTTACAGTATTTCTGTATCCGAAGTTATTGTACGAATTGAACAACTGGTGAGACTACTGAAAGAACTCAATTTCACGCTTTCCACCTTATCGTGCTGAAATATTTTAAAACATTTTATGTATTTTATCTCGCTTTACTTTACAACTTTACTACGGTTAATAGAAAAAGCTATTTTATTTACAACTGGGTGATGTGTATTATGAAGAATTCTTCATAATACACATCACCCAGTTGTAAATTTTGAATACTATTGTAGGTTAAAAAATACTAAGTAGTAAGTATAATTTTTTAATGAAAGAAGAAAAATATTTGTAATAATCTTGTAAATAACATAATATTTAAAGTAAAATTGAAGTGTCTGTCTGTGATTTTAAAGTAAATATGTTTTCTTAAGTACATAGAGTTATTTATATGACACCAGTAAAATCTTATGGTAATAGTCGTTATTATCGATACAGAAGGCGAATCTATAGTTTTTAGAAGTTTTAGAATGAATCACGAGATTCGTGATTCATGATCACTGGACAGATTTTGATGAAATTTGGTATGATGATAGCTCGTTATCCAGATCAACATATAGAATACTTTTTACTGTGGGAAAATATCCCATCTCTGAGAAATCTATGCTAAACATCAAACGTACACGAGGGCAAGTCGCTAGTATAGAAATATTTCTAGAACTGGAGCGGGACGTAGATTTTTTATTTCGATATATCGAGCTATTCCCATGGGATAACAGTCTATTGTAAATGTTACCTAGAGACGCGTGTAAACAAAGCTTTACTACGGAGATGAAAATTGTTTAGTCAATGTTACCATATTATATTATCGTAATACAACTAAAATAATACAATAACATTACATAATATTTTTCTGTTTTTAATATGTCACCTAAATATGAATTATTGAAAATTGTACTCACACAAAAGAGGTTGCAATGTCTGAACAGTTCTTTTGGTCTTTTTATGAAGTAGCTTGAACTGATTTACATATCTACTATAGCTCTCAAATAATCGCGGTGTACGTAAATTGACTTTAGGAATCATGTCAAATCAGCTTGTACCTCCTCTTAAGCTTTTAAAGAATACTAGCATTGCCCGCGGCTCCGCCCGCGTTCAGATGACCAAAAACCAAATTCTTAGGTTTTACATATTAATATACTCTTTCTTACGTTGCAGTTTTTGTATTTTTTTCTCAGAAATGAGATATTTTATCGCGGTTAAAGTATTCTATATGTTGACCCGTATAACCAGCAATCATCATACCAAATTTCATCAAAATCCCTCCAGTGGTTTTTCAGTTATGCAGTAACAGAGAGACAGACAAAAATTCTAAAAACTAAAGATGCGGCCTCTGTATCGATAATAATGTCTATTTTAAATAAGATTTTCCAAAAAAATATTTAATGTACAGATTCAGCTTAGTTACAATTTTATTATATGTATGGATAGATTTTATTGATAAAAAGTGAGTTAAGTAAAACAATAATATTGAAAATATCTCTTAGATGTGAGGTACGCTATCTAGTGTATGGCCATACAAACCAATAGGGGCGTGCCAACTTGGATCCAGGGGGCCGTCAAATTACAAGGGATGATATTTTATTTATGTGCCAGATAAAAACTTGGCATTCTACCATAAGATTGAATACTTCCAAAGAAGATAAACGATGCGCTTGTTTTTCACTTATAAGCTTGAATAAAGTTATTGGAAAATAAGTAAATAACAGTGAAATTAAAAAATCTTATATTTAATACTTCTTTAGATTTACGAGAATATTTGACATTTTAAATAAAACTATCTTTTCGGATTATTTCGCGGAGATTATTTCGTGTATTTATTTTTGTTTTTTGGTTCCCGAAGTTTCGAATGCTTTACACTAATCATGGTCATGGGAGAGACTAAGGTTGTAGACATCTCAAAGGTTGTTACATACAGTGCCTATACACAAATTATACAATGAATCTATAGACATAGAAATATGGCACCAGATGCAATAGATGCAATATTTGTTAATTTTAATATGAAATCTATACATATAATAAAAATTTAACTGAGTCGAATCTGTACATTAAACATTTTTTGGAATTAATTAAAATATATTTTTTTTGGAATTAATTAAAATAAATATTTTTTTGGAATCTTATTGAAATAGTCATTACTATCGATACAAAAGCCGAATCTATAGTTTTTAAAATTTTTGTCTGTCTGCGAACGCGTTACGAAAAAACCACTTAACAGATTTTGATGAAATTTGGTATTATGATAGCTGGTTATCCGGGTCAACATATAGGATACTTTTTACTGCGGGAAACTATTTCATCTCTGAGAAGTTCATACTACACGTTAAAACGTAAATTTAGAGATATAAATATATGAAACAAGGAATTAATATTCTCTAGTTTTATGTATATTTTTACTGTATCGTCGTAGTCAGTAGTAGTATAAATATCCATCAGCTAAGTTTTATTTAATGTCATCAAGACCTACAATTATGCTGAAAACAAAACGCAAATCAAAAGCTTCTCAAGGGTTTCAATCAATATTTTCGAATTAATGTGAAGTGGTTTTTCTTAACGAGGGCTCGCTGAGTTCAGGCCATTTCTCAATTAAAATGTTAATTACTAATGAGAAGGTAAAGCAGGGGTGACCTTTGTAATATTTAAGTGCCGCCAGCGTTTGTTAATGTTCGAATTTGGTCAATTTTCAAAGTTTCGTCTTATAGTTTGAGCTTCGATTTATACTATACTAGTTTTTGTCCGTAACTCTACTTAAGCACGTCTATTAGAAAAAGTTTATATTTTAATGCAGAATACAGACTTTGAAACGTTATTAATTATAAAATAAAGTCTTATTAACATTTGTGTGATTTGTTATGTCCCGCTGAGTTTCTTTCGTCAGTTCTTCTCAGGTCTGAGGCTTCTTCTTTCCGAACTGGTAGTAGACTCATGACGTTCAGTAAAAAATTGTAATAATTTAATGCTGAATAAAATATTTTGTATTTTAATATTATTATATATATTCTTTATTGCACAAAAAAGTAGTCATAAAAAAATACATTGAAAGAGACGAGGACAAAGGTGAACTTATCTCTATAAGAGATATCTATATTATGATATGATCTATATATTATGATATATTTTAAAAAAATCTGTCAAATGTGTTTGTGTCCTTGCGTCTAATACTTTTGATTCTCGTTGGAAATGAGACGTTATAATTATAGCGCATAAATATGTTTATGTTTGTATCTACGACACTGTAGCTCTTAAACAGCCGAACCAGTTTCATTACGATATGCTAACTCGAAATCTGTTTGATGTTTTTATTTTCCATAAAATTATTCAGTACTATTTAAAAAGTTTTTCCTTCAACTAGCATCTTATATTTCTTGGAAATAGGAAAACGTTTTGCAGTATACGGTGACTTTATGTTTATCTTCAGAAAGCATGTTCTAATCACAATGATTCCTTGGGTTAAAATATAACAAAACGACGAACAAACACTATTGCATTAAACTATTACTACTCATTTTTTTGTAATAGATAAACATTTCCTTAGTTTTAAAAGAATATTGGATATTTTAAATAAAACTACCTTTTCGGGTTATTTCCGCAAATTCATTCGTATTTTTTGGTTTGTTACATTTGTGACGTCTAAAATCTTAGTCTCTCTCTTGACCAATATTGCTGTAAAGCATTCGAAATATCGGGAACCAAAAATTAATATTAATCCGCGATAAAATCCAAATAAAAAAATTACATTTAAAAAATATTTGCTATATTTTTAACTCGTGTGTACCAGCCCTTACGAATACAACAAGAATTGCCTCGTAATGCGCCTTCAATAACCTCCCTTAATGATGGCGCCAACTGGCAAACTATAACGACAAATAAACGTCTTGCTTATTTAGTTTTGTGTAGTTTTCTCAAGCAATTAATTTGTATATCTACAGAAAGAAAGTTATTAAATAACTAGCGATTCATCTTCGCTTCGCCCGGGTTCGTCTCTCGGTGATTTTATATAATTGACACAACTTTTTGAATCACAGTAATTTGAAACTCGATGAAATGAAAATGCGATAGTAAAAAGAGACAAACGCATAAATATATAGGATTAAGCCGGCAAGAGAATGAGATAGAATACATTACACAGGAAGTGAAAAAATAATAATAATACTAAATTATATATGTACCTATGTGGTAGAGTTCGTGAAGAGTGCAAATACGATATGGCGGACTCCCAAAGATGGTGGACTATGGAAATGGTTTGTTGATAAGAATACGAAAATAAAGTAAAAACGTTTAAACTTGGTAAAAATATTATTAAAAAAAATAAACCTTACAACTATCCTACACCTGATACTCTATATTCATCTCATTCTCTCGTAGTTTACTTTTCTGAAATTTCACCTCTTCCGTTTGTGAATTGTATAAACACACACTTTTTTATTTATAAACTTATTCAAATAAAACAAATGCTAAATGTTAAGTGGAACTTACCACAATTATATATTAGTGAAAACTGCAACCAAATCAGTGTACCCGTTTCAGAGATTAGATTAGCGCACAAATACACAGACAAACAGACAAAATCTAAAAATCATCATAATATTGGGTTCTACTGTGTTAGTAAAGACCCCCAGTAATAGTTTTTCTCAAATAAATTCTATGTACAGACAGTGATCAGTTACTTTATTATATGTATATAGATACTATCAATTTTAATTATAGAGGAACTTACTCAATTCGGTTTTTTTGAATTGTTACACATTATCTTTGCCAATATCTATTAAACACTTTTAATGATTTTTAGACGCATTTAAGATTATGTATACATATTATAGAATATATATCAACATATGTATATCACAATAGTATACTCTAGTTGTCTTTTAACGCACCTAGATCTTCTAAAGTATGCAACGAATTTTGATATAGTTTTACAAAATAACTTATTCAGGAAGATGTATATGTGTAATATACAAGAAGGAAGAGAATATATTCAGAATTAAAGAAAACTCGATGTTTTGTAATAAGGTCGTCAAGTCTGTGCGACGCAAAGAGAGGAAGTAAATTCTTTTAGCCATTCTTAAAATCCGAGTTTGTGTTTTTTCTTTACCATTCAGTAAAGTTACATAGTTCTGAATAAGATAATAAAATAGTCTGAATTACTACAACAGTGTAAAACACCCCAGTTACAAGGAATAAAAGAACGCGACGCGTCTTTTATTTATGTTTATCGTTGTTGAAAGTTCGAATGGGATCATGGTGTTCGATGGGATGATGGTGTTTATCATGGAGAGAAGGTTACGTTGGAACTTTGTAACATATAAGCATACCTATAATTATTTTTTTCTTTTATTAAGATTCTTATGATTTTTTTTATAAGGCGAAAATATATTTTTCTAAAATATGAAGAGTTTAAAATATGTTAATTTGTATGTAATTATTTTGTGATATTATAATGAGTTTTTAATAGTTTTTCTAGCTAATCCGAGAGATCTCGCGTGAGATGCTGTCAGCACCCAACGGATTTTCGAATGAAAAACGTATGTGCCTGTGTATGTGTAGCTTTAAGTGACTTCAGAACGCGACGGAAACAAGTAGATACAGTGTAGCGTTAGTGCCTTCTTTTGAGAAAACATGTTAAAATTTGCGTGGGGCGGCCGCAGCACCCCGCTAGTGCTCGCCTTATTCTTTTACGGAGGCTATGTATACGATACGTACGTATTTTTAAATAGTTTTGATTGAAATTTTGAGATTTGAGATAAAAAGAATTTAGAAGTCGGAATTGAATTAGAATTATGTTTATTATTTATTTATTGAATATAACACTAATTAATATTTCTTCTTCATTATTGCACTCACGGTAGCAGATACCTAAGCCCTAAAATCCAGTTTCAGTATATGGGGTGGCCATAACACCATGCGAGTGCTTACGGGGCGCGTTAATATACTAAACTGATAGTATTATACATAGATATATTGTACCAAATATTGCCTTTTCTTTTATACGAATAAAACCCGACAGCGGCTGTTTTAATATTGTAGAAAAAGAAACACCTAAAATAATAATAATAATAAAATAAATTTGTATACCTAATTTAAAACATACGTTTATGTATGAAAATATTTTATCAACATTTATAACAAATGCAGCAACAAAATCTATTGATACTACTATCTATTCCTTACAGAATCTTTAGTCAAACACACTAGTACCTAATAAAAATGTACCCTAAATATAGACAAAGGAAAAATTAATTTAGCTTTCGTTTCTCGTATTTTCTTAACCCTTTGTTTTCCTAAAATCATGTATTAAGGTCAAACATCCACAAAGTTAGGGAGGATTGACGAGGGTTCATTCAATTCCAGGACGATCCTTGCACAAAAACCAGGCTTCATTTTCAATTTGTTTTTTACAATATATCGATTAATGTGGTTATATTTTAATAACTTCTGTTGAATTCTCTTTGTATTGCTATTGAGGGTAGCTGGTTTGATTTCTGCTTAAAGAAATTTGGAAGTGACCGCGGTATATTTTTCTGCAAACACCTGACCTAAGATGACTTCATAGAAACATGGGGCTTTAGTAACTCATCACTATGTTCTTTATAGGGTAAAATGAAAACGTTACAATTACATGTTTGTCTGTTCATTTATTTACTGTCTACAAAAAGTGCTAATTTAATGATGATGTTCTCCCAATTCCGGCCACGGCGGCCAATCTCATTGAACGTCACAACATGCACTCTCTATTCCTGTCACTCTTATTTTCCGGTGGGACGACTTCTTGATTCGACCAGTGAGAGTTAAGGCGCAGGACCGAAGGCTTTACGTGCTCTCCGAGGCACGGGGGTAAAACAGCGCCAACTTCCCAACTCCGGCCTGTTACTGACACTTACTATATAGAAAGACTCAATAACCAAACGTAGCCCGACCCGGGACTCGAACCCAGGACCTCCGAGTGTGCAGCCGTACATGCTAGCCACTACACCACCGAGCAGTTAACTGCTAATTTAAAAATACCTTCTTAGACTTACGCGAATATTTGACATTTTAGATATTTTAATTTTGTCATAAATGGTCACGGAAGAGACATGATTGCTGTAAGGCTTTCAAAACGTCAGGAACCAAAAATCAAAATAAATCCGTAAAAAAAAACTGAAAAATAGTTTTATTTTGTGCTAAAATTATAGCGCTATATTATATAATGTCTAAATTACATTGAAACTCAAATTTTATTCAAGGAAATTTGAAGAAGCACTTTTGAATCTTCAACTTAATTTAAAGGATGTCAGCGTAGTCAGTCTACAAGGAAGCTATCGCTGGCTCGAAAAGCAATTCTGAGAAGAGCCGGCGAGAAATTCAACAGTTTCTCTTATAAAATAAAAATATAAAGTAACAGTAATTTTAATACAACATACAGCATCCCGCATACGAGTCAATTTATCTTAATTCCACACATTTTCACCTAAAAGAAACTTTTGAAAGTAATATGTTTTACTTAGTAAGTTAGTAGTACTGTTTTAATTTAAGCTTTAAAATTTCGTAAAAATAAATCAAAGACGTCGAGCATACACTCGGTTTTATAAAAGATTTATTCACTCTTTGGAGATGAAAAGTGTTATAAGCTTGTTTTAATTTTTAGTATTTTTAAATTACTAGTGACTCACCCTCGTTCCACTCGAGTTTGTCCCTAGTTGCATTTTAACATTTAGTTGTGATTTCTCAGAAATGAGACATTTTCCCGCAGTAAAAAGTATCCTATATGTTGACCCGGATAACCTGCTATCATCGTATCAAATTTCATCAAAATCTATCCAGTGGTTTTCTCGTAATGCGTTCCCAGACAGACGACAGACAGACGAAAATTTTAAAAACTATAGATTTGGCCTCTGTATCGATATTAATAAGTATTTCAATAAGATTTTCCAATAAATATTTAATGTACAGATTCGACTCAGAATTTTATTACATTTATTGATGTGTATTATCACAGATCATATAATGCTATAGTAGACATTACATTTTTAAAGAAAATATCACAGACTACAAATTTGTAGTCTGTGATATTTTCATTTTGATCCTACCTCTAGTTTCAAACCTAATAATTATTATACTAACACAATCTGACTGATCTTAATTAAACTTGAGTTACTTGAACAAACTTAAATCAACTATTCATTGGCAGCTGTGAAGTAGATCTAGTAAGCCAAGCAGTCTATTAAAAATTAGGCTATATTATATTCGATTAAATTTTCCACTCCGGTACAAAATTTCTCAATATCTCTAATTTCAAATGCCAATAACAATTACTGTCGCGCACAAACTATATCTAATCTAATAAACTAATCAAGTTGCTCAGTTATATAATATATAAATTTCGGAGAAATTTCCTTTTTATTATAAAGACGACAAATTATGACTTTTTGATACCTTAGGTTACATTATTGCAATTTTCGTGAGGATTTCTAATTTTTTAAACACATAGTTTGGCCCATGTTACTCGCTGATAATATAGCTTTTTATAGGTTAAGGAATTTTTTAAATTGGTCCAATACTTTTTAGTTTACATAAACAAATATACCTACAAAAAATTTTTTTCTTTATAATATATATATATATATATATATATATATATATATATATATATACATATATACGTAGATTTAAAACATTGAGTACGAAAATAAAATACAGGAAAGTTAAAATTTTAATTTTTTTTGTGTTAAATCTATGTAAAAATATAAAAAATATATAATAATAAATATCCAAACATTATGTAAGAAAACAATGACACGTGTCGTCCTTACGAGCCCGTGTTAGAGCGGTTTATTATAAAGCCGTCTGAGACCCAGATGGGATCACGATGTCATTGCTTACATCGTTGAAGGATTTTTTGATCCCTCGTTTATTTCTCAAATATATGTTCAAAATTATGTTATTTATTTAGATAGAATTTTTTATGCCTCTGAATTATCCTTTTTTTTAACGTTGGGAAATGCGTTTACTCACAAGGTGTGGGACTCACCGGCGTAATAATGCCAGTATTACCCACTAAAACCCAACAAAACCTTCCTCCGTCTTAATGGGGCATCGCAGGATCGCTTACGCATTCAACTACGACGCCCCGATGGCAGGTCTGCCGAAGCAGACCACAACGACCATGGAGTTGCTCCAAGGTCCACTCTGCTATCAGAGAAGTACCAGGAGCAACCCGCATGGTACACCGCCCACCGAAGATTACTGCAAATTAATCGAAAAAAAACCTAAACAAATACAATCGGTCTGACCCGGGACTTGAACCAGTAGTAGTTTTAATACCAGCTATAAAATGTTTAAAAATAAATCTAAAACATTGTATACACTCGGTTTCATTAAAATAAACTTTGATTGGAGATGAGATCTAAGTGAGACCATGGACTCGAACCGACGGCCTTCGGATGCATGGCCGCATGCTGGGCCCTAGACCAACTGGGCATCAATTGACACATTACTATAAAGTCAGAGAAATAATAATATTTAATTCTATAGGAGAATACTAATTCTTGATTTCATACATTTAAATCTTTAAATTATTCACGAATATGCTTTCATCAAAAGTATAAACATATGTAAGTTGCAAATGGTAAGTTTAATATTGATTATGGGATTATTCATGCGTACACTTCAAGCCATAACAGACCAACCGTCTTTTGGAAGACGAAAACTTTGGAACAAAATGTCCTTATTTCTAGTTATTAGTTGTTTTTATATCTGTCCTTGTTTGTTTAATAATATTGAAAGTTTTGACGCAATAATAAAATGTTACACTTTGCTCGTCTTTGTAATGTATATGTATATACTCGTAAAGTACGAGTAGCTGAAGAGTTTGAACGCTTGTTTTTGAAACGACTCGTCTAATAAGAATTATTTTTTTTGCTTCTGGATATGGAAGGATTTAAGAAGTACACACAAGAAGCGACATGAAAAATCCATTTTTATGTGTATTTAGCCATCTTTTTAAGTTCCCACTCCTGGGTGTGTGCCTCCCTTTACTTATATAAATGTATATACTAAGGATTATCTAATCATAGTCTAACACGCTGGCCAAGTTCACATGTCTTTCAAAGACTTGCGAGAAGAGTCTGAGAGAACCTCTCAGACATGCACAATGATGATTTCCACACAATGTTTTCTTTCACCGTGAGACCAGTGATAATCATGTTGAAAATAATTCGGACTTAAAAATATAGGTGTGGGAGACCCGAGATTTGAACATGCTTCACTTAGTTTACTAAGCGAGTGCGTTGCCACTGGGCTATCACTGCCTTATTCTTATATTATTATATATGAAATACAAGAATTTCAAACCAATTTTATATTTGTATGGATATTTATAGTCATACGCTTAAAAAAATGGAAAACCTATAGTTTTGACACTCTTACTTTTAGGAATGCTCTTGGTTTGTAAAAGCAATTTCTCTTACCTTCCCCTCTAATCCATGGTTGGACAGTTTATCCCATCCCGACAGAGTACGGTGGGATCAAGGCCTGTCATTATGTCAGAGCATATTATCTCTAAATGGTTAGATAGATTTTCATAGTAAATGTTAACACAATCGTTTGTCTTGCACAGTTAAAAAACACATATTATTTTGGCTCCTTGTTTCTTAGATAATACAAAAAATCTAATAGTAATGCAAACAATTAAATTTAAGAGTATATTTTCATCAAAGATTTTCACCCTTTTAAGAGATGATTTTCGGAATAAAGAACATTCTTACAAAATTTCATCTAAATCGGTCCGGTAGTTTTTGAGTTTATTCGTTACAAACATACAAAAACAATAATCTTTCCTCTTTATAATAGTGTAGAAAAACCTTTAAATTCTATGAGATTATCAGGACCTTTTGCATTCATTTCCCACAAGTAATATTGACGAAGTATATTGTACTTAACTGGCACGCTTTAAACAAAACAATATTTACTTCCAAAAATTTATTTTTCACAACGGAACATATTGATACAGTATTCTTTATACAATAATCCAGCATTTACATATAGCGAAGTATTTTTAAATTTACAACTTAAATACATACATATATAAAATGAAATAAATGTACTTAATATGATAGAAATACAATTATTTCATATTAATATAATTTTAACAAAAAAGTTCAGAATTTTTGTTATTTTCAAATTGATCATATAAATGTATGGCTTAAGCCACATAATATATAAATATATTAATTCTTAATATCCATATAAAAAGCAAAAACCAAATTCGAATTGTTCAAAACTTCTAAAGTTTTAGCGATTACTCATATTTTAGATAATCCTTACTTCAATATATACCTTACATACGTCTATGTACATTGAAATGATACACTAATCTATGAACAAACGAACAAAATTATCACACAGTGGAAAAACAACATTATTGTTATCACAAAACATTGGGGAGTGAGTTTTATTTATTATATAGTCTGATATGACTAGTTCGTGCTAAATATGTACAGCGCCCTTAACTTAATTATTCTATGTACATACAATATTACACCCAGAACAATGATTTAACGTCGAACTTTGATAATGCTGAAAGCAAATTATTTAAAACGATATTTAATATCGTCAGTATCTACTGGTGAACGCGGGTTCGATTCCGGAATAAGATAAATGTTTCTCTATATCACCAAATATTCAAACTTCGACAAATGATTATAGCATGAAACTATTGTAAATTCCTTTCAATTGCAAGTCAGTAATTCTTATATGAGAACAGAAACACTGAATACTTAAAAGGTTCTTAATTCAAGTACACGTCACGCCATGCCAGCGAGGACCGTCAGTGCTAGAGCAAATAGGGGTCCAGCGAGGGGTCCAGCGAGAGGTCTCAGGGGTCCAGGGGGTGTCTGAGGGGCCGCACTCGCAAGGGGCCAGCCGTCGCCCCAAGGGGACTCCGGGCCCCGCAACTCAGGTCACATCGTCGTTACCATTTCTGTTAGGAATTATTATTTAAATTAGTTTTTTTTATAAATTAGTGTGCTAGTATGGCAAAGCTTTTTAGTAACTGACCGTACGTTTTATTTAAGCTTATTTTTAAATGATGATGATAATGATGATGATCTCCTAGCCGATTCCGGCCACAGCGGCCAATCTCATTGAGACTAGCCAACTGCGCAGGAGATACTATAGTGCACAAATGTACGCGCAGACACAAGCACACTCTCTATTCCTGTCACTCTCATACTCCGGTGGGACGACTGCTTGACCGAAACCGGTAACAGTTAAGGCGCAGGACCAACGGCTTTACGTGCTCTCCAGGGCACGGGGGTGAAACACCGCCAACTTCCCAACTCCGGGCTGGTACTGAGACTTACTATACAGAAACACTCAATAACTAAACTTTTCCCGACCCGGGACTCGAACCCAGGGCCTCCGAGTGTGCAGCCGTACATGCTAGCCACTACACCACCGAGGCTTTTGAACTTTAAAATCATACCATAGTTTAAGTGTTAGTGGAGAGGTTCCGGGAAGGAAAAACAGTTGAGTGACGTTAGTATCGTATAAATATTATTATTGTCAATATTATTAACAAAAAAAAATATATGGCTAACGCTGGCTAATAACTATTTATATCTATTTAAAACGTACCTAGCGATGAACCCGAGCGAAGCGAAGGTGAGCCGCTTTTAAGAATAAATCACTACAGCTGTCATCATTTTCACGCTTGGTCCTTTTATTCATACTTTAACCTATTTTAAC
Source organism: Brenthis daphne (assembly GCA_947093115.1). Taxonomy (NCBI): domain Eukaryota; kingdom Metazoa; phylum Arthropoda; class Insecta; order Lepidoptera; family Nymphalidae; genus Brenthis; species Brenthis daphne. The sequence continues at coordinate 24,546,983 of OX352473.1, forward strand.
TTATTTACCATAGTCCTATACTTGTTTTCATTAATAATAATGCCCTAATATGCCCTAGATCATTAGCACTGCTATGATCACGAACCTAAAACTAAATTTTTACACTGTAGATAATTATGGACCACACATTTTCAAAGTATATTTAAATAACTCACTGATAATGAGGCAAGTTTTACGTCAGGTTGGATTTTATAGTACTTTTCGAGCTTTATATTAAAAAAGAACTTTAGAAGTAATGAGATTAGTAATGTATGGTAATTTTATTAGCTTTCAAAAGCTACCTGTGAAGAAATGACAAGCTTAAAAGTTATATTTTTGTACTCATATATTTTTTAATAACTTTTTTATGGGCAGATAACTCTTTTATTTTTAAGGTTCTGTACCCGAAGGGTGCCAACGGGATCCTATTACTATGCTTCCGTCCGTCTGTATTTCATGAACCGTAATAAGTAGAGAGTTGAAATTTTCAGAGAGTGTGTATTTCTATTGCCGCTATAACAACAAATAAAAATAAATAAAAACTAAAAACACAAAAATCTTTTTTTTAACATTCGCAATCAATCATCGAAGTTAATATACTAATTCATGACTAATACATAGAGTAAAGGTCATATTACTAAAAAGTACATGTAAGATGGTACGGAACCCTTCGTGTGTGAATCCGACTCGCACTTAACCAATTTTGAAGAAATAACCTAAAAAATAAAAACTTTAAATTTTCATAATTCCTTTTATATCGAATAGGTTTTATATAAGTCAAGGGCGATCTCATATAAGTTTTAATAAATCTATACCTAAGCTTTGAATAATTTTATTTGTAAGTTATTTTTCAAATTAGTAGATATTTTTTCCTAATTAACAAATATTGTCATTGTACCTGGTTATTTATTTTTCGTTTAACTTAATATTTTACAGGAATTTTTAATGAATTAATAATATATTTGGTACTAACCAAGGTTCTGCATTTGGTGTTGACTGAGCACGATGTAGTTGTTTTCATGCGTTGGATCTTCCATCACACCGCGGTGAAGTTGCTCGAGATGCCTTTCAGCGTCAACTAAATTAGGGAAGGAAAAACAATACATGTAATACTTTCTTAGATTTACACAAATATTTGACTTTTTAAATAAAACTATCTTTTCGGGTTTTTAGCGGGTTTATAATTTATCTATTCTAAATGAAAACCCCCGTTTAGTTATTTTTTACATTTTAGTGTCATGAAGTCAGTTTTTTTTTATATTTTTAAGTTTTTATTTTTATATTTTTAGTGTAGACGTAATAAGCAGGTAATTTGTAGCAAGAAAGTTTTTAATAACATATTCGATTAAACAATTTGTTTAAAAAAATATGTATTGTTAATTTTTTTTAAAAACACTCGACCGATTTCTATAAAATTTATATGGGACGACATGGGAAGTATACCCTTTCAAACAAAACAAAAATTTTCCAAATCGGTTCAGGCGTCTTCGAGTAATCGGTGAACATACATAAATAAAAGATGCCGACGAATTGAGAACCTCCTCGTTTTTGGAAGTCGGTTAAAAAATTGATGAACTTCCATGCCTTCAATGTTTTGTAGGAACTGCTGTTACTTGAGATTTAAGCTGTAAATTTTGAATGTAATTAAGCTCCATTTGTTTAATATTAAAACTTTTTATGACTCCATTCTAAGGAGATAAAATTAGAGTATTATTCTGTAACTTTAGCAATAACAGTAATTAACGAATAAACGTAACGGCAGCGTCAAGCGTTGTAATATCTAGGCAGAGATAACATCGTAATAGCTAGTTCTCATATTAGCGCAGTCGTTTTAAGCAAATTTTTAATTAGAAAAGTTATATAGAGTTTTTTACATAAGATACAGAAAAATAATACTTTTTTAGATTTACGCGAATATTTGGCATTTTAAATAAATCTATCTTTTCGGATTTTTTCGCGGATTTATTTTAATTTTTTTATTTCCCGACGTTATAGTTGTTATTATTATAATATTATTTACATGTAAAAGAAATTAACACAAGATGTGTAGGAGATAAAGATAATGTATTTTTTCCAATAAGCTATATGACAATAAAGTAACAGATTATAAAGAAATTCCTATAAAAGGGATTATTAATCTGGATTAGCTTATGTAGCTACCAAATAAATTGGTATAGGTATAAAGAATGCTTATCTATACATATAATAAAATTCGAAGTCGAATTTGTATATTAAATATTTTTTTAAAAATTTATTGAAATAGTCATTATTATCGATACAGAGGTCGAATCTAAAGTTTTAAATTTTTTGTCTGCCTGTCTGGGACGCATCACGCGAAAACAACTAAACAGATTTTAATGAAATTTGGTATGATGTTAGCTGGTTATCCAAGTCAATATTTAGAATACTTTTTACTGCGGTAAAATATTTAATTTCTGCGAAATCTACACTAAACGTTAAAACGTACCAAAGGACGAATCCGAGCGGAGCGAGAGTGATTCGCTAGTATTAAATATAAAGATGCGGAATACGGAAAATAATAAGACTTAAATCCTTATCTTATTTTATTATCACAACCCAATATTTTTTCTGCTTAACCTTATATGTCACAGTAAACATTATATTTATAAAAACTCGTAAAAATGTAATTCCTGTAATACATTTACACGTGAATCGTATATTAATAATGGCATATTATATTAATTCCAAGTAAGTGAAAATGAACACGCTAAAATGCGTATGTGTGCGCGTGCGTTTGTGCATGCCTGTGCGTGTGTGTGTATGTGTGTGTCACGTTGAAACGGTTGCACCTCAGCAAAGCCAGGGTGTCGATACAAATAAGTACATATAAAATTCTGAGAGTGTAATAAAATAATTTCACCAGATATCTTAAAATCAATGACAAATTCAAGTCACGTTATATCATTTATCATTTTGCGTACACGCGCGTATTTACGAGTTTGGGCGTGCTCGTAAATCTATTCACGTCATTTTGCTTTGGACGTGAAACTGTCGTTCCTTGCCAGCGGTTTACTTCCAAACAAGTAGGTCGCCTTTTAATGCATCTCTTAGTGAGTATATAATATTATGTGCTAAATGTTCGTCAAACTTGCATAGCTCTTAAGTTTTAAAACTAGTCTAAGACCTGAATTACGGTTTTCCTTTACCCATTTGGTTACTAGATGAGAAGTATTTTGTATTAAGCATTTTTTTAAACTTAAACCACCCCGACCAAACAAAAAAACTCACACCAAACAAAAAAAGAATTATTCAAATCGGTCCAGCCGTTTTTGAATTTTAGCGAGACCAACTAACGGCGATTGATTTTTATATATATAGATAATAAAAGTACTTAAAAATTCTGGATTTATTACTAAAATTTGTCTTTACAGTATATATAGTCTTACTTATTTAGTCGAAAAAATGTATACTACATTTATTTCATACCAAATACATGCAAATGGTTATTTTGTAAACTTTTAATTATTATTTGAGTAAAGTTCAAAAGCAAGTTCAATAAAAAATGTCATTTTAGTATTAAATATAGCAATATAAATGCATGAAATTCATGGAAATCATTTATTTGTTAAAGCATTTGTTAAATTTAAAATGACCCTTGGGCCAATGTATACTAATATTATAAAGAGGCAGTTTGTTTATTTGTTTTTTTTTTTTGTTTGTTTATTTGTTTGTTTGTTTGTTTGTTTGTTTGTTTGTTTGTTTGTTTGTTTGCTTGTTTGTTTGTTTGTTTTTTTGTTTGTTTGTTTGAACGCGCTAATCTCAGGAACTACTAATCTGATATGAAAAATTCTTTTTGCATTAGATAGCCTATCATGCTACTACCCAAAGGAGCGCAACAGAAATCATAAATGTCAACAAATCAGGCAGACTTCCATAAATTAATCTAAAACTATATATAATAGGTACGAACTTCAGTGAAGCGAGGGTGAGTCGCTTGTATGAAAATAAATAAAAGAAAAGAAAAAAAACCGAGATAATAGGAATGTGCCATTACCTTATTATAAAAAAACCTCTTTTACTCGTAAAAGGTATTTCCTTTTACGTCTACTATATTTGGTATTTTAAAGAAAGGTGGTTGTGAAAGCTAGTTAGCGACTCTATTCACTTATACATCGACCGTTGACTTCATTCCGAAAATTCAAAAAGATTTTACGTTAGAATATACCTCAGTTCCTTTCATTGGTAAAATTTTTAACGAAATTATTTTGAACAGTGCTCTTAATTAAATACCTATTTTGTATAAAGAAATATTTTTCCTGGTTTTTGGTTGAATGAGCACAATATTTAGGTCTTTTTTCTATTTCTACTGAACAATAATTTCTTGACTCCTTATCAAAAGAAAATAAAAGTTAATATAAAATATAACAAAAGATCAGATATTTTAACAAGGTAAAAATAGGAGGTTGTAAAATGATGTTTGGGCGGATTTTTTGTATTTTCTTTATCGTATATTTTTAAAGAGAATACGATAACGAGGTGGTCTCATACACATACTATAGTAATGAACTAACGACAAGCTCCGAGGTTGAACTGTGAAATATATAAATGCTATTTTTTTCATAAAACATAGAACTTTAGCGTCAATTAAAATAAATATTTTTATGTAAGTTTTTAAAAATAAATAAATTATTATAATGTAATGATTATTTTAAAAATTATTCAACCCAAACATCAATTAAATTATCGATTATATAATTAATCGAAATATTAATTATTAATATAACGTTCTTATACTTACAAGGTATTAACGTGGTTGTCGGTTGCGGCGTTGTCGTGGTTGTGGTTGTTGTTGTTGTAGTCGTTGTGGTTGTAGTTGTTGTGGTTAACACTGAAAATGACTTGTGGTTAGTGATTAAATAATTAATAAATTAAAAATATTAATATAAATAATTATTGAAAGTATATAAAATTAAGTATTAACTTGATATTTTTTTTAATAAGTATTTATATTTTGAACATTTTGAAACCTACAAAGTGCTTATAAATATTTGTTCCAAGTAGGAATAAAATTCGGTACCTTTATTATTGTATTACCGTTGCGAGATTAAAAAATTAAAGTAAGCCAACAAAACATTAATTACTGGGAATCATCGCGAACTACAAATTATTTATTCAAGTAAATATTAAAAATTAACTACATATTTACAATTGTTTAAACGTACCCGTTTAATCCATTATTTAATCGATTTAATTTAAACAGAGATTAATTAATTAATGTTTGTTCATATTATAGTTAAAACTGGTTATCGAATTTTCGAATAAGTTTACAAAATGTAATTTTTTCTCGATCATAATTGACAATTTCAGAGTGCGTCCTCAGACTATCATTCATCAGTGATGACAAAAATATTGACACCTCATTTTTTACAATTTTATGCCGCTGTTTTTTTTATATAAAATGTGTTCAATGAATATTATTATAGAATATAGGTATATAAATTAAAAAAAATGAAGGTACATTAAAATTTACTAATGTATTAGTACTAATTGAAGCCAATATTATTCTAACTGAAAATTCGATACATTACATTTATAATACTCATGTATATTGTACATAATATATGCATACTCCTAAATTATTATACAATTTTATGAGCAGATACCGTCTGTGCAACTATACAAAACCTTAGTCTCTCCGTGACCATGTAAAAACATGCAAACATGTAAAGCTTAAAAAAAATACAACAAAATCTGATAGATCCGTGAAGTTTTATTTAAAATGTCAAATAATAATCATTCATAACTCATAACTCTAAGCGAGTATTAAAATATAAACTTACTATGTAAGAACAGCTCCGCCTGTGCCTTGCCAAGGCTGTTTTCTAAGACACAACGATACGCGCCCGCGTCGCCTCGAGTCATAGAGCCTAGTTGTAGGGTCGCACTGTGCCGGTAGCCCCGCGAGGTCTTGCTGAGTCTATACTTAGTTCCTGATGGTAAAATAATTAAGAAATATATTACATAATACTTTCTTAGATTTACGCGAATATTTGACATTTTAAATAAAACTATCTTTTCGGATTTTTTCGTGGATTTATTTTGATTTTTGGTTCCCTTCCAACCAAAAATCAAAATAAATCCGCGAAATAATCCGAAAAGATAGTTTTCTTTAAAATTATATTACACTTTTTATTTATTTATTTTTCAGAAGCAAGCCGTATGTAAAACATATACAGAAAATACATAAAAGAGCTTATTCATCAATAAAGTATCCACTAATATACAATATATCATGTTAATGAGTAGTTACATAAGAAATATATTAAAATTAAAAAAAAAAACTCCTGACCTTAGATTATTAGACATATAAATAGTCTAAGACTCTGATATGTAATTCGCCATTTTGTGGTGGCGGCCATCTTGGATTTGAAAATTATCATAGTTTATAGTATTTTACTAGTCAATTCCTTTCATTTGATACCCATATTGAGGGATTTGTGAAATAAAATATGTAATCCGCCATTTTGTGACGTCGGCCATCTCGGACAGATTTTCATCAAACTTCGCTAAGAATACTCCGACTAATTCACCTTTCAAACAAAAAAAAAACAAAATCGAAATTGGTTCATCCGTTCGGGAGCTACGATGTCACAGACAGACACACACACAGAGCCGTCAAACTTATAATACCCCGTGTTTTTTGCGTCGGGGGTTAAAAAACCAGTAAAAATGAAGTATGAAAATCAAAATTAGTGAAGTTTTCATTATACCTACTTATTACATGCCCGAAATGATGACAAAACAATGACTTACTTCTAGTGTATACTAGAAGTAAGTTACTTATTACTTTATTATAATAATGTTATTACTGCTGCTGCTTTGTTTAGTAAAAAAAATTTGATTATATGACTAAGAATATATGTAGCTATATAAGAAACGATGTATATAAGAAACGATTCGAAAAGAAATATTCTTTATCAGCAGTGACAGACAAACACTTTTTAGTGGAATGTTCGTAAAATCAAATGCTTTTTTCTAATAACGCTAAGATCATATTTAAATATATTCATCTCTTATATATACGAAAACCATATTTTACTTGATGTGGCACTAAATAATCATCTAGCCACAGATACATTATTTAGGATAATTTTCAGATTAAATCGTATTTTGGAGGATGAATAGAATATTATAATTAATATTACACATAAGCTTATGAATTATCGTGTACTTTATTAGCCAAAGTCTAAATTATAAATGTTAAATCTAATTTATTAATTTGCTTATTTGGTCCAGAGTCTAAGATAGACTTCTTATTACTATCTATTTAGCTAGTCTCGTAAAATAAATAATTATATTAATATTTTTTTATTTAAACGCACTTGTCTGTGAAATTAGCATTCGTAATGTAATCTAATTCTTGACGAAGCTGTTATGCTATCAAACATCACGCAAGAACTTTTAGGATCGAAATAGCTTAATAAATATTAACTACGCGAGCAAAGCCGCGGTTAAGCTAAATAATTTGATTATAAATTAAGGTTTTTTAATAGAGATTCGCGAGATTAGACTATTTAGGGTCAATTGCTTTACTTTTAAATATAACAAATTTAAATATAACAATTAAATATAACAACTCTATAGGAGTATAATGTCGCTTAATGGGAAAAACAAAACGTAACTCCATTTAATTTCCCACACCAAATAGCAAGTTAAGGTCGAATAAAATATAACAGACTATAAGATCGGTTATTACCATTTTCGGCTATAATATACAAATGAAGATTAAACGCAATGTGTAAACGAGTTGGCTCTTATTATCGAAATCAATCAAGCATCGGACATGTTGGCGACTGTCCAGACTTAGACGGTCTACGAATGATAAATGACGTTAGCGATTATCCGGTGAAGACATTTTAAAAACCCCCGGATATTTTGTCAAAGATGAAATGCTCTTTTAAGTATTGTTTATTGGTCGAAGTTAATTTATACAAATGTATAAATAGGCAAATACAAAACATTTCAGTACATTTTTCTCATCTGTTTGTTAACCCATTATAACCTAGCGGTGCCGTTTGGTACCCAATTCTAGCTATTTATATTTTCGCACCATACACGCACCTCAAACAGTGAAGCCAGGTGATTGGCTATCGATGCGGCGCTAGAGTAACATAGCTAACAGTTTTAATACTTTATTTCAACTGATGCACTTGTTGAGATCGGCTCGACTGTCAATAAATAAATGTTGTAAAATTATTGGCAAAAATGGATTTGCCTTTCAAGTCAGAATGTTATAATTTATTTATTTTGTGTAATATATCATTGAAATGCATTTTGTTTTATTTGTATATATTTATTTGACTAGAGTGTAATGTAATTTTATCCAGTTTTGTTTGCGTATTTCGTTTAACATACGTCAAAAGTTACGGGTGCCGCATGGCACCTCTAGGCCGATATGAAGTCTTTTCAAATTATGTGTGACAATGTTTATTTTTTGATTGTTCCGTGTGTAACAGTATTTATTTGTCGTAATAGGGTTGTTCATTACACAAGGTACTTACTAGCCCTACTAGAAGAACATGACAATCTTGAACAGCGGTTGCTTTATATTGTACCTCAAGAACCGGCAATCGACTCTGATCAAGATTCGAGCGACAAAGAAGGGGGTGATCCAATAAATTAGCGAATCACGTCGCAAATGTGCTTTTGAGATGTATAAGGTTCAAACAAGACTGCAATGCATCGAATGTGACGTAGGGCTCTGTGCATCCTGCAGTTTCATGTTCGTATGTAAATTACATAAGCTGGGGTACTAATATTATATCATTTGATAAAATAAATACTCTATTTTATTTATTCACTCCTACATTACTTTAAAACTACATAATTTTATTAATAGATGGTAAAATATGTTAGCTGATGATAAGTTAATACATACCTTATAGAAGGATGTAAGCCTACGAATGAGCCTAGCGGTGCTGTATGGCACCCATTGCTTTTTCTAAAACTGATAAATCAATTCATCTTTTAATGGTAAAAAATAACTTAAGGGACCTTTAATAAGAACATATCAAAAAATTATCCAATTCAAAGCTCCTAAAATAATTCATGTCATAATGGGTTAAGCGTTTTTTTTTGTTTAGTGGGTATAGATGAGTTTTAGTGCTCAACAAAAAAATGTTGGACACAGTTTATATAGATTTCTAAAGACTTTTTATATACTCGTATGTATTTCTAAAATTTTCGATTATGATTATGGTTAGCAGTAATCGAACACTAGCTTTTTTTTTAAACTGTATATTCTTAAAGAATGGCAATTAACCCTTAGACCAGTTAAGAAATCTTTTAGATAATTGTGACTCGATATCATAAAAAAAATATACGTGTCGAATTGAGAACCCCCTCCTTTTTTCGTCGGTTAAAAATGATATAAGTAATAATTGGTTTTCAATAAGAAATCATAATTATATTATTCTATTAATTATATTTGCATCTACATGAAAGTTAAAATGTGGGAAAACCAAAGGTAAGATATAAAATAAAAATTCAATATTCCTTTCTCAATTTTCCATTCCATTTTCTTTAAGCCTAAGAAATAATTGAATTTGCACCTCAAAGCTCATACCAATTGATTCTCAGGTTTTAGAATGAAAATATGTTAAACTACTGACCCGTCCTTGCTTCGTTCAAGCGCGTCTAAACGATATTTTTTTGGTACAAAAATCGGTTGAATAAAATGAATAAAAGTAAATTATGTATCTTTTCGGCTCACTAACTGTTATAGATATCAAAACAAGTTTTGTTTACAAAATGACTATATTTTCCTTTGTTACAAAGTTATTTTTTATTTGAAAATAAATTCAAAGACAAGCATCGTTTTATTATACTAACTATTGTATGCCGTATAATATTATATTATATAAACAAAAAATATATAATAGAAAACATACTTTCATGTTTATAATATTAACTATCAAAAATAATTTAATTGCCTTGTTAGTCTAGTGGCTAGCTTATACGTTTCTGGACCGTGAGATCCTAGGTTCGAGTCGCAGTTCGGGCTAAAATGGTAACTGCTAAACTAACTGCTAACTGCTGGTAAAATGCTAACTGCTGGTAAAATACTTGTAGCTGTTATTATTATTAAAAGTCGTTAGAGACGAAGAGTTTCCGTGCGGCGAAGAACAGTGGCCGCGTATAGAAAAGCGTAATGTGGACAGATCTCCCGATGGATCGACGACTTGGTCTTTGCTGAAACCCGCTAGATGCAGAAAGAAAGACCGGCACTCATGTAAATCTATGCGAGAGATCTATTCGCAGCAATGGATGTCTTAAAGACATGGTTTGTGATGGTTATGATGATGATGGTAATGACGATAATGATGATGGTAATGGTGATGATCACGGTGATGGTAATGATGATGATGATGTCGATTCATATAGTAGTAATTTACCTACCATTGATCAATCTCTGCTCCCCATTCAGTATCCAGTGTACTTGTGGCGCGGGGAAAGCTTCGCCGGTACAAGACAAAGTGACGGCAGTTCCTGCGAGTGCGCGCAGAGCCGCACGTCCCGCCCACACCGTTGGTGCGACTGAAAAACCACAATCTGTATAAAATTTGCTATTTTACCCGCATGAAATTTAGCTTTTAAATATAGTATATTATATTTTTTGGAAAACGTAGTAAACAATGTCTGGTAAAAATAAATAAATATATCTTAAATTTTTAGTAAGGTAATCATTGAATTTAGTCGACTCTTCTTTCTGTTAAATCCATTTGAGCCAATGATAGCTTTCTTATGGACTGCCGTCACTAACATAGGTAGGTAAATGTAAGTTACTTTGGTATTAAAAATTCTTGTCAAACTTTATTAAAACAAAACATAATTTTGAATTTCATATTTATCACATGATATGACATATTATAATATATAAACTAACATTCAGTTACAATAAACTGATAATATAGATATTTAATATGTTTCCATGAGAACTAAAGAAGATTAATCTAAAACAATATCAATTCAAAAAGATTTTTTTCAGCACCAAAAGTGGCACTTTGTGCAACGCGTCGAAGCCGACGGAGCGCGTTATTTCCTTGTCAGTGGCAATTTCATTTGGACATGCGCTCTGAGTGAAGCCACACGATTTAATTTTGGGTTTCAGTGATTGGATTTTATACGTATTTTTAAATCTAAAATGTTACAACTTCTTTACAAATCCAAAATCCGTCCGTCCGTAATAATGAATATATATGAATTCTTACAACGCTTAAAATATTTGAAGTTTCTTCCTTTTTTGAAGTTATACTTCTTTTGGGACTTCTTACGTGCGTACACAAGTACAACTTTTTTCATCTTGCACGTTTGACTGTTATATGCAGAAAGAAAAGTGTTACGCAATAAATTAATACAATGCACTGCATAATGTATGAAAAACCTTAAACTGTATAGATAGCTTATACGAAGCTTAATATAGAAAATTATTGAATTAAATTACATAATTGAGACTCACACATGACGTTTATTTGTATCCTCTTGCTGACAGACGGTGGGACGCCATTTGTCGCTATACAAAGATAAGCGCCTGACGTCACCCGCTCTATCCCAGTGAGATTTAACCACTCTCCGCTGTGTTTTGAAACTGAAACAATACCTTATTTAATTAATTTTATTTAAATTCGGTAAATAATTGAATTATTTAACGAAAATGATTGATGACCCTATAAGAATGACATAACGGGATATAAAGTATTCTAAATTTTACTCAAAGATGTAGTTTATCTGATGGCCAAGTTTTATCCCAATTTGTTCACAGATTTCTGTAAAAATATCCAAATATATGTATGAAATTTCATTTTCTTAATAGTAGTATTATTAAATAACGAATACGGTTCATAAGATTATATTATATTGTTATGTTGTTTTAGTACTACTTAATGATATTTCAAAGTTAAAATTCCTATAATATTTCTCTGAGGCAACTGAAAACCCGTTACCTTAGAGATCCCACCGTGCGTCTTTCCGTCCGTCTCTATGCAGACTACCCTAATCACTGTTTATGATGTTTTTATTTGTTTGCTATATAGAATCGGTCTTTTGAATTGAACAAAAAGTAAATATAATGTTTCAAACAAAATCAAACTTGTGGCCAACCTCATACGCCTCGATTGTGAATCCCTAGAGGTTCATGACGCTCGATTGTGAATCACTTGGCAAAATCTTGTACAATAAATATTAATCATACGAACATAAAAAGCTGTATTTCCTAAAAAAACTTGGACAGTTCATCAAAAAGTTTGAAGAGGGCAAAGTTGAGTGGTTAGAGTTGAGTATAAAAGTAGTGACACAAAAACTCTAATGTATCCGTAACCATTAAGGAAACGGAGATACTCGTATTTTCCTCGATGTGTTGGCACGATTTTAACGTTTTTACCGTCGTTAAGCAAATGGAAGAAAATAAAGTCACCAGATACATACACGGTTTTTACCATTTTTTATTTGAAACACCTTTAAATACTGTCATGATGATTTTGTTTAAATATTTCAAATTTTAAAAGTATTACACAATCTATTTGTAGTTGAAGTCTATAAACAGTTTAGTGATAAAAAAATGAGATTAGTTATTTTATAACGTAGAATAATATAATTTTTACATATTAAAGGCAAGCGGAGGAAGTAAGGAAAAAAGAAACAACAAAGGAAAAAATTATCATGACTTTGTCTTCTCTACATAACCTTTATGTTATATTTCATTTTAATAATGATATCAATTTGAGATCAATATCGATAGCTATGACTCTTGATGAACTCTACCTGGCATCGACATATTTCACAACTCTTATGCTGCCTTTAAAAAAAAACTCACCGATCATCTATCGGTGGGTCTTCATTTACATTGAAATAAATATACTCGTATATGTATATTCTTTTTTCCTTTCTCCCCTGTCAATTTTTACATATATTTTTTGGTGAATGTTATGTGCACTAGTTATTGATATACATATCTAAAAAATATATAGAAAATATATTTTTTAGATAATAATGAATATCAATATAAGAGATAAATAAAAAAATAAAAAATAATTAATTACTCATATCAATATGATAAACTTTTTAAGTATTAGTACGATTTTAGTACATATTGCCTTTTGTGTTAATAAACATAGTTATTCTATTTATTTTTTGGTAATTGTCGTCGTAGTTTATAAACTTATACATATTTTGTATACGTCTTATCTAACTAATATTATAAATATGAAATTTTAGATGGATGTTTGGATGTTTGTTACTCATGCCAGAACGGCTGAACGTATCTGAATGAAATTTGGCACAAATATAGATTATAGTCTGGAATAGCACATTTTTTATCCCGAAAAAATGTACGGTCCCCGTGGGATAGACTTTTTATTTATTATAATGATTATAAATTTATACGTAATGTATTAGTATAAAAGTGTATAATTTTTTCTTATATATAAAGCCATAAAAGAGGCATAGTGCCTCGGGCGCAAGATCGGCGTGGTCGGCGGCGAGTTTTGAGAGGTGTGCACCAGTTTCACCATAGTGAGAGTGCTCGTGAGCGGATTTCACCGTTGTTATGCAGGTTGAGCACTTCCACCATTTCGAGCACTTGGCTTTTGCGCTCTATTCTGGACGGCCAATGAAGGTAAGCCAGCTCGGGAGGTCTCAATTCCGTGGTGTCACCAGTCACCACTCACCAGCAGCTCGCATAATACACACACAAGCTGCCCTGTGGGCTTATTATTATTATTACAATGCTACACAAAGTGCCCTACAATTTAATAGATGACTAACTAATTTGTGATGTTGTGTTATTTTTAAAAGCATATTTTTTATTAACATGTTTTTTTTTCATTTCAGTATTACAGTCAATATTTGCCTTTACGACTTAATATTTTAATGTTGCTTATTAGAATATTTTTTTGTGTTAAAAATTAACTTATAATTAAAACTTGTATTATAGAATGGTAGCAAATTTAAAAACTCAAAGTAATCATGAAAGTCATATTATTACACTCGCTTACTGAAAATTAAGACTCTGACAACAAAAGATGCCCATCCTGAGAAGAACTTGGACCAGTAAAAGTACTTGTAGTTTCAAGTCTTTGAGTACGTTTCCTTGAATTTTTCTCTTTGGACTTTCTCAAGTTATTTGAACGCGGTGAGTTCAGAATTCCTGGCAGACTCGCTCTGCGATTGTAAGCACAAGACGAGCCCTGATTGAGAGTAAACTGCTCTTACTAGAAAACTTACGACTAAAGTTTGTTTGAAATGGCAAAGTTCAACATCGTTCTTAAACAAAATTATAATTGCTTTCAACTTTTTTGGCAGTGATAGTTATAGATTGTTAATTTTATTAAGGATTTTTTTTCTTACTTTTACGGACCAGTTTCTTTTAATTAAAGTTTTATTATATTATTTTCTATCGGAATTCATAATTTTCAGATTAAGTTTAAGCTTAAAATGTTTTTTTAACTTATTTAACAAGTTTTAACCTTCACGTTTCTATCTGAAACAAGATAGGTACTTTACTTTGTATAATTTGAATTTGCGTAATATATAAAAAATGTTTTAATATTTATTTATTTTTCTATGAAAAAATGTTATATTTGACAATTAAGTAAAAAATGCACCTGAAAGATATTTTCTGAATTGGTTCCTTATTTTATTTTTCAATTTGTGATGTATTCATACATAATATCGATATTGCTTTGCTTTGCATCAGCTGGCATCGACTTCGATAGTATCTGGTTAGGCAGATGTAAATAAAAACCCCAGTTTAGGTATTTTTTACTTTTTAGTGTCAAGAAACCAGTGATTTTTTAATTTATAAAGGTAATTTTTTTTAAATTTCTAAATCATAAGAACTAAAAGTTTTGAAATTTACAATTTACAAAGTTTTTTAAACATAATGTTATTCATATTTAATAAATGTACTACTTTGAATTTATTACAATAATTACATTTTAAAGTCACTTGAAAAGAAGTTATTCCGAATTTCGAAATAAAATATTTTCTTTAAGTAAGATTCTATAATATGGAACCACTTTTAAGGTATAATTTAATTATCAAAGACAAGAATAATTAAAATAGTGACACAGTAAAAATATACACCCGATTTGAGTAAGCCCTCCTTTTTGGAAGTCAGTCAAAATTCTAGTAATTGCACTATTATTTACCCAAAGGAGTATTATAAGTGCCAAAGTAACTCTATCTATTACCTTTTCTACGCTTAAGCTGCTGAACAGATATAGATAAAATTTAGCAAGGACAGAAATAGCATCCTAGGGCCGGACATATGCTAGGATATAAAGGCCTTTGATACCCGCCCCACTTACAACGCGAGCGAAACCGAGAGCAAATACTGGTTTCATGAAATTTCAGTTTTATATAGATCTACACAATATTTTTTCATACTATCATCAACCCTATAAGAGATTTTATTATGGACTAGTTCTTGCCGCGGCTAGTAATAGCTACTTCGATAGAAAGTATCGTACAACTATGTTATTCGCAGATATATACGTAATTTATCTCCATTCAGAATTTCACTTAACTCCCTTGAGCCCTTACAGCGTGAAAAATTAACAAGCCCGCTCATTCACTCATTCGCTCAATCATTCACTTACAAATGGTGGGATATGGCCTGATCCCCCTCGTATTGAAGTGGATCTCCCTCGCCCAGCAGTGGGATGTTAAAGGACTGAAAATATATGTGACTAAAACCTATGGTAAAATTGTGTGCGCATTTAGTGTATTTATGTTACTACATAAATATATTAGGAAGAATCATTATATTAGTATGTGGAAGTAATCTCAATTCTCAGCGAATACTACAGGGTCAATGACGATACTGTTGAGGTTTAGTGCGAATATTCTTAAACAGTCGTCGTCTCAGTGCTTATTTGTCTAAATGATCAACGTACCGGAAGACATTTTAGTAGAGAATTAGTGAGTTTAAAATGTCAATTCTATTGGTATTGAATATACATATTCTTACTTTAGTAAAGCCAAAAAAATGTATTTTATTATATGTAAATAAATCTTATAAATAAAGCTTTGTTTAAAAATAAAAACTTAAAAAAAAAATATAAAAACCGACCTCCAGGCACTAAAATATCAAAAATAACTAAATGAGGGTTTTCATTTAGAATAGGTACCTATCAGACAGAAGTCGGTGCCAGCCGATGCAAAGCAAATCTAATATATTTCGATACGTAAAATACATATTTACCTATTAGATATTCATATCATAAAATATTGCAGACTCGAACCCGCGACCGCTGGCACAGCAAGTAGGGTCACTACAAATTGATCCAAATGTGTCATCTAATGGGTTAGTAATAAGATTCACCAAAAGCTGACAAGGTGGTCCATAGTCTAGTAATAATAAAATAATTATAAACAAACTCAATTACAAATATATTTTATATTATTTCTTTCTCAAGTAGACTACTATTATAGATATGTAAGGTTATATTCATGTAGTGTATCAACTATCTGGTATCCATAACACAAGCCTCATAGCTTACCATGGAACTAGATAGTGCTGTGTGTTAATGTCCCAATATATTTATTTATATATAGAAAAAATATATTATAAATCATAGTTTCATGTTTGAAATACTTATTAAAGTCGACATAAAAATATAGATACAAAGTTTGCACTACGTTATATATGAGTATATATATGAGTTAAAGATTCAGTATTACCAACGTGGCAACAGTAGAAAACTTTAAAAGTGACAAACCGTACGTAAAATTAGTTTGAGCTTGGAATGCAAATTAGCTGAGTTTACATTCAATTTTCAACCACTGGCTGCAAAGTTCGTCTTTGTTTACAAACCACTGTTTCTACCTATACTGTGTTTTTGCTTACTACTACCATATTATTATCTGAAACACAAATGGTTACTATGCGGCGTTGTATAGAACTTTACTTCGCCATTCTCCAACATAAATAGTATTTCTAAAGCTCAGACATATCAGCTTTTCCTCGGAGTTAGATTGTATTACTAGTTTAAATTATATTAATAATATATTTACTGTGTATTTTTATATGAGAGTTTCAGTTATAAGTGAAATCGATCTTTAACACTTAAAAATAAGTTAAAAAAGCATATTTGTTAATGACGAGGCAATAAGAAGGAAAGCAAAAAAAAAGAATGAAGCATTTGGAGTTTCATTTAGAAACCTTAAAGAGACCACCTCAATATTAATTATAAAAATATACTAAATTCTAGATATCATAATTAAGGTATAATTTGCTTATATTTCCATTTTAGCTCAAACATGTGAAAAAAAGCAAGTACCCTAAAATATAAAAGAAAATATTATTCTCTGAGAATTTATTCTAGTTTTCTTTCTCAACTAACATGAGAAAATGTCTGTTTAATAATAATTTACATTTACCAATACAGAATACAATATATTTTAATGATATTTCATTCGAAAATACCAATTCGTATAGAGAAATCCATTTACATTTACAAATTAATGATCACACCGTAGTTTCATTTCGACGCTTCAGAAATCCGAAACGAAATTAAACGTATGTAAGTAATGAGTATTATGAAGAGGTTTCTGATTTTATTTTATACAATTTTAAACATGAAATATTTAACTAAAAAAATTATTGGCGTGAGTACTTTACCGAATGTAATAAACTGCTAGCGTCTCTTACATATTGCGGCAATTTCAATACATTCGTTAACAAACAAATCTTTTGTTATAAAGAAAATATGATATTCGTTCCAATATCATTCGTTCAATGAGTTGTCTTTTGAATCAGTACTGTTTTTATTGTCAAGTGTTATGTATTTTACTTTTTATCTAAAATATTGTTATGGTGAAAATATATAAGTATGTCGGAAACGAGTCATATTTATTCGTGGCTCAAAGTACTCTGCCTTAGTGCTTATTTGGCCAGACGGCCAATACTCGATGTATTTTACAGTAAAGAGTATTTTTCCTCTATTTAAACTAAAAATAAATAATTACTGACAAAATGTATTTAGATTTAATACATTTTAACGTGTATATACTTTAACGTTTAGTATTTTCTCAAAGATGAGATATTTTCCTGCAGTAAAAAGTATCCTATATTTTGACCGGGATAACCAGCTATCATCATACCAAATTTTATCAAAGTCTGTCCGCCAGAGTCTGTCAGAGACACTGAAAACTGCAAATGCAGTTACTAAATCAATTCCAATCTAAAATCTGAAGTCTCCAAGTAACAAAAAGACATGTAGCGAGTACTTTAGGTAAGAATTTAAACTGGAAGACGAGGACCCCGGTTTGGAGGCAATCAGTGGGTTTTATTATAAATCCGTATGCGCTGAGGTGCTTCCCGAGGGAAGCGAAGGTAAGCTGATAGTATATATAAGTGTCGCTTTTAGCTTCGACAAATATTCTGCAGTAGACACATTCTGCTTTGTTATAACGCTCTTAACATCACTACATAGTATAAAACAAAGTCGCTTTCTCTGTCCCTATATCCCTATGTATGCTTAAATCTTTAAAACTACACAACAGATTTTGATGCGGTTTTTTTTAATAGATAGAGTGATTCAAGAGGAAGGTTTTAGTATATAATTTGTTAAGGTTTTGTATACATTGACTAAAATATAACGATATTTGTTGGAGGTGTCGGAAAAAATAAGACGTCTGGGAGCTTTCAACGAAAACGCTGCCTAAACCCTTTGAGATATAAGAAAATAATATATGGTGGAATTGTGTATCTTAAATAGGTCTACAGAAAAGTCCGCGATGGCATATGTCTATCTCTGAAGGGTAACATACTATATCCATTTTAATTTAAAACGTACCTAGGAAGGAACCCGAGCGAAGCGAGGGTGAGTCGCTAGTTTCCTATAAGAACATCATAGCATGTATTAATCCAGCAAAATACAAGACAACTTAGAAGCTGAAAGCGGCGTTTTAGAAACAGTACTAACTGACATATATGCAAGCACTGAATATTAATGAGATAACGTTATTACACAAGTAACGTTATTTTCATCATTCGGATATTCGAAATATATTTAAAAGGTAATTTTAGTAATTACTTTTTAACTAAAAAGGTAAGGCGACTTCGAAATTACTTTAAAAGTCATTATTTTACCCTTAGTGGGAGGATTTATTCTTGATTTTTTAATAGAACATTCTAGAGATTTTCTTATAATGACAATATCGAACAACTGTTTACTTATATTTTAATTTTAGGTAGAAAATTAGTTTTTTTTAATGTATTTTATTCGAAACTTTACAAATATGTAAAAGTACAACGAACCCTCTAACACAAACCATACAAGATTTATCTACGAACAAGAAAGGAACACCCTTATAGATTTCATATTCTAATAGAAATATCTATCTCATTTCTTGAAACCTATCCAAAAATACTCCACAAACTTATGCATATTAACATTTTATTTTTCCATATTATATATTTGGAGTGACACCCCATTTTTTCATTTTACATAATTTTCTTACATAGCCATATAGCGACTCATAGAGAACACCTATCTGCCAAATTACAGCTGCATATATTGAACCAATAGTCTTGAAATGGAAATCAGCCCGGAGTTGGGAAGTTGGAGGTGTTTTACCCCCGTGCCTCGGAGAACACGTAAAGCCGTCGGTCCTGCGCCTTAACTCTCGCTGGTCGTGTCGACTGGTCGTCCCACCGGAGTATGAGAGTGACAGGAATAGGGAGTGCACGTTGTGTCTGCGCGTACACTTGTGCACTATAATATCTCCTGCGCAGTGGGCTAGTCTCAATGAGATTGGCCGCCGTGGTATATATAGGTATATATATCGTACTGAAACGTTTGGTACCTGGTCACTATAATAGCTTTCCTAACAATAAAATATATAAATAAATACATATTTAAGTACATGTTGAGATGTCAAAAGAATGTTACTCCGCATAATATATTTTATCTGTCACATTCCTAAAACATGTAAAATCAATAACATGTTATCTTAAAAGCACTTATACAAACAAACATATTCAGAGAATACGTTATATATACATAATATATGTATTATGTATGTTCATAATAATCTCAATGCTGGATTGTAATGGAGCGCTTGTCGGATTATCTTTCAATCCTGTAAAGATACCTTTTTATTTTAATGGATACCTTTTTTTTCGTTTCTTTATAATATATTTGACGACACGTTTGGCTCAGTTTGTAGTCACCCTACTTGCTGAGTTAACGGTCGCGGATTCGAGTCCCGCTGGGGGCATTCATTTGTGTGATGAGCACGGATGTTTGTACTCCAGTCATGGGTGTTTATATTTATAATATGTATGTATTTAAAAGTTATATATGTGTAGTGTATCAACTATCTGGTATACACAACACAGGCCTCGTAGCTTACCATGGAACTATATGGTGCTGTGTGTTAATATCCCAACATATTTATTTATTTATATTGCAACAAAATATGTCATCGTACCTGCCATTAGATGTATAGTATAGTATTCAAACTTTCTTGTAACTAGAAAGGTAGGTTTAAATTGACTTTAAATCCTATATATTTTTAGTTAAAAAGAAATTATTATAGCTAAAATTGGTGTGTGTCAATATTTTATATATAACATTGATGCAATCTAAATTAAATAACTTGAAGATATTTATATAATATTTAACAATATAAGGATATGCTAAAAGCAAGAATAATAATAAAACTTACCCAAAGTCAGATTGTCGAGCTTAAAGTGTCTAGAGTCTTCTCGCCTCCATGTGACCGTTGGGGGTGGAACCCCCGACGCAACGCAACGTAGTACTGCGTTGTCACCTTCTTTAACTAGTACCTCCCCGCTACTCGCTTCGTCGTCGATATCAGGTGGGACTGCAAGAAAAATATTATTAATAAAAACTTATAATATTCTTAGATGACACGTTTGGCTCAGCTTGTAGTGACCCTACTTATTGTGACAGCGGTCGCGGGTTCGAATCCCGCTGGGCAGAATCATTTGTGTGACGAGCACGAATGTTTGTACTCCAGTCCTGGGTGTTTATATTAAAGGTATAAAAGGGAATAAGATAGTGCTGCATGTTAATGTCCAAAAATATTTAATATTTATAAAACCTAAAAATCACTCGATGATACCACAGGAGTAAATATCTCTACAAATATTGGGTTTGCTTTGTAATTTTTTTAGGGCGTGACGCGTTCTGCCTAATATTGTCAACTGCTCGAGCCGGAAAAAACCGGTTTTATCAACGGGTAGCGCGTACATAAACTCATCAGGGAGGTGTCAGGCACACACAGCCGCCTTATGTTCTAGTGTACCTATAGTTGCGGGGTATATGAAACTTTACCTCTGTAGGGATATTGTACGCTAAATTACTGGATGGAAAAACAATAAATTGTGCACAAGATTTTCTTGTATAAAAAAAATAAGCACTATCAATTTCACATACTTATAAAGTTACTTTCAAGATCTGATTACGTCATAGTCAGTAAAGTGTAGTGAAATTAATACAAGTGTGTTAAAAAATAAAATAAAATGAATTTCATATAATGAGATATTTACTTATGGTCATAATAATATAAAAATTTTGAAATAACTTTTTAACATCCTATATATATATTATCTACTAGCGACTAACCCCCGCTCCGCTCGGGTTTGTACCTACTTACGTTTTAACGTTTAGTATAGATTGAGAATGTTTGATTTAGGATAGATTGATGAGATATTTTCCCGCAGTAAGTATCCTACATGTTGACACAGATAACCAGCTATCATCATACCAAATTTCATCAAAATCCCTCCAGTGGTTTTGCCGTGATCCAGTAACAGATAGACTGACTGACAGACAAAAATTCTAAAACTATAGATTATACCTAGAACTATATATACCTCTGTATCGATAATAATGTCTATTTCAATAAGATTTCCCAAAAAATATTTAATGTACAGATTCGACTCAGTTAGAATTTTATTTATATGTGTGTATAGATATGAAAACAATATACATAATTAAAATGACTTTAATCTTGCAAGTATGAAAAATAGATAAAACTTTAACGAAATTATACGACCTATCCTTTATTACCTGCCTTTGTGAAAGAACTCATTCAATAATACACTTTGTGAGAAATGACTCGCAATTCAGGTCATTTTTTACGTTCAACCATTTATTTGGCAGTTTCAGAGCTCTTCTTTCAATGCCTACTTGGAACTCATGGTGAGTTATTGGAATTTAACTTTATGTGCTAAATTTTAAAAGTAATAAGAAACTAAATTTATATTTTATTATATCTATACTAATATTATAAATGTGAAAGTTTAGATGTTGGGATGTTTGGATGTTTGTTACTCAATCAAGCCAGAACGGTTGAACGTATCTCAATGAAATTAGGCACAAAGATATATTATA
This sequence comes from Brenthis daphne, assembly GCA_947093115.1. Classification (NCBI taxonomy): domain Eukaryota; kingdom Metazoa; phylum Arthropoda; class Insecta; order Lepidoptera; family Nymphalidae; genus Brenthis; species Brenthis daphne. The sequence goes on from OX352473.1 coordinate 24,569,350, forward strand.
GCCTGAAATAGTATATAGGCTACTCTTTATCACGGAAAAATGTATAGTTAATGGTAATTTGTAAGAAGAAGGAAAAAAAATTTATTGTTGATTTCTTAAAAACCACTCGACCGATTTCGATAAAATTTAAATAGGCCACCTGGGAAGTATACCCTTCGAAACAAAAAAAAATCCAAATCGGTTCAAGTGCCTTCGAGCAATCAGTGAACATACATAAAAAAAAAGATTTCGACGAATTGAGAACCTTCTTTTTTGGAAGTCGGTTAAAAAGCACTTAGTGCTTAATGATAATTACTTCAATTGAATATAACATTGCTATGAGTGTTTTTGCATTTAAAGAAAGACAAAGTTGCTAAGATTAGGAACTGTATCAACGCTATGCGTACGTACCTAGGGGACGCACACGAGCAAAATAAGGGTAATTCACTAGTCAAAATATATTACGTTGCTTATAATAAATAAGATAACCAATACTCATTCGGTTCTTGAAGCCAAGAAGCGTAAAGGCCGTAGATAAAATAAAGAGTAAGTAGTTTTGTTAAAGTTTTCCTAAGTTTATTTAAGATGGCTCGCTTTTCTAGTATCTATGTTTGAGCTTCCGGAATGTTTATCATTGCCATCGTAAGTTTTGTAAAGAACTTAGATGAAATACTTTTCGTATTTTAGAGATATGAAGTAAATTTCGATTGCACGAGCTTTTCAAGATGGCAAGTGTACTGACTTGGAACTTTTAAAAACTAATTTTTTTAAGTTAATATAAACAGTTGTTACAAGAAACTGAGTGAGTTTATGTATTTCCTCATTTATATAGATTGAATCAGTACATATATTTATATGTCAATACACAAAAACAAAATAGTGCAGTACATTTTTCTTCACTGTTTGTCAACTGATATTCATTTTTTTTTCGTCTAATTAGCTTTTGATGAGCTGTGATGTTATAGATAAAAAAAATAATGATAATGGTCGCATTTCAACCACTAATGTAGAATAAATTTTTACCATTATTTTATTAATCAATAGAGACGTCACTATCAAAAATTCAACAAACACTTATACCTTTAATTAGGGGCAGAATAATTTAACATAATTTTAAAAATAAATTATTATATACTTTGACCTACATACAGCTATTACAAATCTATACATATAATAAAATTGTAACTAAGCCGAATCTGTACATTAAATATTTTTTGGAAAATCTTATTGAAATAAACATTATTATCGATACAGAGGCCGAATCTATAGTTTTTAGAATGTTTGTCTGTCTGTCTGTCTGCCTGTCTGTTACCGCATCACAGAAAAACCACTGGAGGGATTTTAATGATATTTGGTATGGTGATGGATGGGTATCCGGGTCAACATATAGGATACTTTTTACCGCGGGAAAATGTCTCATTTCTGAGAAAAATACAAAAACTGCAATGTAAGTGTATACTAATATGTAAAACCTAATAATTTGGTTTTTGGTCATCTGAACGCGGGCGGAGCCGCGGGCAATGCTAGTACAAATATAAGCCGTGAATGAGTTTCGAACCCATAATAGTACATATTGACAATACGTCACCTCAGTACCTATTTGTGCAAACCACTTAAGTCACTACTGTAAAGTATAGAGTTCCTTAACTCTACTTTAAAAACAAAGCTTTCTTTCTACGCTCTACATACATAGATAGAGTATATTTTTTCCGATTTTTTTTAATTTAAAGTATATATTTTATACCAATAGAATTGACATTTAAAATTCAATAATTCTGTATTAAAAACCCTTTCATAAATTTGGTCGTTAGGACAAAATATAAGCACTTAGAAGACAAACAGATATCGTATCATACCAACTCACCGACGTATAAATAGTTTAAATTCACTTATGAAAGCGGAACGTCTGTCACCTAAAATAAGCCAGAGCTTAGTCTTGACTCTTTTAGTACAACTGGCTTATATTACTTACCCCATATTACTAACCCCTTATATTGTCTCTTTAGCTATACATATAATAAAATTCTGAGTCAAATCTGTACATTAAATATTTTTTGAAAAATCTTATGGAAACAGACATTATTATCGATACAGAGGCTGAATCTATAGTTTTTAGAATTTTTGTCTGTCTGTCTGTCTGTTATCGCATCACAGAAAAACTACTGGACGGATTATGATGAAATTTGGTATGATGATAACGTCGGAGTCGCAGGCAATGCTAGTAATATAATATATTAATGATAAATAAGTTATTATTATTACCGACAACTTGTAGAAGATGCGTTTGACTCATCATAGGCTCAGTGTTGACTTGACACATGTATCTGCCACCGTCAGCCGCATTCACGTCCCGGAGGCCGAGAGTCCACGCACCGTCCCCATGTTGCACGCTGATGCGATGGTTTTTGGTTATCACATGACCAGCTATGGTCAATATTGTCTGTGTGTCCACTCGAAGCCACGCCACCTTGGAAAATATTTATTATAAATTTATTTTATTATACTTTCTTAGATTTATATAATAAAATTCTAATTGAATCATAGGTATACATTGAATTTTTTTTTCGAAAATCTTATTGAAATAGTTGTTATTATCGATGCAGATAACAAATCTTTAGTTTTTAGAATTTTGGTCTGTCTGTCTGTCTGTCTGTTTGTCTGTGACCGCATCATGAGAAAACCACTAGACAGATTTTGATGAAATTTGGGTAAGAAGACAGTTTGAGATCCTGGGAAGGACATATGATACTTCGATCCCGGAAATTATCCCTAAGGGGGTTAAAATAAAACATAAAGCCAAAGAGGTTTTTGTAGATTGCTAGTAATATTATATTATTTTATTGTAATTATTATTAATATATATTACATCATATTCTAAGATCTTATTCCACATAAGTAAGTACTAAAATGAGACAAACAAAACGTTCAAATTTCCATTTTTATAGCACATCCCTATTATTTCTAGATAGTCATTAATCAAAACATCATCGGGCACAAAATTAAGAAAAAGTTTAAACAGGAACTTTCGGAGAGGTCAATTTTCATAATAAATGACAGTCCAAGTCTTCAATTGTTTGACTGCGCTTGATAAATGACGTTGAGTTTTGTCGAGTCGTTTTTAATTTTTCACCGATCATGTTTTATTCAAGCTTCTGTGAAAAATGCTTCGGCGTAAGCGACACTTTATTAGGGGCAAAGTATCAAAAATACGTGTTTTCAGATGACTGCTTGAAATATTTATTTAAATTTGTGTATTTACATTTTGCAAGTCATAACAATTATTTTAAATACTTATTAATAATTTAACATAATTCAACTTGGTAAATAGGAACTCAATTTACTAAAATCTTAACAATGGATTAAAAAGCCATTATTAATATTCTGCCAGGCAAATCTATATAATATCTTTTGTTGCGAGCGAAAATTTAACTAACAATAACTAAATTATTATTGATAAACTTAATTATTATAAATCAACAATAACTCCAAAACTAATAAACCAATTTTAATAAATCTTATACCGTTGGAAAGTTACATAATTTTAGCTGTCTTAGAAATAGGGCCTCTTGTATGAACAATGTATCTTTCTTTTATGTTGTATCTTTTATTTAACTTTTTTATATTTATTTCTCTTTTTTTGTGTAAGATAGACAGTTTAGTTGAATAATAATAATTATTAGTGATCTGCCCTCGCTTCGCTCGGATGAGTCATTTGGCATATTTTATTTTTTTGCGCGGAACCCTAATTATTTTTCTAAAATAAAAGTAGCCTAAGTTACTCCTTATAACATTAGCCATCTGCCAGTGAATTTGCCTGAACAAACAGACAGATTGACAGACAAAAATAAAAAAAAAGTTCTTTCTCTTATAAGCCGGTACCACATATAATTTTCATATGCATTTAGTAAAAAGCTTTTATTTCGATACAAACAGAAACTTCAATTTTATTTATGTGTATTAATAATAGAGAGGTAGCTTGAGTTATGTTTTATCCCAGTAATCATAAGTCAACAGCGTGAAATATCTAGGCCACTAATCATAAATTAATAAATAAATACGACGAGCTGGTTAAAATTATTTACTACTGAAAATAAATAATGATAATATGGTGTAAATTTACCTTAAAACCCTGTAAATTATCGACTCTACATGTTAGTGCCGCGTCTCTCCCCACCGCAACGGTGACGTTGGATCCAGGACCTACAAAGTGTGGTAGATCTGTAACAAAAATATTAAAATATACCGTTTAGTATAGATTCTCAAAGATGAGATATTTTCCCGCAGTATAAAGTATCCTATATGTTGACCCGGATAACCAGCTACCATACCTACCAAAATCTGTCCAGTGGTTTTTTCGTTATGCGTTCCCAGACAGACAGACAAAAATTCTAAAAACTAAAGATTCGGCCTCTGTCTCGATATTAATGACTTTATCAATATTGTATGTAAGTATGTAAAGATTCGACTCAGAATTTTATTATATGTATAGATTATACTTTGATTTGATTTGAAGATGGCTACAAATATATGCGGCGGCGGCATTAGTGCCTTAGCGCCTCTTGGAAACAAGTATATAGAAATATTTGAATCATGCCACAAAATAGTTGCGCCCCAAGCGAAATGTAGCTATGGGAATGTTACTTGGTGTTTCCATGTAACTGAGACCTCTTTAGACACCCAGCACATTATAGTATATAAGGGGAGATAAGATGCCCCCATGGATGATAAATGAAAAAAATGTTTTGATACATAAAAACGGATTGTTATAGACCGGGGATAGAAATCACGACCCATCCCAGTCAAGTTAGGTTCCGACTAATGCATTATATACATGTAGCGAAATTAGCGTTTTTCCACGGCTCCACTCGCCTTGTTCAGTTATGAGTTACTATAGTTATAACCAATTTTATTATAGCCTGTGTGTTACGCTTGATGTATTAGCTATATTACTACAAAGTTTCATCAAAATCGGTTCAGTAGGTTTGACATGAAAGAGTAATAAACATACGTCAATAATTGATTTTTAATAGAGGTCAGTGAAAGCTTTGGTTTCCTTGATTAGTTTTAGGTGACTTTTTTAAATTTGTTTTTTTTTATGTAGCACTGCTTTTCTATTTAATTTATCGCTTTTAGGCAGAGAGCTGCAGTAGATATTTTCGTGTATTTTTAACCGGTATTAAAAAAGGGGGGTTCTCAATTAGGTTTTATTTATGCTTAGCGATATTTCCGGCAAGTGTAAATCGATTTTCATAATTTCAGACTTTAGTGAATTACCTCAAGGATTATAATCAATGGATTTATAATGACAAATTTAAAAAAAAAAAAACCTCCACCTATTACAGTATGATAGATATATAATTTTAAATCATTTTGAAATTGGTATACTTTTTACGGCTATAAACTAATTATAAATAGCAATTTATTTCTCTTACACAAGCTTCTACAATTACATAGAAAGCGTACTAAATCACAAAATATCGGGCGATCATTACATATTGTATATACAATTATTTTATTATTAATTATTATTATTGTATATATATATACGTATATAGTAGTAACCAAAAAATTCTTCTTACTTTAAATTCGTAATGAATCTAACAATGTACAGAAAGAATGGGCTCTACTGCGAATAAAATATCGATAAAGTTTCCCATTTCCATTCACCTCTGCGAGAAATATTCAGATATAATTCATGTCAAATATCTAAACTTTTTAATTTATTGTTCATTTTAATAAGGAAAAAGGCTTTTGTAGGTGAACGACAAGCTTTTTTTAAAAAGTGTAATATATTTCAAAAGTACATATAAATCGGAGAAGAGGAAATAAATAAGAGAAGCGGGGATGAGCCGCTAGCATCTCTATAAAGAGATGCTAGCGGCTCATTCCCGCTTCTCTCGGGTTTCTCGCTAGTGAGAAACAAAAACAAATCTCATCCACGGGACCTGTAAATTTTTCCGGGATAAAAAGTAACCTATATGCTATTCCAGAGTATAATCACTAGAAGCGGGGATGAGCCGCTAGCATCTCTATAAAGAGATGCTAGCGGCTCATCCCCGCTTCTCTCGGGTTTCTCGCTAGTGAGAAACAAAAACAAATCTCATCCACGGGACCTGTCAATTTTTCCGGGATAAAAAGTAACCTATATGCTATTCCAGAGTATAATCCATATCTGTGCCAAATTTCATTTAGATTCATTCTGAAGTGATTGGGTAACAAACATCCATCCATCCAAACTTTCGCATTTTGTATTGCAGTAAAATTCATGGATAGACTAGACTTAACTTCTGGATTTACTCGTGTATAAATAAAAATGATATCTAAATATAGTTTATATAGTTAGTAATTAGTTTAGACAGTTTTTAAAATGACAAAAATTCGAGTAAATCTCAGAAAGTGTTATTATGAATATGTATTTTACGTGTTTTATTCAGCGTTTCGACATGTTCATTAATATTGTGTACAGTAAAAGAATGGGATAGGAGTGATCACTATGATTTTTACTGTGTGTGTTGTCACCAACCTCACTCGCATACGTAATAGCAATTGATATTTTAGTAAATAAAACGAACAGAAATATGTATAACAATTATTTATTTATTTACCACCAACTAGACATAGACTAACAAAAGCATAATATTTTTACGAAGAAGAAGAAAAAAATAAGAAATCATAAATTGTAAGAGGTGACTGAACTACAGGTGTTACACACCTTTCATAAAAATAGTATAATGAATTAAACAAAAAAATAATAATAACTGTAATTTTAGTTAAGTATATGATAGGAATAATCACTTACGAGTACTTTTTATAAATACAATAATTTGTATATGTATTTATTTGTTTTTCGTATTTGGATGAAATTTAGTATAGAAATATATATTATACTACTAGTGGCTCACCCTCGATTCGCCTCTAGATAAACCAAAATAAATTTATCCCACGGGAACCGTACATTCTTCCAGGTAAAAAGTAGCCTATTTGTTATTATGATGTATGAACTATATTATTGTTAAGTTTCTTTGAAATCCAATCAGTAGTTTTTGTGTACTAAGCTGTATAAGATACTAAAGTTTTTTAACTATTCCACGGGAACTCTTAAATTTTCCGGGATGAAAAGTATCTAAAATATTGACCGGGAAGACAAGATATCACCATGCAAAATTTTATTTAAATCGGTCCAACAGTTTCGGAGATTAGCCCGTACAATCAGACATACAGACAGAGATACAATTTTTTTTTTAAATCTGGATTTGTCCGATCTGATGATCTGATTTCTCTTCCTTCATCCATCTGACTCGGTTCTTAGCATTTTTTTTTCTATGTCCAGACATTCGACCTCTACAGTTTAATTATATGTATAGATGTATAAATAACTTGGGATTACACGTAGGATATTATTAGTTATATTTTTTTTCAAAAGTCGCGCTGTCTGCGCATAAGATCACACACATCAAAAAACGCTACTAAGGATACACCCGAGAGAAGCGAAGCTAAGTCTCTAGTATATAATCCCATAAGGAGTTATTTAGTAAAATAAACTCAGTCCTAAAATATTCACCTGACCCTTACATAAGCAAATTGGGCATTTCACCCTTACAATGATATACTATTTTTCACGCCAAAAACCCCCGAGAGAGACCAAGCCATATTTTCCAGTAACGGAATCTTCGTGAAGAGCGTGAATCGACAATCGGTCCCCAGACATCTGAGCTCGAAGAAAAGTAAACGAAAACTGTTCATATTATCGTCCTTAAATATTCGCTGTAAGGTTCAACAAACCACAACATTTGCTACGTCCATTGGCTTACTAGAGCCTTTAGTAGGATAACATTAGTCCCAATAAGATTCTCTTCTTCTGTTTTTGTACGGATGAAAATTAAAAAATCACAGTGTCTTTCGTAATAGAAATGTATAAAATTGTAAAAAATATGGAATTTTTGTAGCATTTGTATAATACATTATTGCTATATTAAAATTAAATTTATTTTTAAAAGAAAGCTTTGAACTAGCGATGGGCGATTATTACTAAAACTATTCGATCGTTAAGTTTAGTCGATAAAAGTCAATAAAATTCGATAACAATCGATGTTATTCGATTGTTATCGACTAACGGCGTAAGGCGGGGGATAATGACTGTCATTTTCCTTGTTAACTTTAACTACTAATTTGGAGCACAGCGCACCTATATTACTATACTCGTACGTAAACAAATTGTAGTAAGTAATGCTATTTAGTTACTATTTATTATAAAGCAATCGACGTAACACCATCCCGCACCCCGCACGCAGCTCACCGCTCGCACATGCAGTAAGCGTCGTGCGTACAGTTAGTACTTAATCGATTCGAATAATCATGGTGAGAAACTACTAAATTTACAATCGAATGCACCATAGCACAATTTTCGATTTAGTCGATTATTATTATTTTTTGCAAAAATCGCCCATCGCTACTTTGAGCTACGTTTTTTGACTATCCGCTTTTTTCTTATTTTCTACAAGCTTCGTAACATTATTATATATACTGGGACCACGAACAAACAAAGCAAATTTCCATATTCACTATTTCATAAAAAGACCACGATTTTGGCCTCGCAAAAATCGAAATTAACATTTCTGGCTGGTGGTAGTTATATAAATAAAAATAAGCGCGAATATAAAAAATATCCTGATCCTCTTTTCAAATCAGATACCATTTGCTCCATATATAAATATTTGTATTCAGACTTACATTTATTATGCACTTCCAAAAGCTTATTGAAATTCAAATTTGAGTGCGTTACTAGTTTTATTATAACATTAAATGGGAAATATAACATTCAATAATAGTAGTGAAATAGTTAATCTTAAAAAAATCCATACAAGCCACAGTATGAATGCTAAGCAAAATATTTACATACAGTAACTCGCAACGTACGACTATCATTTATAAAGCGAGATTTCTTCAAACTTTTCTACGAATAATATTGCAGTGAGGATTTATTTTCTTTATGTGGGGTATTTGGGACTTTATTATTTTTTGCTTGAAATATATTTCAATTTCTTGAATTCACTGAACAATTTTAGGTATTAAGCATATTTTTATGAAAATCGTTATTAGAGGGAAATATTAGTGTGAAACGTTCAAGTTCGATGCTTTAATATGATTCTTCAAAAGATCTAAATTAATCTTTCAACACCAAAACATAAAATATTTGGAAAAATGTCGAACTTAATTTCTTTTTGCTATGTCATTAAAATCAAGATTAATCTATTTAAATAATCTCATCAGTATTCATGAATATATAAATAAAAACAAGTTATAGAAAAAAAATTGAAAATTCTTTTAATACTTTGATATTAATATGTAATATAATGCTCTATATAGCTCCAGAGGTCGTGCCTTTAATTCCCACTGGATGAAGCCTAATAAAATTGGCAAAAAATGGAATTTTAAAGTAGTATGTATCACACATGCCACTTTTTATGTATTTACTCGTAAGTGCAAATTTAAACCAATAAGTAAAGGTGAGCGTGGAAGAATATTACAAACTGCTAAATATACACTAATATATGCCTAAAACTGATTTCTTTATAAAATATGAACCCATTTACTAGCGACTCACCCGCTTCGCATAGATAAAAACAAATCTATCCCACGGGAACCGTACATTTTTTGGAGTAAAAAGTAACTTAAATACTATTCCAAGCTATAATTTATCTCTGTGCCAAATTTCATCCAGATCCGTTCAGCTGTTCTGGCATGAAAGAGTAACAAACATCCATCCATCCACCCTGACAAACTTTCACATGTATAATATTAGTATGGAAAATATTATTTTTTAAAATCCTAAGTTAACTTAAAACCTAATTTAACTTCTAAATAAGTTAGCTTATTACTAAATTTTCTTAAGCACAGCTCAAAGAAAAATACGTCTAAAATTAGATTTTATTAAAAGTAGCCATGATATTATAGAGTCAATAGCTGTAGAAGATAATAAAAACCAGTTATTTCGAAATCACAAATATAACATCAAAGCTACTATAATTATAACGAAAGGTCTGTCTGTACATTTATTAGTCAACATTTAAGTTATTGGCAAATATTCGAGTGAATCGCTCAGTATTAAAGCGATAAAATGAAAATTGTTATTAACAACTCATCAATTATTGCCAGCGCCAGATTGGATTGTCAGAATGGAAAATACATCGAACGTCACTAATTAGTTGTGAATCGTCATCCAAATAAACACCGTCGTTAGTATCGTTGGGTAATGTTACTGTTTTATACACACATGTTACTGTTTTATGCACAAGAATATATTATTCGAAAGATATGTTTTTACAGGTGAATGTATATTTCATTATGGGGATCGAAATTGTACCGTATTGTGTATGTACCGTATTTTCCCGCAGTAAAAAGTATCCTATGTGTCCCGAATAACCAGCTATAATCATACCAAATTTCATCAAAATATTTCCAGTGATTTTCTTGTGCTGCTTTCCCAGACAGATAGACAAACAAAAAATTTAAAAACTATAGATTAGGCCTCTGTATATTTTCCAAAAAATATTCAATGCACAAATTTGACTCGGTTAGAATTTTATTATATGTATAGATATAGATCAAAAAATAACTTAACTCGTTCGTAAGTAACTACATATATTGCAAATATTTCAAATAGCTAATCACACTACTATTATAAATGTGATTTTGTGTGTCATAATCTAACAAAGTATGGGGAACAAGACCCGATCTAGATTGTAAATTCTTTCTAAGAAATCTATGGAACTTGGACTCAGCACTTATTACATAATAGGAAAAAAGCGCAACTTCAAAATCACTTTAAAATAATTTAACCACTACAATGCTAGGAATTGATTTTTTTATATTTATATAATAGGTACAACTCTTTGAGTATATTATTACTATTTATTAGTTATTATACTGTTTATTAAAAATATATGGATATCGATTAATTATCGATAATTTACAAAGATATGGCGTAACATACTCGCAAAAATACCGACTTCAGTACCTCCTCCTTTTCGAAGTCGGTATTAAAGTACTTCTAGGTACGTGCCAAACCAGTTTCTAGTTTTGAACTACGAGCATCTCCATGTATAATTGCATGCTTAAATACCCATAAAACATTACCAAATTAGTCCCAAGATACATCTGTAGATATCGAAATAATTGCAGGATTATAGTAATTTATGAATCAATTTGAAAATTAATTGATTTTTAATAATTACAATAATTAAAATTTCAGCTATCCTTTAGTTTTTTCGCTGTTAAAACGAATATTGACAATTTTCAAACAATTATAAAAAATGTACAATAATAATCGCGAAATTCGTACATTGGTCAATTCTAACAGCCAACTAATTTTTAGTTTTTAACACAATTTTTCATCTATAGTAATATTATAAAGAGAATCTCTAGATCTACTAAACCGATTTAGATATTTGGTAAGAAGATAGTTTGAGACCCTGGGAAGGACATAGGATACTTTTTATCCCGGAAATCATCCCTTAAAGAGGTGAAAATGCGAATGAAAGTTTATATTGGGAAGCGAGGGTGAGTCGCTAGTTATAACATAATATCATAAAAATATTGCATAGGTATTTCTCTTATTTCTTGTGTGGTGTGCAATAAAGTGTTCGTTATTATTATACTAATGACAAACCTTCACGTTTCTGAGTGCGAATCATTTTCACTATATTAATGTCTTAAGACGATCTGTGTAAAGAAATCAATACTGCGAAAAATAAAGAAATAAACTTTTTTAGATTTACGCCAATATTTGACACTTCAAATTAGCAATCATGGTCACGGGATAGACTAAGGTTTTAGATGTCACAAAGGTAAACTACTATATAGTACCTTGCTGTAAAGCATTCGAAACGTCGGGAACTAAAAATCAAAATAAATCTGCGAAAAAATTCAAAAAGATAGTTTTATGTAAAATTAAAAAAAAAACTCGGATTTGTAAAATCTTGTAGGAAAAATTAACTTTATATAACATTCTTTTAAGTAAAGCTTTCAACTCGTTATGTTTTGCTGTACCTCTTGACAATTGAGTTCAAGGTATCCTAGATTTATACGTGTCAGTAGCAAACGTACGTGCTTCCAGCGTTGAGAGTTGACTGGCTAGTTTTGTCAATTGCCGGCAATTTAGCTGAAGGAAAAGTTACAACCTTCATAGAAAAGAGGTCCGTGTGTAGAATTTTTGTTTATTTTATATGGAAAAGTTAGAAATATTATCAAAGTTAGAAATCTTTACGTTAGAGTAGTGAATATTAGTCATTTTTATAACATCTAGGCCTTAGTAATTCTTGATATTTATAAATGAAATAAAAAAACAGAATGTAATTTATAAAAGTGTTACTCTAATAAATGTATTTATTTATTATAATTATGTAATAATGTTCTTCCGACTGATTTTGGCCACTGCGGCCAATCTCAAGACTAGCCAACTGCGCAGGAGATGTTATATATAGTGCAGCGCGTGTACGCGCAGACACAACGTGCACTCTCTATTCCTGTCACTCTCATATTTCAGTGGGATGACTATTCGACATGACCGGTGAGAGTTAAGGCGCAGGACCGACGGCTTAACTTGCTCTCCCAGGCACGGAAGTGAAACACCGCACACTTCCCAATTCCGGACAGTTACTTACTAACTAGAAAGACTTAATAACTAAACTTGGCCCAACCCGGGACTCGAACCCAGGACGTCCAGATGTGCAGCCGTACATGCTATCCACTAAACCACCGAGGCAGTTATTATATAATATTATATAATAGAAGCAGTTATTTTCTTTTTTACATACATGTTCTTTGATATTACGTAAATAAGTTCTAATCAAAATTCTATTGATCCATTGACGAACGTATAAGAAGTATGATGATAATAAAAGAACCGAAAGTGGTATATAGAGATAGTATTCCTTGGCACTCTCTGCTCAGCTTACGTATTATGTAACAAAGTAAGTATATATTTTCTCGCTTTATAACTTATGCATAAATTTTTCACTTCCAATACTATCATTATTTTTATATGAACTCGCCGCAAAATAAACATATACATTTTTACCTGAACTTTTCTTTAGTAGTTATAATGTAGCACTTGATTAAATTTAATTAATTATATCTTTAAAATATACTACGTCTATGGTTTACTAGGGGTAATGGTAGCCCTGTAACGAGCCCTGATAACGCACTCGCGCGGGAATCCGAGTGAAGCAAGTTCAATTTCTGGGTCTCCCACCTCTGGTATTTTCATGTGCGAATCATTTCCAACATGATTACCACTTGTCTTATGGAAAAGAAAAACATCGTAAGGAAACCTACATGTCTAATAGAATCTAGCAAGTTTTTGAAAGACATGTTAAGTCCGCCCCGCACTTGGCCAGCGTAGTGGACTATGGCCTGATCCCCCTCGTATTATAGGGATGCCCGTGCCCAGCAGTGGGACGCTAAAAAGGATTGAGAGAAATGGCTTAATATGTCTAGGTTTTAAAGTATTTCATTCTAGTATTTCTAATATAATACTACATAATTTAATCTACGGAAAACATATATCGTATATCACATTATTCCATAAACCTAGATGGTTCCAATATTTCAATTGATTCAATTTGTATAGTATAAAAGCTTTAAACTCAATTTATTATCAAATCTGTATAAAATATATGACTGTTGTGTGATGCGTTATTATTCAATAACGTGGATTTTTTATTTTTAACTAGCGTCTCATCCTCGCTTCACTCGGGTTCGTCCCTAAGTTGATTCCCCATACAAACTTCCATCCCCATTTTCACCCCTTTAAGGGACAATTTTCAGAATAGAAAAATAATAAGTATAGAAAAAAAAACCTATGTCCTGCTCATGGTCTCAGACTATCTTCTAACCAAAATTCAACTAAGTCGGTCCAGTACTTTTTGAGTTTATTCGTTACAAACATACAAAAATACAAATCTTTCCTCTTTATAATAACAGTGTACTTATTTTAGATTTTTTCAGATCAAAGGAGAACACAAATTTTCATGGCAAAATGACACCATTTAAAAAAAACTTACAACATTATGTTAATTATTGTCAATCTAGAGTAATTAATCTTCATAAGAGACGTAAAACCTCGTAAAACCAGGACTAGACAAGCTTGGGTGCGAGAGCTACAGTAAACAGATGCACATATTTTTAACTCCGGCTTTGATATTGTAATTCACGAACATAGCGTTACGCGAGTGTTGTGAAACGAGTCGGTAACTACTGTATTACAAAGCAGATTTTTTACATGTTTCTATGCAAATGTCGTGTGTAAAGTAAAATTATAAATTTTTTATTCATACGTCAGGTTTATCTTTGTATTATAATGTGATACGTGATTTTTCATGGTAAAATATTATTATAAACAAGCGATTTATCCTCGCTTTGCTCATCTACTTGGCCGTATTTGGCTACCTTTTGGCATTTTTTTAAAATCGGTAGTATACGCGCTGTTTCCACTCATTGTCTGTTTTTATCCAAATCTGTATAGCCCCTTAAGTCTATGTCGTTTGTCTAATATCAAGTATCAATCAACTTATTGGCTAAATATGTGCCAATTGCCTGCCAAACTACATCGATGGTGTAGTACTACGCTTGCTACAGATCCGGAGGTTCTGGGTTCGAGTCCCAGAGCGGGCCAAGTTTAATTACTGAGTTTTTCTATTAAGATATTCTCCGTAGTAGCTCAGAGTTGGGAAGTTGGCGGTGTTTCACCCCGGTGTATTAAAGAGCACATAAAGCTGTCGGTCCTGCGTCTTAACTCTCACCGGTCGTGACGAAGTAGATATGGTCCCATCGGACTTTGAGAGAAAAAGGAATAGAAAGTGCACATTTGTCGCGCTTATACTTGTGCTGTCTGAGTGAGATTGGCTGCCGTGGCCGAAATGGTTCAGGAGGACTTCTACAAATTTTTAACCATTTTTAAAAAACATTTTTTAATGTATATCCAAAATATATAATTATATATCTATATAAGTTCTACGTTACATTAGACTTTCTTCGTCCATTAAAATTTACAAACAAGTAATATTTTATCACTATCTCAGAACCTATCATTTTATAGTGTTAATTAATGATGACTCCCAAGAGAACTGCCCCAAAATAATTACAGCCCGCTTAGTATTCAAACAAAACATGATAAATTATGAGTCATTACTGTAAAGTTTGTCAACGAACCAGTGTCTATTTATAGCATTTTTGTTTCCAGGAGTTTAGTTTTTAAGTTCGTATAAAAAAAGTATTATTTTTATATGACTGCGGTGAAGCCCAAAGAGGGTTATTTGTTTGATCTATTTGTATGTATATAACTCCGATCCTATATTCCCTCATAATTACTAAACGGCTAAATCGATTTTAATTATCCATATATGTATGTCATTAGATTAATAAAAATCAACACACTACATAATATGTTATTCCTACAAGTTGTTTTCATCTTTTTAGTTTGTTTTTACGAAGTCGGGGTTTGTTATTTTTATGTGGAATTTAATGAGAGATATTGATGAAAAGTGTCAACAATTAAATCAGATGTAGGTCACGACCACCACATATTCTCATTATATTAATAATTTTATAGAATCTAAAACTTCTTTAACAAATGTTAAACTAAAGTATACAATGTTCTAAAATGATTGTTTTTTTTAATTAATAAAGATTCATTCGATAATACTTGCATTGGTTACATAGGTTTTTTACTGCATTTGCGATAAACGAACATGTTGTTTTTCGTATACATTTAAAAGTAGTTTTGAATGACTTTTAATCTATACGTTTAGGCATAACTAAAACACACTATATTATCTTAAATAGATAGCGATAATCATATATAATCAACGATACGAGTAAGTTTTCTACAATCGCTCTCACGGTTCAACCGCTTCTTTTTCCGACTTCCAAAAAGGAGGAGGTTCTCAATTCGTCGGAATCTTTTTTTATGTATGTTCACCGATTACTCGAAGACGCCTGAACCGATATAGTTTTTTTTTGTTTTAAAGCTTATACTTCCCAGGTGGTCTCATATAAATTTTATCGAACTCGGTCGAGAAGTTCTTAAAAAATCAACAATATTTTTTTTTTAAATAAATTGTTTGATCGAATATGTTATTAAAAAACTTTCGTCTTACAAATTATTACATGCTTATTACATCTACACTAAAAATGGGAAAATAAAAACTTAAAAAAAAACCGACTTCTTGGCGCAAAAATGTAAAAATAATTAATCGGGGGTTTCCATTTATATCACTAATCAGATATTTTTGAAGTCGGTGCCAGCCGATGCAAAGCAGACAGTAGGTAGGTATAGAAAAGTAGATGAGTACTTTAAAAAACTTGAAATCATCTCATATTTTGCCTTGATTAATCAAGTAAATGCCGAAATATTATTTATTTCTTACGAAAATTATAGGATATAATTTTGGTAAGAAATAAGGAATATTTATCTTAAGGAATTATTTGGTCCCAATACAAGCTGTCAACCCATATTTCACATCTTTCAAGTTCTATTATTACGACAAAAAGTATCTTATGTCCTCCTTCAAGGTCCCATCTCTCTTTATAAAAAATTTATCAAAATTGGTTCAACAGTTTATATGTTAAAACGTAACAGACAGAAAGCGTTACTTTCGCATTTGTAATATCAGTATGGATGTGAGCCTATGTTCTTAAATTCTAATTACATACTAAATTTATACTCACCTTCGACAATATTCATGAACATTAAACCGCACCAGTCAATACATTCCGATAAAACATTTACCTAAATAATATCCTCCAAACCGAGTAAGGCCACGACGATAAATTTCAATGAGACTAGGTAATTTCACTTTCACTATACCCAAGAGATATTATATCCCATGGGCGCAGATTCAACCTGTCACTCTCATACTCCGGCGAGAATTTGACACAACTGGCGAGAGATTAAGTGCAGGACCTACGATTTTACGTGCTCTTCGAGGCACGGGGTTGAAACACCGCAACCTTCCCAATTCCGGGTTAATACTGATACTGTTTTGATAGATAATCCTATTAAATATAACCGACCAAAGATTTGAACTCAGGACCTCCGAATCGGCGGCCGTATAATAAACAATAAATAAATAAATATGTTGGGACATTAACACACAGCACCATCTTGATCCATGGTAAGCACAAAGCCTGTGTTATGGATACCAGATGGTTGATACACTACATATATATAATTTTAAATAGATACACATTATAAGTATAAACACCCATGACTGGAGTACAACCATTCGTGCTGATCACACAAATGAATGCCCCCAGCGGCTCTAGAACCCGCGACCGCTGGCACAGCAAGTAGGGTCACTACAAACTGAGCCAAACGTCAAGCTAGCGACTAGATCACTGAGACTTGTTACCTAAATAAGTACAGTAGTAATATTACAAAGTTATATATTTAAAATAATACAAACAGATTCACATAATTTCAGTACATCATTTCTAAAAATGGGCGCACATATCACCCACTATGAGATATATTCGGTTAATATTTCATAAACTGAGAGCTTAGGAATTTTCACGTACCGTGTACATACATCGATTTACATCACGTATACGTGTAAATATTTGATAAGAAAATTTGTTTGTACCTTTACTGTATGACTTACGTACATATTTGTTTGGTTGGATCGATTGTTATATCTAATTGGGCAGACACTGAATAGAGAGTGCATGAACCCTTACTAATTGTGCACTGAATATATACTCTGACTGTTAGTTAATCTGAGATTAGCCACTGTGACCTAGATCGATAGTTATTATCATCATATTATCATCTTCTATCTTCTATATAAATAAAAATAAAAACTTTTTAACAAAAAAATAAAAACCGACTTCAAACAAAAGCACTAAAAAGTAAAAATTAACTGATTGGTACTTTTCATTTACTATACATACCTAATCAAATATTTTCGAAGTCGGTGTGCTTTGGCTAAGTAATTAAAGCCTACCTATTAAATACATACCTAATCAAATATTTTCGAAATCGGTGCCAGCCCATACAAAGCAAAGCACACCGACTTCGAAAATATTTGATTAGGTATGTATAGTAAATGAAAACTACCAATCAGTTATTTTTTACTTTTTAGTGCTTTTGTTTGAAGTCGGATTTTATTTTTTTGTTAAAAAGTTTTTATTTTTCCCTTTTTAGTGTAGACAGTAGTAGCAAAGTAAGAATTCTAACGTGTTAGGCTTGTCAAACCAAACAAAATAAGCCCAAACTCAAAGTATCTACTATTAATCGTTGAACAGTTCCACCTATCCACCTTCTAGCCTTAGCATCAGATCAGGTCAACAATACCGAATCACTGTACTATCAACGGAAATAGAAACACTTGCAAAGTTTCAAGTCAATATGACAATTAGAAGTAGGTTAAATTCATTATTAGCTATTTTTCCAGCCTTAGGGGTAGTATTTTTTTTTAATTTAAATGGGACCAATCTGGAAGTATACGCTTTCAAACAAAACAAAAATTGTCTAAATCGGTTAATAAATGACGGAGTTCTGAGGTAACAAACATAAAAAAAAAAAACATACAGTCGAATTGAGAATCTCCTCCTTTTTGAAGTCGGTTGAAAATGAATGTCGCTAAGCGTAAAACTTGAGAACGGCTCGACCAACTCAACAAAAAAAAATTTCGTATGTTCCTTAAGGTACACGGAAGGTTTTCATGAAGAGAAAAAAAATATAAAATAAGGTAAACATATATATAAAACAAAGTCGTGTTAGTTACACCATTTATAACTCAAGAACGGCTGGATCAATTTTTATGATATTTGATTTTTTGGATTTCTTTTAGCTCGGAACAGGGTAAAATAGGGGATGAAAGTTTGTATGAAACTACCCTTTTAGATTTTTTTTGTAGTTTTAGCGCAAGAACCCGCGACGGCTGGCACAGCAAGTAGGGTTATTACAAAGTGAGCCAAACGTGTCATCAAAATAGTAAAAACCCAAAATAATTGATTTAAAATAATTTTTATACACTTAAAAATAATGTTTTGATTAATCATTTCCACATTAGTGTTAATGGAAACATTAACATTACTTCATAAAATATCACCATGGGTTTGATTCCTATAAAAGGTAAGTAAGTAAGTGTTTTTATCATTTCACATGATATTATTTTTATTTATATAATGTAGGTAGGTACATATTGTTGTTTTTGGGGAGGCTCTTACACAAAAAGTGCACTTGTGTCTGCGCGTGAGCCTTACATTTTTGCACTGTAATATCTCCTGCGCTATGGCCTAGTCTCAGTGAGAGTCAAAATTCGATCAGAAAGACCTTATATAAATTATTGTGATTGTTTATTAATTTTGTTATTCTTGACGAATTTCATAAAATAACCATTCATGCACTTATCAACATAAAATGCTGTTACAATAACTTATATGAAACCATCTCTTAAATATGAAGAAAATTTTGTTTATAATACTTCAAAATAAATGTTAAATATTATTGAGGCCTGAGTAAAACGAGGCAAGCAATAAACTAGGCCATCTCTCAATATATTATAATTTATACTCTTAACGTGGCATCATATTGAAAATGAAAAAATATATATAAAATGAGTATTTTATAAAGTTTCACTTTTCGATAAAATATTAAAAATTTACGGTAAGTAAGAATAGCCTTTGAGATTTCTAAAACCTTAGTATTTCCTGTGACCATGATTGCTGTAAAGCATTCGAAACGTCAGGAACCAAAAATCAAAATAAATCCGCGAAATAATCTGAAACGATAGTTTTATTTAAAATGGTAAATAAGAATTTTTAATTCGAATTAAAAAATTAATTAGTCTTGATTTGAACGACTTCAAAAAGGCCTTACCTAATAATAATAATTAATATTGCTAAATCAGAATGTTGAAACACAAAAATTAATTTTCACGCGATGAAAATAGTAGGCAGACACTAGTCTATACAGATAAATAAAATTAAAATGTCTGTTTGTAATGTCAAAATAACAGCTTTTTACTCAATGCATATACACGGCACATATACCAAAACAACATTTTTTACAATTTTTGTCTGTCTGTCTTTTTGTTCTGGCTAATCTCTGAAATGGCTAGATTGATTTTGTCGAGACTTTTACTGGCAGATAGCTGATGTAATAAGGAGTAAATTAGGCTACTTTTTTAAGAAAAAAATAGGGTCTCACGAAAAAAAATTAAAACCAATGAAAAATTTAATAATATCCAATTCAAATAGGGAAGTTGTATACATACCCTAGAGACGAACCTAAACGAAGAAAAGGTGAGTCGCTAGTATTAAATATAATTGTAAATATATTTTTCGTTAATGAATGTGATTCTTTTTTTCATAATCGCAGAAGTTTTTTTGCGAAGCAAAATAGAGATACTTTCTCCTGTAACGAAAACAACATAAAAAATTTTAACTAACGACTTAAGTTACTCCTCATAAACATTAGCTATCGGCCAGTGAACATCCATAATAGTCCCGTCAAAATCGGTCCAGTCGTTTCGGAGATTAGCCGGCAGATAGATAGACAGACAAAAAAATAAAAAAAAATACTTATACTCGTAAGTACCGTATATACCTTTTAATACATTTAGTAAATAGCTGTTATTTTTGCATTACAAACAGACACTTCGATATTATTTATTTGATTTATAACACGTACGTTGGGTTGGGTCAAATGTATTTTAAAAAGCCAATCTTATACAGATTTAAATTTGCTCAAATATAAAATTCTATAAATAAAATAGTTTCGTAGACTTGTAAAAAAAATACTGCAAAATAAATAGCAATTTAAATTCGTTTGCAAAGCTTTTTATTCGGATAGCTACAAAAATTTAACCATTTATAGCACTCGTCGATTAATAAGGTTCCCACATTCATCGGGGCCTTTGACGCGGAGTGAAGGCTTAGGCTCGTCCGGTTTGCCAAATTTAACCAATTACAAGCATATATAGTAAAAAACTTATAAGTCTACATTGTAAGTTTCTTTTTATATCAGGTACTATTGTTACTTTGTTATGTCATTTAATTTAATTCTCTTGGTAATGGCTTCAATGCATGCAAGTTGAGCACAGATTACTCCGCAAACGTCATGTAGGATGTAAAAGACACGGAGGACTTACGTAAGTTGCGTTAAGAATTAACGAACATAAGTATATATATGTACATATCATTCATTTTACTCACTCAAAAACTATTATTATTATCATGATTTTCCTTACTAAAACTTTCCGACATATGAATATATTTAAGTGCGAGAAAATTTGACTTCCGTTTATAATTATAGACTAGTGACTCACCCTCACTTCTCTCAGGTTCGTTCCTACGCTTAGTGTGAAGTAGATCTTTTTTTCGTGAATTTTCGGATGTTTTAGTAGTTATTCTGCTATTCGGGGTGAAGACAAATCTAACAAAATAAAGATCATAAAAATCTGTCCAGCAGTTTTCGAGTTATAAATGTTGTAACAAACCCGACTTTTTTATATACATATTATATTATATACGATTAATATAGATTTCTTTAAAATAATGCGTATAATATTACATTTGAAGTTCAGTTAAGAGTGGTTTCGAAGCCTTGTAAATTAAATTCTAATTAAACAAATGAAATATTCTTCGATTGAATTTTTTGAAGCAAACATATTTTATTTAACGCGGTATAAGAAAAACTTACCAATCGATATTTTCTGATGCCAAATGATATATTTTTATTGACCATGGAAATATTTATCTCGGTTAGACTAAGCGAGGCATAATTTGCTTGCTCATGCCTCATATTACTGAAGATCAAACGATCAAAAACATAAATGTTGTTACAAAAAGATAAAGAAGTAAACGTTTCAAAGTAAATTATGTTATATCTCAATAATATTATAATTTTGAAAGTTTGTATGTGTATACGTTGGTTACCGCTTCACGTTGAAACATCTGGCCTGGAGTTATACACAGGATAGCGCGTAATAATATTTGCCAAAAGATCTCAACCTTCGCCATTTCATTTTCGTATGTTTGTCCTATAAGAGATACTAAACCATTGAATCGATTGTGATGAAACTCTGGTGAGTTATTTTGTGTACCTATGCGAAAGTTTTTGGGGCGAAAAAAAGAATTTTTCTTTGGACGTTTGTCTTTTATGCATTCGTAAACAATTCAAGCTTAGAGACGCACCCGAGCGAAGCGTGGATAAGATTCTAGTAATAAATATATTACCTTTAATTGTTCGAAAACTTGCGCAATCAAAATTCAAATTCTATTTTATTCATAATACCGAATGTAATTACTGCTATGTGAAGTAAGCCGGTCAAGTGGCCATGCATTCAAATCAGATTTCACAGCTTGTTGGCTGCCGTCGGTGGAGTTCACATGTGAAATAATTTGAGGCTTTTTTAATTTTCACTCATTGAAGGGTTGAATATGTACGTTTTAAAAAAAAACGAGTAATAATGGTTTTTTCAGTAGAAATATTAAAATACGTGATAATATAAAAATATGAAAGCGGTAACGATTCATTTGGAAATACTTTATTAATATATGTGTAGGCTTAATTTGAAACAATTTAATTTCCACAAAAAAAAACATACAAGCATTTAAAAAATATTTAGAAATTTATATATTTCTTTCTATCTTTAAAGGTTATACGAGTATATGATCATCACTGAGGTATGTATACAAATTTGTAAAAAAATAAAAAAATAATGAATTCAATAGGTACCCCCCTACTATTTTAGGTAGGCACTGTCTATAACAAGTATATGTGTTTGAGACGTCTATAACCATATCTCTTACGTGACCATGATTGGTGTAAAGTATTCGAAATGTCGGGAACCAAAAATTAAAATAAATGCGCGAAATATTGCGAAAAGATAGTTTTATTTAAAATGTCAAATATTCTCTTCCTCTAATCTTATATATTACGATACAAAATTCTAAAAAACATATAGTTTGCACAAAAAAAGTATAAAAATCGTAGATATCACTGTAAGTGTCAACACTAACAAATTTTTCTATTTGAACTAAAACTAAATTTCATATATACAATTTGTGCCTAACATTCCTAACTAGTTAGCTTTTTCAATACTATATAACTGCAGTGAGAGACAATTTTTCGTGTAACGAAAGGCTGACAAACGTGACCGAACGTTTGTATTTTTTCGTTTTATATCTACCTTTTTTTTGCTTTTCATTTCGCTCGTGACTATCCCAATATAACAGTAGTATAGTGTTTGGAAACAAATTTTATTAAATAACTAGTTTTTCCTAAATTTAGTAACGAGATTATCTAACATTCTCAATTGGAGTATAGGTTTGCTATACAGAAGTTTTTTTATTAATTGTACGGTAAAATTGAACTTTTTCCAAAAAAAAAAATGAGTAAGTATTTCTTTTAGTTATTACTAGCGACTTACCCTCGTTTCGTTCGGTTGTTTACAATTTCATGGTTTTTATACGGGGAACTCTAATTCTATTACCAAATTAAAAGTAGCCCAAGTTAGTCCTTATAGCATCAGCTATCTGCCAGTGAAAGTTCCGTCATAATCGGTCTAGCCTAACAGATAAAGAGACAAATAAACATTTTAAAAATGTTTTTTTCTTAAAAGTACCACACCTTTATAGTTTTATATGAAAAAGCTGTTATTTTGACATTATAAACAAACACTTCAGTTGTATTTATTTGTATAGATTCAAAAACCTTTACTTTCGGTTATATACGAGGTATAAAGTTTTTATTTCACCATCTGGTAAATTCATATCATTTATATTTCCTAAGTCGGTGCCAAGCAACTGAGTTAAGCCAAGCGTTCCAAATCCTTTACTGCCCAAGATGTAAAAACTCAATCTTCGTTTGAAGATGTAAAATCTTTGATACTTTACCGGAAAATATCCGGCATTTAAATAGCTATATTATAATGAAGCCCGAGTTATTAGTTGGGAGCATAATATTACGCCAGCGAGATGGCAATCTGTCTTGAGACAAGCTTTAGTTAATTGCTATTTAATCAAAAATAGGATTTCACCGCTTACAAAGATTTTCTATATATGTATATACTACGTAACACTTATTGAGAGTATTTTAATTGAATTTTCAATCTAAATATGATATTTACTTAAAATAAGTCTATATTACGCCTTTGGTTTTACTTGATGCTTACGTCTTTTTTGTATATATCCAGGCCATGCTGTTAACGTTCTACTGCTAAACCCGGGCTTCCCTTCAATACGAGGGCGATCAGGCCATGTTGCACCACGTTGGCCAAGTTGGATGGCTTTACATGTCTATCGAAAACTTGTTAGGTTCTCTCAGACGTGCAGATTTCCTCACAATAATTGACTTCGCGATAACGCCAAATGGTAATTACGTTGCAAATAAAATTCGGACATGAAAATATTGTGCGATACCCATCGTTTAAATAGACTCACTCTTTTCTCGCCGACTAATCCCAGCAGAACTGTCTTCCGAGCAAGTGGTAAATTCCTCATGGACTTAACGATATTTAATTTGAATAAAAAAAATGTAAAAGTGACGAATCAAGAGTGCTTCTAAAAGTCTATTTAAATAAAGTATATTTTGATTTGATTTGATACATTTGGTTTCGCTGCGAGCATATTTTCATTGGGATATAGTGATAGCTCAAAGGAAGCCACTGCACAAATAAAGTTACACGAATTATCCTTTCTTTCCACCTTCCTAGATTGTTACCCAAAAATATGAATATGAGTACCAAAGATTGTTGTTTTTCTTTTTCAATTTATATATTAAACATTTCTATATATGAAATTTCAAAAATTAAAATACTAAGTTATATGTACGAGTACATGTGATCCTGTTCATATTATACCCAATATTCATATATACATTTATATAAGTATATTATACGCTTGAAATATACTATAATAATATTTTCTAAAATTGCTTCTAACATTACATTGAAGTGTCTCCAATAAATATAAGATATTGTGAAATCTGATGAGTTATTGAAGTGAGAATTACAAATTTGCCGTTTCTTCCGAATCGTTGTTTGACTGAAGAGAAAACACGATGTAATAGTAGACAGTATTGAATAAAGCTTATATTTACCAATTTTACATTTATATTACAACCCATTCGAATATTTTTAATATAAAAGTAGCTAATATTATGGGGGTTTACCATAACGTATTTCTCTTATAAAATTATTTCCTAATAATATGCATGTATGTACTTATATATTTTTTTCAATGTATTAAAAATTATAAATATTCTCATGTGTGCAGTAACTAAAAGAACACAGTTAAAGATTGAGCGAAGAAATTTCGAGTCGTTAGTAAAATGATAAGAATGATCTCTCTGAAGAAATCTTTTTTAGCCGACTGAGAAAGAGGAGGAAATTGTCGTGCATGTGTTTTTGTATGTATATATGTTTCGCGATAACTTCTCAAATTTGGGCCGATTATTATATTTCTTTTTTGATGAATAAAATTATACTTAAGTAAACTAATATTGGTTAATATCGATTACAAAATATCAGAAAATTGAATTATTTACAGAAAATACCAAGACTATTATTAACAGTCTTTCAATAATTTTATTTGCATAGTTTCCTAATAAATTAGTATGCTATGATCATGTTTTTTTACACATACATATGTATAAACAACAAAAACTCAGAAATGACAATTGTTTTGTTACTTTCTTCATACTAATGAAGAGAATCAAACAAAAATATATTTTCCGTTACATCCAAGAATAAAATAAGGCACAAAAATATAATATCAACGAGTGCAAAATAAATAAAAGAATCAGGGTACTGTAAAATAAAGCAATCGTGTCGCAATTCTGAGGTGAAAATACAGCAAATCCCTTCAGGATTTGCTGTTCAAACATTTCTTTGTAATAGTTCGATTCAAATTGTCACGTCCCACAATCGGCATTCGAAAGACGACAATTTTTCCATAAGCCATGAAATTACTGGTGATTTGGAGAACATAAAAAGGGTCGGTTTAGTTGAAGGTGGTTGGAAAATACAAGTCATTATGTACATAAGACAAGAGTAGTAACTGGAATGGAACTAATGTTACTTTGCATACATATACTGTAGTAACGATTCTTAGGAGAAGTTATGTTGAAGATATTAAAACAGAGATAGTTTATTGTAATTATTATATTATATTATTATATTATATTATTATATTATATATCTAATAAAATTTTAACTGAGTCAAATCTGTACAATAAATATTTTTTGGAAAATCTTATTGAAATAGACATTATTATCGATACAGAGGCCGAATCTATAGTTTTTAGAATTTTTGTCTGTCTGTCTGTCTGTTACCGCATCACAGAAAAACTACTGGACGGATTAGTCGGGTCAACATATAGGATACTTTTTACCGTGGAAAAATATCTCATTTCTGAGAAAAAATACAAAAACTGTAATGTCAGTTACATTACAGTAGCAGTACAGTAGTTGTATTTTTTCTCAGAAATGAGTATACTAATATGTAAAACCTAAGAATTTGGTTTTCGATCATCTGAACGCGGGCGGAGCCGCGGGCAGTGCTAGTTATTTATAATGTTTTATAAAACATATTATTATATTTAATATCTTGATGGAAAAATGGTCAGGTAACATTTTTTTCTGTTTGGTTATAGTCAGTAACATAATAATTCTATTCATATTAATATGATGTCATTCTACAATCATTGTAAAATGGATATCTAGAAATTACATGAGAACATTAAAAAATTATTCTATTACAACGATTGCATTTTTCATTTCAAAACACTGTTAAAAACTTCTGTTCTTTAATGATGGTTGAATTCCGTCCTATCCCCCAAGATTATATTAATTAACATTATTTATAAAAACTAGGGACTGACCCTCGCTTCGCTCCGGTTCGTCTTCGTCGTTCGTCGTGGCTTGATTCACCATACAAACTTTCATCCCCATTTTCACTCCCTTAGAGGATGATTTACGGGATATAAAGTATCCTATGTCCTTTCCACGGTCCCAAAATATCTTCTTACCAAATTTCATCTAAATCGGTTCAGTAGATCCAGAGATTACCCCCTACAACGTCACAAACTCACAAACTCACGAATTCACAAACTACCTCTTTATATTATTAGTATAGATAGATATGTACGATAAAAAAACGTCCCTGTTATTTTTACCAACATAAACCTTATACACAAAAAGCACTTTGCAGCAAAAATAATAATATTTTTGTATGTGATTTGGTAAATTGCCTTTATGAATGTTCCTTGTACAATAACAATGTGGATTCTTTTGATAAATATGGCGAGTGGTTATTTAGCCACTGGCTTCATCCATCTGACGTATGAAGGATGGACGTATTTGTGCGAAAAATTGTCTTCGCGAAAACGTGAATGTTGTGAAATATGGAATTCTTTCGTGCAATTGAATGTAGAGAGCTTTCAGTACATTTTATTCGGTTTGAGATTTCTATAAGGACGTATGTATTTTGTAGATATATGTTATTACTAGTGACTTACCCTATTGCTTTTAAGATTTGATACAAAAACATCGATACTCTCAGCAGAATCGATAATGGATGGTGGTAGTAGAGAGGCTTCCGAACGTTCAATACTCAAACTTAATTCAAAGTTCTTACGGTGAAGGAAAACATTGTGAGGAAACCTGCATATCTGAGATAACCTAGCAAGTTTTAGAGATACATATGAAAACCACTAACCAGCACTTGGCCAGCGTGGTGGAAGACCTATGAAATGTGGGGAGGCTCATACCCAGAAGTGGGATGTCAAAAAGGGTTAAGGGCTTGTAAAGCTTTTATTTAGACAAGCCGTCGATGATTTGGGATTTATTTTATTGTGGTACAACATTTGACAAGACAATCATGGATTTAAAGAGAATTATTTAAGTATCATGGCCGAAAAAAAATTGGAGCCAAAGACAATCTAGTTATTTTTTTATGTTTGTAGCATCTTCCCTTTTAACGAAATGATTATAAAATAAAAAAAATGGTACAAAAGTGCCTGTACCTGATATCTATACGTATATAGGTTCTTATGTATCTACAATATATATTACTGAAATTGGCGAAATTCATAGAGTACCGTTCCTTTTAACTATGATGAAATATAAATCTAAATTTATAATATTAGCAAAATTAATTCATGATTCACATTATAAAGTAAGTCGAGTGTGCATAAATTGCGAAATGGATGTAATCAATTCCTAGAGACCCGACCAACCGTTATTCGACGGGCAATCAGTCTGGACTGGTAGTGCAATTGATAATTTTGTGAACATTTCATTTCCTTTTACATTACAGTAACATATTTGTGCGCTATATATTTTGCGAGATAAATATTATCATTCTACCCACAGCTTGGACCAGATGATAATCTACAATGAACACTATTCCTAAAGAAAAGTAGGATAGATATGTAAAGAAGAATTTCTTAGATTTATGCGAATATTTGATATTTTAAATAAAATTATACGGGAGAGACTCTCCTGTTCCAAGTTTTCAAAGCCAAAATTTTATACGCAAAACAATCCGGAAAAATAATTGGGTCTTTAAAATTAAAGAATGTGTAGAAAGTGGTCAGAATATGTGTTTCTCATATATTGTTAAATTTTGTACAAGTTAGATATTATGTACATTATAGGAATTAATTTGTATAAGGAAGTTCGAAATATAGCTAACTACTATTATAAAGAGGAAAGATTTGTATATTTGTAACGAATAAACTCTAAAACTACAGGACCGATTTACATGAAATTTGGTAATAATATCTTATTATCAAATTTCATCTCAGTTCAGTTTGAGACCCTGGGAAGAACATAAGATATTTTTATTCCGGAAATCATCCCCTAAGGGGGTGAAAATGGGGATGAATGTTTGTATAGGGAATCAAACTTGGGACAAACCCTAGCGAAGCGAGGGTGAGTCGCTAGTAGCTAATATCCCAATGATACTCAATGTTGTGGGGAAGAACATGCAATGTCAAGCAAATAATTATTTTTTTCTCATTAAGAAAAAAATAAAAATTTACTCATGAGATCTTAACCAAAATATTCCATCATAAGGCCAGTTCTATGTAACCTACTATAATAATATTGTATCACGTAGTACATAGTTTAATTAAATTAAAGCACGACGTATAGTATAACAGATATCTATTAATAGATCCTCGACTTGAACTTTATCGACATCAGTTCAATGGTTTCGATGTTAAAAGAAACTACTGAAGCTTACGAACTACTTAGCTACTGAAGATCTCTACTATCCGCTTTCTAGCACCATCATCAGATCATCTTATTGGATTCCACATTTCTAGTGCGTTGATAACATTTTTTAAATCGAAATAAATATAAAAATTAAATATTTAAATTAATTTTAAATCGTCTTAAAGTTTTAAAAGACGATTTTAACTTAAGATTTAGGTTAAAATCGTTTTAAATTCCAAAAGACCTGTTTTAAAAATCTGATGACATACGAACTAAAGGGAAAAGGAAACGAATGTGCTAATAACAAGCTATTATTTTTTCCCTTTAAAAATTCAATGAAAAAAAGGCATCATGGATTCCTTAACAATATTAATTAACATGATTATTCTAACTGACGACTATAATTGAATTGTTAACTACGTATATATACACCATTGTTGCTTATACGCAATGGAAGTGGGTAACAATAGGTTTAAAAGACAATAGGCCTTAACTGTACCTGCGCCTGAATGTACTTACGATTTTTATTGGAACAATACATAAATTATTATTTTTAGTTAAGTAATAGCAACTTAATCTGTCTTCTCTCGGGAACGTCTATATATACGCGGATTTTGCTCACAATTTCACCGGTTTTAATTTTTTGTGCGGAGATTATTCTTTATTTAATATAAAGTAGTCTATATTACTCCTTATAACTTCAGCTATCAACCATTGAAAATCCCATTAAAATTGATCCAGCCATTTCGAGATTATCCGGAATAAACAGACAGACACCGTATATACTTTTATATACATTTATGAAAAAGTTGTTATTTTGGCATTGCAACAAAACATTTTATTTATTTGTAGTATAGATGTATAGTTGATACTTTAAAGAATTCTATTATAAATATGGCTTATAAATTTAATTTCAATGATCTAAGAATAGAATATTTTATAATTTTTACACAAATTATAAATTAGCAGATATGCAAAATTCAGGCTTGTTTTATCTAATCTAATATATAAATATCTTGAGTCACGGTGTTTGCGGTCGCACTCCTCCATAACGGCTCCACCGATTTTAATTATTTTTTTGTATATTTGGTAAGTAGTCCCCAGTTTTTTAATCGCAGTTTTAGTATTTTTGTATGAACAATATCCAAATAATTTAATATTATATAAACACATAGGGACGAGCGAGGACGCGAAGCGAGATTGAGTCACTGTAAAACATAAAGCAAAAGAGTTTTTTTTTTTGTAGATTGAACGCGGGCGAAGCCGCGGGTTCTGCTAGTTATAGCATATTTTAATGCATATAATATTAAAGAATCACAAATTATAAATAGATTTGAAAAATCTTTAGCTTTCTTGACTTCAAATTAAGGTTAAAATTATTAAATAAATGATTGAAAAAAATATTTTAAAAATTTCTCGCCTTTCAAATGTTCAAATACATGAATTTTCCAACAACATTCATATATTTATTTTAATAAATTATTTGAAGCCGAGTTTTTGCCGTTCGAAGACTAAGTTCTGCATCATAAATCTATTTCACCAATTTCTCATATTTCAGCAGAGTACAGTATAAGTGTAAAAGAAAATACAATACAAAAGCTTTATTCATATTTCAAAGTAAAATACAAGAGGAATAGCTAGTTTGATTAACAGACAAAAAGATTGATTGAAGTAACTTTCTCGACGTTGAAAGAAAAAAACGTTAATATTGTTACTTCATAAACCTAAAAACAAAATATGGATATCCGGAAGCTAAATTAAACGTCACTTCATCATAAATCACATCGTTTTGAGTTCATGGTGTAAGAGTCAAAAGATAGGTAATTAATGTATTATTATTATAGTAGAAAATACTTTTAAATACATAACGTAAATATAAAAAGATTTTTTTTTATTTAAGTGAGAGTGAAAGTGCTATGGAGAATGACGTCGGAGGGTTATGGGAATTAAGCATTGATAGATTTTGTATAGACTTTTTGTAAACTATGTACTTGTGTGGATCTTTCAGATTAAATATTCAGAGTTCCCTATCAGAAATTACTTACAAAACTTTTAACTGATTTAGCTAACATAATCTTTGTTTTTATAATATTTTTAACACTTCAGTTATTCGTGGTCACGAATGGACTGAGCTAGTATTAGGCTATTAAAATTGGAAAATATCTGTTTTATAATTGAGAGGTTACTTTTACAATCTCTATTGATTAATGCCAACTAAATTTACTTTAAAATAATAATTTCAAATCCACAATAACTTTATTACTATACTTTGCTCGGGTATATTTTACTTCGCTCGGGTTAGTCCCTAGGTTGATTTCCCATACAAATTTTCATCTCCATTTTTAACAAGGGATGATTTCCGGGATAAAAACTATCCTATGTTCTTCCCACGGTCTCAAACTATCTTCTTAATAAAATCTATCTAAATCAGTTCAGTAGTTTCTGGGCTTATTCAGTACAAACAAAAAAGATATCCTCTTTATAATATTAGTATAGATGTATGACTTGCAAAATCTTATTCCTATTCAAAATTTATGGAACAATCAAAAAAGTTACTTAAGATCATGATATATCTCTATTATAAAGCCTATCACGTCATCCTAGTCACAAACACACATATGGTATGGCCACCCTTATTTTTCGTGATTTGACACAATTCTCTAGCAGTTCATATGTGATACCTACTAACAAAGTTTCAGCAATATAGCCTCAAAAGCCTTCTAGTAAAATAGCTGTGACAGACAGATATGACGAACTGCTTCGTGTTACAGACTACCTTACATCACGTAATATTGCGTGCAAGAGGGATCGTGATATATGAGAGATGAGATGACAGGTAAAAATAATTTTGACTCATTTATTAATCTAGGGCAATAACAACACGAGAGTTTTCAGATATTGTTGCTAGTAGTAAGATCAGGTATTGTTTGAAAAAATATCTATGTCCAAATTACATACATATATTTTATATGGTGAAGATATATTATTTTAAATAAAACTATCCTTTCGGATTATTTCGTGGATTTATTTAGGCTTTTGGTTCCCGACGCCAATCATGATCACGGAAGAGATTAAAGTTTTAGACGTCTCAAAGGCATTACATACTTGTTACAGACAGTGTCTACGCACAATTTTACAAAATGATTTTTAAAATGCCACCAAAGTACAAAAGCAAAAAAAATATTATATTTGCTTTTTTTAAAGTATGTCGGTGAACTTATACTGCCTCTTTAGAAGTTCTAATGAATTATTCAATATACTACTGGTATGACCCGATTAAATTTCCTATCAATAAACCAAATGTCTAATTGATATACTCTTACTCAAAGGAAACAAAAACCCTATAAGTTAATATAGAAATAATAATATTATGAAGGTTATGAAGATATCTATAGAATTTTGTATGTATATACATAAATAAGTCTGTTTTTTACTTAGTTACTTATGCTGTATATAGTTATAATACCCACTAATTACGTTTGCAGCAGTCAGGAGGTCGAAAAAAAACCGAATAATTAATAATTATTTATTAATTTTACATTAATACAATAATTATATATCTTAAAACTAACGACGTCTTTACTCGAAGTATGAATAAAGAGTGATTGGAAAAGTATTACAATTAATAAAATTACTAAATTAAAACAATGCGGCTTTACAAAACTAATTCGAGGAACTCTGCGGTGGTCGCCTGGGAAACGTACATTTATTTGATATGTCAGCATATTCGTGGGATTAGGGTTCCGTAACTCCTCCACCCCTAGAGAGGCAACTATTTGAGAATGTTGAGTGAAAAAGTTGCCGGGATACTTGTGTCCTTAAGATTCTCTGGGTTATCTCCATTTTCTAAAATTTCTTCCTTTTTTGCAGTAGTTTTCTTATACTTTCTATAGTGTAATAAAATGATAAGTGCACCTGCACTGAATAATATTGCGTATACTGGTATGGTTGTATGATATACTGTAATATCCTTTTCGCGTTCAATTTGTAGCGGTGATTGTATCATAATTTTGTCCTTGAGTCTATGGAGTCCTTGGATATTTATAGATGATATATTAATAGTTGTATCTAGGTGCGCAATTTTATCGGGTATCTTCATCAATTTTAAGGGCTGTCCTCTTACTTCGTTGTTGTCATTAATTAACGTAAATTCTTCGGATATGATTTTGCATCCTAGGGGAATAGTTATTAGGTAGCTGCCTTTTAATGAAGTGAATTCCTGTTTACCGCATGATATTTGTATCTTTTGATGCTGGGGGAACGATATAATGTAGTGCATATCGTCTAGTTTCTCCATTGATTCTCGTAGAAGATTGACTGTAGTTAAGTGACAAGATTCCTTCAAAATCTGTTTAACAATTAGCTCGTGGATACAATCTGAATTTGAACGAATCTGATGATTGAGTTCCGTTTCACAGAGATACCAGCTGCTATGTCTCGGGCATTCGGCCTCTATGTACACGAATGAATTCTCGTTAGTTGCAATGAAAGGAGAGGATGGGATGAGAGCCTGCGATTTTTTATTAGGTACTACTGCTAATCTATATAATAAAAAATTATCCTTAGAAATAATAGGAAATCGGAATATAAAAACTATTTGCTTATTAGCATAATAGGAAGCTGGTTGGATTATATTATAATATTCTCTTAATTCTAAATTTAAAATACACTCTTTTCCGTAGATATTCTTAAGCTTATCTATCATTGAACTTAATACATCTATACTAATCATGGAATGGTGCATGCTTGATGCATGAATAAAAGCTAAACTATTTTCTATTCTTAGTAATTCGTTCATTAAATCGTCTATGTTTTCACTTAGTATTACTAAAAGTTGGGCAAATTTGGCATATTTAATTAAAGTTGTATTATCTATATTGTTAGAAAGTATTAACATTAAGGTGCTATTAATTTTACTTTGATTTTCTACTAGTTGAGTCAAAACGCTATTATATTTAGTGATCCATTCTTTGCTTATGCTTAACTGATTATTAAGTTCATTTGTAATTTTTTCCTGATTACTTTCTAATAATTTTATAGCTTCATTATACCTTAAAGCATCCGTATAATCTAAGTTTCCTGTAATACTTTTTATAACTGTTCCGAGTCCATCAATAATCCCTCTTTTAGACCTGTTGGGTTGTAAGGATTTAATTTGATATAATATGTCATCTAATTTGTTGAGCAAGTAATTTATTTGAATTTCATATACTGAATAAGTGTCATTAGGTAATTGATTTTTGTAATTGTGCAAATGGTTTTGTAGACTGTGTGTTTTATCTTCTATGTCGTCGAGTTTTATGTATTGTAAGAATGTGTGGTAATGTGTCGTTGTTTTCATCGGTCCAAGTTTGTAGGGAAGTATTCCAGGTCCATCATCAAGACTCTCGAATTTAATTTCCTGAAGATGTACCAGGGGTAGTATCATGAGCACCAGGATTCTGTAACAAATTCGCTGCTTTAGGGATTCGCTTTAGTCGCGACTTTGCTATAGGGCCACGTTTCTTTTTAGTGTAAATATGTATAGGTAAATCGGCGAGGACAGTGTCCTGTGTATATCTTGGGGCTGTTTTTTGTCTTTCAGCTAATGGGTTCCTTACAAAGATCTGCTGATCGGGCGCATACTCTATCTCAGGTTCGCGTGTCTGATTCCTATTCTGGATAAGGGTCGTTCGGTTACTAAGGGACGATTGGTTGACGATGTCATATACTTTTTTCATCTGTTCTTTATGTGTCTGTAAGTATTGCTGTAACGTTTGTTGAGTAAGGTCAATGTCAAGGCAGTCTCTAGGGTCAAAGTGTCCGTTTAACAAATCAAAGGGTCTACATCTCGTGAAACTGTGTATAGAACTATTGTAAGCTATTAAAGCGTAAGGCATAAGGTTTACAATGGGTTCGTCTTTATGTTGTAATTTTAAAAGTCGCAGATGTTCAAGGAGAGTCGAATGGAATTTTTCAATATTTCCGTTGCCATTAGGAGAATGAGCTAAAGTTTTGTGGTGGTTAATTTTGTGAAGTCTAGTAAATTCGTTAAATAATTGGTTAGCAAATTCTGTTCCATTGTCAGTAATAATAGTCATAGGGACGCCATGATGGGTACAATATTGTAAAAGGGCTTGTAACACGCTAACGGCTGTTCCATCACGTAAGTAATAAGCTTGTCCGTATTTGGTAAAGACGTCTATGAAAGTCACGTATTTGATATTCTGTATTGTCAGTAAGTCTATGTGAATAATTTCAAATGGTTTTGTCGCTGGAGGTACAACGTTAAATTGAGGTCTGACCGGATTTCGATCGTACTTGGCTTGCCCGCATATAGTACATTCTGTGATAAATTTAGTTATTTGATCTTTCATTTTCGGCCAAAAGTAATTTCGTGATAATGATAAATAGGTTTCATTGATTCCTCGGTGATTCGTCTTACCCTCATGATAATGACGAATGATTTCCTGCTGTCTAGGGTATTCTTTAACGTTTTCTATTTCAGTTTTTACTAAGACTAGATTCATTGCGGATGATTTAAATTTACTTTGTAAAATTGGAATTATTGTATACATATCTAAAGTAGGATTAACTAAAATAGCTGTCTTAATTTTAGAACTAATGTATTCCTTTACGGCGTTAACTAAATCTTCCTCTAAATTAGATTTACTTAACTGGATGTTAATTCGAGTGTGTTTTTCGAAAGGCTTTGATACTGAAGATTTTCTTTTTATACCGTCAACTATAGTAAAGATTACTTGTCTATGAAATTTATTAAGAGGTTCATCAGTAATCGGTATTTCTAAAATAGGGTTTTCGTGACTACTGTGTGCCGTTAATGTAGAAGAGTTGGATTGATGAGATGCGGAAATTGTTGAAGAGTTTGATTTTTCAGGAGCAGATATCGTAGAAGAATTTGATGCTCTGCGTAACGTATACGATGGATTGCCTAATAGTGAATTTAATTCATCGATTTCTTCTATTAATGAATTTGTTTCTCCTGCGTGTATTTCTATTCTAGAGAGAGCGTCCGCGTTAGTATTACTTTTACCCTTTTTGTATATTACTGTATAGTCATATTCGCTTAAACGTAAACGCCATCTTGTAAGTCGTGAACTCGGTTCCTTTAAATTCATCATCCATTGCAATGGCTTATGGTCAGTGACTATCTTAAACTTCCTACCAAATAAATAAGGCCTAAAGTATTTTGTAGCCCAAACTATGGCCAATAACTCTTTTTCTATGGTACTATAATTTTGTTCGCTATCGTTAAGAGTCCTAGAAGCGTAGCAAATTGGTCTATCGGATCCTATAGGGCCTTGTGATAAAATAGCCCCTATGGCCACGTTAGATGCATCGGTCGTCAGGTTAAATTCTTTATTAAAATCAGGGTATTGAAGTATTGGATCATTCGTTAAAACTGTTTTACATTTTTCAAAGCTTGATATATATTCATCATTTAAAATAATTTTCCTACCTTTTTTTAGGCATTGTGTAAGCGGTTTTGTTAGTTTTGCAAAGTCAGGAATAAATTTACGATAGTATCCAACTAAGCCTAGGAATTGTTTTATTTCTTTTGGTGTTTTTGGTATGGGATATTTCTCTATTGCAGCTATTTTTTCGGGGTTAGGTTTTACTCCGTCCGCGCTTATAATATGGCCTAGAAAAGCTGTTTCATGTTTTAAAAATTCCGATTTATCCATTTGGATTTTAAAGTTAGATTCGCGGAGTCTCTGAAAAACTTTTTGTAAATTTACTATATGCTCTTGTAGGGACGTACTATAGACAATAATATCATCCATATAAACTAGACAAATAGAGTTTTGTAGGCCTTTCAGCACATCATCCATTACTCGCTGAAAGGTCGCCGGAGAATTTTTTAATCCCATGGGCATACGAAGGAATTCATAATGTCCATGCTCGACATTAAATGCTGTTTTATGTATGTCTTGAGGATCTGTCTGTACCTGATAAAATCCGCTAGCTAAATCTAAAGTTGTAAAATACTGGCATTTTCCTAATTTATCTAATACGTCATTTATGTTAGGGATTGGATATTTGTCATCTATTGTTTTTTCGTTTAATTTGCGAAAATCAACTACTATTCGCCATTTTCTTTTACCAGATGCGTCTACCTTTTTTGGCACAACCCAAATAGGTGAGCTCCAAGCCGAATTAGAGGGCCTTATTATTCCCTGATCGAGCATTTTACCTATTTGCTCCTGTACTTCCTGTCTATGAACGTATGGGTATCTATAGCTTTTCGTGTGAACGGGGACTTCATCGGTAGTTTTAATTGAATGTTTTATTTTATTTGTAAATGTAAGGGGTTCGCCTTCTAGATAAAATACATCAGCGTACTGGGTACACAATAGTTCTAAGTTTTTACGTTCCTCAACGTTAAGATGCTCTGTACGAAGTCGTGTCAGAACGTCTTTTACACGTCGGGATTGTTCAGTGCAAGTGAAATTTATATTGTTAATTTCAGCAGAGACGGCTCGGTCCATTGAAAATATTACATCATTCCTACTGGGATTTTTAACTTCTACAATACCCCTGCTATTTTTGACTGACGTAAGGCATTCACTAATTACGCAATTTGAAATTTTTTGTTCTTTTACGTATGCTTCGCCGTCGTGCATATTAATAGGGATTTTTAATAATTTCGATTGACCTGCTGGAATTATATCTTCGTATAAATTTTGATTACGGGAATCGTGTACGTGTATGGGGTTTGAAGCAGTTTTGGTAATTAAAGTTTTATTTTTATAATCTATTACTGCTTCCCATTTGTCTAATAAGTCAGTTCCTATAAGTTCATCGAAAAAGTCATGAAATTTATATACATAAAATGTTATATTATTCGGGTCATTAAATTCATAAAAGCTTGGTATAGTTATTGAATAGTTACTTCTAGTTTTGGCATGAACATTACATACTTCAAACGGATCGTAGTTTAAAGGAAAATTATACAAATATTTTTCTACAACTGCTGGGCTTAAAAAGGATTGGTTGGCTCCCGTATCTATTAATAATTTTAGTGGTGGTGATAATATTTGAATATATGGAAGGTGACGTTGTGTATGTAGATTTATTTCTATTTTAAGGTGTCGGATTTGGAAATTTTCTGAAAATCCTGTTCAGTATTGTCAAGTGTACTATCGTTATTGGTTTCTATTCGTGACGTAGTGGGATTATCTTTGAAGTTTTGGGAATAATTCTCATAGTCATAGGGATATTCCGTGTATTCGTCACTGTTATAATAAGATTCAAAGTCTGTGTAATAATCGTACGGGTCGTAATCGTCTTCGCAAATATTAAAATTCATTTCTCTTGATTTAAAATAATTTCTTGGGGGAAGGTTACCGTATTTTTTGCCAATTATGTCCTGTAAGCGTATGTTGTGTTGGTGGCAGTGGTCGAGGCGCAAAATGGCTCACGCCACTCATAGGCCTGGGAAATCCATTGCCTTGATTAGGCCTGTGTGTAATATTATTTCGAGGTGGTAACCTAAACATGTGACTGTTAGGGTTGTAGTTCGGAGGTGGTGCACCGAACATTCTTTGTGTGTGTGTGGGTTGTCTAGGGTGCTGGTGTTCATTGTTAAATTTAAAAGGCTGTGTGTTAGGTCTAGACGGTGTCTGTCCTATACTTGGTGGAAATATGCGTGGTGTGAATGTGTGGTGAGTAGCGTTGGGTATAGTGGTTACGGTTTTGTTAGATTTTGAAACCTCGTAACGGCTGTGCATATACATAGTATTCAGTTCTTCCTGTACATATTCAAGAGCTTTTTCTATTGTTAGTGGTCGCATAAAACGAATGCGGGACCCTAATGGTTCCTTAAGACCACGAACATAGGCCTGCATAGTTACTTTTTTATACAAATCGCGTTTTGCTTCGATAGTGGTGGATAGTGTCTCATGCAGTGTAACGTACGTCATTAACGTGCTAAACAAATTTTGACAATGGTCATAGAATTCTTGAGGGCTTCTATTACCCTGTGTGGCTAAGGAGAGATCATTGTATAGGGCGGTTTCATCCCTTTGATCGGAAAAGTTATTAATTAAAAGTGTTTTAATTCCTAGCCAACTGTCGGGTATTCCGTTTGAATTAATTTTGCTTGCTGCTGTGCCTGTTATTTTATTTAAAATTCCATTTAATAGGCAAATGTTAGAAAATTCACTACCTGGTAAGTCGCTTAGATATTGGATCGCTAAATGGTCACAAATTTGGATAAATCTAGTTAAAACATTTGGGTTCCCGTCGAACTCCGGGACAAGGCGGAGGGCCTTAAATATGATATCCGGATCGTGAGACATATTAACTAAATTAATTAAATTAGAAGGACTACAATCTAAATTTAAATTTATAATTTCTTCCAAATTAATATTTCTTATGCTATCTATACCTAACCGACGGGCCTGCCTAGATTGAGGCTCTCGGATCCTAGATGCTTTAGGATGGAAAATTTTGGTAGCTTATGGATAGGCTTAGGTCTAGAAAGGAGCAACACGAGAACAATTCTTATGTACTCACATAAACTGCATTATCTGGTCTCTTTTCAGTTGAATCGATTGTTGGATTCCACTCCCGGCTGCCACAGGTCCGTAGATTCTGGATTCTCGAACGGTGCTTGGTAGTCACCCGGGCGGCACGCGACGTGATAATTATCGAGTAATTAATTTAGACCGATCGCGAACCGGCCCGCGAAAATCCTACCGACTGCGCCAATTACGTTTGCAGCAGTCAGGAGGTCGAAAAAAAAACCGAATAATTAATAATTATTTATTAATTTTACATTAATACAATAATTATATATCTTAAAACTAACGACGTCTTTACTCGAAGTATGAATAAAGAGTGATTGGAAAAGTATTACAATTAATAAAATTACTAAATTAAAACAATGCGGCTTTACAAAACTAATTCGAGGAACTCTGCGGTGGTCGCCTGGGAAACGTACATTTATTTGATATGTCAGCATATTCGTGGGATTAGGGTTCCGTAACTCACTAAAGGACCAAATCTTTAACTATCCTTAAATAAAAATAAACAAATCAAATTATAAAAATACCAACGACTCACTCTCGCTTCGCTCGGGTTTGTTCCCAGATGCTCTTTACCGGTTAGTATGGATATACAGTATGTATATACATAGGAATCATGTTTTTCCGTGGGAATGAGATTCTTTTGCGGAAAAAAGTATCCTATGTCACTCTCCAGCCTTCCAAGTATTTCCACACAAAATCACGCCAATCCGTCATTATGTTTCGACGTGAAAGAAGAACAAACAAACAAGTAAGCAAACAAACAAACAAATAAATATACTTTCACATTTATAATATTAGTATAGATATGGATATATAGGTATATATTTGATAAGCCTTCAATATATTTAAAGGCGTGAGCTTTAAGTGCTTAGTAACCACTACACTCTACAAAAGACCCATTACCTCTAAGTAAGCTTTAATATTTATGAATTCACTTCTATTGATCACTTTTGTGATCAAATATTGAAAGGCTCGCTTCTTTATTTACATTCCTAACAATAGGTATTAAAACGCTTTAAGTGTATTGTATTTTCAATGACAATTTTCTGTTTTCTTCTTGTACTTGAATACAATATTTTTATGAATACTTATATTTATCAATGATATTGAACATTTATCTTAGCACTGATTACAAAAGATATTAAGAAATCGTTTGAGAATTAAATTAATTTTGTAAATTCATGCTTCTTTATGTTAGAAATATTATTTCTCTTTTAGCTTTATACTATTATTGAGATAACACTTATTTGTCTTTTCATTTAAAAAATAATATCCAGAAATATCTAAAAAATCGGAAATATAAAAAATACTTACGTTATTTCTGAATAATATAAGTTATTTTATCGACGTACGTAATATGTACAATTCAAACGTAACAGTAAGCGAAATGTATACTAATATTATAAAGAGGCAGAGTTTGTTGTTTGTTTGTTTGCTTGCTTGCTTGCTTGTTTGTATGTTTGTTTGAACGCGCTAATCTTGGAAACTACTAATTTGATTTGAAAAATTCTTTTTGCATTAGATAGTCTGTTTATTGAGAAAGTATAATTTAAAAATATATATCATCACGCTCCTGTCCAAGGGAGTGGAGCAGTAATCATAAATGTTAATAAATCACGGAGACTTCATACATTATTGTAAAGGGAAGGGAAAGAAGAGTTAGTTTTTTAGTACTTTAAAAGCGGGCAAAGCTGCAAGTTTTTTTAGTTTATTTCTAAATATATAACGATGCTTAAGAAACACCAGAACTCAGTCTTTACTAAATATTTCTAATATGATTCAATAGGATTTTCTCACAAACAAATTAAGATAATCAATTGGTATTACTCATGGAATATAATGTACATCACAAAAGTAACTCATATCCTTTATCCACGTCTTATAAAGAAAGCCAAGGACGAGATATTATGATGCCCGCATAGAGATTGGCGAAGATGAAATTGTGATCAATAAATATATGCTGTATTTTATCACATATTACATGTTAATCATATATATTCTCGCGGTTTCACTTGCATTATTAGTGCATTTTTATAGTTATATAATTGGTAGGTTCCATATTTTTTAAAACCCTTCGTGCATCTTTTGCACCAGATTTAAAAGGATGAAAACATTGAACTATAGGTATATATAATATATAGTATGATTCAAAATAACATAAATATTATAATATTGTTTCGATGTAATCATTTAAAATTCAATAAAATATTATTTACTAATATATACTTCTATTATAAAGAGGGAAGATTTTTTGGGTGTGTTTTTTTGTATCGAATAAGCTCCGAAACTACTGCAACAATTTAGATGAAATTTAATATGGTAAGAAGATAGTTTGAGACCCTGGATAGGACATAGGATAGTTTTTATCTAGGAAATCATCCCTTAAAGGGGTGAAAATAAGGATAAAATTTTGTATGGTATCAACCTAGGGATGAATCCGAGCGAAGCGAGGCTGCTTCGCTAGTTATTTTATAAATGCAAATGAGTGTGAATCTTTGTCCTTCTTTTATACAGCAATTGAGTAATGTTCTACATAATATTATAACCTAACTTTAATACTGTCACGTAATCTAGTTTCCTAACGATATTACACATTAATGTGTCTCAAAGATACATTTAAAAAGGTATGTAAAAATAGAAGCTACAATTTATTTCAACCAAACCTAAATTATTTCCAATGTTGCCAATACAAATTTCGTTTACCAACGGATTCTAACATAAAGGTCCGAAAATTTAATAAAACGGATGTATTGAGGCAAACAGACGCATCACAATAATCATAACCTACAAATAAAAGAGCAATGGAAAGCCCGGATGAGGGTCTGATGTAATCACGCAGTCGCGTGACCGGTATTGGATACGTGGACAAAGGCACCGAACAATTTCTACGACCCAAAAACTTATTTTCTTACCGTTCCCTTTACAAATATTCGAAATTGTAAATTATCAAGACGTAAATTTATAATTTTTAGCCTGAGTGTTTCTTTTAGAAGGTTATTTATTTATATATGTAAGTAGCATCTATCTGTACAAATAAATAAAATTGAAGTGTCTGTTTGTAATGTCAAAATAACAGCCTTTTACTAAAATTATGAAATTATATACGGTACTCATAAAAAATACAATTTTTAAAATGTTTGTCTTTCTGTCTGTCTGTTTGTTCCGGCTAATCTCAAAAATAGCTAAACTGATTTTAACGGGACTTGCATTGGTAGATAGCTGATGTTATAAGAAGTAACTTAGGTGAGTTATATTTTACAAAAAAATAGGGTTCCACTCAAAAAAATGAAAACGTACCTACGTTTTGAATATAATCCGTACATAGATAGTTCTCTCTTGAAAATATTGTTCCAAATTTTCCAAAATACATTAGTTGAGGTATGTCATTTTACTATCAAATTTGGGGTTAAAGTAAAAATCAAAGGTATGATAAGTGAAAACTATGAATAAATCATCTTTGTGAGATGCTAGGCGTCTCCCATGAGAGCCTCCTCCTTTGTTCACATTTATGGAATTTATTTTTCATACTTATCTTTTCCTACAGAGTAATTTTTTATTTTTATTTTAGAGAGCCCAGAAATACTTTTTAAAGTAAAACATTCATTGAATTAGACTTTAACATTGAAATGCCATTAGTTTCCTCAGAAAATTCAAATATAAAACAAATAAGAAATTTCAAGGTGATGCGAATATTTAATGACAAAAACGTTAATTAAATTATTTTAATTCTAAATATAAATTAGGACTTAGACGATATATAAACGGTTATTGTTTTCTAAAGCTGAAATAATTTGAAAATCTGGTTTGTAATACTTTTGCTTCATCTATACTAAAATATTATAAAGAGGTAAAGTTTGTGAGTTTGTGAATTTGTGACTTTGTAGGGGTCTATTAAAGGGGTTTGGGGGGGTCTCTGGATCTACTGAAACGATTTAGATGAAAGGTAGGATAGACCCTGGGAAGGACCCTTTCTATCCCAGAAATCATCCCTTAAGGGGGTGAAAAGGGGGATGGAAGTTTGCTTAGGGAATAAACTAATTAAACTAAAATAAATAAACGGTGATAAGAAGAGTAGCTCGTTTTCGGTAAGAAAATCGGCATTGCGATTCAGTAAAAGCGGAGTAGAGCATGCAGCTAGCAACAATGCCACAATTGCACGTGGGATTAATTTGTATAGTGATTATTAAGTGGACATTTTGTACATATGTACATCTCGATATTTATAATAGTGTGGGTGTGTGCGCGAGTACGCGTGAGTGTTTGTGTGTATGTGTGTGTGTGTGTGTGTGTGTGAGTGCGCGTGCATGTGTATGTATACATATGTATGTTTGTTACTTTCTTATGTTTAGATAATTTAAGATATTGTTAGGCACTTAGGAACGCACCCGAAGGAAGCGAGAGTACGTCCACGGTAATACTACATACAGTATTCCATCTTCATACAAACGGTCGGAAATCGAGTTATACCTACGCGCGTCGCGTTCGGTATACACTCGGTAGACAACCGTGCGGGGCTGCCACATCGTATAGTTGATACGAAAATTGTGTAAGATGGTTATGTTATATAACTTTTATAATTTGATACAAAAATAAACATTTTATTCCTCCGTTAACTTCGCTAATGTCAAACAAAAATGTATCGAGACATCGTATGTTTTAAAAATGAAAATTAATTAATTAAATTAAAAATAAAAATTAAAGTATTTTTAATTAAACTTTTTATCCGAATGCGGGTTCTTTATACTAT
Organism: Brenthis daphne; assembly: GCA_947093115.1. Classification (NCBI taxonomy): domain Eukaryota; kingdom Metazoa; phylum Arthropoda; class Insecta; order Lepidoptera; family Nymphalidae; genus Brenthis; species Brenthis daphne. The sequence goes on from OX352473.1 coordinate 24,613,836, forward strand.
TAAATTTAACAATAAAGCTTTTCGTACTGTTACGAGTGTCTGGATAAATATGTTTTTTAAAAAAAGGAAATTGAAATAAAAAAATAAAATTATAATTTGTATGGAAAGAGACAGCCGACTGGCGTGGATGTAGGATGGATGGAGACTGAGTGGATTGACGGGTGACTGGATTACTAATGATAGAATGTGCTGAGTAGTTAGAAAAAAGCTATGTAAGCTCAAAGGGGTGCATAGCCTATGTATAACACCTCCCTGGGGTGGACTAAACTTCGGGGTTAAAATTTCGAAGTTTAGGAAAACAACGTATTTAATTTTATATGTTTCTTCTAATGTTAGGACTAGGAATATTTTCCGTATTTATCTGACGTTTATGAATTTTAATAGGTATGATAGGATCTGGATTTGGTGTTTGACTTTCGGGTGGTTCTACTGGGGTTGATTGGAAAAACTTAGGAAAGTGACAGGACAGGCGGCTGTGCAATTTAATATAAATAAACAACTTAATTACACAGTAAATAAAAATAATACATGCTATTAAGATTAATATAATGGAGTAATGAGTCTCATATTTAATTATATTATGTTGGTTTATAATTTTATTGGCTTCATCCGATATGGATTTTAACTTAGATTTTGTTTCCATGGTGAAAATGTCTAAATCAAAGTTTTGAAGTTTTATACGAGGTTCATTACTCATCTCTTTTTTTAAACTTATCTAAACTACAGCAGGAATCATTTATTATATTAAAATCAGAGTGGGATACAGAGATATTAATCTTAATACTATTTAATTTAGGAATTAATTTGGTACTCTTACAATATGCAATACAATTATTAAGGATTTTTACAATTCCGGTTCCAATAATATTTATTTCTAGATTTCTTTGAGTGGGACATTCAATATATAGTTTATTGCTTACAGATTGTACATAAATCCATTTATTATTGGAAAGTGGTTTCCATATATCTATATTTCCGTAAATAAAATCCGTTTGGCACTGCACTGGTAAAACACTAATAACTTTTGACATTAGCTCACTTTCACAACTGGGATTTGCACTAGTAGAAAATACGCTCATAATGTCACAGATGTAGTCGCGAGGGCTTATCGCTTTGCATTCTTTTAGTGAGTCAAGATTACAATATTCTAATTTATCTTTGGTCATTGCGATGTACTTACTGCTAGGAATTATAAAACTAAACGATTTTGGGTTTAGCACTATATGAGGAGTCGGCAATGCAATATTATGAAATAAATGATATACTTTGGGAGACACTAACGGTATACTTAGTAATAAAAACTATCTTATTATTTAAACTATAACAAACTATTCTAGATACATTTATTAATATATGAATATTACTTAATTCTAAGGCTTACAGGTAATTTTACATTTTCAGGTAAGTATCTATAGTTATCGACAAGCTCTTGGTATAACTGTGTGGGTGGTATTATAGCAGGTGAAGGTGTTTTGACTACTAAACATGATAGCATTTATTATGTCTTCTAATTGGAAAGATAAAGTGAGTATGGAGGTTTCTAGAGTGTTTTAAGATTGAGTTAATGTTTAATTTCGTATTTAAAATCATTAGAAATAATTGATAGATTTTTTAAAGTTAACGAGAGTTTGTCAATAGGCTTCATTAAGCCTGTCTTCATTAAATTTTATTTTATTTATGGTATTATTAATTTTTGACAAAGTAAAGGTTGTTATTAAAATATTTTCCTTCATTAATGAACCCAGACTTTTCTCATTAATTTGGATACTTCGTATAGCGTTGTCATATCTGACAGCATCGTCTTCGTCTAGAGTCCCAAAGATTGTTTTTGAAAGTGTGCCTATACCACCTAGCCATGCCCCACGCTTAAATCTGTTATTATTTAATAAATGAGCAATGGAAGAATATTCGGAAACTATATCGTTATATCTAACTGTGAGTGGTTCTAAAACGTTGTGACACTCTAAGTTACTTGCGGTTTCAATTTGGATTTGACTGCATAAAAAACGAACTGTACCTAATATAGAATTAATGTTTTGAATATGAGGTTCAATGTGTGAGATATCAAATGGGATAACTACGTCTAAGTAACCAATATTAATTTTAAGTTCACCAATTGGATCAAAGTAGATACCAGAGCTCGAGTTGATTGGTTGGACATATTCTTGGTGACTTTGGGCCAGTATGCTGTAAATAAAATATAGAGATGGAATTACTCCTAGAAATTTGTATTCCTTGATATACTATAAAATATACTATAAAATGTAAAGGAAAAAATTAATGTAAATACGAGTATAGTTAAAAATCTATTCTAAGAAGAAGAATGCACTTCCTGTACGTCTACATGTTTGACTTTCGTCATAGTGGTGTTTCACATGACGTCTATTTATAAGTAAATGATAATGTATGATTACCATGTATTTTAACGACCTTGTATGGACCTTTCCATACAGGAGATAAGGCTTTTGGGGGGGGCCCCCGGTAATCTTAGATGAATATTTTTACAGGACGTAATCTTCCTACCTTATACTGCAACAGGACGAGTGCGTATTTATCATATATAAGTTTTAGGGTCGAGGTGGTTGCTTTTGACTTAATGAATGTATTCTAAAGCTTTATCGCGGGCGTGTTTCATACGATGTTGGAATCCGTCCTTACATATATCGGGATAGGTAAGGTATCAGAAGAATTTGTAAATTGAATTTGGAATGTGAGGTTTGTGACCAATACTAATTCGGGTATGGAGCTAATAGTGCGTGGTTGAATGTACAGCGGTATTATATGCTAACATGGAAGTATATACATATTGAGGCCAATTATCTATGATTTTTCGTTTACATAGTATTTAAAGGTATTCTTTAAGGGTTGAATGTGATTCTTATCTAAAGCACCTTGCGTTTGCGTGATGGTAGGGTGATGACGCAGAGTTGTTTAGATTTTAAAACCCTCGCAATGTTTTTCTTAAAAAGTTCAGCTGTGAAATTGGTGCCTTGATCAGTGAGTATATGCTTAGATTAGGATTCCCGAATAAGGATATGAAATGAAGAAGACAGTCCTGCTTGCTTCTTCAGGCCGTGTTACAGAGCGAATAGGATAACATGCTATCTGAGTACTTTGTTAATCGTCTGTGTCATAGTATTATATGATAGGCTTAATGCTTCGCTATGTAGTCGCACGAGACTCAGGCCAGAGGGCCCACAATATCAAGGGCTACTCTCTCGAATGGGGATGTAGACGTTGATGTTAGTACCATTGGGGCTCTAATTAATTTTACTTAACGGCTTTATTTGTCTGGCAGGATGAACAATTCTTGACATATTTTTTCGATGTCGCTTGACATGTTTTATCCCAATAAAATTTCTCTTTGACACGAACTGAGCATTCTTGATGACCCTAAATGCCTCGCGATCGGGATGTCATGATTTTCTTTAAGGATTTTAGGGATTTCGCTAAGTTGAAGGATATATAAACATTATTATGATACCATGTGGATACTTAGCCTAGTGTCCATCAAATAAATAAGCTATCATATTATATAGTTTAACAAACGAGTGGGTCTATCGAAAGGGTTTTTAAAATCAGATGTACCAATCTCGTTTATTGTTTGGATAAGACATGATTATTGTCATCACGTGCATATTTTTAGGGATTTAAATATATCGGGATACCGAGTGATTATCAAAATGATGCACTTTCGTTAATTAAGAAAAGATAAGTTTTATTGTCTATTGTAAGAGGTAAAAATGTATGTAAACTTCTTTCTCAATCTCAAAAACTCATCACGTTTCGGGGTTTGGGACATTTTACTAATTACTTCTTGGACATAGGGTATAGATTCGTCCAAGTCCAATGATTGTTGGTATTATTACCTATTTCTGCTGTATTTCCTTTCAGTAAATTTTCATTATGTTCTGTAACTGGATGTATCACTAATTTTGCAGGTGATTTTAAAAATTTGTTATAGGTTTCGTCCGGATAATAATGTACTTTTCAGGAACTGAATGAGGGAGTTTTCTGGACTTGGGTAAGATTTGGATACAGGTAAGGTTTCAAGGGTTTTGGCCAACTATTCGAAGGTTGCGGTTCTGGTTCTGTTGGAGAGTAAGTTTCATCAGGTATCGCTACGGTATCTATGGGAACAGAAGGGGAATTTTAGAGGGTTTGAATGAACAATTTCATCATCTGTAGAATTAGAATCCCTTCCTAGTAATTTCATCGAGGATGTTCTTGAGGAATTTCAGTCATTGGTGATTTCGGGTTGAGGCTCAGCAACGGGATCATTTGCATTAATAGGGTAAAGGATTAAGGTTATCATTGTTTATAGAATATACATGATTCACAGGATATCTAGAAAGAGCGTCTGCAGCAGAGTTCAACTTGCCCTTGCGGTAGATGATTTCGTATTCGTAATTTTCTAGTTTTAAACCTCCAGCGTTGAAGCTTACTACTGTGATCTTTATGATTAAATAGCCATTTTAGCGTTCAATGATCGGTTACAATTTGAAATTCGTGGCCATAAAAGGGTAAAGGACGAAACGTTTTGCAACCCTAGAGAATAGCCAACAACTCTTTTTCAGTTGTATGGGTAATTGGAAATTCGCTCTTATTAAGTGTACGTGATGCG